>CM077034.1:135187394-135927528 GCA_039090855.1 Macrothele yani
AAAAACGTACAAATAAATAAATAAAGGAGTTGTTTTAATAATTTAAGATATTACAAGGAAATGTAAAAACCACGTTGTTTTACGAAGTATCTTGTTAATGCAGGGAAACGATATTGCTGTATACGCCTACTTCTTTGGAGAATCCCTTTAACTTGTAAAATTACTATTCTTTATGTTTTCACCACTGTGAAAATTGGATGCCAATTTGCACATTTTACTTCACTTAGCTCAGGCTGTGAATACGTTTCCTAATATGCAGAGTTTAACTTCCCAATGTCACCTCGCCATTTCAATGCGGGAGAAATCGTGTGTTCTTGATTCTACTCGATACATACATACATACGTATCACTAAGCTGTTGTCTGAGATTCATAGATTAGGCTCCAAAAATAAATACAAACGTCCAGATATTTTTACTTAGGTACAGGTTGTTGTATCAAACTTCGCCATTTACAGCGATCTTGGCATACAACTCGTAAGTTTCACTGATATCCATTACACGCCGTTCACAAGATCTTTTATACTTCATACATCATAATTTTTTTCTCATGCAGACACTCCTGAATTTTGATCCACCCATGTCTTCCTTGGCCTTCCTCTGCTCTTTCCTTCCTGCCACTTCAATGCAGAATAATATATTCTTAGTAAGCATTTTCTATCACTCATTCTTTTTAACATAAGCCAAACCACCGAAGCATATTGGTCTCTTTCAGTACCTTTACTAACAACATTTTGCTTTACATCACACAACTGCAATACATCTTTCATTCCTCACACAATCAGATCGTGTTCAAGTTGCCACAAACCCCAGGTAAGAAACGCACTTTCTCCGAACACACAAACGACTCCTATGTTTCTTCTGCAGTACCCAGGTTTCACTGCCACACATCAGGGTAGGAACAACATTACTGTTTCATACACAGCCAAGGTGGGACTCTCTAGAGAACCCATCATTTCTGGTCAGAAAACCTCCTAGAGCAGCTACGACTTTCAAAGAAGAATTCACCTGCCTACTGATTTCCACCATCCAACTTGTTCTCTCTGTCAAACATGCTTCCTTAATTACACAAACTCACTCACCTGGTCAAATCACAGTGCCATTTTTAGCTTACATTACTTTCAGTGCTACCTTATCTCCTCTCTCAAAAACCATAACTTTGGTTTTTCCTTTATTTATACTCAGTTTGAATTTCCATGCAAACTTTCTGTGCATCTGAGTCAAGATACTTCTACAACCCTACTTTTGCTCTCTGCCAACAGTGACAGTGTCATCAGCATACAGCAACTTGCACACACTAGATATCACCAAGACATAAACTACTATTATCTATTTTGGCCCCTACACATGTATGCGTCCATAAATATATTAAACAGCCACAGTGACAGAATTACACAACCTTGTCTCATCTCCTGCACCAATGGAAAACCATTTTTTGATAAAGCACCATTCACTCGTGTACAAAGCCAGTGCCTCTACTACCAGCATACATGACATTTACATCTATTATGTAGATTCCCAGTACACACCTATATTCATTTCAATATCTTCCACAAAAGTGTCCTATTGACTTGGTCGTAAGCTTTCTCTAAATCTATGAAGGCAGTAAAAACTTTCTTTTCCTAGCAGCCAGATACTTTTCAATAATCATGCGTAATGCAAAATTCTGGTTAGTGCAGCCTTTACCAGGCATAAAACCACTCTGAACATCCCACGCTTTCATGATGTAAGAATAAGTACTTTTCAATAACAGCCTTACCAAACACTTTCTGGCACACTTAGTAGGCTGATCTCCTTTTCCCTTATCCTTCCTGAATCATAAGGGACCATTCCTAACTCCCAGCACAACTGTGCAAAATTTACAATTAACCAGTCAATTATAGATTCAGCCCACCATACTTCAACATCACTGCAGTTATGCCATCAACTCCTGGAGCCTGCAGTACCATTCTGAAGATATTTTAGAGCTTTACACACTTCTTATCTTGAGATCCCTCCTCAAGCTTTCATCCCTCATTGTGACATAATCTGCATCTGTCTCAGAATGCATTTTTGCTTCCTTCCTGGGATCTAATAACTCACAGAAGTATCTGCCCCATCTGTCACTTTTGTACTCATTGGTTCCTATATCATTTCCCAATCTCATTTTTTTGTTAACACAACTTACAACCTTTGCTTTCTTCCTATTTTTCCTGAGTTTGCCATGTACTTCCAGAAGGACTTTATATCTTTCCTGTAAAAAGCCAGTTTACATGCCTTTCCACTTCTCTGTTTCCTATCTTGTTGGCTTATTGTAAAATCAGCTTAGCAGCTTCACGTTTTCTTACAGCGATATTCATCCACAGAAACTCTACCTTTCAACATCCCCTAATAGGCTGCTTATTTTTCTTTATTGTTCCTCATCAATCTCACCACTTATTCTACCAAGCATCACACCTCTACGGTTACCCACTATTGTGGGTGCCACAGACCTCTTTAGTAGAAGCAACAACACAGTTCTTAAAACATTCCCACTTTCATTTTCTACATCCCTCGTCGTTTCTTGAGTAAGTCAGAATACTGCTGATGATCTTCAAAGCGAGCTTATCAACCTTTATTCTTTCTATCCAGGGTCTCTTCCTATTCCTTTTACTTCCAACCAACATTAAAGCCTTTCACTGTGACACTACCAAGTAACACTGATCAGACTAACCAACATCCGCACCTTCTCATCTACATATTGTCAACAATAACCTGTATGTTTGAAACTGGGCTGATCATCAAACAATAACCATCTATCACACTCTCTTTGACCAAGAGTATTGGGATTTTCCCCAAGTATATGTGTGTGTATATAGTTGTGGTTGAAATGTAATAGATACACACAAATCATTCTCAATGCGGAGTTCAAATAATCTTTTCACCATTATCATTCACACAAGGATCATTAAACTTTAATCCAGAACATTAATAAATTGCATTCTGCACACCTACTTCTAGCATTGAAATCACCTGCTAATATAACTTTTTCTTTGGCACCAAACGGATCTTAAAACAGCTTTTAGCTCATTCCAGAAATCTTCTTTTCTTATAAGAAGGTTCCGAGTCACAAGGAGCATACACTCACAACAATTACAATTTCTCTGAAGTTTCTGCTTTCAAACGAATCCAGAGAATTCTCTCACTTATGCAAACTATAGTAAATCAGTTTTTCTTCATCAATTTTTTCACTTAAAATCACACCTTTCTCTACACCAGCCTGTCCTTTCATATTATCCAATACTCCAGACCACACACTCACCGTGCCATTCACTTCTTCTGACCCCAATTTCCCTTTCTTTTTGGTTTCCACTTACACACAGCACATCCAGTCTTATACTTATTCTATCTTCCTCAATCACCTCACTCATCTTGCCATTTATACCTCTAGTATTCCATACACCAATCTTACATTCACTCAGCCGAGATCTTTTTCTACATAGCGCCAAGTTTAGAAAGTCCAGGTCAATTCCTGTGGTGGACCGACCTTCTCAAGTGTGTGGTAGTTCCACCATGATACAATATATATTTTAAGAGGGTGGTCTTCGTTTGCATACTATCATACGCCTTCGTTTTATGAAGAAAAATATTTTCCTTAAATATGAAAATAGCTTGCAAAACTTCTATGATAGTATCTAAAGCATCTTCTGGCTTAAAACGGAAAATTGGGTAACTTCTTTTGCAACTAAATTTTCTAGTTGTCAAACTCAGAGAAACACTGACACTATCTCCCTGATTCTATCTATCCAGGTTTTTGAATTTTTATGGTGCTTAAGCCTATAACATCAATCTCAGATGGCATATATACTTGGACATTACTTTTGCATCTTTTTGGCTACCTCAAAAATAACAAGAGATCGATCTACACATTCTTACGAATAGTAACGTCGAAAGCACTTTCTGGTAGATATTGTTTTTTGTCCCGTATTAAGTAAAATCCCGCGCTCTGACATTTGTCTGCACGTACAAATAATGTCCAAAATACATTGAAGGAAAGCAAAAAAAGCACACCAAAGAAGCGGAGACGTCTGATATCAACAAAATTTATACAGCATAATAATGGACTAGCAGAGGATAACGTGATCAAAACATTATGGCAAAATACAGTTGAATTTGCTGGTAAACTGAAAAATAAACATTTCCGTGTAAAATGGTTAGTACGAGGTTGAACTGCCATGAACTGCGCTTACACTGTGCAACCTTCTGGCATGGAGTCTGGTCGTGCAGATGTTGGGTGTAAATTTGGGGGTACTGAGTTCTAAGCGATCCTCAACCTGGACGCGTAAATCGGCGATGGTCGTGGCTGGCCGTAGTGACCGGATAAGCCGTTGTAAACCCACAAAACTCCACACGTGCTCCAATGGGGGACAAGCCCAGCGAACGTGAAGACCATGGACGTTGTCTTACACCCTGAAGTGCATGTTGCGTTGCACGTGCCGTGTGTGGGGCGTGCGCTATCTTTGTTGAAAAACACCACCAGATGTACCGGACCTTACACAAAATGCACAGCAACTGGCTGAATGATCTTGTTGATGTAGAAGGTGCTGTTTAATGTACGGGGCTTCGGTAGCGAAACACTAGTTGTGGACGGGAGTGATAGCTGATCGATCCCAACACCAGGAGACCAAAGGTGTAGGCCCTGTGTGTCGCTGGCTGATGGGCAAAGAAGGTGGAGAGACGCTCCCGTGCATCTGCTAACACGCATACGACCAACGGAGGCTCCGAAGCAGAATCTGCTTTCATTGCTGAACACGACGGCAGACCGCCAGTTTCGTTCTCCAGTGCGCAGACGTTGGCGACACCTTCGTGCAGCCGTTCTTCCACGGTGGGCTGGAGTTAGAGGTACATTATTGCCAGCGGCACACGTGCACGTCAGCGTAGACCTCGGGCATCCAGTAGACGCTTGTGGATTGTCTGGGCGAACAGTCACTCTCAGGTGCAACGGCAGCTCGGAATTTAAAGCGTCGCAGCGGATGTTATGCTTGACAACGCCGCTCTTCTGCGAGCGGATCAGTCCGTCTGTGACTCCCGGTTCCACGTCTTCCTCGTGTGGGAATGTTCCTCTGGACCATCTAGCGCCACCATCGTACCAATTTTCACCGATACTACCCGTCCAATTCACACCGCAATACGACGATAGGACCACCCGGCCTCGCGGAGTCCGACTAGATGACCTAGCTTCAAAGTCCGGATAACTACTGAAATCGTACACGTCTTCCATATCCAGGCATTGCAGCTTCTTCAGGGTCTTCGCACCTGTCCGGTACGCCAGACGACTGATTACATTCACTTCACCGTACTGTACTTAAAATACCACCGACGATAATTTGCATATTATGCCGTGCTGTGGCATAAAGCGCTCACCGGTTGGTCCCGAAATTAACATCACATCTTCGTTAACTCTCGACCCCATCAACATATATGCCATGTAAATTTCATTTAAGGATCGTCCGCCAATTTCTTCTTGGTGTTCTTTACTTTCCAGCAGTGTATTTTGCATGATAAACGGAAAACAAACACCACTTAAATTCTTCGATTATGTAGAAGCTAGTGCACTTTCATGTCATACGCATTTTTCTTTTAACAACATCAGTACAATATGATTTATTCAATTATGTGCAATGCTTTCTTCTAAAAGAACATTTAACTACGGTATCTTGTATTACGGTTCCAATGTGTCATTTAATATGATTTAGTTGAACTCCAAAAGATATTTTGTAAATAAGTTTCCTTTAGTTTTTTAAGTAGTCAGTAATATCTATTACATTTCAACTGACCACACCTTTACCCTAATAGTGTATGTCTGGAGATTGTGTGTCTTTCGGTAGTGATTGACTTTTGACACCGTTCCTTCATAGTTAAATGGTTTAAAGTGTTTCATCGGAATTCACACTAGAAATCTCTGTGACCCTATAGTCTTCGGGGAAGAGTGATACACGGTACCCCTAACTTTTAAAAAAGCTCAGATTTATGTATTCCGTTTGATCAATTTAACTTAAACTCTCTACGGAAGAGTCCAATTTATTTGAAATACTATTTCAAAATTCTGAAATAGGTTGTCTGTATAAATATTAAATAAGCCATTACATGAATACTGAACTATTTATTTACGTATATTGCATCTTATTATCACAATAATTTTGTCATTCATTCATGGAGAAAATTCAACGGCCAATGTAATGAATGATCATGTTCATTTTCTGGTGTTTTTAAGTTGAAACACGTCACTTGCACTTTAAAATGCGCATTCACCAGCAGCGTATTATCATAACAGAAAATCATTAATGCTTTTTTTTCTGATGAGTTTAAAGATAATTTTTGTCATATGAATATTTGAACGAATTTATTTAGAATATCTATTTAGAATATTTATCTAGAATATTTTTCCGTTTTCTCATCTGTTGTTCACCGTCCATAGAAGTCATTAATATCTACTTTAAAATGATTAAATAGCATGAAAGCTTTATCTACATTAATATTACCCGAAAAATCAACGCCGATATTGCCTGAGAACTTAACGCCGATAATGTTTGTTGTCTGACACCTTTTTATGAACCACTAGTCTTCACAGTTCTCGAAACTTGGAATTCCGTCATAAACTTACGAAATTTAACTTTTCTTAGAATTGGTGCCTTTAACGCCTTCTTGTTAACGGCAGTCAGTTTACTGTTCACTAATTTAATGTAGCAAACAGATGCTCGCTTTTCTCTAATTTCTACGGGTGGTGAATATTGTCAAATTCGGATTAGAAATATAAACAATAAGTACAGTATTTCGAAAGTTTAAGTGCAAGTAAGTGAACGAAGTTTACGTTTAAGTTTCAAAATTAAACTTAACAAACTCAACTTATATCCCATGTTCATCCGAGAGGCATTTTCTATAAAGTACAAAAAAGCACTTCTCAAAACTTCTTTTATTAAAGATAAGACACGGGTTTTAAATTTTAAATATTATTTAGGTATGTTAAAGGAATTTCGAATTCGTACTGTTTTAATATACCGATAAATATTACCTTTACGTTGTGCACATGGGTAAATGGAAAGTTGAACTTCTAAATTTAACCTGTATGGCAGCAGTTTTTGATATGTTATTTCTAGAAGTCGAGCCGATGTAAACACAATCTTGAGTTCCTGGATCATTCGATCGTAGCGGTATGCTATAAACACCCCATTTATCATTGGCTGGCACAGGGTCATGGTGCCTACGGATATAGGGCAAAATAGTCCTGGTCTTGACTTCAAAATCCACGTGATATCTGTGGCACTGGATACCTATGTGACTTTTATAGTGGGTCGATTCTGAATATCTGTGACTGGTACAGTAGGTTGATTCTGGCATCTCCATTATGTAAGTCAACTTTGTTATTCAGAGAAAGTTTGTTTATACTTAAGAATTTAGACTTTTGTTCCAATGATGAGTTTCGTACTTTCATTTCTGAGATCAGGGATTCTCAGTTTCAACAAGCATAATCATCTTTCGATAAAAGGTTAGCTCTTGTGTAAAGGTTTTTGAGATTCACTACGTCACTAATATGTCTTTTTTTTATTTTATTTTCGAAGTTGTAAGCTGGCGTTTGTAACATCGACGTACAGTTCTCTACACATTTAATGGTGTGTCTATAGTAGAACCGAAAATATTAATATATCTAAGTCTAACCTCTTAATTGCAGTTTTAATTGTCACTATCTTCGATACATTTTTAATCGTGTAAAAAGCGGCAAAGTTTTGTATACAGTGACTACAACACGATTGGTGATTCTCCGCGATTTAAAGGACTTGAAGGTTTTATTATTAAAACTGTTTATTTAGAAACTCTAATTATGATTGTTATTGGTTTGTCACTTTTAAAGACAATTAACGGAAATTTAAACTGTTGAATGAACAAAACAAATTTATATTGCGTGCAATATTTTTGTTATTTACGGCGTTGTTGTTTTCAACAATAGTTATCAGAATCGAACACCACACGCATACATACACCACAAAAGTGTAGATAAAACTGGTTAGGATACTAAACCTCTACGTTCCCGCCCTGCGTCGCCGTTAAGTAAACGCTGACTTGTGATCATTCGACGGAATGTGCCCGAATTCGAATACCGGTGTGGCCTGGATGGTGTGTGCGTCTTACTGCACTACCTGTTTCTCTTCCTGGAATCAGCGGCCCTAAATTAGGGACAAGAGACTGCTTATAGCACATTGAGTTACACACGGTGGTCGTTAAACCACTCCCACTAAAAAAGAAACCTTGAAGTTTCTTTATTTTTTTATATTTTGGTATCCTCACCTGCTCAAATCCATGAGCAGCGCAGCAGCATACTGTGCAGGCATTAAGATCGTTTTGAATTTTGAATGTTTTAACTATGCACGAGTATCGGGTTTTTTAAATTAGGAAAATTTAAAATTCGTTTTTTTTCAATGAAATTATTTTGGAATGATAAAACACATTACTCTTATCTTTCGGCAATTAAATTTTTGGCAATTATGTGTTCCTTCAGCGAGATACGTAACTACGAAAGTAGTGTTTACTGTTGTATATACCTGGTCCAAAACATTCCGCACATTTTTTTTTACATTTAAATTTTATTATAAGGTATTAAGTTGTATTTTATTAAACATATTCTACGTACCTGAGGTGTGATTATTTTTGCTCTGCTACTTGATCAGATTTAAAAGTAATAAGTATTGTTTCGTTTTCCTCGAATACCAGGGCCTCCAACACTACATAAACACACATAAGAAACCTTTCGTCTTATTAGAATAAAATGATTTTTAACAATATAAGTTTTCCCATACCTCTCCGTGTCTGTTTATTGCTCCACACATCCTGTTATTATCTATTATTCAATTTTTTCCGAAGTTTAGGAACTACGTATCAGATAGTTTTCTGTTTCTGCTGCAGCAACAATTGAGGATATCTTGGATCATTTCTAAGATCCAAAATATCCATTATACTTGGTCATTTGCGATACAAAATATCATTATATGTTTATCATTATATATAATTCATTATGACAATAACGTTTTTAAAGAGTATAGTATTCTTCAGTTAATGTAAAAACTTCAGTTGAAAATGACATTCCCAAATATTTTTTTTTTTAACATTCTTCCTCGAAATAATCAATGCAGTATAAATTTTCCATTTTAAAATGATTGAATCTGCAGTCACCAAAAACTTAAGCTTTTGCTCTAAGAAATTTTTGTTCGCCAAAATATGACGTGAAACTTGTAACAATAATCTTCTCCAAACGGTATTTACAATAAAAATAAAATGGACAATGTGTATTTCCTACCGCTATTCCTTGGTTCCATAAGTCACAGGTAATCATTAGTGGAATTAGTTTGATCAGTCGATTATACAGAAATTATTTGCTGGCACAAATGCTCAAAAGTAGATTATTAGTCTTGCTAACATTTTACCTTTTGTTTAGCACTTTCATATTCCTTAACACTGCAGATAAGCTAAATACATTAAGATCAAGGTTCACATAAGAACGAATTATCCGGCAACTAACTATTATAGCAAAATTAGCAAATTACAAAGTTCGAATTTGTCAAAGAATTTCTGAAATATTTCATAAAAATTCGGAATATTTACTATGGTTTTTTAAAGTACGATAAAGGAGAAATAATACCTCAGGCAAATTAAGTAATGGTGATGCGTTTGAAATTTTTAGCCGCGGAAGCATTTACGTCTACGTATTTCAAAGCCGAATCTACGGCCATTAGTTTATTAATGGAAATTAATTTCTGTAAATATGAAACATCTCTGTAAATCAAATTGCTTAACTTTGTATTAAACTCTAATTCGCATAAGGAGCACATTACTTCTAACTTTCAGGGAAACCAAATATAAAATTGCAACTCAAAAAGGGATTCTGTATGAAACATGGATTTCTTTTTTTTTTTTTTTTTTTTTTGATTGGAGGTTTAACGACCACCGTGAGCAACTCAATGGGCTATAAGCTGTCGCCCATCCCTAATTTAGGGTCACTGGTTCCAGGGAAGGGAGAGAGCCAGTGCCGTAAGACAAACACAACATCCATGCCTGACCGGGATTCGAACCCGGAACCCTTACGGACGAATGATCATAGGCCAGCGCCTTAGACCCCTGCGCCACCGGGGGCGGCAACATGGATTTCATTGGTGTTGCTGAGGAAAATTCTGTTTCTATAAAATCTTCTTTTTCTTTAATTGAGGGTTTGACGACCACCGTGAGAAACTCGATGGCTTCTCTGTAGTCGCCCGTCCCTAATTTAGGGTCACTGGTTCCAGGGAAGGAAAAGATTCAGTGCAGTAAGACAAGTGCAACAACCATGTCTCACCAGGGTACGAACCTGACCCCTCTCGGACAAATGATCATAAGCCAACGCTTGGACCATTATGCCACCGGAATGTGACGGCATCTTCAATGGGAGATTCCAAAACTTTATTTAAAAAAGTATATAGATTTTCTTATTTGGTATATGATGACATTTCAGCATGAGCAAGTGTTTTTCTAAGTAACCTGATAAAATAAAAACATAACACAGTAGGTAATAAGTACTTAATTTCAGTGTTTTCGCTTTGATTTTTAACGAATTTTAAACTTTTTCTCTCTATGCAGTTCTTGCCAATAGCTTCATTTACGATGACAAAAATAGATCAATATATTGTGCATAAAGGTTTCAGTGCTTCATGCACTACATATTTATGGGGGGGGGGGTGGTTATCGACCGCCGTTAGGAGCCTAATGGGCTATAAGCGGTCGCATATATCTAAATTAAAGCAATTGGTCCCAGGAAATGGAAAAGGCCAGCGCTGTAAAAAAAATTAAAACTTCGATTCCACATGGTATTCAAACCCGGATCCACCTCAGACAAATGGTCATTTTCTAAGAGAGAACATTGAAAAATAGCATTTCTGACATTTTTTTTTATCTCATTAGCGATTACTGAATGTAGAGAAGGCTCAAAAGGGAAGATATAAAGGAAGCTCAATATCCGACACGAAAGTGTTTTGTTTCATTTGACTAAAGCAATAAGAAATGCATTTGAAAAAATTCTCTAAGCATAGACAACCTTGAATGTACAATGTGAGTTAGAAACGGCACCAAAGCCCAATCGTATAGTTTAGAAATCAGATTACCTCAGAGACCTCACGACCTTTTGTTCGAAAGTAACTAGCCCGACAGGTTATAGAAATCGATCTGTTCAATTTACGGTGACCTTGTGATTGAACCACAAGGCCAAACCTTTTCGTGACTATTAGAATAATGAAGTATAACTAATCAGTTGCTTCCTTTTTAAATGTTTAAAGGAAAATTCCGAAAAAATACTCAAAATATTTCAAACAACTATGCAATGAACGATTGTGTTACGAACTATAGACCTTAGGTATTCCTGAATTTCCAGCTCACTGTTCAATACATCAAAACATCAGGAAACTTGAAAATTACATTGCTCTGAAGCAGAAAACGAACGCGCATCACCGTATGCTATTTGTTACGCCGCACAAGATAATGAAATTCCAAGCACATGAGTTAGAAGAATATGAACCTATTTAGATTTCGTTAGTCGAAGCCATTTCTATTTGTTTATAACTTAATTGATTGTATCGCCAGTATGTCAGGTATAAATTCCGTGGAAAAAATATTCATCACCAGGTCACAATAATATGACTCGACCGTGTATATGTATTGAAGAGAAAAACTGGCGAATTAAGCATATCTGCTTGCTACGTTAATAATAATAACTTTGTTTAACGCAACTGGGGTAGGATATTTCTTCCACGTAATATATACCTGACATAATGGCGATGTAATTAATTAAGTTATGAAAATAGAATTGGCTTCGACTAACGAAATCTAAATTGGTTCAGAATCTTCTAACTAATGTGCTCGGAATTTCATTATGTTATGTGGCGTACCAAATAGCCATACCGTGATGCGCGTTCGTTTTCTGCTTCAGAGCGAGGTAATTTTCAAGTTTACTGGTGTTTTGATGTATTGAACAGTAAGCTGGCGATTCAGGGATATATGAGGTCTATAATTCGTAACACAATCGTTCATCGCACAGTTATTTGAAAGAATTTGAGTATTTTATTTTTTGAATTTTTTTCTTAAAAATTAAAAAACAAACAAACCTAACATCAGGATGATCAACGCAAAAGAAGGGTCGGAGCAGTGTAATTCTCGGCACCAATGGACAATAGAGCAGTGAGAACATGTTCACTGGGAGAAATAAATAGGCTTCATCTTCTAGAAGTCTAGCGGAAAGGTCTTGCTGCAAGGAAAGCCACATGAACGCTACCTTCTGGTCTATGCTGTGCCGACCGTGACATTTTGTGTAGGACGGATCATACTCTGGAGGTCTACTTGATGGTTTAGGTTGGCCCTCAAACTTCCTTTTTCGAGATTTGCACTCTTGTTGCTCGTAGGTGTTGCCATGATAAGACATTTCACTGTTCTCTAAAGTTTCTGGACAATTCTATGCTCCCAAAATTATGGTAACAATTCGGTGAAGGGCTTTCTCCTTTACCAACTGACCAATGCTCCTTTCACACACAATGGCCGAGCAGATATGGTTCATTGAGAAAGGTGTGGAGAATTTGGCTGATCGGCAAAAGGATCCGATATTAATACCATGAACTACATGTTATTTGAGTTTGAACACCATATGCAAGGCAGGCCGAATCCTCCGACAGTCGTGACCGACGAGATTAATGATCGTGTGATTGAATATACGGCAATTCGTGGAGTCTCTTAAAAGTATTTAGAGGAAAGTCTTTGCAGTATAGAGGAGGCTATGACTGCCTCAAAGAGTGGACATACTCTATAATATTTTCCTTCCCATTTCGTCTAGTTTTTGAATATGCAAACTACCATACAAACTTTTCGGAACATATAAATATATGTCGTAATAAGGTGTGAAGAAATCTGAAAAAAATCGAAGTCAACAGATTCCTTCCTAAGAACACAAATCGTATCACAATTGAAAAGTTTGAGTGAGAGCAGGTGCGAAACAAAATCTTTACACAGCACAAGAGCCGAAATTTTGAAAATGTTCGTTCGCCAAATGCTGAGCGTCTTTGAAGAAATATTGTTAAACAACACACAAACTTGGTGACCAATGTTTGTTATAATTTATTTTTCGAAACATGTATCAATAGTATATATGCTGAAATTTGAAAAAAATAATAATTTTAGTTTTTCAAAACCAGTTTGAATTTGACAACACATGTAACGCAAATTATTTTTTCGTACTTGAAAGAGTACGTAAGACATTCGAAGGTGATTTATAATTTTTGCTTGTTTCAAATTGAACGTGATCTTGTACGCTGTTTGCTATTAATATTTGTTAAGCATATGCTCGCATTGTTTCGAAACTTTTAAGTTAAAGAAGAAAATTTTCTGAGAGCGAATGTTTTTTTAAAAAAAATGAGCAGTATACTGCACCCATTGCAACAATTAAGAAACGGGACTTAATTTAAAAGAAACCGGAATAGGTGGAAAACTCACTTGAATGTATTTCATTCGAAGTACATGCCTACTGCGTTAATACAAGAAATGGAACGATGAACCAAAGAAAGGAGAGACTTAAAGATGTCATCTTTTTGTATGGGGTGAGAAGCTGATGTCACAGATCTTTGTATGTCTTCAATGTTTCCTTTTAAAGGTAGCTTTAATTCAAGGAGTAGAAAGCAGTCACACTAGGACAAATCCGGAGAATAAGAGGAAATGTTGAGTACACATTCACCTTTTCGTGCCAAAAATGGCTGTAAACTGAGTGCTCAGGGTGCTGGTGCATTTTCGTGGAAATGCACGAGCACACTAGGTATTCAATGTCTTGAAACGTTTCCTTCTAAAGGTAGCTTTAATTCAAGGAATAGAAAGCAGTCAAAAGGGGACAGATCCGGAGAATAAGAGGAATCGTTGAGTACACATACATCTTTTCATGCCAAAAATTACTGTAAACTCAGTGTTTAGTGTGCTGGTGCATTATCGTGGAGAAGTAGCCATTGCCCTTTTTGTACTCAGGAATGACAGCAGTAATCATCTTAAACTATCGTTCCAAAGTGGATGCGTAAGTTTACGTAGTGACAGTTGTACCTTCAGAAATGACATCGTGGTGCAGAATTCGCCTTGATGTCCCAAAAGCACACAAGTATAGTCTGAGTTTCGACTTCTATACCTGATTTCCTTTCCTTTGGGTGACTGTGCAGACTTCCACTGAGCACTGTTACTCTTTGTTTCTGGATCATAAGGAATGTTTCTGGATCATAAGGTTTCGGCATCTGTAACAGTGCTTTGGAGAAAATTTTGAATTGTTTCGACAGTCTTCAGGATGTCATCCGGATATTTTGCATATTTCTCGTCGTCTAAGGAAGCACGAGAAACAAAACAAACACAAACCTTTTTGTCCCGAAATCTTACGCTCAAATTTGACGAATCGAATCATCTCCTTATTAACTCTGACCTAACATTCCAATATCCTCAAGATCGCACAACATTCACTTTTTATGCTTTCACAAATTTTCTCAGTGAGTTCAGCAGTGCTCCCTTAAATCTGACATCCGAGCGTTTTCTTGTCTTCCCTCCCATCGTGGGAAGTGCATACTATCGGAATTTTTGTGCACGAGATAGGCAATTAGCCCCACACATATCACGCAAAAATTAAACACTAAGATGCATTTTGCCGGTTTCACACTGAAAAGGGTATTTTTTCTTTGCTGCATAACAGAGCACTGACATTGTTCTTCCAACAATGACGTCATGCACAGCGTAAATTATCATCTGGGAAATTAGCAGGCAAACGTTTTTGCCACCAAACATATGATCAATAACTTATCAAAAACCATGCCTCCCAGTGCGGTGTATTTTAGCAGGATTTTAACAGAAACTACTCGGATTACTTTATTGCTTTACTATGTATTGTGAGAGTTCTTATATTTCATCAGAAATTTTGTTGCTTTTTTTTGTGGGGCGATTGATTTGTCTATTGTTTCTTATAATGTAATAGCTGAAATTTTCGTAAAGACGTCAGTACTTCCATAAGGCATTTAATGAACTGCATACATTCTTTTGTGGTTTTATAATAGTAATTCATTCTTCTGCTAACACTGAATTACAAGTGTTTTATCAAAACTACTGATAATGTTTTTATAAAAGAGGAATACGTGTACCATAACTATTAAGGTAGTAGTAATCTTTTTCGAAATACTGTCTATTGCATCGAATACACGTGTGCCAATGTTACTCCCACTTTCTGAACACCTTCTGGAATTCTTCTTCTGAAATGGTGTTAAAGCACCGCTGCGCAGCTGTAATAAGTTGTTGATCATTCTCAAATTGACGTCCCAGTTTATGGCATCGAATACTGGTGTGCCAATGTTCCTCCCATTCTCTGAACACCTTCTGGAATTCTTCTTCTGAAATGGTGTTGAAGCCACCGCTGCGCAGCTGTAATAAGTTGTTGATCATTCTCAAATTGACGTCCCTGTTTATTGCATAGAATACTGGTGTGCCAATGTTCCTCCCATTCTCTGAACACCTTCTCGAATTCTTCTTATGAACCGTTGTTGAAGTACCGCTGCGCAGCTGTAATAAGTTGTTGATCATTCTCAAATTGACGTCCCAGTTTATTGCATCGAATACTGGTGTGCCAATGTTCCTCCCATTCTCTGAACACCTTCTGGAATTCTTCTTCTGAAATGGTGTTGAAGCCACCGCTGCGCAGCTGTAATAAGTTATTGATCATTCTCAAATTGACGTCCCAGTTTATGGCATCGAATACTGGTGTGCCAAAGTTCCTCCCATTCTCTGAACACCTTCTGGAATTCTTCTTCTGAAATGGTGTTGAAGCAATCGCTGCGCAGCTGTAATAAGTTGTTGATCATTCTCAAATTGACGTCCCTGTTTATTGCATAGAATACTGGTGTGCCAATATTCCTCCCATTCTCTGAAAACCTTCTGGAATTCTTCTTCTGAAATGGTGTTGAAGCACCGCTGCGCAGCTGTAATAAGATGTTGATCATTCTCAAATTGACGTCCCAGTTTATGGCATCGAATACTGGTGTGCCAATGTTCCTCCCATTCTCTGAACACTTTCTGGAATTCTTCTTCTGAAATGGTGTTGAAGCACCGCTGCGCAGCTGTAATAAGTTGTTGATCATTCTCAAATTGACGTCCCTGTTTATTGCATAGAATACTGGTGTGCCAATGTTCCTCAAATTCTCTGAACACCTTTTGGAATTCTTCTTCTGAAATGGTGTTGAAGCACCGCTGCGCAGCTGTAATAAGTTGTTGATCATTCTCAAATTGACGTCCTAGTTTATTGCATCGAATACTGGTGTGCCAATGTTCCTCCCATTCTCTGAACACCTTCTGGAATTCTTCTGAAATGGTGTTGAAGCACCGCTGAGCAGCTGTAATAACTTGTTGATCATTCTCAAATTCACGTCCCAGTCTATTGCATCGAATACTGGTGTGCCAATGTTCCTCCCATTCTCTGAACACCTTCTGGAATTCTTCTCCTGAAATGGTGTTGAAGCCACCGCTGCAGCAGCTGTAATATGTTGTTGATCATTCGCAAATTGCCGTCCCATTAATGTATTTTTTAAAATGGGTAACAACCATGTATACAATCCAGACCTGTCACACGGTGACAACTCTGGAAGTCATACAGATTAGGGCGTCAACTTCATATTGATTTTCTCCAAATAAGAAACGACCGATCTGGTCATTTTCGGCCTTTCATTGAGCCGTACATGAAATCAAAAGGGAACTCAATTTGAACAAATTCTTTTCATGGCCAAATCAAATGTAACCCATACCTTCGATATCTGTAATTAATAGGATACCGTCTTACTGTATAATAAAACCTATAATATAGATGTATACATTTGTAACACTCGTTGATGGTCTCCGTCTTTGCGAGATTCAAGCCCCGACACATGACCATCCAAATATTCATTATGCCATCTGTAAATGTTTGATTTTCCTAGACGTTCATCTTTTAAGCCAGAATAAAATGGTAAGTCACTCTAACAGACTTCTTAAGTCGCCAGCAAAATTTAAGAGCGCATCTTTGTTTCTTTTTCACATCAATTGTTTCGCAAAATTACAGCGCATAAACACTTGTTAGGGATTCACGAAAGGATCGCTAATTAACCGGCGCGCTACCGACGACGCATGCGTGACAATCAGGTGTGGCCAGTATCTAGGGTTACCAAAACGACTGCAACACTTATCGAGACTCATGCCGAGGTCGAACGCAGTATTGCAGCATACGATTAGAACAGAGAGCGATGAATGTTGTTATTGTACAATCAACCGCCATGACATTTTTCTTTACTGGAATTAATGATATAAATAATAAACACGCAAATCATTGTGCAACAGATTTTTATGGGAAGTCTCAAAAGCGGAAATGACAAAAAACTGTACAAGTAGGAACTTATTAATGTAGCGAAAATAACTGATAGGATATGTAGCAAATATAAAAGATTTGATCGAAACAACGCAAATGCTTCTTCTCTACATATTTCGAAAATTTAAGTATCACGATTTCCGTAAAACATTCAGTTTGATGTCTTGATGGTGAAATAGGACCGAGCTTAGCTGTTAATATACCAGAGAAATACCGATATGTTTCACATTCGAAACATAATGTCTCTGAAGCAAGGTGTAGTTATGTGATCTGCAAACTCATAAATAAATATCTTTGCTTCGAAGAGGATGTTTCATGCAATGCAAGCAACAGAATTATCAGGCAAACACTGTACCTGTAAAATAAAGTGAATGTGGATTCGCCTTTTTGAGAAAAACACGAATGTGAAGTGAATTATTTCAAGAAACAGTTGAAATTATTTTATTTTTACTTATTTATGCAAATATTTACTGCAGAATTTGTGTAGTTCAGTTTAGCTGATATATTTTGAAATTTCAATATGATCCCATAATGTGTTCTATCAAACAGCGCTTTTCCTGTCAAATCCACATGAATTTATGAATTTGCGTTATACTGCAGTGGACAGTTTATAATTACACTAAACTTTGTAATACCACAATTAGGGAACACAAGACTTCAAAAGGCGTATGGTGATTGGTAAACATATGATACAACCTGCTGCTTCACATTATCAGCAAGTCTTATACCGTGAAACAACTAATTAGTATTTGCCCTTAACACTCCTTTTAGTTAGCTACAGGTTTTCTGAATCTTCAAATAGTAAGTTAGTAATCATTATGGAGATCACTTCTAATGGATCTTGTGTGCAGAATCTTCATTTTCGAAGTACTGAAAATGTTGAAATTGAATTTGAGAAAGTCAGCGTGCTTCTCCGTGTCGGGCTTAGGAAATTCAGAAGTAGAAGTTATATGACTTTTATAATACTTTACAGAACATTCAGTTCCCCTTTTGCAAATGTGGTTATTATAACCGAATATTTTATGACCTAATCCCTTTATGAAAAGTAATTATTGGATGCCCACAGATAAAGAAATTGTAGACATCTGACAACCAGTAAATAGTAATTTAACATTTCTGAGCTTCGACTGCCCTTATGGTAGACATTACTCCAAATGAAGTAATACATTCTGTAGTTCTATACCCAAATTTGTAACCAGGTTACTTGATTTAAAATGGAATTTAGAAAAATGTGAAACAAAACAAATATTACTGAATTGTAGGGCATGCATTTCCCACACATTTGCAGTTGTTGATTTTCGGAGATTTCGTGGGACAACAGCTAAAACACATCTAGAAGTCATCACGATTCTCAGGAAATTATGACGGTACTTATACAGCGAGACAGAGAGATAAAATTTCTGCCTTCTATCTGTTTATTTTTCAACATGATATGATGTAATTTATTATTTATTAGTTATGAAAACCCACATGCAGGAAAAGTAGTTTGACAAATGTTTTGCTTTATTGGTTTCGTTCCTTATTTTCCAATAATAAAATTATATTTTAGCAGAGAAATGTAAAAAGACTTTTACCAGGTATGTTATCCTAATTATTGCTATTTCGAAGTTAGTACACAGTAATGTACCATAGCTTCCGACTAGTTATTTATCTTAACTATTATTCAGCGCAGTTTAGCTTGGTAACTATTGTAATAGTATATATGTCCGTACCTTTCATATTTTAATAACTTATTGCGAAGTACCCAGGGAACGCAATCAAATCTATGATCTGTTTTTGTAAAACGAATTCAGAACGTAATGCTAGACATTCGAATTACCTTGTTTCTTGTATTTTATACTCTTTTTCTAATCTTCTTTTCATTGGGTGGCGGCTATCATGTTATAATGATTTATTGTGCTATATAAAAGCATGTAAAACAGTCCATCGGGCTCGAAATAAAATTATCGGATTTTACAGCACAGATTTTAATTTCTTTCTTGCGAAAAAAATCGGATTTAAGTTCTACACTACTCAAGAAACATATATGTTCAAATTTAATTGACGAAACCAGGTACAAGGAATCCAAAGCAATTTTACATAGTGTGCATAGTACAGAAAAAGGATGTACTATTTTAGGTTCTACATTAATTGAAGAAACTCGAGAACAGTTCATCCTGATGATACGAAGACAAATTGTTTTATCAAGATAGGAAGAACTGGCGCCTCCCCGTTGGCGCTGGCTTCTAAATATTCGTCCGAGATGGGTCTGGGTTCGAATCCCAGTGAGACATGGAGGTTGTTTTTGTCTTACGGAGCTGGTGCTCTCCCTTTCTTGGAGTAAGTGGTCCTAAACTAGGGACTGGCAACTGCTTATAGCTCACTGAACTGCTCACAGTTGTCGTTAAACTCCCAATCAAAAAAAAAGAAGAAGAAAAGTCCTCGCAAACTGTGTCGTTGTAGTTTCAGCAAAGTCTCGAGAAGAAATAAATCTGTCTTCCTAACTTGTTAGTACAGAATGAAACTGACGTGGAAGAAGCACCTGAACATTTGTGGAGGTGCATTTTCCCCACTTATATATTCTATCATGATACCCTTCAGCACATTAAAGGCGTTGCTGTTCTCACTGGCTGGCTGTTTCCTGAAACAATTGTATGCATTTATATATCTTTGATTGCAATGCAAGATAAGTGCCCAACCGTAATACAAATGACTGATATCAAGCAAGATATAAGTATTGATATCAGATATCGTAACACAAATGACTAATATCTGATATCAATATTAATAATGGCACGATAGAACCAACATGTGGACTCTCTTCATCTCAAACTCTCTAAAAACATTGAATGTATCAGCTCGGTATTTACAAACCTTTCCTATAAATACTAATTCAATTATATTTAACCATGTTTCAGACTCATATTAATTATGATATCTTGCCGTGGGGACAGAGGACTAAATATAATTTCAAAAAACTTGAAATTCTTCAAGAGAAATATATAATATTAATTGACCTACAATTTGATACAAATACGCTACTATCACTATATAATAACACAAGAGTTTCCCCAAACAAGTACAACATTCTTACGATTAACCAACTATATTACTCTAATATTGGGAGAATTATGTTTAGACGAATTAAGAATAATTTACACATTGTCATCATACAAATTATACCACAGATTATACCACAGATTATACCACAGATTATACCACATGATATACATACATACATACATACATACATACATATCACTAAGCTGTTCTCTGAGATTGAGAGGTTAGCTTCAAAAAGAAATACACACTACCAGATATTTTTACTAACTCTTGTCTTATCGAACTTCCCCATTTGCAGCGATCTTGACATACAACTCGGGCTCCGCTGATATCCAATACACGCCGTACACAAGATCTTTTATACTTCATACTCATAATCTGTTTCGCATGCAGACACTCCTGAATCTGATCCACCCATGTCTACCTTGGCCTTCCTCTGCCTTTCCTTCCTGCCACTTGGGCTACAAAGATTTTCTTAGTAAGCATCTCATCACTCATTCTTTCAACATGGCCAAACCACCGAAGCATATTCATCTCCACCTTGCTAACAACATTTTGCTTCACATCACACAACTGCAACACATATTTATTCCTTACACAATCAGACCGTGTCTTGCCACAAATCCCACGTAAGTAACGCATTTCTCCAGCACACAAACGACTCCTATGTTTCTTCTGCAGTACCCAGGTTTCACTGCCGTACATCAGAGTAGGAACAATTATACTTTCATACACAGCCATGTGGGACTCTCTAGAGAACCTATCATTCCTGTGAAAACCTCCTAGAGCAGCTGCGACTTTCAATGAAGAATTCACTCGCCTACTAATTTCACCATCCAACTTGTTCTCTCTGTCAAACATGCTTCCTGATTACACAAACTCACTCACCTGGTCAATCACAGTGCCATTTATACTTACATTACATTCAGCGCAACATATTCCTCTCTCAAACACCATAACTTTGGTTTTCCCTTATTTATACTCAGTTTGAATTTCATGCAAACTTGGTGCACCCGAGTCAACATACTCTGCAACTCACTTTTGTTCTTTGTCAACAGGACACTGTCATCAGCATACGGCAATCTGCACACACGGATATCACCAAGACATAAACCATTATTATCTATTTTGGCATCACGCATGCCTGCGTCCATAAATATATTAAACAGCCATATTGACATTACACAACCTTGTCTAATTCCTGCACCAATAGAAAAGCATTTTGATAAAACACCATTCACTCCTACACAAGCCGTATTACCAGCATACATGGCTTTTACACTATTATGTAGATTTCCAGTAACACCATACTCATTCAATACCTTCCACAAAAGTTACATATATACTCGGTCGTAAGCTTTCTCTAAATCTATGAGGACAGCAAAAACTTTCTTACCAACAGCCAGATACTTTTCAATCATCATGCGTAATGCAAAAATCTGGTTAGTGCAGCCTTTACCAGGCATAAAAATCACTCTGAACATCCCACGCTTTCTATGATGTAAGAACCCGTACTTTTTCAATAACAGCCTTACTAAACACTTTCTCTGGCACACTTAGTAGGCTAATACCACGAGAGTTCTTGCTTTCAGTCTGATCTCCTTTTCCCTTATACAAGGGAACAGTAGTAGCATCCTTCCAATCCCAAGGGACCATTCCTAACTCCCAGCACAACTCGCAAATTTCAGTTAACCAATCAATTACAGAGTCACCACCATATTTCAACACATCTCGGCAGTTATGCCATCAACTCGTGGAGCCTTATCATTCTGAAGAGATTTTACAGCTTTACACACTTCTTCTCTTTAGATCCATCCTATGCCCACGTGACACACGCACTAAATCACGTATTCGGCCTATTTATCCAAAGACGGAGATCATGAAGCAAAGTATAAATTAAATTGGCCCACAGTATTGGAACTCACAATCGACGGAACTGACTTCTTTAGATAACTTTAAACTGGTTTTTTTAAAGCAATTCATAATGAATTACGGCTCCTCAAATTGATGATTGCAGTGGAGGGGGACTATGACTATTACTATGACTTATATATATCGATGTAAATTTAATTTTAATGGTGTTTATTATCTTTTTATATATCATTACCTCATTAGCGGTTTTTTTCTCAAACAGTGACTTGTTTGTGACCTCAGTGTAAAATTTGTCTATGGAGCATTGGACATTGTGCGGCCTTGCTTTGCTCCACCCCCACCCCCTGCTTCCCTGCTGCGCTTCGTTTCAGTTAATATTTCTGTAATACTGGTCCTTGGTTCAGCAAAATAAATGAATTGAATTGGATCGAAATCACGTTAATTTAATTAATCTGAACACTCCTTTGAAAAGATAGTGATCATAAATATAATATTTGCATTAGTATACGTTTCCTTAAATGAAAGATTTGCATTTCGTGATTCTTAAGATCGAAACATTTTCTGCAGTTATTATCATCTTTACTACGTTATTTAGCAAATAAGTTTAAATAATGCAATGTTACGTATTTAACACCAAACGTATAAAGAGAAATTTCATGTTCCCATTGAACGTAAGTACAAAGTGAGGTTTATCGCGATTTCAGATTTACAAGTACAATTACTGAAATCTCATTTTTTTATTCAAAGCGATTGCCCTCAGTATGAATTAATGCCGTTCCGGAATATTATAAACGCAATAAAATCAGAGTATGCTATATGTTTCCTAGTATTCTTATCCATATACTCACTTAGGTGTTTTCTTTTTCTTCTGGTGAGAAATCATCTGTCCCTTTGCTAAAAATTGAAATGTAGATATTTTGTTTATGTATCAGCTTGATTAGTTAGCTAGCTGCCTGCGCTATTGATATTCATAACATTGGAAATATTTTCTAAAATGATATAATAAACTTAAATACGCAGAAAACTGAAAAAAAGAGAAAAAGTTAGTCATACCCTTTTTTGTTCTTCAGGTATAATTTTAAAAAGCTTGTATAATTTTCATTGTGAATTCAAATTAATTACAAGCACTTTATTAATGATTCCATATTACAAAGTATCTTAATATACATCTTTTTTGCTGATATCATATAGTCCCAAGAATACGTTCCAGATATCCAATATGTCATTCCTGCACCGCAAGTGTGGTTTCGAAATGTCATTATGAAATCAATCTTCAGTGATAATTAGTGAAGGCTGGATACAAATTTTAGAGCCGTAATGGTCTAAGCGATGACCTCTAATTATTCGCCCGAAAAGGATCCAGATTCGAATCCCGGTGGGGGACGGATGTTTTGTCTTACGGCACCGGCTCTCTCCCTTCCCTGGAACCAGTTACCCTAAATTAGGGACGGGCGACTGCTTATAGCCCATTGAGTTGCAGAAGCGGTCATTAAACTTCCAATAAAAAAAATATGAAAAATGAATTTGTATTAAGCGATGCTCTTGCACATTGTAGTCCGAGTGGTTGGATTTAATACACAGTTCCATAAAAATATTTGACCCAACACCTGGAATTGGAAAACCACTGCAAAGGGTACATTCGTCTCTACTTATTATTAGGTGATGACCGCCGCTTCAGAGATGTTTCCACAACGCAGCTGAACAAAAACAATTTAACACATTTTAGTATATAAATTAATATTTTCAGAAAAATACTGTAAATTACAACAAAAATGTGTGAATTAAAGTGTTGCATACAGCTTTTCTACAAATATGGCAATTTCTTTTTAAATCCAAACAACACAATATTTGCCAAATTTTTTTCTATAAAGAAATGTAGCTCTTAATTCAAAAGAAACGAATCATGCACTTGCTCTTTTAATTAATCTCACCCATTAAAATTCATTAATTTTTAGAACTTTTATTTACACATCATGAAAACAGCCAGCTTTAGGTTTCTTCATCTTACAACTCCTCAAATATTTTATTTGTTAGAAAATTACTAATGGACAATATTTCTGCAGACTAGAACAGTAGAAATTTATGTTGAAATTCAAAATAATTTATGAAGGATCGTTTCTTAAAAAATGTCACTTTTACCATGTTTAGATGCGCTGAAGATATTAAATGAATTAACTTCTTCTCCGTAGAGTTTTCCGGCAGCTGTACAATTTAATATCATTTCTGTGTTTTTACCACAAAGATTTATCTTAGGAACCTTACGCAGGCACTACGCGATTAATTATGAAATTTTTGTAAAATTTCTAAACTTCGTTGGCAACGTTATCTGTGATTGATAATGCATTTTTGGGTTTTACATGCTATATATATACAGTGTATATATTTGCACGGTTGAGTTACGCGTTTGTGACCAACAGCTAATATCCCTAGTACCCGTCATGTGCAGCGCGGACAGCAGCTAAACTGGCTAGGAATAACCATAAGGTACGGGAAGGAGTGCACAGCTATGTGGATACAAGCTGAATGCAGTGCATCTGACAGCTGCTGGAGAGTGCGTGGTGGAAGATCCATAAAGCGAACAACCCGATCGAGGCGGTCCCACTGATGTTCAATTGGGTTGAGTCGGAGGAACTGGTAGGCCAAGGAAGTAATTTGACGTCTTCAACGTACTTTTCCAACCACTCTCAGAAATTTCTAGCTGTGTGACACGTCGCATTTTCCTGCTAGAAGATCCAATCCTCCCCAGGAAAGACAATTAGAATATATGATTGTAAGTGGTCTGCAAGGATGGATTCATAATGAATTCAGTGCATAGTGCCTTCCACAGGTATCAGTGGACCCAGGTAATGTCGCCGCAACTTTCCCCAGACCATAACGCTGCCACCACCAGCTTGTGTTCTACCATCAATGGTTGAATAGTATTGTTCTCCAAAATGTCTCGCCTTACACGCCAACGTCCATCGGTTCGATGAAACAGAAAGTAACTCTTCGGAGAAGGCAAACCTTTGTCAATCAGTGGATGTCCAATTCCGATAGTGCAGTAAAAAAGTAAACCTTTTCTGCCGATGCATGTTTGTTAGCATAGGTGCAGTGAACATCTGTCAACATTGGATCCCCATACGCACCAGGGTTTGCTGAACTGTCGTTTTAGACACACTTCCGGTAGTCCCCATGTTCATCCGGCCAGTGCACTCAGTAAAAGACGTAACGTTGTTCGGGATAATTTCTCATCACACCAATGAGAAGTTTCTACTCGCTTTGAAGAAAATGTTTGAAAATAAAAAGCATGTTTAAAAATAACAGTGAAAAAGAAAGACTTTTCACAGAAGTTTTGAAATTATTATTAGTCCTCGAATAATTTTAATTATAAAGAAAATCAACCTCTCTTACAGAGCATTCATAAATTGCCTATGTATAACACTTACCAAAACACTTTTCTCTGTTCAGTTAGTTATTATGAGGCATTTTCGTACGACAGTATTGGGTAATATCCGGAATTAGTATTACATTTGTCTACTGTTATTTCCTTTGAGAAATTTGTATTTTTTATTTAAGTCTTAGTGTAAAAAAACTTTTATGAGAAGTCCATAGATGTTTACACCGCCTTAAACGCTTAAACTTTCATGGCACGGTTTGGAAACTGTGATTCAAGGCATTATATAAGGGAAGTCTCCGAATTACGTTGTAAAACAAATTTTATTCCCAAACGTTTGGAACAGCATAACAAGACAGTATTACAGTCGTTCTTTGGAATTTATACTTACAGTTTTTATACTTACCACCATGTTCGTATTTACCATAAATATACCTACATTTTTAATTTATACTTGCCATCAAATTTCGGAAAAAACTACTATCTCCTATTTTGTCCCACTGCTAACACACTACTCTTTCCCAGTATAAGTAAGTTTGAGGAAACCCCAAATTACGAAGGGACACTCCTTATTGGCCGTGGCGGTAGTCACAGTGTTTTCGAAGTCCCAAATCGAAAGAAAATGAGAAGGCCTGGATGTGTTGTTTTTCTCAAACGTTGTCAGCTTTATAGAAACTTATGACTTCAACTTAATGAAAAAATTACGTGAGAAAATTTCTGTCGAACTGATAGAACGACATAAGCGAAACGCAAAGTTTTCGCAGCTAAAGTCTATCAGCTGTAAAGCTCTACTTGCGTCAAAGTATTACGCAACGTTGAAAAATATAAAGCAGAGCATACGATTGGTTAAAACTATATTTGGTCCTTAATTGTAGTCATAGCTTCACTCACATTGGAATGTGTAATTCTCACTATAAAATTGACCGAAATAACCATTTTTTTTCACTTAGCGCAATTTGAATTAATTAAAAATTTAAAATATTAGTATTGCAAATCAGTATTTCTTATTATTCTTGTGTCTCTTTTTATAAAAACTGATCATTATTACAGATACATTTCTTTAAATTAAACCTTATTTAATTCCTAATATTTTTTTTCACTTTATTGTAGATGATATTTGGTTGGAAGTCGCATAAAAATATAATAAGTGATGCAGCGATTCGGACAGAAAACTTGCACACCCTGATATTGAATTTAGAAAAAATGTTCATTTTATAGTGAGCGTTTAGCAGTAGGCATTTATGCTCTCTACTGGGATGATAATATGTCGTAAAATAGCAAAAGTGACAGATAATCTCCCTCACACTTAGAACCAAAAATACTTAATCGAGTGAGTTTTTTTTTTCTAATCGAACAGGCAGCTCAGACATTTGATGACCATACACAGACACATAGAATGATGGGTATACGTACCATACTCAGAAACAAACGAACGGACATAAATGCCGCTACCAAAAGCACTTATTATTTTGCAAAACCTGGGCGGTGTTAAACTTGCCCCTTTTCAACGTAGAACTCAACTGACGATGATCCGTGCTCGATTAATATTTGTCGTTCTGTAGGTGAGATCTAAACTCATCGGAGAGACGGAAACCATAAGGTTCCGGCATAGTTACTATCACCACAAACTGCTCGGAAAGGAAGTGAAAGATTCCGTACAAATGTGGAAAATCAATCGAATGGACTAATGCTAATTTTAGATTACATGCTTTTTGATTTCTTAAAGATGTACGTTTCTTTTTTGGTTATGATTCTCTAATTGATTTGAAAAATTAACACGTGCACATAACCAGAACAGTTGTTAAACGTGAGCTGCTGCGCCACCTTCTCCTTAGCGGATCAACAAAGGCTGAAAGCAGATGCTCATTGGACGGACACAGCGAGGCATTCGACGCTGATTATTTCAACAAGCTGCAAAACGCTGCGAATGCTATGCAAATTATTTCAAATTATTACTTTATGGCTCTCTTTAACTCATTTAATTTTTATTTCTATTTACCAAAAGATGCAAATCAAGATTTATTTATTTTCCCTTTCTTAATACTACAAGGCGTTTTTAATCTTTACCGAAAAACCGTTATGTGTTTGTTTGTTCAAAAAATTCAGGATCTTCTTCTTATACGTATATTAACCATGCAAGACATTTATTATAAGAGGTAAGTGAATTATTTTATTGAATCGTATGTGAATGTAGCAGGCACGTAATTTTCAGCAGCACAGCCTTACACAATCGCAAATATCTTGTCCAAATAGTCATCCTATCGAATACTATGTACCTAAGTGTATCAACTGAAGTTCATTTTGAACATTTACATCAGATTTCTTGATTTCTCGGATATTTCTACAAGTATTCTAAAATTCTGAGTTGTCGTTCTTTACTTTACGCTGAAATGATGCAAACTTTTCACATTTCTGCTTATGGAAAAGTTTTAGATATACAGCCTCCTGATGGAAGAATGGTATCATATCTTTAATTTTACAGAAATTATATTTTAAACATTTCCTAATTTATTTCGGTTTTTAATTATGCTTCTACTTTAGCAAATATGTTTAATATATTTTGATTAATACATGAATTTACTACGAAATGTGTTTGAGATCATTGCTTTTCGGTAGCGTATAGTATTTTCATAAAATAATATTTTACCTTATGAATAACACTCTTGTAGGTTTGATCGTAGACGGTCTCATTACGTATTTACGTATAAAGGACTTATGAGTTCTTACATGGAGTTAAAGAAAAGCTGTAAAAATTGTATGTTATATATACAATTTTTTTTCACTCCTTGATTGTTTTGTCCGCTGGATGCTGAGATTATAAATATCACCATGTTTCTTCGATACGCTGCGAGCGATATGAATAAGTAATATTTGTGTAAGCTTACAGACTACATGGTGGCTATTTTAGCTGTGGTCCGTTCGCCTCCATTTGACAACTTCTCTCATTTTTTGCAAAATTGTTACTGCTTCATATCTTTAGATATTTCCCATTTCAATATTGCAACAGCTTAATTCCTTTAGCCAGTAGAGTAATTCTCGGTTTGGTGAATATGTACTGAAGAAGAAATGTCGGACAACGAAAGAGCAAACATCAATAACTTTGAAAAGGGATGTATAGGTTTATTTTACATGTGATTGATACACATCGAAAATTAGTACAATTGAAATTTCCGAAAGTTTTACACATTAATCTGTGAATAACAAACCGGCCTTGTGTAATTTTCTTTACATTTTAACCATTTATCTGGATATATACAAATTAATGTCAGGTCTCTATTTGTTGGCTATCTGAAGGCAAAAAAATGTAGCCTATTCACATTGAAATTTCTCGACTGGTGATATTAATCTGGTGCAAAAAAACAAATTATCATTTCATTCTGTTTCAGGAAACCAAATCATTTGTTTTTATGTAAACTCCTCCAGGATACAAATAGGAATCCTTTAGTAATGTGTAGCCTTCAGTATTTAACAATAAATGCTTTAAACTCAAAAGTGAAAACCTAAAATTTCGTAAACTTAAGATTTTTTTGTGAAAGGCTGAACACAGTTTGAAAATAAAATAGCCGCCCCGATGGCGCAGTGGTGTAAGCGATGGCTTCTGATCATTCTTTCGAGTTGGGTTCGAGTTCCGGTGAGTCATGGATGTTGCGTTTGTCTTATGGCCATGGTTCTCTGCTTTCCTTGGAACCATTTCCCAAAAATAGGTGCGGGTTGCTGCATATAGCTCACTGAGTTGCTCACGGTGGTCGTTAAAGCTCCAATGAAAAAACAGAAAAAATACATTACATTGATTCTCCCGTTCTAATGCAGACGAAAGGATCAATTACTACAAGCCCAATATGTATTGCTTTTTGTGGTCCCAAAGTAGTTCAGTCTTTTTACGTATTCTTTAAATTACAATTCAAAAACTATTTTGTGCTGAGTTATTTTGCCCGATTTTCTGTTTCTTTTTCAATGGAAAAAACTTTGTGAAAAAATCATGATTTTAAACATCAAAATGCAGTAGCACGATGCCGCAGATCATATTTCATATCACACATTTAATACATTCCTGTCCGTTGAAAATTCTGCACGAAGAAATGCTTGTGATATTGAAGTGAAATGTATAGAGTTCATTATTTAAAATAAAGATTAATTGATAAGAACAGACCTGTTTTGGATATGATATTAAACAGAATAATCAGTGTGATGTGTAATAATAACCACGAGAGGGGAACACGCCTGGTGACTGCGTGGCATCGACATGAAGTCCTGTGAGCCGCAGTGCGGAAAATCATTCAGTGCTGTCTGGATTCGTTTCAAACACATCTTGGGGAACAGGGGCGTAGCCTGACATACCAGGCGGTAAAAGACCATATCCACAATTGTTCAATGAACAAAAACTCAGACGTTTGCGCTTGCAAAGGAAGACGTTGCCCATGTTGGGCATTCATCAATTGTAAGACATTCGGCGCCAAATAAAGTCAATCTTTGTCCTGTTGAAAAGTAGCAGCGTGGGCCGTCTACAGATATGGCAACACTTCAGCTTCCGTAAAGCACAGCTGCCTGATAGTGGTCCCTACAATGCATAGGTTGTGGGAATATGAGCAGAGCCTAACATAGCCCATATTATAACGCCTTGTTTCGGGTCCGTACGACGATACATATTGCATGCCCAGAGCAAGTTTTCACCACGGCGTTGCCGTTCAAGAATTCGTCATCCCAGTGCAATGAGATGAAACTGCTTCCATTTGTAAAGCACTATGGACTTCCATTCATGCGTTCTTGACTTCATTGCCGCCGCTGGCGTCTGTGGTTTAAGGTCAAGAGAAGTGGAAGCAACGAACGGCAAGCTCCTTGTCCTCTGTGAAGCAAACACCGTTAGACGTATCTTGCAGGTAACTCTTGATATGTTTGAGACCACCACTGCCGTGCCAGCTTTCAGGGCGTGGATGTTGGTGCCACTAATCCCATATTTAGAGATGACTATTTTGCAGTGCGTTCCAGGACGATATAATTTTTTGAGGCATGTAAACTTGCTTCCTCTTGAGGATGTTAGGTTTAATTTCGGCTGCTTGACCGTTGAGACTCATTCTTTCAGCTCACAAAGAAAGTTTATTGTTCTGGCGTTGCTTCCAGAGTCATTGTGGATTTCATTGGTGAGTGTTGCAACCAAGGACCTCTTTAGCTGCCAGTGGTTCCGCACTTGCGTTTTACCAGATCGCGAATACGCGCTTCTTTACTTCCAAGCGCTCTCACTTAACAGTAATATCACTTCCAGTCGATAATGGCATCTACAACTGGGCAGAGGTTTCACGAAATGACCAGTTCTTAAGATGTTATCCTACAACGGTGTCACATTGAAATTCACTGAGTTTTGACTTAGGTCCGATTCTACTATTTGTGCTTGTCCGTAATCCGTGCTAAGTCATGTGTGTCTTTTTATACCTGTATGGGTGATGCGTCTGACGTAAAAAGTCAAATCTACTTCTCAAAATTGGGTGTCCGGATACTTTCATTACATAAGGTCTAAAAGCACTCTAAACACAAAAATGGAATTCTTATGAAAGGGTAATTTAAAGTGGATAAAATATCGGACGGATTCAAAATAAAAGGCATTTCCTTTCCAGGTAAGTGAGCGGAATTCAACGTCATGTAATATGGCAGGTTTAAAAAAAAGAAGCAAAGCCCATGCATTAACGATCGATTTGTTTCGTTTTTCAAATTTCACTAATTTTTAAATGCGTTGAAAGCGTTGTTAGTGATATTGTAAAAATTTGGTTATATCAGACTTCCTTGTTTGTAGGAAGCACCATAAAGCATTGCTCAAAAATGCGTGAAGTATCCATGTTACCCAACGAAATCGCCAGTGTTAAATAACACTTCGGGCTCAAATCTGGATAGCAGGTGAGAGAAACTGCATGTACACAAAACTAAACGAATCTGAATTTAACTTTTGATTAATGAATTTCTTTTCTCACGGACTGAACGATTACGCAAATATGCATTAGTAAAAATATTGGTGGGTTGTGTATGCGCCGATAGATATAACAGAATTTCATTTTATCCCAGACTAACACCAAGCACCCTTCAGCCTTTGCTATAAAAATTATTATCATCTTTTAAGCACCCGTGGTTCCTTTTATTAGTAACAGTTATAATACTTGGAAAAGGTGCTGCCCTTAAATTACGAAATTTCCATAGTTTTATATAGGTAAAGGTATTTTGTTTTGCATGAAAGAATGACATTGCTTTCTAGGTGCACTACACGTATAACTGCAAAAATAATCAGGATTGTTTCAATTCATATGCCTCACCTTGGGGAAAACGTTTGTACGGGAAATATAGTTCTGAATGTAAGAAGTAAATAATGTTAAATGTTCATTAAACTCACCGTACGTTAGTATATTTGCAGCTCTCACTAAAAATTCCCTACTCTGTTGCTTAAAGAATTTCGTCCTTCATCAAACAAGCAACAGACAATTTCGTAGAAATATTATACATGAATAACATAGTATAATAAGATAAATATAAAACTGTGTATTTTAAAATTATGCGATGAAACAAGGCGATGGCTTTTAAGGAACTGACAGGTCGTAAAATGCTTAAACAATATTACTCAAACAAAATCTGAAGAAGTTTACCTCCAAAGCATTTGATTTCATTAATTTACATCGAGTAATTACGGAATTATGACAAACCCCATAAAATGCGGAAGCTGCCCGTTGATCAAGTGATTTCCGAGAAGCCTCGGTTAGTCGAGCGACAAACCATGTATAATGCGTGAGTGGAGCGGTAAGTAAGTAGTTCAAGTCGGAAAGCGATGAATAAACGGAAGGATTTATCGGAATCTGAGAAAGGACAGATTGCGGTAATCAATGAAACTACGACTAATAATTGGTTTATGGTATATAACAGCACCAATGTGTTTAAGTCGTTCAAAATATAATTTTTATGATCACTTAGATGCCCAAAAACTCTGCCTTCGAATATTCCCTTCCAAAATTCTATATCTGTTCAGTCGTGGGGATTGGAACTTCGCTCAAGAATTTCAAACAAATTTGTACATTTCATCTAACTATTCTACGTTCATTCTCTTAGTGCGACATCTATCGAATTAATTATTAATTCCGTTTAAATGTTACCATTTTATTCATTTTCTGCGATATATTTCTTAGTTTTTTAGTAAAATGGTTACATATTTCTTTACATATCCGTAAAACCATCGAAGTAATTTTTTAGGTTTGTCGAAAGAGTAGATTTTCCTTCACTTTGGTGCTCCAACTTTAAAATATTACATTTATTCATTTTAAATACATTTTGTTTATTTTTAAGTAGAACATTCGAAGTGATTTGTTAGGTTCATTTTATTAATTTCGTCTGAAAATTCGTATATCGTGCCGCAAAAAATATTGAAGCAATATGTCAGCGAACACTTTCAAAGTTCCTAAGTTTCCATCGGCTCGCATTCTAAGCAAAATGTGTGAAGTAATTTGTAAGTTTCGTCTAAACATTAACATTTCTTTCATTTTGCGTGAAACTTTCAAATTTAAATATTAAACAAATTTATTTCCCTTCAGCTTTTTGCGACAATTTTCTAAATAATTCGTGAAATATTATTAGCACATTTTACTCGTATTGTAACATCAACATTCGTTAATCAACATTGATGATTGCAATGAAAGTGATTCACTAAGACCCTGGAAATGAGACTCTGCGATGTATACAAATGCAGAAACACGGCGTTGGAAGCAACTGATCGTCCACTCTGAACGAAAGCATGTTCCATTGGACCAGAACGTCAAATTCCTGCTGTGAACGTCAGCCCAGCCACATCCAAGTTATTAAAGCTGCATTCAGTATAACGAAGGCTCGATCCTGCATAGTTGATATTCAATGTAGTGGTTTTCTCCAAGACTTCTTTAACATACGGTATACTGTGGGATATATAATAAGATTAATTTTCTCTAACATTTTGTACGTCGTTGGCGTACAGACAGCAGTCTGTGATTTTTAGGAACAGTTAAGATTTTTTATAGGGTGGGGAATGACATATCCAAATTGCCGCCCCGGTGGCGCAGTGGTCTAAGCGATGGCTTTGTAAAGGTTGTGTTGACATGTGCTCCGTGTTTGACCTGCGTTTATTGGTGTTATTTTGTGTGTGTGCCGTCATTTTGTGTACTCCTGTGTTGTGAACGTCTCCTGTGTCGATTGAGTCCGACCTTGACGCCCTGTGTGTAAAACTTTACTTGTACTAATTCTTTTTCCGTCCTGGCTTTGCCCACGGTCGGGTTTAGCAGGCCAGCTCTTGCAAATGGCGGCGACCGCATCTGATAGGCCAGGTACGAAACTTGATAGCAAAGCTCCGCCCCCTCCTTGCCACGTTCGGTCATCGTCACTACCACACGCAGCTGGTTTCCAAGCCGCGTTATCTGATGTTACCACCTCTTCTTCCAACTCTATTGATGTTGATTTCCCGACATTGTCCACCACATTGACGTCACTAAGTTCTTCAGTATCCGTTGCCTCTGGTACTTCATTTGCTGCTGCGAGCACTGCGTCTCGACCTTCCACATCTCCGCCCATTCCTACGGCAACTCTACCTTATGCTTCCGTTGTAAAGGGTACCAGTTCATCTTCCTCGACAGCGAAGAATCCATGTACAATGCCTCTTGATATGATTGTCACTAGAGACAACAAGAAATTACGCATCGAAATTCCGGAAACTTCAGCTGCTGGGAAAGAGGTTTTACGCACACAGAAACTTGGCACATGTTTTGATGCCCTCCTGGACACCAGCCTTAAGAAATATTCCTTAGCCGTACGCCAAATCCTCCCTAAGGGAGCGATCTCCCATATGGCGAGGAAACCTAGGACTGTTCTCATCTATTTTGCGAAGCAAGAGTTTGTGGAGCGCGCTTATCTGACGGACTGCATGCTGGGGATCATACTTTACTGGGAATCCCGCTCACGCAGCGCCCCGTACTTGTTACGTGCTATCCCGTACCACCAGAAATCAAGGACCATTACTTAATGGCGGCCCTTTCCCGTTGTGGAAAAGTAGCTGGTTCCATTTCCACTCTGTCTTCCGCACCAACAGCCCCAGATGACAGGAACATCTTAGGTCTGCGTCGCCAAGCAAGGATCCTATTCCCTACTGAAGATGCCATTGCTGACAGCCCTACTGACCTCACTGTGGTTGTAGGGAAGCAGATTTTCCGGATCGATATCCTTACTGCCTTGCATTGTTTTAAATGCAAGGCATATGGTCACATCCAATCAGGTTGTCCACATGTATCTGCCAAGCCACCTATTTCCATACCGCCCGAAGTTAACCCCCCCCCCTCACATACCAAGTTCGGCTCCACAGACGTCCTTGATTCCTTTTACTGTTGTTCCAGAGGCTTCTCCCCCAGCAGATGATGATTCGTCAGCTGTCTCCAAGTCTTCGATCTCTACTACGGGAACCTTAGCCGCCTCTCCATCGTTGGACCCACTTGCTGCTGTGGTACCTCTACGTTCTTCGGAGGGTATTATCTCCGAAAAGGAATGGCAACCTCTCCGTCATTTTGCTTCATCTTCTTCCCTTGAATCCCCTAATGTGGAATCAGATCTAGCTGTCCTACACCCACCAGCTTCTTCCGGCGTTCCCACGTTGAAACGTATTAGACAGAGTTCAATCTCGCCGGTGACATCTTCTCCACGCTGCTCTAGTTCCCGTTCACCAATTCGACAGGTTTTCTCTCCAACTGCAGTTTCTACATCTCTTAAGTCCCCAGCTTATCCAAATTTGTTGGATCAAAAAGCTTTCGCAGAATATCTGGTAACGTTCTCTGCATTAGACGGGCCGCTGGCGCCGTCTGATCTTGCTGTCATCATACTCAATCAACCATCACGTCCTCTCAAGCAGCTAGACTGCGTTCAATCACGTAATGCTCAGCTTCCTATTATTATCACCCAACTTCTGAATCTACTAGCTCTTTTGCAGAAAATTGACACAGTCACTAATGCGCAGACATCTAACTTAAAGAAGCGTGTAACCAGTCTTTACAGAAGTGCTGGTAGTAATATTCAACCACTACAACCTCTTTCAAGTTAAAATTACTTTCTTTCAACTGTACGAGATGCTCCGTCCCTCCTACCAATGCGTTGGTGTTTGAAGACATTACATCGCATGATGCGGAAATATTATTGCTATAGGAGACTAACTGTCATTCCAACACACTATACCACCGGTGGCGATCCTGGCCATTTCAATTCTACCATGTCCATCGACTTAGTCTTCACGCGGGACTTGCGGTAGCCATCCATTTTCGTCTTCGATCCTTCATTACTGATATCACGGTCAAACCGATTTATCGTGACCTCCTGCAGCTTTTGTCCTTCCGACTTAACAACTTCCAATACCATATCTTCAACATCTATGTTTCCGGCAATCAACATTATGCAGACTGTCTTTTTGAGCATTTTTTCCTATGAGTTCAAGGTCTTCCAGCCATTGATATTGTCATCTTAGGTGGTGATTTTAACTGCACCCTTGACCAATCCTTCGACAGATCGGACGGTTCCACGGATACCAGGTATTTTCTTCACCGAGCACTTTCTACAGCCATCAACCAGCTACAACTCCAAGATTCTTTTCGACACCTGCACCCATTTCTTCGTTCATACACCTGTTGCTCCTACTCCACTTCTTCCACTACAACTGCCCGATTTGACCGGCTTTATGTTTCTTCAATTCTTCTTCCTTCAGTTATCTCCCTTTCTCACACACCGACAGTTTCTTCCGACCACAGCTGTGTCGTAATGTGTCTTCACACCGGTCCATCTCCTCGGCAATACTACCGAACTTGGACCCTTGATGATGATATTAAACTTGATTCAACCTACGTAAATTTCATCCAATCGCAGCTCCAACAAGCCTTATATATGCTCCCGTTTGCTTCTTCTCCCTTGCAACACTGGTTAAATGTCAAATCCCATATTCTTCTTTATACCAAACAATATTCCCACGAGAAACGTACTACCGTCTCTATGAAGATTAATGCTGCACGCTCGATTTTTTCCACCCTAGATCTTGATTCCCCGCTGTATTCTCATTACCAAACTGAACTTCGCGCCTTGGTACTTCCTGTCTCCCAACAAGCTCTTCACCGCCTCAAGCTAATTTATCTCCAGCCAAATGACTATCTATGTGAGCATGTTCAACAACTGGAATTCCACAAACGTTCTGCTCATCACCTCCGTAATATGAAGTTACCCGATGGAACTGTTACTAATGACCCCACTCTCATTTGCTCCGGTGTTAGAACATATTTCCAGTCACGTTTTGCTCAGTTCCAGTCAAGTTCTCCGCATGCTGATTCGATTCTTCGTGCCTTACCACATATTCCATCGCATCTTGTTACATCTCTTCCTATGCCTATCACCCCAGCAGAAGTAATACAGTCACTTGCCTTACTTAACTGTCACTAGTCACCTGGTCCTGACGGGTTGACAGTTAATTTCTTTCGTACGTTTCCTCTTTCCTACACCCTCTACTATTGCCTTGCTTTACAGCTGCTTTTTCTTTATCTGTTCTTCTTCCCGCTTTTACTCCAGCTCACATCATTCTTCTTCCAAAGAAGGGGTTTCTGCTAGCGTTGAAAAACTGGCGTCCTATATCCATCCTTAATGTTGACTACAAGATTTATTATAAAATGCACTCTCTTCGATTGAACCCTGTCCTTCCCACCGTCATACATCCCAACCAAACGTACACCATCCCTGGCCGAAGCATTCATACTAATATTAATCTCCTCTGTGACTCATATTGCCTTGCCCACCTTTCCTCCAAACATTTAGCCTTCCTAAATTTTGATCAGAGGCAGGCCTTTGATAACGTTAGTCATCAGTGGCTTGCCTCTGTGCTCTCTGCCTTCGGTTTCCCATCTGTATTCATCACAGCCCTCCTTGCCCTGTACCAGGACTCAGTTCTCCATATCCGGACGGCCTCCTTCCTTACAGCCCCAATTCCGTTTCGTAAGGGCATCCGTCAAGGATATCCACTTTCAGGACAACTTTTCTCTCTAGTATTTGAGCCTTTTCTTTGTTCTATCCGTTCTCTTCTACAACCTCCCCCTCCACCATTCAGCATAGCACTAGGCACCATTCTATCGTTCTTACTGCCTACGCCGATGATCTCACAGTTTTCATCCGAGAAGAATGGCAATTCACAATTGTTATTGCATGGTATCAAATGTATGCTGCGGCTTCCGGCGCTTTGTTAAACCTTTCAAAGTGTACAGGCTTGTGGTGTGGCTCCTGGAGACACAGCCCCGATGCACCGTGGGGCGCTCATTGTTCTTCCATTAGTCAAAAGCTACTTGAGGTGCACATTGGAAGCCGGGTCTCAGCAGCGGCTGCCACCTGGAGACACTTCGTCAGGAAACTACGTCACACCGCTGCTTACTGGTCCAAGCTCAAGTGTTGTCTGACCTACCACAGTCGTGCACGGCTTGCTGGCACCCACGTTCTCTCGTTAATTTATCATTCCGGGATTGCACTACCGCCACCAACCTACGTTCAAACTGCAACAACATCAGCAATGCTCAGCTTTGTTTGGTCATCCACTCATTAGTTACCTTTCTCAGTATTATCTCTACCTTCGACTTGTATTATCTCTACCTCAATATGCCAGAGATTACCATACGTTATAAAGCTGCAAAAATTTTCAATTTCCTCCGTTTGACAGTTCAACCAGTTTCTTCCGCTTCCATTCTTCTGCTTGATGTTCTGACTTACACCCTTAATCCCTGGGTCACCGTCCATCGTCTTCTCAAGATGGATATTCACACTGTCATTCCCCCGTTTTCCTCTAGTCTACCATGAAGCTGTTCAGTTCCTTCGTTCTTTACCCCTCATTCATCAACCCCACTCTTCCACCCTTGATATTCTTTCTGAGCCTCTTTTTTCTCCTCTGTCCTCCATCCCCCTACTGCCAACTTTTTATTTTTCCCTGCATGGCTACACGCTGGTGTAGTCTTCGTTTCTCAACTGGTCCTCCCCGATTTTTCATGGAAACCCGTTTCCGACATTTTTCCCACCCTTCCACCCTCGCCCGAACTCTCTGATAAGTTCCTCCAACTTAAACATGCTATTCAATCCCTTTTTTCTTCCTTAGTCGATTCCTCTCGCCTCCTTTCCGTTTCCTCTGCCTCTCTCTTATTCCCGTTCTTCCTTCCCTTTTCCGGTGAATTCCTCCCTCTCCACAGTCTTTCCACCCGCACCCTGTACCGTTTTCTCCGTTCTTCTTCTGCGGTACCTTGCCCTATTCCCTCTGTTTCGTCTTTTGCACTAACCTTGGTCTGGTCTACTGCCCAACATTCACCGGCACTGTCCTCAGAACTTAATGTGCACTGGAGGGTTTTGCACAATCGACTGCCTGTCCCTTCGACTTTGTTCCGGAGAAATATAGTATCATCAGATCTCTGTCCTTTTTGTAACGTCGTTGGAGACGTCTTACACAAGTTTGCTTACTGTCCGACGCTGCCCCCACTATTTCACAGTATGTTCCAACTTGCACATTCTTCTTGTACCAGTGATCGCACCCTAGAAGATTATCGTTTCCTCGGTCACAGTTCTACAAGTTTCTCCTCTATTTTACCAGTTTGTCCGTATTTATTTATCTCACCTGTTACAGTTACAAGATCCAGATCCTATTACATTCTCTACCTCCTTGGTTGCACACTACCGCAACAGGGTTAAAGCCAGACTCACCCTGGATACTCCTTGGCGACTGATAAGGCACGGTTACCTGCCTTCTTCAAAACATGGTCACGGTGTCGTCCCTTGTTTCGATTTTCTAGTGCCCAGGCTGTTCATCTGCTGTTTTAACACTCTTAAACCTACGTCGGAACTTTCTATTTTTACTGTTCCCTCACCATGTTTCCTCCTGGAACTGGATTGTGTTTGCTTCCTGATGATGTCACCTTTTGTACACAGTTCTCTTCATCCTCACAGTGACTCTCTTCCACCAGTGATTCCCATGTCACTATAAGTGCGCGATTTTTTTCTGTAAATTGTTTCGCTCCAGTGATGTTAAAAGACTTCAATGAACAATTATCCCAGAGCTACTGCTGTTTACAGCAAATAATGCAATGCCTGTCATTGCTCATTTGTACAATTATCATTTCATTGTAAATATCTACATTTCGTTTTATTTCTCCCTTCTCTCACACTGCGTGTGAGGTTGGGGATGTTCTGTTGTAATTCTTTTAAGTGAATAAAAGCGAATATTGAAACTAAGCGATGGCCTCTGATCATACGTCCGAACAGGGTCCGGGTTCGAATCCCGGTGAGGCATAGATGTTGTGTTTGTCTTACGGCACTGGCTCTCTCCCTTCCCTGGAACCGGTGACCCTAAATTAGGGACGGGCAACTGCTTATAGCCCATTGAGTTGCTCACGGTGGTCGTTAAACCTACAATCAAATAAAAAAAAAAAGGGGGGGGGGGAGAAGAAGAAAATCGAGAAACGTTCCGAACAAATAAAAGGTCAGGAAAAACCAATTTTCAATATTTTCCGATGAGATTTTGTTTTGTTCATATAACATATCGAAATTAATTATTTCAGTAGTTTTTCTATTTGCCCTCTATAATTTCCGAAAATTTAATAATATCGGTTTCATACTCTAAGCAGCGGTGCCCATTCGGTGGTTCGCGAAGCTGTTCGAAGGTGGTCGCGGTAAAAATTCTGTATGGTGTCTCCATGAATTATATTAAAATCGTTTTTAAAATCACAAGAAAGATACTTTTTGTTGCCATTTTCAACTGCTTACGAGTGCGAAGGAGCTGTCTTTACCTTCACTTCGCTGAAGTCAATATATCGAAACCAACTAAATGTAAAACCAGATCTGAGACTATGTTGATATTCGGACGAATCTAACATTGAAAAACTTTGTTCTATTAAACAAGCCCAGAAAAACTATTAAATTTGTGATTTAATTTAATGCGTAAGTATTGATGTTATTATAAATATTTTGCTATATTTATCTGACAGCATTATAAATAGTTGAATTTTTTTAAGGAATTTTTCCTACTTATTTCTAGGTTATTAGCCAGTAATTTACATTTCATAATACAGTAAGTATAATTTTTGATGATAAAATCCTTTTAGTTTTACAAAATATATATTACTGAAATAATTGTTCATAATGAAGCTATAGGAATTCCTATAAAAAAGGTAACATCAGTGAAAGAAAACGTATGAATTGGAGGCATTTAAGAATATATGTAAAAACTGTTTTATTACTTATTACGTGAACAGAAATAGAGACAGGGGTTCGCAATAACAATATAATCTTGAAAGAGTTACGCGATAATAATATAATGTTGAAAGTGGTTTGCGGGTCCAAAAAGATGGGGAACCGCTGCTGTAGAGGATAATACAGCACCAAATATTTTCAGCAGTCCATATTTTTTTTTCATTAGAGTGATTGTTATTTGTCCCTCTAAAAATGTGTTTGTATAAATACAAAATACTGAATTTGTTTTCTATTTTACCAGACGTTTTACATTTAAATGAGAAAATACTGAAGACGACGTAGTTGTACGTTGTACGAAGAAAAATTTTAACATAAAAAATCAAAACTTGGTTTTTCTCAAATCTTTATTTTGTATGAGAACATGTAGTGTTGTCTAAAACTTTAGGATGTACTACATTTTCACCTGTATAAGAAAATCCATATCTGACAAAAATCAACTTGGTATATAATTATATTGCCAGCGTAGGGACATATGAAAATAACCAACAAGGTATTTATAAAAATGGCGCACAAATTACATTTTAATCAGTGTTAAACCAATTCAGATGAGCATAGTTGGAAATTTATTGTACCGAGCTTACCGATAATCAGGCGGAGACTCATTTCGGGATGGAATATGGTGAATACGAATTGCGAAGCTGCTCTCACAAATTCGTGACACGCTGAGCCCCAAGTGGTCACGATTTCCTGAGGCCAATTGGCCAACTACTTCTCCAAACAACGGATGAGACACTGCTTGTGTCCGGGAGGGGCTTTCGCGCCAATGTGTATTGTACCAAAAAATGAGTCTTGTACCTGATGTTGGAATATGTCCTAAACTAAAAGGCTTTCTAAAACGATTTTCAGTTTGCTTTCTTTTTTTTAACTGTATCAATATTTTGAACATAACATAAATTCTATGCTAAATTGATATTCTATTAAACTCTTCTGCATTATGGGTTCCCTTTCTTTTCTTCCTGTGAGACCTTACAGTAAGGAAATTTGTTCTATCTTTATAGCACGTTTTTTTTTCCAAACCAAAATAACTGCTTTGGGAAAGGAAATTGTTAAATGAAGCTAGTTTCAAACCAGAATTATATATTTTCCCCTCTCAATGATACCCATTTAAATTGACTTGAGTAGTTTTTATTTGGGATACATTGACTGAGCAACGTTAGCCATGCGGTATTTCTCATATAGAAAATATTCTGGAAATTTTTAACTGAAATGATAAAACAAGGTTTGACCATTCATTGAGACACATTACGATCAAGTACGCTCTAATTATCTTTTAATTTGTTTGCTTCAAATAAATGTGTGAGTATTCACTTACTGCATTCTAAGAATTGACAGAAGTGCTCCAATCAAAACAATAATAAATAAAGCTTTAAAGACATATATTATTTTATAAATAAATTACCGCGCATCAACTAATAAAGGGATATTCACACAATAGGGATAAAACATTTTGACAGAAAAAATAAAAATAAATATGATGAACTATGAACTTAATTTTTTCCTAATTTTCAATGTTATTTTTATCATGATGTACTCTGGCCTATACGGATTTCAAACATATAATTAAAAAGTCTGTTTTACTTTCCTTTTTTGGCATTATTGCACATTTCAAACCAATCAGCATGTCTATGATGATTTCTACCACTATCTCAAAACGTCTGATTCATGCCGAAATTTATTAAGTTAATTCATTTAGAATAATGTACTGTACATAATAACATACACTGGAGCATTAGAAAATAATATGCTTATGTTATATTTTCTGATTTACATCAATGGGAGTTACAAAAGTCTGAAAGTTTAAGGAACCGTAAAATCAAGCGAAAAAAAACGTAGATCTCATAACTGTGTAATATTTGCCAAGACCTAAAAGAAAAAGAGATGCAGACAAATTAGAACGATGATGTGACTGTTATTTCAGGGATTTCTTATGGGTTAATAGGTAGTTGAAAATAGAATTGTGTCGGAATAAAAGTTCAAACATATTTAAAATTTCTCACGGAGAGTATATATATATATATATATATATATCAACGTGCTGAGATATATATATATATATATACGTGCTGAGAGAACTAATTGAAAGAGCGAGGGAATATGAACTTCCATTGTGCATGGCTTTTATCGATTATGTAAAAGCTTTTGATTCGGTGAAACAATCAGCAGTTACAATGGCTCTGAAAACCTGCGGTATTGAAGATGCATACATTAATATTATTAATAACATCTATGAAAATGCAAGTGCAAAGATTAGGCTGTTTGAAAATACAACACATGTAAAAATTGGAAAGGGAGTGAGACAAGGTGACACCATATCTCCGAAGCTCTTTAATGCCACGTTGGAGGGTGTTTTTCAGTCGCTGAGCTGGGAAAACAAGGGGATAAAGATTAATTGAGATTATCTAACCCACCTTCGTTTTGCTGATGACGTAGTCATTTTTGCAACTACCCCATCAGAGCTGCAGAGTATGATCCAGGAACTTGCTGACAAGAGTAAAGAAGTGGGATTAAAAATGAACTTTCAGAAGACAAAAGTGATGATCAATGCTTTTACAAGAAATGAAGATTTATCGATTGATGGAGAAAAGCTGGAGATAACAGACACGTACGTTTATCTTGGACAGCAGATATCAAGTGAGGGTCACATTGATGAAGAAATTAATCGGCGTACAAAACTTGGATGGAGAGCTTTTGGAAGAAACAGCATAATTTTCAAGAGCAATATGCCATTATGTCTTAAAAGAAAAGTGTTTGATCAATGCATCCTTCCAGTGCTTACGTATGGTGCAGAGACGTGGACCTTAACTAAAAGAGACATACAAAGGCTGCAGACAACTCAAAGTAGCATGGAGTGGTGCATACTTGGTGTAACCAGGAGAGATAAGAAGAGGAACTCGTGGATCCGAAAAATGACAAGAGTGGAAGACATCATGATCAGAGTTAAATCCCTGAAATGGCAATGGGCTGGACATACTGCCAGAAGGACAGATCATCGATGGACAGCCGAAATTTTAGATTGGATTCCAAGGGACAGGAAAAGACCCAGAAGAAGACCACATGGGAGATGGGTGGATGAAATTCGAAAGTATGCAGGGATGACATGGAGGAGACTGGCACAAGACAGACCGTTGTGGAGGAAACTTGGGGAGACCTTCGTCCAGCAGTGGATTGATAATGGTTGACAATGATGATGATGATGATGATATATATATATATATATATATATTACTGCATACAAAAAGGCAACTCCTTGCACTTCTACGGAACTTGAGAAGCGTCGCCGCTTAACCCAATTCTTTATCCGGGGAAAAAGGGAAAATCACACGGGGCTAGTTCAGGGGAATAAGCTGGTTATGGAAGAACGGGAATGTGATTTTTGGACAGGTAATCGGACATCAGGAGGAATCTGTGAGCCGGCGCATTATCGTGATGGTGGAGCCACGAGTAGGTCTTCCAAAGATCGAGTCACTTGCGTCTCACCGATTCTCGGAGACGTTTCAGAATGTTGACGTAGTCTTCTTTAGTGACTGTACGACCATGCTGAAGGAATTCCTTGTGTACGCCCTCTTTGCAATTGAAGAAAACTGTTAAAAAGAGCTTTCCTTTGAAGAGGTCAACCTTGAACTTTTTTGTTACTAGTGACGACGGTGACTACCACGCTTTTGACGGTAGGATTGGGGGTCGTACAGAAAGCACCAAGTATCATCTCCAATCATCAATCGATTCAAAAGATTTTAATCTGAATCCACTGCATCGATGTTATCCCCGCAAACTTGCATGCCCTCATCCAATTTTTCTTCCGTCACGTTTTTGGGAACAATTTGTTGGCACAAGTGATGCATGCCCAGTTTCTATGTTAAAATGGCATGGCAACTTCCAACTGAGAAGCCGCCAACTTCTGCAATCGCTGCAACAGTTTTTCGACGGTCATTTTTCACAATTTGTTTGATAATGGCGATTTGTTCATCCGTTGTGGATGTTGAAGGTCGCCCTGTACTCACTTCATCCTCGATACTCTGTCGTCCGTCTTCGAATCGTCGATGCCTCTTATAAACTCTAGTTGGACTCATTGCACTCATATATATCATCATCATCATTATTGTCAACCATTATCAATCCACTGCTGGACGAAGGTCTCCCCAAGTTTCCTCCACAACGGTCTGTCTTGTGCCAGTCTCCTCCATGTCACCCCTGCATACTTTCGAATTTCATCCACCCATCTCCTATGTGGTCTTCTTCTGGGTCTTTTCCTGTCCCTTGGAATCCAATCTAAAATTTCGGCTGTCCATCTATGGTCTGTCCTTCTGGCAGTATGTCCAGCCCATTGCCATTTCAGGGATTTAACTCTGATCATGATGTCTTCCACTCTCGTCATTTTTCGGATCCACGAGTTCCTCTTCTTATCTCTCCTGGTTATACCAAGCATGCACCTCTCCATGCTTCTTTGAGTTGTCTGCAGTCTTTGTATGTCTCTTTTAGTTAAGGTCCACGTCTCTGCACCATACGTAAGCACTGGAAGGATGCATTGATCAAACACTTTTCTTTTAAGACATAATGGCATATTGCTCTTGAAAATTATGCTGTTTCTTCCAAAAGCTCTCCAGGCAAGTTTTGTACGCCGATTAATTTCTTCATCAATGTGACCCTCACTTGATATCTGCTGTCCAAGATAAACATACGTATCTGTTATCTCCAGTTTTTCTCCATCAATCGATAAATCTTCATTTCTTGTAAAAGCATTGAACATCACTTTTGTCTTCTGAAAGTTCATTTTTAATCCCACTTCTTTACTCTTGTCAGCAAGTTCCTGGATCATACTCTGCAGCTCTGATGGGGTAGTTGCAAAAACGACTACGTCATCAGCAAAACGAAGGTGGGTTAGATAATCTCCATTAATCTTTATTCCTTTGTTTTCCCAGTTCAGTGATTGAAAGACATTTTCCAATGTGGCATTAAAGAGCTTCGGAGATATGGTGTCACCTTGTCTCACTCCCTTTCCAATTTTTATGTGTGTTGTATTTTCAAACAGCCGAATCTTTGCACTTGCATTTTCATAGATGTTATTAATAATATTAATGTATGCATCTTCAATACCGCAGGATTTCAGAGCCGTGGTAACTGCTGATGGTTTCACCGAATCAAAGGCTTTTTCATAATCGATAAAAGCCATGCACAATGGAAGTTCATATTCCCTCGCTCTTTCAATTAGTTCTCTCAGTACGTGGATATGATCTATTGTGCTGTAGCCACTCCTGAATCCAGCTTGTTCTCTCGGTTGAGCCATGTCCAGTGTTACCTTCAAGCGGTGTGAAAGAACTTTAGTGAAGATTTTATAAACTACTGATAGGAGGCTGATAGGTCTGTAGTTCCTGAGATCCTCAATGTCACCTTTTTTATGTAGCAGGATCATTGTAGCATTGTTCCAATCCTCAGGAATCTTCCCTTCATTAAGGCATCGAGTGAAAATTTGGGCGAGTACTGTTTCAATTTCTCCACTTGCTTCTTGTATGATGTCTATAGTAATTCCATCTTCTCCTGGAGCTTTCCCCCGCTTCATGTTCTTGATTGCATGAGCAACTTCTGCTGGGAGGACTGGAAGAACTCTGGTACCTTTCATGATGTCTGGAGTACATGTATCATCCCTTTCATATAATTTGGAGTAGAAATCTTTCACTCTTGTCAAAATTTCGCCTCTATTTCTTGTTATAGAACCATCTTCTTTTCTCAGAGCCATAATCTGTTTTCTTCCCTTACTGAGATGTCCCTTTGCTATCTTTAGGCTTTGGTTGTTTTCAATTGCTTTCCTCACTAGCTCACAGTTGAATTTCCTTACGTCTTCAGTGATACTTTTTCGTGCTGTCTTGCATAGCTCTATATATTCCACTTTGGAAGTCACATCTTCTTTAGTTGTCCTCATCTCTCTTCTTTTTTGCATCAACATTTTGGTTTTTCCTGATAATTTGTTTACATGCAACTTGTTCTTAGACCCAGCTAATTTTGTTGCTGTTTCCATAAGAGCTTTGGTTACTTTTCTGTTAACTTCCGAAATATCCACTTCTTCCGATGTTAGACCTTCTAAAGCAGAGAATCTGTTCTTCAGTTCCAACTTGAAAGTATTATGGTGTTTTTAAGGTTGGTTATGTCAATATATATATATATATATATATATATTTATATATTCGATGGGCGATGGGTGGATGAAATTCGAAAGTATGCGGGAGTGACACGGAGGAGACTGGCACAAGACAGACCGTTGTGGAGGAAACTTGGGGGGACTTTCGTCCAGCAGTGCATCGATAATGGTTGACAATGATGATGATGATATATATATATAAGGACAAAAATTAATGCATGTGCCAGTGGTAGCGGAGACACACTAAAGGTCATGTACGCGTTCTCAAGTGTCTCATTGTGACCCCTAGAAATATGACAAGTATTTTTTCTTCTGATACACTCTCTTTGAACCTTCGACTTGATACCGACCACTGCAACTTGGATGACAATGAAAAACATTTTGTGGAATTTTGAAGGGTCTGCCAGAACTTTGCGATGAGTTGTTATTGCGATACTCACACACCGGCATTCTCTTTAATAAAAACGGATTGCAAACATATTCAGTCCAGTTTTAATTCTGAAGCCATCATGTTAACAATTTAGTGTAGAAATTTCTTTTTCCAAAATTTACCAACTTCGTAAATTTTCTAAACAATAATATCTGACTAAATGTTCTTTTCAAAGTAATTAAGTACACTACTTCAATTGTAATGCGCAACTGGTTTTTGGGAGGGAGGGGGATACAGCAGAAAAATAAAATAAAATGTATCCAGTGGAGTGACTTCAATGATTTTTGGTGAATAAAAATTTTCGTGAGTTTAAGAGCGAAAATTTCGCTCTGCTGGGTAAGTGAAGAAATCAATTTTGTGCAAATATTTCTTTGCAGAAATTAGTATCTCTCTCTCTCTTTCTATTTTTGTTTCAATTTATCCAATACTAAACTCTATTTTTAATCGCAATTTGTTCACATGCCCATTTTCACCAGAAGAGAAAATATAAGTAAAACCTTTTTTGCAAAAGTCCCGGCAACTGAGTATTTGTTATTAGATGGGAGCAACATTGTTATTAGAATTATTACGTTGAATAAAAGCCGGAACAAACCAAAAATTGGAAGGAAAAAAAAACAGGTTGAGTAATATATTCAAACATACTTTATTTAATACTTTATTTCAACATTCGTCATTATTTTTAATTCATTCCTCTATTTTATGTCTTATTCGGAAGCACAAGAACCGTATTAATCAACAAAGCACACAGGCCCGGCGATACATTCCCACCCAACGAGAGAATGTATTCGCGAGCAACCCTGCTAGCGGGAGCTGCCGTGAATGCAGTCTCCAGGGATGCTTTATTTAAAGGAAACGAACTGATGTGGGAATAGGCAGTTTCCCCACATGAGTTGGTTTCAATAGCAGTCAGGGCTGCAAGGAGCGCAGTCCGTGACGTCTTCCCGCTCCCAGTGGAGTTATGCAGGAAAAACTTCCAGTTGAGTTCAAAAAACTGCAGTCGTGGCATTATGCTGGGAAAACTTACAGCGGTGTTCACAAAACTTAATTATCTCTCTTGCTACGGCATGAAAAAAAAACTGCTTTGGGTAGGGGGGCTGCAGCCCCACAGCAGGAGCCGCCCCTGCCTTTAGCGTAAGAATTTCGTACAAAGGAAAAGTTGAAACACGCAAAAAGTATTCCTCACAGCAAACACTATGCTAGGGAAAAAAACTTTTCAAATACATTTCACAAAAGCAGGGATAGCAAGAAAAATGTTTTGACGTTTACAACCCATAGGGAAAAAAGTGCACATTATTTAAAGAGGATCTTATTGTAGCAAAACTTGTATTCACTCTCCATCTTTATTAAGGCGAATGGCATACAGTAAAAAAAGAAATTTCTCATTAGGGTTTTTAGAGGCAGAGATAGGCTGCAACTGGAAGTACATAAACATCACCTGGCGGCAGAAATGTGAACCACAAACCTCCGCAAATGCACACTTAGTGCTCCATAAAGTAAATGGTATCTGTTGTTAAAATAATTTTTTTAATCAGATATTTAGAAGTACAGATATTGAGGAAAAAAGATTAAATATTTGCACCCCCTAGTGGCAAAATTGTGCATTATTTCGGGAAGAAAATACACACAAGGAGTTTTCAGTTAGCAATATCTGGTCGAAAGAGAATATTTGTCAATCGGGTTATTAGTCCCGTAGATATTACTGTAAATACTGATAACTGAATCTTACGCCCTCTAGTGGCGCACTTGTGCGTTAAGAAATATTAGAAATTATATGAGGAACATTTCGCACCGAAAATGTTCTCCAACAAAGAATTTTTCAAATCTTACTCCTAGAAACAGATATAGACCAAAATAAGATATACGTCCCTAGTGGAAAATTATGCACTATTTAAGCAGGAGGTATTCTCTAAAAGGTTTTGGAGGTGGCAGGTATCGGTCTACGGAGGAATTTTTTCAATCAAGTTTCGAGCTCAGATTTTATTGCAAATACATCAGAAGCAAAAATAAACACTTACGCCCCCTGGCGGCCAAACCATTTTTTCCCAAAAATAAGAAATTATATGCAAAACATTTCTCCTCAAAAGCTGCATCCAACGTAAGAATAATTTTTCAAATCGGACTATTAGAAACGGAGATATTGGGAAAAACACGATTTACTATTACGCTCCCTAGCGGAATATTTGTGTATTATTTGAAAAAGTAACTAAAATAGTCTTCGATATAAATGCCATCGAAATGAAAAGATATTTTTTTCAATTGGATATTTAGAAGCAAATGTATGAAATAAAATGCATTTTAAATTCGATATGATCATTTGCGCCCCCTAGCTGCGAAGTTGTGCATCAGAAAACAAAACGGAACAAATAGATCATCATTCTCACATTTTAAGCTTCACAATACAAAAATAATTCTACAAATCGAACTAATAATTGCAGAGATATGGTCTTCACGGTCGAACAGACAAACTGATGACATAAGCATGACGCCAAAAGATGCTAATATAATGCAGTTTCTGTCCTCCTAACAGAAAAGACCCCCTCCCCCAACACGTTTTGCACAGGGTGGGAGGAAAATTTGTCAGACATAAGTTATGTCAGTAGAAAAATCTTCAACTACAAAACATCAAACAGGAAGGAAAAAGGCTGCAATGGATAAAAAACCACAGACATGTAACAGAATTTTAGGACATTTCCAGGACGCGTACAAACCATGCTTTTACGAACAAAAAAAAAAGGAGGAAGGGGGAGGGGAAGGATTCCAGTTAGCATGTTTTATATTTAGTGATTTTATGACTAAAGTTTGTTCATATGTTTTGGGTGAAATCAGGCATGTATTTACTTTAATGTATGAGAATGTCAGGTGGAGACCACTAACATTTTTTATTAAATTAAGCAACTTCGAATATAAGGTCTTGGGCTTTATTTTGAAGGATTTCATTCAGACGTAGTCTGTGCCGAATTAAAAACAGCATAAAATTCATTTCTTCAAGAAACGCTCAATCAATTGCATTGAAACAATTGTAATTTTTTACCTATTACTTGCTCTAACTCAGGGATTTAACATTCCTGGAGCAAGTGAGTGTTTTAAGACTGTCTTTAAATAAGTGTTAGGCTTCATCTTCTGCGATAGATGGCGCTAAATATCACTCCTTGGGCGTGGCTTTTACGTCTTGAGGGATTGCCCAGAAGTTGGCGTCAGCAAATAACTGAAGACTTTACCATATTCAGAATAGAAGCGGTCTCTCGTTGGCTCCACAATGAAAAGATAAAATACGCACTGTTACGTTTTAACCAATGACATTGTTTGGGGGTGGAGGCTTAGCAGGTAGGCGTAGTTTCTGTCTCAAATTCAAGTGTTTTCTGGTAATGTACACATTTTCTCTTCAAAAAATGAATGTAAAGTAGAATGTAAGATGATCTCTAGCAGAGAAGATTCCAATCTTACTTCTGTGCCCATTTATTTGACTTCTATTTGGCCTAGATCATTGAAAAAATCAGACAGAAATGAGATATTCCGTTTCTTCCACACAGAAACACTGTCAAACTAACTTCTGGTGCCATCTAGTGCCAAATTGGAGTACTCTCGAGTCAGATAAATTGAATTTAAAAAACAATTCTAACAAATTTTTCGGAAAAATACTGCGACACGCATTACCTATGGGTCGTTTTTATTTGTGCTCAAAATTTCAAATTATACAAAGTAATAGTTTTCAGAAAAATGTGTACAACAAATTTGCATTACAGATATAGGACAGAATTTCTGTTACACTCATTCAAAGACAGCCTTAAAGACCTTGCAAAGGAACGCCAGGTAATAGCAGCACGATCAATATGTATAAGGTATATCTAAAAAATTTTTCCTTAATGTCATCTCCCCCTTTATAACTAGCGTCTCGAGATAGAGATGTCCACATGTATCGAGTTATCTCATTGGCAGCGACAAAACCGGCACCGTCCAATTGGCGAACGGCATCGAAACGGCTTTATCAGTTTGGCGGTAATAATGGTGGATAATGGGATTAATGGCTACTGCGACGCAGCGAAGAGGTAAGTTTGAGAGAGTAGGAAGTAAAGTAAGTTTGAGTTTTCTTTTATCTGGTTAATTTTTATATTTGGATGGATACTGCGAACAGGCTAAGTTGTTGGATTTGTGGTGTTTCATTCGGGCAAAAATACAATTTGAACCAGCATGTTAAAAAATTTCATCCGGATGCTTCCGTCATACATGAACCTCGTATTGCAAAGAGATTGACATGCAACCACTGTGAAGTAACATTTGGAGTAAAAAAACGTCTGTACAGACATTTGAGAAACCTTCACCAGGAAAAATTTGCTGTGTCAGGTGAAAAATCCCATGCAGAGCAGCTGGTTCCCCCTGCAGAGAGCCAACGCTTTACAATAAACCGGGATTCGAACCCGGTCTCACTGGTACAGAAAGATATTCCCACCGATATCTCTTTATGTAGCACTGAAAGTTCACCACATGTTATCTGCAAAACCACTGGATGTGATGCTTCCCTTTCAAGTGCCAGTAACACTGCAAACAGTGAGGAATTAAATGTGAATGCTAACTCCAACAGTTCTGAATGTGAAATGCATTCTGTTCACACCAACAATTCCTGTAACTTCTGTAGCCAAACTTTCTCAACAAGAGCAAGTTTAAATATACACATAGAAATGTTTCACTCTACAGGAGATCAGCAGTTTTCTGGTAAAGTTGTTTGTAGCATTTGCGAGATCAATTGTGGAACAGTAGAAGAATTGCAAAATCATATTGGCAGAAGTCATCCAGATATTTTACTATCATTTGAAGATAAAGTTTTTCACAACACTGGTGATTTTCTAGAGTGGAAAACTAAGGTAGAGTGTGATTCTCAGTCGCATTTTGTAAAACATTGTGGTGACAGTTGCCTTGCAGATGGAAGTACTGTTTCTTATTATTATTGTCATCGAAGTGGAATGTACAAATCCATTGACAATAGGAAACGCCATATGAAATGTGCAGGTACCAATTAAATTAGCAAAACGTGTCCTGCAAACATTAAAGTTTATAAACAAATTGAGGAAGAAACCATGGTAATAAAGGTTAAATACCAATCTGTCCATGTTGGTCACAAACTTGAAATTGGCAGAACTGAGTTGACTAAATCAGAAAAGGGGCAACTTGCAGCTCAGATGAACCTAGGAATTCCCAAATCAAAAATTCTGCAGAATATTACAGCATCATTCTCACCGACAAAACGCTACAGTTATACCACCCGAAAAGACTTGCATAACATCAGTCGAGATTTCCATGCTGATAAGCATATAACTTTCGACAAAGATGATGCCACATCTGTTGAAGTTCTTGTAAAAAAGATGCAAGATGAAAAAGATAACCCTGTGATTTTGTACAAACCAGTAGATGTGGTTTTACCTGAACATCCTTCAATTACTAGTGAGGAATATTTGTTGGGAATAATTAATGATGCACAGTAAAAGCTTCTGAATTTGTATGGTAGTAAGGGTGTAATGATTGATTCAACTCATGGTTTGAACCAGTATGGTTATGAATTAACCACATTAATGGTTAATGGTTCGAATCATGAGGGGATTCCAATTGCTTTATTATTTTCTTCAAGAATCGCACCCGACACCTTTGTGGCATTCTTTAAAGAAATCAAAAATCGCCTGCTGCATTTTTCAGACACAGGTGTTTATGTCTGATGACGCACCACAAATGTACAGTGCCTGGAAGGAAGTTTTTGGAAAAATGAAAAATAAATATCTCTGTTCGTGGCACATTCAAAGAGTTTGGAGAGCAAACATTCAAACACAAATTGTCGAGAAAGAACAGCGCGAGTGCGCAGCACTTGCCCTCCAAGAAATAATGAAACAGACAGACATAGCAACATTTCAGCGCATTGCTGAAAGTTATATTGAAAAGTTTTGTCAAGTGAAGAAACTGTTTCATTTGCAAAGTATTTCCTTAATCACTACATGAAACGTGTTGAGGAGTGGGCAAGCTGTTACCGTGTTGGGTGTCCAATGAACACCAACATGAAAGTAGAAAAGGTGGCATAGAGAATTGAAATATGAAGAAGCAGATGGGAAAAAAATTGAAAGGCTGGATAAAGCAATTAGATTAGTGCTGAGCACAGTCACCAAAAGATTAATTGGACGGCTAGTTTCCCTTGAATGCCCAAAGCTAACTGCTAGAATTGCAGATATTAGAAAAAGGCATATTGCCAGCGAAAAGTTTCCAAAAGACTATATTCTTGAGATGGAAAAACAGAGATCCTGGGTTGTTCGGTCAAGCACAGCATCCGACACTCTGCTCTATACATATGATGTTTCCTTTGTTAAGAACTGCCATTGTGAAATAAAGTGCCATGACTGTAATGTCTGCATACATAATTTATCATGTAATTGTTTAGATTATGCCTTACATTACACAATATGTAAGCACATCCACTTAGTGTGAAAGTATTTCAGTTTTGGACCTGTTATTGCAGAACCCGAAGAGGCTGGTGAAAATCCTCTGGTTCTCAATATTGATGAGAATTTTGCAGCTGAACATTTAGCAATCTGCCAGGAATTATGCAAATTAGTGCCAGATGCAGATTTGGTCAAGAAAAAAGCTGCTGCCATCTCCTATGCACAAGTCTTAATGCAGCGCATTCAGGACACTGATTCAGTGGAAGAAGTTAATATACTTCATGATGCCATAAAAATGGGTATGACGAAGTGTGACACAGTGTCTCAAAATAGAAAGATTTTGCCAGTTGGTCCCCAGGAATTTACAGCTGAACCAGCAAACAAAAATATCCAACCGCAGCGCCGATTTGTGAAGGCCAAAAAATCACAGAAGCGGAAACTTCCATTCCATTAATGTGGAACATAAGCACACCGGCCAAAAAATTAGTTGTGCCTAACAAAAATTACAGTAGAAAGTTAGAAGTTCACTGCAGGCGCGATGATAACATTATTGGGAGATAAATAGCACGGACGCGGTCTACTGTATCATTTCTGTCTCTTGCAGTTGTGAAGAACCATGTGTGTGTTGAATTTAGTCATCAATATGTGTCGTAAGACAGACGTTACTGAGTGACAAAAAGGAGCCATTGTGTTTATCTGTGCTTAAGGACACAAAATGAAAGAAGTTGCCCAATTTTTTGGTGTGTTGAAGTGTACTGTCCAGCGGGTCTACAAACAGTGGTGTAGTTTGCAATGAACTGAAAATCGGCGACATAATTGTGGCCGGAAAACAATTCTCACATCCGGGACCACCGCAATGTTTCAAACCAGGTAACAGTTTCCGAAAGGACATTGCGACGAGAACTGCATGTGATGAACATCTGAAGCAGACTACCAGGAAGAGGCCACTTTTAACAGCAAATCACAAAGTCACATGTTTTCAGTGGGCTTTAAGGCACCAAAACTTTACTGTGAAGGATTGGAAATGAGTAATTTGTTCTGAGTCTCCTTTTTGTTTGTACTCCAATGATGGGAGGCGACGGGTCACAGGCCCAATAAAGCCTTTAATCCTGATTGTGTTGAATATGGTGTTCAAGCTGGAGGTGGTTCTGTGTTGTTTTGGGGATGCTTTTCGTACCACGAAATGGGCCCTCTCGTTGAACACTGTCGCCTCGGCTGGCCCACTAAATCCCGAGATTTAAATCCTTTTGAAAATGTGCGGGATCATATGGAACAGAAGGTGAAACGCCGAACCACGCACCTGCATACCCACCCACGTACTCTGGCGGAACTTCAAGATTAATTGATGCACGAGTGGCTGCAAATCGATGTTCAATACATTCACAACCTCGCGGAGTTTCTACCACGCCAGACTTGTGCTGTTATCAACGCAAAAGGCGCCGTCACCCATTATTAGGTAAGTTCTGACTAGGATGACTAATTTTTTGTCTGGCGTGCTTATTTCTACTTGATTGTTGAGAACAGTTCGTCCAATGAAGAACTTACAATATTCAATGATAGTTGGGCTTGTACCGAGTTGTCAGTGCATTTTCATCAGTCTACCCTACAAGAAACACATTTGTGGTACTTAATTTTATCACACAGATTGCTTTGACCAGTCATCCATTTCTTCTGTTTCATGACTTAGGAATCAATCATTACACCCAGGGTTTGCGCAACCCAAGAAATCCTGGAATTTGATTTCCCTGTTTTCCAGGCCTGGAAAGACATTGATTTTTCATATTTTGATAAAATGTCCAAGAAATTTTTATGTAATGAAAAAGGAAAAACTGTGCTCATTCCATGTCAAAGCAACAAATGGGGATTATATATTGGCATCAAATTCATGCCTCATATATAGGCATGAATTTGAAGGAAATTTTAGTCAGTGATAGTATATATATATCATCATCATCCTCATCATTGTCAACCATTATCAATCCACTGCTGGACGAAGGTCTCCCCAAGTTTCCTCCACAACGGTCTGTCTTGTGCCAGTCTCCTCCATGTCACCCCTGCATACTTTCGAATTTCATCCACCCATCTCCCATGTGGTCTTCTTCTGGGTCTTTTCCTGTCACTTGGAGTCCAATCTAAAATTTCAGCTGTCCATCGATGATCTGTCCTTCTGGCAGTATGTCCAGCCCATTGCCATTTCAGGGATTTAACTCTGATCATGATGTCTTCCACTCTTGTCATTTTTCGGATCCACGAGTTCCTCTTCTTATCTCTCCTGGTTACACCAAGCATGCACCTCTCCATGCTTCTTTGAGTTGTCTGCAGCCTTTGTATGTCTCTTTTAGTTAAGGTCCACGTCTCCGCACCATACGTAAGCACTGGAAGGATGCATTGATCAAACACTTTTCTTTTAAGACATAATGGCATATTGCTCTTGAAAATTATGCTGTTTCTTCCAAAAGCTCTCCAGGCAAGTTTTGTACGCCGATTAATTTCTTCATCAATGTGACCCTCACTTGATATCTGCTGTCCAAGATAAACGTACGTGTCTGTTATCTCCAGCTTTTCTCCATCAATCGATAAATCTTCATTTCTTGTAAAAGCATTGAACATCACTTTTGTCTTCTGAAAGTTCATTTTTAATCCCACTTCTTTACTCTTGTCAGCAAGTTCCTGGATCATACTCTGCAGCTCTGATGGGGTAGTTGCAAAAACGACTACGTCATCAGCAAAACGAAGGTGGGTTAGATAATCTCCATTAATCTTTATCCCCTTGTTTTCCCAGCTCAGTGACTGAAAAACACCCTCCAATGTGGCATTAAAGAGCTTCGGAGATATGGTGTCACCTTGTCTCACACCCTTTCCAATTTTTACGTGTGTTGTATTTTCAAACAGCCTAATCTTTGCACTTGCATTTTCATAGATGTTATTAATAATATTAATGTATGCATCTTCAATACCGCAGGTTTTCAGAGCCATTGTAACTGCTGATGGTTTCACCGAATCAAAGGCTTTTTCATAATCGATAAAAGCCATGCACAATGGAAGTTCATATTCCCTCGCTCTTTCAATTAGTTCTCTCAGCACGTGGATATGATCTATTGTGCTGTAGCCACTCCTGAATCCAGCTTGTTCTCTCGGTTGAGATATGTCCAGTGTTACCTTCAAGCGGTGTGAAAGAACTTTAGTGAAGATTTTATAAACTACTGATAGGAGGCTGATAGGTCTGTAGTTTCCGAGATCCTTAATGTCACCTTTCTTATGTAGCAGGATCATTGTAGCGGTGTTCCAATCCTCAGGAATCTTTCCTTCATTAAGGCATCGAGTGAAAATTTGGGCGAGTACTGTTTCGATTTCTCCACTTGCTTCTTGTATGATGTCTACAGTAATTCCATCTTCTCCTGGAGCTTTTCCTCGCTTCATGTTCTTGATTGCATGTGCAACTTCTGCTGGAAGGACTGGAGGAACTCTGGTACTGGTATCTTTCATGATGTCTGGAGTGCATATATCATCCCTTTCATATAATTTGGAGTAGAAATCTTTCACTCTTGTCAAAATTTCGCCTCTATTTCTTGTTACAGAACCATCTTCTTTTCTCAGTGCCATAATCTGTTTTCTTCCCTTACTGAGATGTCCCTTTGCTATCTTTAGGCTTTGGATGTTTTCAATTGCTTTCCTCACTAGTTCACAGTTGAATTTCCTTACGTCTTCAGTGATACTTTTTCTTACTGTCTTGCATAGCTCTATATATTCCACTTTGGAAGTCACATCTTCTTTAGTTGTCCTCATCTCTCTTCTTTTTTTGCATCAACATTTTGGTTTTTCCTGATAATTTGTTCACATGCAACTTGTTCTTAGACCCAGCTAATTTTGTTGCTGTTTCCATAAGAGCTTTGGTTACTTTTCTGTTAACTTCAGAGATGTCCACTTCTACCGATGTTAGGCCTTCTAAAGCAGAGAACCTGTTCTTCAGTTCTAACTTGAAGGTATTATGGTGTTTTTTAAGGTTGGTTATGTCAATAGATTTTGTTTGTCCTATGAGCTTGCCACGTTCAAGTTTAGTGTTGAGGTGCATCTTACATCTCACCAATTTATGGTCACTACCTGTGTTGAACTTGTTTAGCACACTGCAGTCTTCTATGACGAATTTTTTGTTACACATAATAAAATCAATTTCACTTGTCGTCCAATTTGGATGTCTCCATGTGCATTTCCTGTGTGGCTTTTTCTTGAAGAAGGAGTTCAAGATGAAAAACCCTTCTGCCTCTGCAAACTCAACGAGAGTATTTCCACGCTGGTTTCTGTTGCCATGACCGAATTTACCTACCGAAGTTTCATTCTGTTGCCGTTGCCCTATTTTTGCATTGAAATCTCCCATAATTATTTTCAAGTGCTGCTTACCTTTATTATTTAGATGACAAATTTCCTCATAAAATTCTTCAATTTCTTCTTCAGGATGACTTGTGGTGGGTGCATAAGTTTGAATTATCTGAGCCTGGTATCTTTTCGAGAGTTGGATAACAAGTCGTGCAGCTCTGTCAGAGGAACTTTCAACTTCTACAACTTTATCCTTCAGTTTCTTGTTTATTATAAATCCAACACCACTAGTTCTGCCAGTATCTGTCCCACGATAGTAGAAGAGATGTCCACTTTTCAGTTCGATGAGATCTTCTCCTTTTCTCCTTACCTTACTTAGCCCCACGATGTCCCACTTGATCCTTTGTAGTTCCTCTTCCAATTCAAGAAGCCTTGAATCAGAAGATAGGGAGCGTCCATTGTAAGTAGCCAAGGTCAGCATCAGATGGCAGCCTAGTCCGGTCCTCTGGGGATTCTTAGCACCCTCTGCCTTCATGTCGCACTGGCCGCTGCCTTGGCCAGGTACATTCCAGCTGCCGGAGACTGAGGGCCAAGATTTAAGTTGTGGAATCATTTTGGAGGGGTTTAGCCATAACTCACCACGCTGGCCAAGCGGGTTGGTGAGTGTGGGATAGCATTTCCTCTGATCCCGATGGTATAGTTATACCGCTATGGGCGGTCGTCAGAGCCCCTTTAGTGGGAACAGGATGCACCACGAGAAGGCGGGGTTGACATTTGTCAAGTAGAGGCTGTGATGTTACGCATCACCTGACCTTACATCCCATATATATATATATGTATATAGGGGTTGCAGGGGGTGCAGAAAAGTTCAGGATCCAATATTTCCCCAGAACACATTTTTTTTTGTCTGAAATTTCCCCAAAAACTATAGCAGATTGTCATACAAGTTTAAGCGATTATTAGAGTATATGTCGATGATTAAGAACTTTCCTTAAAGCCTATTACTTAAAAGTTTGGAAATTAAATAAAAACAACTAATATTTATTCCAATGAATAACTACCTTTTTTTTTTTTCGGGAAATAAATTGTCCCCCCCTTTTTTTAACACTCCAAAGATTTAGTGTTCCATGTGAATCTCTCCCCCCTAGCAGGTGAGAGTTTTAGGCAAGACAGGAATAGGTGAATCAAGAATTCTTTCCTAGCCTAAAATGATGTAACCCATTACCTTTCAATGTACGAGGAATAGCGAATCAAGAAGTTACCCGGGGCAGACAGGCTGAAAAATAAACAGTTAAAAAAATCTGTAATTAACTATAATTTATTTCATTCTAGCATTTCAGGTGTCTAATTGTGACAGATAATTTTACTGAATGATATTGAAATTCAACTTACATCCTTTGAAAACTGCATGGGTCATTGACTTTAAAATGTCCATAACTCCCAATAGTTTTTAAAATCTGAGCCTTTGACACATTTGCTGCCATTATTTTTTTCTATTGGAGGTTTAACGATCACCTATAGCAACTCAGTGGGATATAAGCTGATGCCCACCCCTGATTTAGGGCCACTGGTTCCAGGGAAGGGCAAAAGCCAGCGCAATAGATATAGACAAACACATTATCCGTGTCTCACCAGGATTCGAACCCGACCCATTTCGGACGAATGATCAAAAACCATCGCTTAGACCACTGGGCCACCGGGGCAGCCCATTTGTTTCGGAAACGTTTCTAAGCGTTACTAGTGGTTGTGTCGTACTTGTTACTCACACCACACTGTCTCTGCCTTGTCCTTGATTTTAAAAGTTGGCATGAATTGAGCAGTCACAATTTCCGTACCAAATGACGTCATCTGGAAGCAAGAGTTATATTTCCTGATGTTCGATAGGAAATGCTTCGATTCAGCGGTAGATCCAGCAAGTAGAGTTTTCAACGGCTCTGGTGGTGCTTCAAGTTGAGGCAATTTAATTTTTCCGCCAGCGCAACACATCCCATTCGTTTCATTATTGAACTTTAGAGCCTGTCAGTAGGTACAGACATGACTCATCTGGCCAATGACAACATGCGGACTTGAACTATAATCAACAGCTGGATTGTACCTGAATGCAAGACGATTGTATTTGCAGAATCAGATCTGCTTTTCTTTGGGTACGTGTTTCAGCTATCCTCGACGCCTCGCGTTCATTCCGTTGAAAACGAACCAAATCTGTTGCTGCAGAACGCGACTGCCGTGCTCGCAATCGTGCATCCTCAAGCCTGGCTGCTCGTCTTTCTGCTGGTTCCGTGTTACGCATCTGGATGGTGCTTAGTCTGTTCCTCTCTCGTACGTATGCCCGCTCTTCCTCAGTCATATTCGAAAGCAGTCTTCTCGATCCTTCTGTGTGACGAGTGCGACGGCCCAAATTCGTTTTTTTGCCAGGCATTCTTTCGGTTTTCACTGGAACAGAAGGAAGGGATAAGATTATAACCTCTTATGGCTCTCACAGCTCTAGGTTGAAAACCATGAGAGATAAGAGACAAAACGTAACCTCTACTTACGATTTGGCGAAAGGCGCAGCTCAATCACGAAAAGATCACCTAGTATGGAGAGTATTCCCCTCGCTTCCAGCAGATGGCGCGTTTGCTGGTACACAGCCGACCGTTGAAAAAGCTGTTTTCTCGCGGTCGCGGGTATGTAACTGACGGGAAAAATAGATAAAAACAACACGATCACCTAGTACGAGAGTGTTCCCCTCGCTTCCGGCAGATGGCGCGTTTGCTGGTACACAGCTGACCGTTGAAAAAGCCTTCGACCATATATACTGACAGACTACGTATGGCATCAAAATGTCTGGCTCCAACATCGCAAGCCACGAAATCACGTAACTTCGGGCAAAAAGATGGTTAACTCGTGCTGTGCTCATCATGAATTTTAGGAGTTTCTTTTTTAGAATTCCATTACGACTTTTCATTCGTGAGTACATTTATTACGCTCTGATGCAGCTATTGCCAGTGCGCAGTCCATTAGTACATATGGTCGAAGGAAAAAGCTGTTCTCTCGCGATCGCGGGTATGTTACTGACGCGAAAAATAGATAAAAAATATCTTTGAAGCGGGTTGTATATCGTGTCGTTTCTGAGCCCCGTAAAATTATTTTCCGGCAGAGTGAGCAATGCAGTATCAATTTTTCACATTTAATTTTCCATAAAATTGGTGTTTGTTCAATTTCTTAGTCACTTCTTACACGTGCAGGAAATTCTTCCGTGGATTCACAGGATTCCGGGGTTTTTTTATTCTTCCCTTTTTTTTTCCTTTCGTTATTTAGGGCATTGTCAAGATCTATGCAAAACTGAAGATAAGCTTTGGGGGGGGGGGGGGGTCTTAAATCTATAATTAATTTTATAAATTTTAAATACATGCACCGCTGAACATGCGTTGATGTCCCGGTTTTCGATTTTGGAATGCTGGAAGCTGTACTTCCATGGACTATTATGTCATTTCATGATGCTGCAGTGCCAGGTGTTTCAGTGCTAATTTCTAGAAACGTTTTTGTGTGTTATACCAGGTTTGTGCTGATGTAGTCCCGATAGCATGTGGAAACTTTCCTGCTAGTCCAAGATGGCTGTTCCTTCTAGCACATGCTTTCCTCACTTAAGGAGACTGATATCTGGTTTCCCTGCTGCATTGTGTATAGGAGACTATAGATAAGGAAATCTTCTGTGCCATATCAAAATTGTTTTGCATTATTGTCATTATACTAAGTGCCAGATTGCTTCACACTTCATACATATCAATTTTTATTCAGATAAATTTTGCCACTTCATTGAAGCTGTAGCACACACTGAAGAGCAATATGTAACAGCGGAACTCATGGGATTTCATAAGAATTCCAAATGCATAGTAAATTTTATCTCATTTTGCAAATTACAAAACAAAACTGTTCTTTACCAAAAATGTATGCTCCTGTCATTTGTCGAATTCCTACAATTTATTGCCTGTATTTACTATTGCACGCGTAACATTAATCACATCACAAAACTTTAAGATTAAATCGCCTTGGTGCGAGAATTGATTCCAAGTGTCCCGATTTTTGTTTGTGCATGCTATCCGTTACACCAACCCGGATGATCAAGTCCCAAGTATCTGATAGTTAAGTATCGAAATATTCTCCGACCACTTGTGAGTTGAAGCATTTCAAGTCAGTCAGATAAATTGTGTGGAAGAAATATCCTTCACATAATATGTGGAATTATGTGATGAATATTTATGCCGCATAGTTCACCTGGAATTTTTTTTTCTGTAAATATGTACAAACCCTATACACCATTATAACCTTTACCTTTTGAAATCAATCCATTCATTCCTTCCATATCAAGACTGGAATCAAAGACTACGCTATAGCAATGTTACATCCAAAATCAAGAACAAGCACAGATTGCTTTGCCAACTCATTTACTCTTGTTGCATTAATAATTTGGGGTTGGTTAATGTAATATTCCAATTTGTACATCAAGATCACACAAACTGGCTGTACTTGCAAAATTGAGTCAAAAAATTATGGAAATTAAGTGGGTAAATGCACAGAGGCATGTGTAAACAATTCAATGCCCTGGGCCAAGAAAAATAAGACTCCCCCAAGTACATATATTTTATTGTAAAAAATCGTTCCCAATTAGAATTTTGTCTTTAAACTGTGTATACCTGATAGCTTGTTTGTTTTTTGCTAAAAAAAAACAGTAATTTTTAGTAGGCCTACACATATTTTTTAAAACTGGATATTGAAATGACAAATTTTAAATATTGTTTTCTTGCAAATTAAAGTTGCATGATTTTGAAAGTTGTATTTCACCATCACTTTTTTTTTTTTACAAGCAATGCTTACAAATTTTGCATTTAAAATTTCAAAACAAATGACAATAAATCATATTGCTAAAAGGTTTCTTTGCCTGAATGCACATTTGAGTTTTCTATAGTTTTGTTGTATGAGAGCAGAATAATTTACTGCTTCTGTTATTGATTCATTGGTGTGCATCTTTATTTTTTCATAATTTTTGTCAAGATAACTTCATCGATTGTTTTGATATGTTTCTAATAATTTCAAATAATGTGGTCCCTTTGTTTTGGAAGATTATGTTAATTACTCTGTTATGAAAAGTTTTAGAAGGTGTTTGTGTCTTTCAATACAGTTGGCCGTTATAACTGCCCCATATGTAATAACTGGAACTAAATAGGCATTTTTCATAATCTCATTTTGTATTTCAACTGCATTTACTTGTCTGTCTAAGAAGTAGAATCACTGCATCTTTAACACAATTAGTCTTTCAGTATTAAAACTTTCTTGATATGTTTGTCCCAAATAATTTTTGGTCAACAGTGAGTCCTAGGTATTTCATATAATTTCTCTATGGTAATTTTGTGTAGCAAATTTTTGACCTTGTTTTTGGAAAAATGTTTTTATAGCTTTTAGTAAATATTACTTGCTTTTTTTAATACATAGACATTGATGTTCTATTTTGTGAAGAATGTGCATAAAAGCAACACCAGGAATTCCAGTTTAATACTATTACACACGTGAATTACTGCTTTTGTGATTTCTTTCGTGAAATGAGTCAAAATGACTTATATTTCATTTGTCAGTGGCCCTGTTGTTTTAAAAAGGTCTCATATTTTCTGCTGCTTTTCATATATTCCTGTGGTTTCAAAGATGTTTGTAGATTTCTGCAACTTGTATTAATTTGGTTTGTGTGTGTCTGTGTATATTACCATGTGTATAAAAGCAACACCAGGAATTCTAGTTTAATACTATTACACACGATCGTGAAAAGAGTCAAAATGACTTATATTTCATTTGTCAGTGACCCTGTTGTTTGAAAAAGGTCACATATTTTCTGCTGCTTTTCAAGTATTCCTGTGGTTTCAAAGATGTTTGTAGATTTCTGCAACTTGTATTAATTTGATTTGTGTGTGTCTGTGTATATTACCATGTGCATAAAAGCAACACCAGGAATTCTAGTTTAATACTATTACACACATGTATTATTGCTTTTGTGATTTCTTCCACAGATAGCTTTTACTAGTAGATTAAAAAATAAATTGTTCTCAATTTCTTTTTTGCTTTAAATTTTCTGTTTACCCATTTTTGGCCACCACTTCAAGATAATAAATATATATGTAAAACTAATAAAGTCCAGGGAAAATATGGTACCCACACCCGATAACATAAATCTAATAGAAGTTTGAAACCATGTTAATTCTAATCACCTCATTTCTGGTTGAAGGCAAATGAATCTAGCCATTTCACCACATTGCTGCACATTCATTCAATCCTAATGTACTTTTGTCCTCATTGGAATCTGTAATACTCTAAAAATTATTTACTGTCTTATTTTTCTTTAAATTATCTTATTCTATTGTTTTCTTGGTTATCACTTCACATTAAGTAGAATCATAAAGTGACATTTCAGATATACATGTTCCAGAGTAAAAAAAGTATTCAGCATGCAAAGTTTTATTTTACAAAAAAAAAAGAAGAAAAAAAATGTTAGTGAGAAAAAATTAATTCCTTTAATTCTGCATGTGCAAAATTATACAGAGAAATAAAGATGCTGCAACTGCTGTATTTTACACAGATTTAAATTTCTCAGACTTTACAATCATAATTATACACTACAATGAGTATGTTGGTATACAAACTAAATGCACAGCTGCACCATTACATTATGGCCATGTATCTAATAAGCTGTAGGATTCCCGTTAGAGAATCATTAGAGAGTGATCGGAAGCCATCACTTAGACCACTGCGCCACTAGGGGGATCACTTTCGCCGATACCTGTTACTAATGATTTTGTATAACATTAGCCAAATATCTAGAAGTTAAAAAAAACTGCCACTGCTGTCAATTTTTTTTTTTTTTTTTTGCTGAAAACACCAAATTCAAAAAATTGTTTTTCCTTCCAATACCTTTCACCACAAACACAGGTGCCCATAGTTTAGTTTTCAGGAGAGAGCAAACAGAAATTGTAACTATGAATACCATGTGTAGTGTTCTCCCTAGAGCCTTTTTACTGGGCGGCCCACCCAGCTAATTTTCTCGGCTACGCAGCTAAATTTCCTTTAATGAATGTTTTCACAATATAGGAAAACTTATTCCCACATGCACCATAAATATTGATGAAAACTGGCTGAAATCTGTGAATATAACTGATTTTTTTTATCATTTAGGTAAACTTTTCTATTGTTTTTATCATGTGTTACATTAATGCCTACCACACCCTAAAAATGTTTAACAAGTATAATAATGTTAAGCAAAACATCCTTTTATATTCTTGATTGAGGAAGGGGTCATTAAAAGTACCATCCAGCTAAAATCTGTTGCCACCCAGCTGTAATAAAAATCTATGGAGAACACTACATATGCAAACACCATATACACATTTCAACTATGTTTTCTTGTTATCTAATCATTTTTATAACACAGTTTAACTTGACAGGAATTGATGCCCATACAAATGTAAAACTTTTTACGGTCACTAAACATGCCTGCAAGAAAATAAAACAAAGCTTACCTACAGTATTTGTAGCCTGAACTTCAGATCTGCTTGCTGTTGCAATTCAGACCATTAAAATTAAATGTCTTGAGGGAAATTTTTTTATATCAATCCACACAAAGCACTTCTTTCAAATAGTCAATCCCATCTCTAAGTGACATCCTTTATCAGCTTCAGAAAAATTCTTTCCATCACATGCAATGTAGTCTACAAATACACATGTTTATTGTTTTAAAGGCTCCACTGCTCAGATGGGAAGGCAAAATAATAATAAGGGGTGCAAGGAAATACAAGGAGAAAACCAAATAGATAACACATGATATTAACATATAACAACTACCAAAATATTATTGCACACTTAATAGACATACAGTGGAACTTTGGTTATACATTTTCTTGTACGTCACAACTTTGAGAGAATCGAGGCAGCGTTTTATGGGAGGGGGGTGTTGCGATGTTAACAGTTGTCTGAAAAAAGCAAAGATTAGTGAATATTTCACTTGGCACTAACGCTAAATCAACTAGTAGAATATAAAACAAATAAAAAAACTTAGTACGTCAGGATAATGCCAAACAACTATATATTCCGTCAACGTGTTTCATAACAAAATTACTGGATGTGAGGGAACCCTGGCATTTTCACCAAGTTGAATTAACTTCAAATTGTTAAAAACTGCAAAATATGAGCACCATTCACGTTGAAACGTTATGGGAATCGTGGAGGAACAGACATTTTATTATGCCCAGCACCATCTTGTGACATCACAATTCAACGACATATTTCTTGTCATGCTGAAGTGCAAAGTTTCAGCCTATAAAGTCACAAGGGTTCTTCTGGATGGTCTGGAAAGACACACACATATCATGGAATTATTACTATAATACATAGGGTATGGCTACTTACTCATTATTTTTTTGGCTCAGGATTTAGAAAATTAAATTGTTTTAGTCTTGTATAAAAAAAATGTAGGGTCATTTTCTTTATTCACATCTTTAAAAGTTACAGCTAATTCAGCACTTGGTACTTTATCAGCTCTCCTAATTTTGTGAAAAGTGAACAACGTACAAGGAACTTAGTTTTACTGAGATACAGCGTTTCAAAGTTTCACAAGGATATGAAAACATTTTCTTGTTTTAAAATATATAATAAATATACACAAAAATTTTATTTAGTGGATCGTCATCCACTAATAAACGCAGCCTGTACGGAAAACACAGTACATGGTGATAGAAAGAGGATGTCTCGAAGTTTTGTATGCATGCAATTCTCGTCAGGCACAGAGAAAGCTTTTATGCGCCAATGAACAAGACCCATTGGAACATATGAATCAGGCTTTGGCACTATTACCTTAGCTTTTACATGGTTCATACGCTTTTTCAATCACAAAATTCCAAGACTTTTGGATATTTTTCCAGGACATATAATCCAAAAGCTCTTAATAATTCAACCAGTAACCAACGACAAACAAATGTCCACTGCAGCTTATCAGAAACTTAGAATCACGTACATTCGTATAATACTCAAATACCAAAGCTGTTACTGATTTTGAGAAACTAAATTTGTCTACTTTGGCTGTAGTTCAATTATTGAAGCAAATTACAGAATAAAAAACAACAGCATAGAACTAAAAAATAAATAGGTACAGTGTTTCTTTCAGACATAAATGGGAGTTGGGTGCTTAGCCCCCGACCAAGCCAAATGTTATTAAATTCAGAGTATAATGAAATAGGAAGTTTCGTTTCTTTTGATGCTACAAAATTTTTACCCAATTATAATTTTTTTAACATTTGTTAAGTATTTTAGTTTATTTTGCTAAAAAGTTTATTAAGACGCATGCCATTCTACAAAATATAATAAGTAAACTAATCATACCTCGTAGTCAGGGTAGCATGATTCAGAATCAAGTGTGTTGAATACATTTTAATAGATAAAAATTTCAAGCCTGTCGAAACAAACACCTACACCTCTAATCGACCCCCCACCCCTCCTCTCGTTTAGCTGAAGAAAGTTCGTTCTTGAAATGTTTGAAGAAGTAATTACTATATCAGGAGCATATATAGGATTTTGTTTGGGAGGGGGAGGAGAGCAACGAGTTTTTGAAATTTACCAGAACAAAATTAAAGTTAACAAAAATTAAAATATTACAGAATTTTTCTAATAAAAGTTGATGCATTTTTGTTAAATTAATAAGGAATTGTTTTTCTAATAGTCGCATTTTAACCAAAAAAAAAACAGTTGGGGGGGGGTCAAAGGCCCTTCTAAATATTCCCCTGTACTATATATATAAATATTACTTCCTTACATGCAGATATAGTAGTTAAAAATTATATATATAATAGAAAGCTTGCCCCACTTTCAGGTCCCTCCCCTGGTAAAAAAGTCCTGAAAAGAAACACTGCATAGGTACGTGGCATTACTCTTCAAATGCTTTCATATACCACACAATCAATACATAAAATAATACTATTTATATTTAATTATTTTGAAATAATGCTTACATTGGAAATTTAAGGGTAAGGAAAGATGAAATATTTGGAACTTTTTCAAAAGACCAAAGGGGCTGTTATTTCTTAAACACATAATCAGGGGAGCAAGAAATTGTGTTACACTTTACTTAGGGAAAAAATTTTCAACATGATATTTATGCTGTAGCTAAGTTTTAAATTTGTACTCGCCAGCAAACAAAGCATGCACAAAAATTTTCAACATGAAATAAAAGAGAATAACGGGAAAACTCCTTCGGATTTCTAGAGGCAGAGATAGGCAGCAACTGGAAGTACATAAACACCACCTGCTGGCCGAATTGTGATCCACGGGCTGTGTACAACTACAATCATAAGTGATCAAGGCAATTTAGCTGTGCATGATTCGAAAACTAATTTTAGAAGTCGAAAAGTGATTAGTTTGCTCAGAAAATACTAACAACCAACTAGATTTAAGTTTCTGATATTAGAAAGCAATCTAATTTTATCGCAACTTTTTATGTAAAGCATTCATTAGCAAACTTCAGTAAAGATCAAAATAACTCACAGCTACTTATAAAACATCCCCTACTTCCACCAGTGGCTAAAAAGTATGTTACGAAAAATTAACAAATGGCGCAAAAAACGTTTCGCCTAGAAGAAGGACGGTATTAGAGACAAAACGATTTTCAAATCAAACAGTTAAAAAAACAGATAGAGAAGGAAACATGCCTTTTAGCCAGTGGCGGCCCCTCGGTAAGCTGAGATGAAAGGGAGGGGGGCTGCATCTCAATTTTGTAGATTTCACGATACCATTTCAAAAGCTAAGTTACTGCGCCTGTGCTGATGATTTCCGTTTAATAATAATAATAATATATATATATATGGGATGTAAGGTCAGGTGAGGCGTAACATCACAGCCTCTCCTTGACAAATGTCAACCCCGCCTTCTCGTGGTACATCCTGTTCCCACTAAAGGGGCTCTGACGACCGCCAATAGCGGTATAACTATACCATCGGGATTAGAGGAAATGCTATCCCACACTCACCAACCCGCTTGGCCAGCGTGGTGAGTTATGGCCAAACCCCTCCAAAATGACTCCACAACTTAAATCTTGGCCCTCAGTCTCCGGCAGCTGGAATGTACCTGGCCAAGGCAGCGGCCAGTGCGACATGAAGGCAGAGGGTGCTAAGAATCCCCGGAGGACCGGACTAGGCTGCCATCTGATGCTGACCTTGGCTACGTACAACGGACGCTCCCTATCTTCTGATTCAAGGCTTCTTGAATTGGAAGAGGAACTACAAAGGATCAAGTGGGACATCGTCGGGCTAAGTGAGATAAGGAGAAAAGGAGAAGATCTCATTGAACTGAAAACTGGACATCTCTTCTACTATCGTGGGACAGATACTGGCAGAACTAGTGGTGTTGGATTTATAATAAACAAGAAACTGAAGGATAAAGTTGTAGAAGTTGAAAGTTCCTCTGACAGAGCTGCAAGACTCGTTATCCAACTCTCGAGAAGATACCAGGCTCAGATTATTCAAACTTATGCACCCACCACAAGTCATCCTGAAGAAGAAATTGAAGAATTTTATGAGGAAATTCGTGATCTAAATAATAAAGGTAAGCAGCACTTGAAGATAATTATGGGAGATTTCAATGCAAAAATAGGGCAACGGCAACAGAATGAAACTTCAGTAGGTAAATTCGGTCACGGCAACAGAAACCAGCGTGGAAATACTCTCGTAGAGTTTGCAGAGGCAGAAGGGTTTTTCATCTTGAACTCCTTTTTCAAGAAAAAGCCACACAGGAAATGGACATGGAGACATCCAAATGGGATGACAAGTGAAATTGATTTTATTATGTGTAACAAAAAATTCGTCATAGAAGACTGCAGTGTGCTAAACAAGTTCAACACAGGCAGTGACCATAGATTGGTGAGATGTAAGATGCACCTCAACACTAAACTCGAACGTAGCAAGCTCATAAGACAAACAAAATGTATTGACATAACCAACCTTAAAAAACACCATAATACCTTCAAATTGGAACTGAAGAACAGATTCCCTGCTTTAGAAGGCCTAACATCGGAAGAAGTGGATATTTCTGAAGTTAACAGAAAAAGTAACCATAGCTCTTATGGAAACAGCAACAAAATTAGCTGGGTCTAAGAACAAATTGCATGTGAACAAATTATCAGGAAAAACCAAAATGTTGATGCAAAAAAGAAGAGAGATGAGGACAACTAAAGAAGATGTGACTTCCAAAGTGGAATATATAGAGCTATGCAAGACAGTACGAAAAAGTATCACCGAAGACGTAAGGAAATTCAACTGTGAACTAGTAAGGAAAGCAATTGAAAACAACCAAAGCCTAAAGATAGCAAAGGGACATCTCAGTAAGGGAAGAAAACAGATTATGGCACTGAGAAAAGAAGATGGTTCTATAACAAGAAATAGAGGCGAAATTTTGACAAGAGTGAAAGATTTCTACTCCAAACTATATGAAAGGGATGATACATGTACTCCAGACATCATGAAAGGTACCAGTACCAGAGTTCTTCCAGTCCTTCCAGCAGAAGTTGCACATGCAATCAAGAACATGAAGCGGGGAAAAGCTCCAGGAGAAGATGGAATTACTGTAGACATCATACAAGAAGCAAGTGGAGAAATCGAAACAGTACTCGCCCAAATTTTCACTCGATGCCTTAATGAAGGGAAAATTCCTGAGGATTGGAACAACGCTACAATGATCTTGCTACATAAAAAAGGTGACATTGAGGATCTCAGGAACTACAGACCTATCAGCCTCCTATCAGTGGTTTATAAAATCTTCACTAAAGTTCTTTCACACCGCTTTAAGGTGACACTGGACATGGCTCAACCGAGAGAACAAGCTGGATTCAGGAGTGGCTACAGCACAATAGATCATATCCACGTACTGAGAGAACTAATTGAAAGAGCGAGGGAATATGAACTTCCATTGTGCATGGCTTTTATCGATTATGAAAAAGCCTTTGATTCGGTGAAACCATCAGCAGTTGCAATGGCTCTGAAATCCTGCGGTATTGAAGATGCATACATTAATATTATTAATAACATCTATGAAAATGCAAGTGCAAAGATTCGGCTGTTTGAAAATACAACACACATAAAAATTGGAAAAGGAGTGAGACAAGGTGACACCATATCTCCGAAGCTCTTTAATGCCACATTGGAAAATGTCTTTCAATCACTGAACTGGGAAAACAAAGGGATAAAGATTAATGGAGATTATCTAACCCACCTTCGTTTTGCTGATGACATAGTCATTTTTGCAACTACCCCATCAGAGCTGCAGAGTATGATCCAGGAACTTGCTGACAAGAGTAAAGAAGTGGGATTAAAAATGAACTTTCAGAAGACAAAAGTGATGTACAATGCTTTTACAAGAAATGAAGATTTATCGATTGATGGAGAAAAGCTGGAGATAACAGACACGTACGTTTATCTTGGACAGCAGATATCAAGTGAGGGTCACATTGGTGAAGAAATTAATCGGCGTACAAAACTTGCCTGGAGAGCTTTTTGGAAGAAACAGCATAATTTTCAAGAGCAATATGCCATTATGTCTTAAAAGAAAAGTGTTTGATCAATGCATCCTTCCAGTGCTTACGTATGGTGCAGAGACGTGGACCTTAGCTAAAAGAGACATACAAAGGCTGCAGACAACTCAAAGAAGCATGGAGAGGTGCATGCGTGGTGTAACCAGGAGAGATAAGAAGAGGAACACGTGGATCCGAAAAATGACAAGAGTGGAAGACATCATGATCAGAGTTAAATCCCTGAAATGGCAATGGGCTGGACATACTGCCAGAAGAACAGACCATCGATGGACAGCCGAAATTTTAGATTGGATTCCAAGGGACAGGAAAAGACCCAGAAGAAGACCACATGGAAGATGGGTGGATGAAATTCGAAAGTATGCGGGAGTGACATGGAGGAGACTGGCACAAGACAGACCGTTGTGGAGGAAACTTGGGGAGACCTTCGTCCAGCAGTGGATTGATAATGGTTGACAATGATGATGATGATGATGATATATATATATATATATACTGATCGAAAGTGCTTTCTTTTTAACAAGAAATTAATATTTAGATTTTATATTTAGCGATTGATAGGGAAAATGTAAAGGTAGCGATACCTAAATTAGGCAACAGATATTAAGCGATGGCCACATTGTCACATTTATGAAGAAAATAATCGACCTATAAAACTTTGTCGGATGCATTATTTCTTAAAAAGAAACTGATTAATCAGTGCATCCTTCCAGTTACGCATGGAGCACAGACATGGACCTCAACTAAAATAGACCGACATATGTTGCAGACAACTGAAGGTAGCATGTAGAGATGCATGTTTGATGTTACCTGGAAAGATACAAATAGGAAGTTGCGGATCGGGAAAATGACAAGAGTGGAAGACATGGTCAAAATTCCTGAAATTGCAATGGGATGGACATATTGCTAGAAGAAAGAACCACCGACGGAGAGTTGAAATATTGAACTGGATAGCAAGGGAAAAAGCAACACCCAGAAGATGACAACAGGGAGATAGGTACATGAAATTCGAAAGCATGAAAGAACTGGTTCAAGGCAGACTGTTGTGGAAGAAGAAACTTGGAGACTTTCATCCAGCAGTGGATTGATGGTGGTTGCGAATTATATATACATGCATATACTGTACGTATGTATATATATATATATATATATATATATTTATATATTCGATGGGCGATGGGTGGATGAAATTCGAAAGTATGCGGGAGTGACACGGAGGAGACTGGCACAAGACAGACCGTTGTGGAGGAAACTTGGGGGGACCTTCGTCCAGCAGTGCATCGATAATGGTTGACAATGATGATGATGATATATATATATAAGGACAAAAATTAATGCATGTGCCAGTGGTAGCGGAGACACACTAAAGGTCATGTACGCGTTCTCAAGTGTCTCATTGTGACCCCTAGAAATATGACAAGTATTTTTTCTTCTGATACACTCTCTTTGAACCTTCGACTTGATACCGACCACTGCAACTTGGATGACAATGAAAAACATTTTGTGGAATTTTGAAGGGTCTGCCAGAACTTTGCGATGAGTTGTTATTGCGATACTCACACACCGGCATTCTCTTTAATAAAAACGGATTGCAAACATATTCAGTCCAGTTTTAATTCTGAAGCCATCATGTTAACAATTTAGTGTAGAAATTTCTTTTTCCAAAATTTACCAACTTCGTAAATTTTCTAAACAATAATATCTGACTAAATGTTCTTTTCAAAGTAATTAAGTACACTACTTCAATTGTAATGCGCAACTGGTTTTTGGGAGGGAGGGGGATACAGCAGAAAAATAAAATAAAATGTATCCAGTGGAGTGACTTCAATGATTTTTGGTGAATAAAAATTTTCGTGAGTTTAAGAGCGAAAATTTCGCTCTGCTGGGTAAGTGAAGAAATCAATTTTGTGCAAATATTTCTTTGCAGAAATTAGTATCTCTCTCTCTCTTTCTATTTTTGTTTCAATTTATCCAATACTAAACTCTATTTTTAATCGCAATTTGTTCACATGCCCATTTTCACCAGAAGAGAAAATATAAGTAAAACTTTTTGCAAAAGTCCCGGCAACTGAGTATTTGTTATTAGATGGGAGCAACATTGTTATTAGAATTATTACGTTGAATAAAAGCCGGAACAAACCAAAAATTGGAAGGAAAAAAAACAGGTTGAGTAATATATTCAAACATACTTTATTTAATACTTTATTTCAACATTCGTCATTATTTTTAATTCATTCCTCTATTTTATGTCTTATTCGGAAGCACAAGAACCGTATTAATCAACAAAGCACACAGGCCCGGCGATGCATTCCCACCCAACGAGAGAATGTATTCGCGAGCAACCCTGCTAGCGGGAGCTGCCGTGAATGCAGTCTCCAGGGATGCTTTATTTAAAGGAAACGAACTGATGTGGGAATAGGCAGTTTCCCACATGAGTTGGTTTCAATAGCAGTCAGGGCTGCAAGGAGCGCAGTCCGTGACGTCTTCCCGCTCCCAGTGGAGTTATGCAGGAAAAACTTCCAGTTGAGTTCAAAAAACTGCAGTCGTGGCATTATGCTGGGAAAACTTACAGCGGTGTTCACAAAACTTAATTATCTCTCTTGCTACGGCATGAAAAAAAACTGCTTTGGGTAGGGGGGCTGCAGCCCCACAGCAGGAGCCGCCCCTGCCTTTAGCGTAAGAATTTCGTACAAAGGAAAAGTTGAAACACGCAAAAAGTATTCCTCACAGCAAACACTATGCTAGGGAAAAAAACTTTTCAAATACATTTCACAAAAGCAGGGATAGCAAGAAAAATGTTTTGACGTTTACAACCCATAGGGAAAAAAGTGCACATTATTTAAAGAGGATCTTATTGTAGCAAAACTTGTATTCACTCTCCATCTTTATTAAGGCGAATGGCATACAGTAAAAAAAGAAATTTCTCATTAGGGTTTTTAGAGGCAGAGATAGGCTGCAACTGGAAGTACATAAACATCACCTGGCGGCAGAAATGTGAACCACAAACCTCCGCAAATGCACACTTAGTGCTCCATAAAGTAAATGGTATCTGTTGTTAAAATAATTTTTTTAATCAGATATTTAGAAGTACAGATATTGAGGAAAAAAGATTAAATATTTGCACCCCCTAGTGGCAAAATTGTGCATTATTTCGGGAAGAAAATACACACAAGGAGTTTTCAGTTAGCAATATCTGGTCGAAAGAGAATATTTGTCAATCGGGTTATTAGTCCCGTAGATATTACTGTAAATACTGATAACTGAAACTTACGCCCTCTAGTGGCGCACTTGTGCGTTAAGAAATATTAGAAATTATATGAGGAACATTTCGCACCGAAAATGTTCTCCAACAAAGAATTTTTCAAATCTTACTCCTAGAAACAGATATAGACCAAAATAAGATATACGTCCCTAGTGGAAAATTATGCACTATTTAAGCAGGAGGTATTCTCTAAAAGGTTTTGGAGGTGGCAGGTATCGGTCTACGGAGGAATTTTTTCAATCAAGTTTCGAGCTCAGATTTTATTGCAAATACATCAGAAGCAAAAATAAACACTTACGCCCCCTGGCGGCCAAACCATTTTTTCCCAAAAATAAGAAATTATATGCAAAACATTTCTCCTCAAAAGCTGCATCCAACGTAAGAATAATTTTTCAAATCGGACTATTAGAAACGGAGATATTGGGAAAAACACGATTTACTATTACGCTCCCTAGCGGAATATTTGTGTATTATTTGAAAAAGTAACTAAAATAGTCTTCGATATAAATGCCATCGAAATGAAAAGATATTTTTTTTCAATTGGATATTTAGAAGCAAATGTATGAAATAAAATGCATTTTAAATTCGATATGATCATTTGCGCCCCCTAGCTGCGAAGTTGTGCATCAGAAAACAAAACGGAACAAATAGATCATCATTCTCACATTTTAAGCTTCACAATACAAAAATAATTCTACAAATCGAACTAATAATTGCAGAGATATGGTCTTCACGGTCGAACAGACAAACTGATGACATAAGCATGACGCCAAAAGATGCTAATATAACGCAGTTTCTGTCCTCCTAACAGAAAAGACCCCCTCCCCCCAACACGTTTTGCACAGGGTGGGGAGGAAAATTTGTCAGACATAAGTTATGTCAGTAGAAAAATCTTCAACTACAAAACATCAAACAGGAAGGAAAAGGCTGCAATGGATAAAAAACCACAGACATATAACAGAATTTTAGGACATTTCCAGGACGCGTACAAACCATGCTTTTACGAACAAAAAAAAAGGGGAAGGGGGAGGGGAAGGATTCCAGTTAGCATGTTTTATATTTAGTGATTTTATGACTAAAGTTTGTTCATATGTTTTGGGTGAAATCAGGCATGCATTTACTTTAATGTATGAGAATGTCAGGTGGAGACCACTAACATTTTTTATTAAATTAAGCAACTTCGAATATAAGGTCTTGGGCTTTATTTTGAAGGATTTCATTCAGACGTAGTCTGTGCCGAATTAAAAACAGCATAAAATTCATTTCTTCAAGAAACGCTCAATCAATTGCATTGAAACAATTGTAATTTTTTACCTATTACTTGCTCTAACTCAGGGATTTAACATTCCTGGAGCAAGTGAGTGTTTTAAGACTGTCTTTAAATAAGTGTTAGGCTTCATCTTCTGCGATAGATGGCGCTAAATATCACTCCTTGGGCGTGGCTTTTACGTCTTGAGGGATTGCCCAGAAGTTGGCGTCAGCAAATAACTGAAGACTTTACCATATTCAGAATAGAAGCGGTCTCTCGTTGGCTCCACAATGAAAAGATAAAATACGCGCTGTTACGTTTTAACCAATGACATTGTTTGGGGGTGGAGGCTTAGCAGGTAGGCGTAGTTTCTGTCTCAAATTCAAGTGTTTTCTGGTAATGTACACATTTTCTCTTCAAAAAATGAATGTAAAGTAGAATGTAAGATGATCTCTAGCAGAGAAGATTCCAATCTTACTTCTGTGCCCATTTATTTGACTTCTATTTGGCCTAGATCATTGAAAAAATCAGACAGAAATGAGATATTTCGTTTCTTCCACACAGAAACACTGTCAAACTAACTTCTGGTGCCATCTAGTGCCAAATTGGAGTACTCTCGAGTCAGATAAATTGAATTTAAAAAACAATTCTAACAAATTTTTCGGAAAAATAACTGCGACACGCATTAGCTATGGGTCGTTTTTATTTGTGCTCAAAATTTCAAATTATACAAAGTAATAGTTTTCAGAAAAATGTGTACAACAAATTTGCATTACAGATATAGGACAGAATTTCTGTTACACTCATTCAAAGACAGCCTTAAAGACCTTGCAAAGGAACGCCAGGTAATAGCAGCACGATCAATATGTATAAGGTATATCTAAAAAAATTTTCCTTAATGTCATCTCCCCCTTTATATGCCCCTAGAGTAAACTTCTGGATACGGCCGACACTTTTGCTATTTATTTTAACATTCTGTTACGCTCATTTTAACCTCTATGCTAGTCTTTGCACCATTAAATCCAACTGCCCTCTCTCTCCTGCAAAAAAAAAAAATAACATTTCCCCTGCCAAATCAATTAGCTTCTGAAAAAATGTATTGAAATATGAATTCAGTAAGAAGGGATATACTGCAATGTTAAGTGCATGACATACATTATTGGCCATTTATATGCTTACATTTCAACATGTAAATTTTATGGATACTCTGCAACTTTGTCAATATATTTTAACACCTATTATTGAAATTTATACTTTTGTTAAGGGTACCTAAAATCTCCCAAAGGCATCGCATGTTATAAAAAGTTCGCACGAGTTTACCCGTAAATCGGTACGGAACTTCATATAACAGCCTCGAGGCAAAACTTAATGTTCTGAAAACGATAACAAACAAACAAACGGGGCGGGATGCGTGGTCCAAATTCATATTTTACATACTACAAAATATATGCTTGTTCACAAGAATACCAGTCAGTCCACAAATTCTTACTTTGACATTTTCGTCCACAGGGCAGGTTTCACTTTGTTTCTCGGAAATCTGTAAAAGGAACATTGATTTTTCACAGTCTGGTGATTACAGTAAGCTGCAAAACATAAAAGCGCATCAAATAAATCCATTTCACCTTAAAATATCAATTGTACAGGACTATCGACAACCGCCAACGAAGAAACTAATGTTAACTAAGATGTAAACAACCTGTGTCACGACTTCGACGACGTATATCTGGCTCAAATTGTATTTCTACCCGAATGAAACAGCACAAAGCGAACAACTTAACCTGTTCGCAGTATCCATCCAAATATAAATATTAACTAGATAAAAGTTTTAAAGAAAACTACTTACTTATTCTCTCAAACTTACCTCTTCGCTGCGTCGCCGTAGCCATTATCCACCATTATTACCGCCAAACTGATAAAGCCGTTTCGATGCCGTTCGCCAATTGGTGGGTGCTGGTTTTATTGCTGCCAATGAGATAACCCCAAAGGCATCGCATGTTATAAAAACTTCGCACGAGTTTACCCGTAAATCGGTACGGAACTTCATATAACAGCCTCGAGGCAAAACCTAATGTACTGAAAACGATAACAAACAAACAAACGGGGCGGGATGCGTGGTCCAAATTCATATTTTACATACTACAAAATATATGCTTGTTCACAAGAATACCAGTCAGTCCACAAATTCTTACTTTGACATTTTCGTCCACAGGGCAGGTTTCACTTTGTTTCTCGGAAATCTGTAAAAGGAACATTGATTTTTCACAGTCTGGTGATTACAGTAAGCTGCAAAACATAAAAGCGCATCAAATAAATCCATTTCACCTTAAAATATCAATTGTACAGGACTATCGACAACCGCCAACGAAGAAACTAATGTTAACTAAGATGTAAACAACCTGTGTCACGACTTCGACGACGTATATCTGGCTCAAATTGTATTTCTACCCGAATGAAACAGCACAAATCGAACAACTTAACCTGTTCGCAGTATCCATCCAAATATAAATATTAACTAGATAAAAGTTTTAAAGAAAACTACTTACTTATTCTCTCAAACTTACCTCTTCGCTGCGTCGCCGTAGCCATTATCCACCATTATTACCGCCAAACTGATAAAGCCGTTTCGATGCAGTTCGCCAATTGGTGGGTGCTGGTTTTATTGCTGCCAATGAGATAACTCGATACATGTGGACATCTCTATCTCGAGACGCTAGTTCAGAATATCAAGCTGCCACCAGAGTTTCATTGCGTTGAGACACTTACCAGAGGAAATGCTCAGGATCTTCACATATATTGCCCAATGAAAGGCGAAACTTACGATCTACATCATCTGTTTAAACTAAAATTAATGTCTAAAATTTCATATATATAAATTATTTTGTTAATATAAAACTGAAAATGTTGTACAAAGAAATGGGTATATTTTATGAAGTATATAAAACTGAAATACTATATTGGAGGGAAGTCAAATAATAAACGTTTTTTGCAAAACATTTTAAAATAGAAGTCTGCAAAATACAATTATAATAGCTGTATTTCAGAAATTCAGAACTTGTTATATCTTAGGAAATGTTTTTGACATGGGAGAACTTCTGGAAGAACAAAGGTATTCGATTGCTGCAATTTTTAAGAAAAAATCGAATAGCTGTCCTAATCATCTTCAACTTCATAATTATCAAAATTAATGTCATTATCATAAGCTTTTATGAATCCCTTACCGGATGCAGTTCTCTCCGGGTGAGTTTATTAAATCTCTACCTTCTGAAGTTCTCACGCATATAGCTCTATATGCTTTCGGACTTCATTCATACATTCCGCACTGGTGGATTTCTTCTTTGTCTCTTCCTACTCTTTTGATATCCTATCTCTTGTTCAAGCTGACCATTAATGATAAATTATTTCAGAAACATTTATAGAATATTGCCAGTTTAATACCTTTATCATGATGGAACCCATTCTTCCCGTTTTCACGGTCCTTCAATTCCCCTCTGTACTTCTTTGGTTACACAAATTAAAATCAGAATAAAGAAATAATTTGAAATCACAACATTTATTAGTAATTTAATAGTACTGATTTTGCATTAATTGAGACAAATGCTTCTTCTAGTAAAACTTTATAAACGAATAGATATATATTTATGAATCACAGCGTATTGCCAACACCTCATAATCAGTTTGATAAGAGAACGCGATTGGCAATTATAAAAAAATCATGGCAGATGAAAACACTTCCATATGTGAGGAAACACCACTTTGGAAACATATTTTAGTACATCTAATTTTACTTTTTAATAAAATTAAAACACTACAATGCTACCTTTTCGAACGAAGCAGGTAATTAAAGTTTGGTATGGACGAATGGATTTTGTTAAGAGAGCTAGCTGTACTTCTAATATTACGTTAGAATTTCTTAAAAAATTAAGATAAGTACGTGTGCTCCCCAATTATTATATTTTATAGTTATGACAGCAGAGAAAACCATGCCATTACTGTCATTCGCTTCGCTTTTTTAAAAAGAGCAGTCTCGCCTTTCTTTTTATCTATTCTGTCTCTTTCATCTACATAGCCGAATGCAGCCATGTAAGCTTTATTTAAAGTGAAAGAGATATTTTTTATTTCGATGGGAACCATCCTACCTAAAAAGTTTGCATACAGCCAAATATTAAACTTTCGCTTAAAACACAACAGGGAAACTTAAATTTCATGCTTTTTCAGGAAGCTTCAGCTGCAGATATTCATGACTCTACTAATTTTTTTGAAATCAAATTGTTGGCTATATAACTGCAAAATATTTAATAAACAACAAAGGCTTTTATCTTTCCATTGTACGTTTGTCTGAATATACTATTAGGAATAAGACATTAAAAGCATTATTGCCAGTTCCACATATTTTTCTGTAGTCTAAAACTTAGAGAATCTTTATTTGACTGCGCACTTTGTTTCAGTACCAGGATCACAGTCGCTGGGTAATGAACATCTCAATATCGTACTGCCGCCAATGTGGCGCTGTGGTCTAAGAGCTGGTCCCTCACATTTCGTCCGAGATGAGACCATGTTAGGATCCCAGTGAGACATGCTTTTTGTGTTTGTCTTACGTCACTGGTTCTCTCCCTTCCCTCGAACCAGTGGCTCAGGAATAGCGACGAACGACTGATTATAGCCTACTGAGTTGCTCATAGTGGTCGTTAAACCCCCAATCCGAAAAAAACGTTGACGCACGTGCCACGTCACCTTACCTGGTGGCGCAGGCTTTGTTTATTGATTGGATGTATGCTGCTTTCTAAGTAACTTTGGAAATTAAACCAACCAAAAACTGAATAAATAAGCTAAGATCTAGCCTACATATTTCATCAAACACAGAAAATTTAGCGCGCTACGTTTTTGATGTATGAAGAAGCAGATCTTAATTTACATTTGTTACCTTGAAGTATGATTTAACATTCAAACATTTTACCTTCTTTACACGAAGCTTTACAAACAGGTGTGTAAAACTTACAATTTGTTTTGTCACATGTTGTGTAATTATACTTTTCTCCTAATCTCATGTTCCAAACTGTACATACTAAACGTCTATGGCATATCTATGTTCTAACGAAAAGCAGGTATTTCGACATTTTACATCATTTATTTTTCATTTACGACATTCTCCTATGAGAGGCAATATCTACTCTCGGTTTAAAGAAATCACAACTATTTGTTTATTTGATTAATTTAAATTTTTCTGTATTTTCTTATTAAGTTTTCATGCAATGCACATATTGTTTTTTCGTTATTTGCTAGTGTTATTTGCTCTTTTCTTCTTTGCAAAATTCTTCATTTATTGCTGACTGATTGTTAAAACGCGTTTTATTCTCATAAATCCCCTCTTATGAGGGTATTGTTATTACAAGGTATTTTGAGGAAATTTCTAGTTTTGATGATGTAAAACAACTCATAAGAAATGCAGAATTTTTATTTTTGCAATGCATCTGGTTATGTATTTCAAGAAAAGATAAAGGTACTCCGAAAAACCTACTATGTAAACGTATCTAAGCAACAGTCCTAAACACTTTTTGACATATTTTTGATAATGCTAATGTTTGGCTAACATATTTTTCATAATTCTAATGTTTAATGACAAACAAAGAACAGCGCTGCATACAAGCTTTAGGAACATATCGGAAAGCGAAATTAATGGCACAGTTAATAAGAAAAAATAATTCCAGATTTTTGCTTTAAGTGATAGAAATTTCGTTATTAACCATTTTATTTCAGCGAACATTCCTGGCACTTTTACGCTAAATCAGCAATAATTCGTTAAAAATTGGAACTTGATACTAGTTTCATTTAAACAAAAAAGAAGTCCTATGTATACAATGAGCTCGTAACAATTACGTGTAATTATTATACGGCATTTACTGTTGAATGAGTGCTTGCATGTCTTCAATATATTTTAATGCTTCAAACCGGATATATCAGACTGTCGCGAAACCTTTGTGCAACACACGTAGTGCCAGTCACCCAGCCATTTTAATCGGGAAATTTCCGGTCATTTCTTTTGTGTAAACCGAGTTCTTTAAGATATTTAGCGAACTACTAATTTTTAATGCGTATTGAGTGAGCGACTGTTGTAGAAAAGAGATAACAGCAGAAGTCAACAGCGTAGTATCAAAACATTTTTTTAAATATGACAGTTACACTTCGTTGAAATACCTGAACAAAAAATTTAAAATTTAAATCTATTTCTGAAGTAAAAGCATGCGAACAGTTGGCATGAATACAAAATACATTTCATTAAGAAAAATGAATTATTAATTGTATCTAAAAAAGATTGAAAGATCACTTATCTGGATAATTTACCTTTTTAATTTGTCATACTAAAACAATTAATATTTACACTCTTGCATTTTCAATTTATAAATTTACTTACAATACTTCGAAAAAGTAAGTTGTAAATATGTTTTATACCTTCACCCTCCAAAATCTTCTTTTATCGCATATAATAGAGATTTTTTCACGTGTGGAGAAAATAAAAATGTTTTACAGCGCATGTCGTAGAGTATTCAGACAAATTAGAAGCAGTATTTAGGATTTGAAATTCTTGTTCACTATCGCAGTAATCCGCTGCTGTGGTTGGCTAGTCTTATCCCGGTATAAAAAACGGTTCATTTCAATTTCACAAAAGGAATCACAGTGTCATTGTCCATTGAAAATACAACGTCATATTAATTCAACGGTTTGCGTTCCTTACTTGTGGAGTCCTCTTTATTTATGTATTGTAGGCGATGGTTTACTGGAATGTAGTTTTTACTATAACATTTAGAGCCTTTTATATGTATTTCCCACTGTGCACGTCCATATAATATATTATTATTACTATTTTGTGACAACGCATTTTGAATTTATCTTTACTCTCAACCAACACTCTTTGCAATAAAAAAAAACGGAGCACCCAAGAAATTATTTCGATTCTGATTTAACTCTGCATGTAAGTACCTCAGGACCGAAAACGCAAACGATTAAAATGCGGCTCACCGCAGAGTATGGGACCCGCTTGTTGAGGAAATAAATCATGAGCAAAGCCTTCACGCAGAGACAATTGTAACATCGGATTTCGTTTGAATTAATCACGGCAGACTATGATTATGCCTTGATGTCGTATCTGTGTGCATAATACGAGCAGTTGAGTGAATTTGAGAAAGGAGGCACACTTGGGCTGAGAGAAGCCTGTTTTGCCTGTCGCCGTATCGCCAGGCATTTCGAATGGAGCGACGCAGCAATAGCACGGTGTTTCGCCAATTGATCAAGGAGAGCCCATTCTAGCAGCATGGGCGCAGTGAAAAGCCGAGGGCAACAACAGAAAAAGAGAGTTGGACGACTGGAAAAGCCACAAGAACAGAACCAAATTCACCGTTCTCAACCATCCATGGTCACGTTGCGGCTTCTACAGTAACGGGAGTGGCCATCCGTACCGATGTCAGACGAAATGCGTCACGGATACTACATTTCATGAGACTACTACGGATACTACATTTCATGAGATCACTGTCCAGCGAGAAACGCCCGCACCTGTTGAAGTGGTGTCGGTACCGATGTGCATGGGATAGTGTCCAATGGCATCGTTTTGTCTTCAGTGATGAGCAACAATTTCCACTTGGCATCAAAGACCAGCTTGTACGTGTCTGGAGACGAGCTCATGGATTCTGACTTAACCGTCGAAAGGCACATAATTTGCACACCGGTAGTGTATGTCACGAGGGCCATTTTCTACTGTAGCCGGACACACTTGGTTGTCCTCTGTACCACCCTCATGGCTCAAAGATAAGTCGACGGCATTCTACGACTTGTTGTGTTGCCTTTCCTGTCGCAGCAACGCCGAGCCCTATTTTAAACAGGATTATTCCCGGTTACACCCGGCAGGGCTAGCCCAGGCATGGCTCCGTAATGTCGACAGCCTTCCATGGCCTTCTCGAAGCTCCGACATCTCACCGATCGAACATGGTTGAGACATAATGCGATGCCACCTACGTCCATCCCGGAATGTCTGGGAGCTGACCAGCAGTTTGGACACCATCTGGCATACAATAAATGACCCGAACGGTAAAGAATCTGGAATTACAATCATTTCCTTCCTGTTTATGTGCATTACATATTCCAGTTATCATCTAGTTTGGATGATTCTTTCTGTGTGTGTGTGTGTTTGGCAGATAAAGTCTATTTTACAGCAAAATAAGAAAACTGAAAGGAACATTTAATTCTTGCGCATTATAAAGTGGCTCACAAATCGAAATATTAACATTTTTTTATGTAAAATTCAGTTCAAAACGTTCTTGCTTATTGTATATAACTCCTTCGAAAATAAATTTTGTTTAATTGATTAAATATTGCATGTAAGAAATATTTTTCGTCTTGTGTACAAGAAGTAGTTATTTTTACATGCTGAAAATTAAATGAGTTGCTACGATACAAATATATCTCGTGCTATAATAATTAAGATTGAGAGTAGACATTCCTAAATGGTAAACACCACACATATCTTATCCTGAATTTCCTCAGTCATGTTAACATTCTCAAACTGCTTATTCTGTTTCGAAACTGGTACTAAATACTACGATCTCGCTTGCTGACCACGGATATTGAACACAACCTATTGTATATGCTCTCTGAAAAAGAAATAAAAAAAAATCCTAATTTGTTGCATAACGTGTATCCTCTCATCAGCTTATCTGGGGTAACAAAATTATCCGTGTTGATCCTTGTAAATGGTTCTTCGAACTGCGACTATTGGGAAGATTGTTACTGTGGACTGAATAACAATTTCTTTGTCAAAACAATATGTAATGTTTGACATCAAATAAGTGATGAAAATAGATATGTACTCTATTTTAAGAATAAAAAACTTAAAGTATATATTTCACCGTACATTGCACCGTATGTAAAAATTTGTTTGCAACTGGTGAGGACTTTAATATTTTGACAGCACATGTCAATCAACATTGCAAGGACATGGATCTTAGGTACACGGTGGATTAATACCCACTTGGAATAGTTGGACAAATCCGTGCGAAGAGAATAGAAAATAAGAAAATAAGCCTGTGCAATCATCACCCACAGCACGATGCCATAACAAGGTTCACAAAAATGCCAGTTTCACCACTTCGTGGATTCTCCTCACACCCTCTGCCGACCAGCACTGCAAAAGTATATAACACTAATACATTTCTTCGTTATTTTACTGGCCAATCACGTCGTTCTTCATAGACCTGTGCATCGAAATGGGGAGCCGATATATCAATACAATGTATTTAACAAGTTGCAATCATGATTCATTTCGATGTGGGCAGCTTCTAGTTTTGAGGGAATTCAAGAGCAGAGGCTGCTCAATGGAATAACAATTATTCCGTTAATCCTCCTAAAACCCCGACTGTAATACTCTTTAAGCACCACTTTCCAGACAGATTTATATCTATTACATATGGATCATCCCATTGTCTTTTATTCGGTTAATGTCTATCCAAATTTTAACTTTGAGAAACTAATGTGCTACCAATATAAATTACTTCCTCAACGTCAGTGCAAATGTTTGCTTTCAGAAACTAATGCTGTTTCTAATATAAATCGTCATTTCTTCTATACATCAGCATATTTCATATGACCGTTTTCTAATTTCAAGTTGATCTTACGTTTTTCTTAAATATACATAAGGTTCTACAGCTGAATAACCTTTAAGCATTTTATAAACGAAACACGCTGTCATTGTCTGATGTATCCTGCACGTGTGAAAATACTGTAAAAGTATTATGTTCTCATTGAATTTTTTTGTACTCATTGCGTATGAAGTAGACGAACTTTCGGCTGATTTCGGTGTACAGTGGTTGAACAATATGATATCGACACCATGATGGTAAGGGTCATCTTATTTGTGTAGGTTACACTACAAAACAAAACAATTGTGGTTATCTCGTGTCTATTTTTTATGTATGTTTCTCTAGGTTATACACTGAAGAGCAATTAAATTAGAGATACTGGTCTAGTAAAGTGTAGCACCAGCTTTCGCCCTAATGACGGCGGCGATTCGTCTGGGCATGGACTCGACAAGACACCGGAAGCGTTGGGAAGCCATACGGATCCACGAACCCTGAACAAGCTCCCACAGTTCACGAAGATTTCATGGAGGGGGGGGGTCAGAACCTCGAACATCTCTCTCGATGACATCCCTGATGTGCTCGATGGGATTGAGGTCAGGTGACCCAGCTGACCAAGGACCTTAGGTCACGTCGGTGGAGTTTCATCCAACCATTCGGATACATTTCGAGGGCTATGGCACGGTGCATTTTCTTGTTGCAGGATGAGGTCCACAGTGGGATGTTGAAGACGCACAAACGGAAGCAAATGGTCTTCCTGGATATCCCGGTAACGTTGACCTATGAGACACGATGCAACACGTATCAATGGTCCCATTTAAATCCACGTAAACAGTCCCTAGACGAGAATGCCACCCCCACCAACTTGAAAATTACATTGCTGGAAAGAAGGATCCATCGCTTCATGTGGTTTGCACCGTACTCGTACCCTGCCATACGCATGTACCAACGTGAATCTCGACTCATCAGTCCAGGCAACATTTTCCAACATGTCTGGGTTAAGTGGCGATGTTCCCGCGCCCATGATAATCTTTGCACCCTGTGATGTGCGTTCAACAGCGGTACCCTCGTGAGACGATGGCTTCTGTATCCCATAGCGAGGAGATTGTTCTGGATGGTGTGGCTGCTTACACATTTTTGTGCACCAGGGTTAAATTGCCGAGTGATTTCTTGCACTGTGGCCCGTCTATCCTCTGGTACAATGCGAGGTAGCCGACGATGACCCCGCTCATCGACACGCTGTTGTCCACGGCAGTTGGCCCTTGCAGAGATGCTTTTACTGGATTTGATGTACTCACGGTGCACCCGTGATGCAGGTGCTCGTGAAAATCCCAGGGCCTGCACGACTTCCGAGTGGAGTGACCCATTTGTCGGGACCTGACTATTTGCCCACGATCAAATGCGCTTAGATACTTCGTCTTACCCATACTGAGTCCGACTCTTACGGATTCCCATCGCATCACTCCTTATATTGCCGGATCGCTGCATACGTCATGTCGTCTCCATTTACAGGGCCACGCACAGCGCCACATTTGCATAACTCCAGCTGTCTCTAATTCAATTGCTCTTCAGTCTATGATAGTGTAGTACAAGTCCTTTTCGTCAGCGGTTCCAACGAGAAGTCTGTGAAATATGTGTGTAATCGCACTTCGAAAGAGGACAATTCGTGGGGCCCGTTAAGAAGGTGCGTTTCAAATCATGATATCCAAATCGTTTGCTGTTTCAAGAAAAACTCTCTCCACGTTTATTACGGCGTACAAATAATACGGTAAGGCTTCATCGACGAAGAACAATAATGGTCGAAAACAAGTGTTTAGTGAAAGGGACTGTCGAACACTGAAAACGATGTATCTAAGCAACGCAGAATTACTTCAGAAAAAGTGACAGCAGAACTCAGTATCCACTTGGAAGACCATGTTCCCACAGAAAAAGTATGCAGAGAATTACACAAAGCCAACATTCATGGAAGAGCTGTAACTGCGAAATCTTTAATAACAGAAGCCAACGTTACAATAAGGAAAAGATGGTATTTTGAATGTTAAAGTTTGATAATTGATGGCTCGTGCCGTGTTATATTTTCCAATGAGCCCTCAGTTACGATTTCCACAACAGTATGTGGAGATTATGTATTGAAAATCCCCAAAAAAGCGTACGATTCGGAATGTCTGGCTCCAACAGCTAAATACGAGAATGGATGTTTGATGATTTGGGCTTCCATATCTTGGTGTTTTGGTGGCCCCATAATTAACCTATATTGTGGATTTACTACCAGCAAAAACGTACACATTTTTGGTGATCAGGTGCCTCCTTTGTACGAAATATTGTTTCCCAAATATGATTCCATTTTCAAGATGATAATGTGGACATTCATGCATCCAGAAGCAGTTCGATCTTGGTTTAAGAAATACCAAACTATAATTCAAAATCTGCCCTGGTCAACTCAATCACGTTACTTGAATGTCATCGAACCAATCTGGATTATTTGGAGAGTTCAGTGAGCTTAAAAGAGACTTGTCTCTTGGACCAACGCCTCAGTCAATCAGGTAGCAAATAGAGTTAAGCTTGAAAATAAATTCTAATACGAGTCTCCAATACCCGTAATGCAACATAGCCTATCCTAAAAATGGTTCACAATGTATGCCTCCACCTACCGTAAAGTAGTATGCCCTGAATTAATGTGGGCCTCACGCAAAGTAATATATATTACATTTTCTATCTTCGAAAATACACTGTTTGCTGATCTATATCTTAATGAGGTAAAATAGTTCTAATATAAAACGGGGTATCATTAACGCCGTTCAGAAGAACTAAATGTTTCTTTCGACCATTGAGATCATTAGAACATCACAGGTCCTGCATTAAAGCATAGCATTATATGTCAGTTCGCATTTTCTAAATTAAACATTTCACTTAATCTGATGCTGCTCATTTTTGTCTATTTGATCATCATTAAAATATTGGGAACGTGTTTATTCCTGTTGCTTCTGTGTTTGCTACGCCTATACCAACTTAATTGAAACAGATAAGCCCATATAAAAATCCGCGGTAATTTTTTGTATAAATTGTAATTCGCTTTATTCCAAAGGCCTGCCGTTCACTTCCTACCATTAAGTCGAAGGCAGGCTGTGCTCTTGAATAGCAACAGAAAGTGTGTCTCCAAGACTGCAATTAGTGATATGCCATCGTGCCACCACGCAAAATCAATAGAAAAACGAACATTCACGCAGAACGAAAAAGAAAAATTAGGAAATTTTAAAATTGTGTCTTTGTTTTAGAGATAACATTTGCATAGAATATTTTTTTAATTTCAAAACATGATTTATCTGCAGTTTACTATTTGAATTTATATATATATATGATCTTGAAATCGTGCTTTTCTACTTCACTGCAGGCTTTGGAATTAAAACATCGCCTTTTAATAGGCACTCAAGATGAATCAAACAATTGCGATGCAAATCAGTTTGTGTAATGCACATGACTAAGAAAAGAAATTATTGCATTCCAGAGCATTTGGGCCATTTATTCAGATAAATCAGATACATGAGTGGAACAAGTCAGTCAGTTGCGGTACCACTTCTGGCTCGGATTCAAGTGGTTACCGGGCGTGACATAGAATAATACAGTTCACGGATACTGTCTTAAATGATGTCAGAATGTGTACAAATTACGGACCAATTCGCCAAAATTCCGAGATGTGCTTAAAAGGCGTGTCATCATGTCCTAATCATGTTCTATTGGTGAAAGGTCGATTCATTGGAATGGCCATGCAAGGCTGTAGAGATTAAAGAAGCACGCCTCTGAGAGCAATGCCGTGTGTCTCCAGTTGTTATCCTGTTGAAGAACTGCTCGGTGATACTGTGACAGGAATGTCAACACAACTCGTCTTAGAATGTCGTCGACGTGCAACAGATGAAACGTGAGGGTGGTACACAGGAGTACCACTGGTGTCCGGCTATCATAGGAAATGCACAAACACATAATCACTCCCAGGTCTGCGAGACGTGAGAAGTTCTACGGTAAAGGAAAGATCCGTACCCTTAGCGGCTGGTGTCCAGTCATGTATGCGTTAGTCATCGCTCGAAGTGTAAACCGTGTCTCATTACCGAAGACAACACGACGCCACTGGACACTATCCCTCGATAATGGGGTCAGACAGCTCTGCAACCGGTGCAGACGCTGCTGGCTGCTCATTGGTAGAAGGCTGAGTGGCGTCCTCGAATGTACCCCTAACCTCAAATATATCAGGTAACGGTCCGGACGACCACTTCTGTACCTGTAGACGATGCAACACGGCAGCAGTGGTTGGGAGCGGCAAAGTATGTTCTGTTCGTGCGGCTCTAACAGTTGGTAGATCCTTGCGTTCTTCGCAGTCTTCAGATGTCCACTGCCAGCGTGTCGTTGTGTTTTTCCTCCTCTAACCATGGGCGCCGGAATCCTTTAAACTAAATGCCTGTCGATATGGCGACTTGACCAACAGGCTTCTCTGAGCCGATTTATACGCCCTCTCGTGACTCCCTCATCTGCTCGTAGTGCTCACGTATCCGACTTTGAGGCATCCTCACAGTCCGTGAAGGTTAGTACAACCACAATCCGCTGTAACAATTGTTCCTATATACAAAATTTGCTTTTGATATACCCTCCTCGATATGCGTTTTCAATTTACTGAGGCTGACTTCAATTTAGACATTGGTCGTTATGTTTACATTTTTTCCGTATTTGGCTCTGAGGTACTTACCTGCATGCTCAAATTCATTAGGATCGAAATAATTTCTCGGTTTTCTCCGTTTATCTTGGCAGACAGATGAAAACGTGAGGGTGGTACACAGGGGAGTGTATAATTTTTTTATGCTTGCTTATTTTGTCTTTGCTACTAAATTTTTATGTTAAACCTCCTTTGGTCCGGGTAGCAAACTTTTAAGTTCGCCTTCTTGTACTTTTAGAACTGAGCTGGTACTGTAGAAAATGATATAAATAGATTTTTATATAATTAGTTTTTCGAATAAGTTTTCAAATGTAATTTTAAACTTTAGGAACAAATTTTTGTTAGCGAAAACAATCTTAGAAATTATGAGTGTAACAGTTAGGTAGAAATATGAAATATTCATAGTCGTTGACAGAATTCGGCGAATGATCAGAGATCGAGATGTATGAAAAAGAAAAACGACGTGATTAATTTTCCAAACGAAGAGAAATATAGGTACCACTGGATATGTTCGGAATGCGTTCAGTAATGCTTCCTGACATTGAGTCTTAGAAACTTACGATGACTTTTTCATAACCTTCTGCACTGTAAAAAAACAGGTAATGGGAATTCACGGAAAATTTCTGAAAACAACCTGCAGGATACTTGTCCATAGGTGTCCGTCTTTAAACGAAATTTCCGTGTTTCGTAAGTCCGGCTTTTTTCTTAACATAAGTATTTTTAAAGAACTTATATTGTCTGCAATTCCATTTATTTCAGAAGAATCCGTTTTGTGATTTCTGTGTTTCTACAGAAATTTTGCAAATTATTAAGTTCGGTTAGTAACTTTCTACTTACGAAGCCCCTGCCTTTTGCGCACTTAGGTGTATTTGAACGAACGATTATCTTAAAGGGAAGTTCTTGTCTCACCCCTGAGCATAAACATTTCGCTAAGTCCTATCTCGTGTAAAGTAAAACTCGATTTGCTCAATGATGATTTTATGTTTGTCTTATTGTATGGGAATTACTCACTACATTTTCTGTTGAAGCTTATCATTTTTCTGAATAAGTTTACAAAAATTTTATTTTTTCACAGGGATGAGTTATTATAAATTACGTATAATTTTAGCACGTCTTTTGTAGAAAATGATCGTTCTTATGTTATCTGTTTGTCCGTCCGTCGGCATGTAGTCACAGTATCTCTGCAAATAATAGTTCGATTTGAAAAATTATTTTAGCATTCGGAATGTTGGAATACACAAATGACGATGCTTCATTTCGTTCGATTTTACGATGTACAATTTCGCCGCTAGAGAGCCTAACAGCAGATGATGTCGAATTCAAAATACATTTTATTCCATATCATCATCATCATTGTCAATCATTATCAGTCCACTGCTGGATGAAGAACTCCCCAAGTTTCTTCCACAACGATCTGTCTTGTGCCAGAGTCATCCATGTTACTCCCGCATAATTTTGAATTTCATCCACACTTCTCACACGTAGTCTGCTTCTGTGTCTTTTCCTGTCCCTTGGATTCCGGTGTAAAATTTCAGCAGTCCATCGATGGTCTGTCCTCCTGCAACGCAGTCAGGGGTGATCATATCCCCTACTAAAGACTGGATTTTCCTTGGCAGCTGCCGGTCACATGGACGTTTCTGTCTTCTGTCGAGTTGTGCTCGAAGCTACCTTTTCAATAAAGTGCCTTTGTATCCTTTGGATTCCTTGTTTGGACGGTTTTGCTCACTTGTCCCATATTCTTACATCTTGGAAATCTTATGGTATGATTTGAGTTGATGTGGAGCACTTCTGCACGACTTTACATTCGAAAAACCGTCTCGTCCTTAATTTTTCCACGGCTGTTAAGTAAGCTATTTTCTCGCTAAATCTAGAGATCTCTATGTACATTTGGTGAAAATATTATTTCTTCAGTGACATGTCTCTATCCTAGAATTATTCTTGCCCAAACAGGGATCATCTTAATTCATACACTCGACGTGGATCAGAAACACTAAACAGAAGTCATCGCTCTTTCCACGTTATGTGAGTCTGAAAAATTCGAGGCCGCCGTGGTGCAGTGGTAGCATGTCCGGCGCATAACTGGAAGACCCTGGGTTCGATTCCCGGTGGCGGCCGATGATAATTTTTCCGTGATTCACTTATTAACTTGTAAAGAGGGATGACTTCGTTTTAGCGATAAATCCAAAGATTTCAGGACTTATCTTTTTTTGCCAAATTGCAACCACAATGAAGAACGACCAATTCCACGTCACAAATCTGTGTTCTGAGTTCCTGACGAGAAAAACTTTGGCCGGACGTGCCTGTCAGCTTCACAATGCAAACACACATTACTTATTCCATTGTCGTCATTTTATTCAGGTAATTTATACTTCCCCAACTTCCAGTTTTAAGCTCCAAATGCAGATCAGTATGTAATTTTTCACACAATCAAACCGATTTCCAAAGAACTGTCTCTTCGCTCGTTTTTCGCTTTATCTCTCAAGATCACCCTAGCACATTTGAAACTGAATGGCCCTGCGCTGGTTTTTACCGATTTTTAGCCGTCTCAAATGTTTGCCAAACCTGTAGAGCGCTATTCAAACATATCGAAATCAGACCGGACAAGTTTACTGGAAAAAAGATCTGAAGAAGCAATAAGTTGACCTCTGGATGAATTTTGGATGAGGGAAAGGAATGGAAAATACTAGATAGGACCAAACTACACGCAGACTTTTTACACAGTTTTGTCCATTATGTTCCTTATTCTTCACGCGCGTTCAGATAACACCGAAACAGTAGAACCTCTATATTTGCTTTATTACTGTTAGGTTTGTATGAGGGCATTCTCGAGTCACTATGGTACAGATGAATTCAACTAAAAAAGGTGTTTGTTGTATTACGTTTTATGCGTTTTCTGTACCTTCGGATACAACATGGTCTGCGCCATTTGGGGCGTTGTCATATATATATATATATGGGATGTAAGGTCAGGTGATGCGTAACATCACAGCCTCTCCCTGACAAATGTCAACCCCGCCTTCTCGTGGTACATCCTGTTCCCACGAAAGGGGCTCTGACGACCGCCAATAGCGGTATAACTATACCATCGGGATTAGAGGAAATGCTATCCCACACTCACCAACCCACTTGGCCGGCGTGGTGAGTTATGGCCAAACCCTTCCAAAATGACTCCACAACTTAAATCTTGGCCCTCAGTCTCTGGCAGCTGGAATGTACCTGGCCAAGGCAGCGGCCAGTGCGACATGAAGGCAGAGGGTGCTAAAAATCCCCGGAGGACCGGACTAGGCTGCCATCTGATGCTGACCTTGGCTACATACAATGGACGCTCCCTATCTTCTGATTCAAGGCTTCTTGAATTGGAAGAGGAACTACAAAGGATCAAGTGGGACATCGTCGGGCTAAGTGAGGTAAGGAGAAAAGGAGAAGATCTCATTGAACTGAAAAGTGGACATCTCTTCTACTATCGTGGGACAGATACTGGCAGAACTAGTGGTGTTGGATTTATAATAAACAAGAAACTGAAAGATAAAGTTGTAGAAGTTGAAGGTTCCTCTGACAGAGCTGCACGACTCGATATCCAACTCTCGAGAAGATACCAGGCTCAGATTATTCAAACTTATGCACCCACCACAAGTCATGCTGAAGAAGAAATTGAAGAATTTTGTGAGGAAATTCGTGATCTAAATAATAAAGGTAAGCAGCACTTGAAGATAATTATGGGAGATTTTAATGCAAAAATAGGGCAACGGCAACAGAATGAAACTTCAGTAGGTAAATTCGGTCACGGCAACAGAAACAAGCGTGGAAATACTATCGTAGAGTTTGCAGAGGCAGATGGGTTTTTCATCTTGAACTCCTTTTTCAAGAAAAAGCCACACAGGAAATGGACATGGAGACATCCAAATGGGATGACAAATGAAATTAATTTTATTATGTGTAACAAAAAATTCGTCATAGAAGACTGCAGTGTGCTAAACAAGTTCAACACAGGCAGTGACCATAGATTGGTGAGATGTAAGATGCACCTCAACACTAAACTCGAACGTAACAAGCTCATAAGACAAACAAAATGTATTGACATAACCAACCTTAAAAAACACCATAATACCTTCAAATTGGAACTGAAGAACAGGTTCTCTGCTTTAGAAGGCCTAACATCGGAAGAAGTGGATATTTCTGAAGTTAACAGGAAAGTAACCAAAGCTCTTATGGAAACAGCAACAAAAATAGCTGGGTCTAAGAACAAATTGCATGTGAATAAATTATCAGGAAAAACCAAAATGTTGATGCAAAAAAGAAGAGTGATGAGGACTACTAAAGAAGATGTGACTTCCAAAGTGGAATATATAGAGCTATGCAAGACAGTACGAAAAAGTATCACTGAAGACGTAAGGAAATTCAACAGTGAACTAGTAAGGAAAGCAATTGAAAACAACCAAAGCCTAAAGATAGCAAAGGGACATCTCAGTAAGGGAAGAAACAGATTATGGCACTGAGAAAGGAAGATGGTTCTGTAACAAGAAATAGAGGCGAAATTTTGACAAGAGTGAAAGATTTCTACTATACATTATATGAAAGGGATGATACATGTACTGCAGACATCATGAAAGGTACCAGTACCAGAGTTCTTCCAGTCCTTCCAGCAGAAGTTGCACATGCAATCAAGAACATGAAGCGGGGAAAAGCTCCAGGAGAAGATGGGATTACTGTAGACATCATACAAGAAGCAAGTGGAGAAATCGAAACAGTACTCGCCCAAATTTTCACTCGATGCCCTAATGAAGGGAAAATTCCTGAGGATTGGAACAACGCTACAATGATCTTGCTACATAAAAAAGGTGACATTGAGGATCTCGGGAACTACAGACCTATCAGCCTCCTATCAGTGGTTTATAAAATCTTCACTAAAGTTCTTTCACACCGCTTGAAGGTGACACTGGACATGGCTCAACCGAGAGAACAAGCTGGATTCAGGAGTGGCTACAGCACAATAGATCATATCCACGTACTGAGAGAACTTATTGAAAGAGCGAGGGAATATGAACTTCCATTGTGCATGGCTTTTATCGATTATGAAAAAGCCTTTGATTCGGTGAAACCATCAGCAGTTGCATTGGCTCTGAAATTCTGCGGTATTGAAGATGCATACATTAATATTATTAATAACATCTATGAAAATGCAAGTGCAAAGATTCGGCTGTTTGAAAATACAACACACATAAAAATTGGAAAAGGAGTGAGACAAGGTGACACCATATCTCCGAAGCTCTTTAATGCCACATTGGAAAATGTCTTTCAATCACTGAACTGGGAAAACAAATGGATAAAGATTAATGGTGATTATCTAACCCACCTTCGTTTTGCTGATGACGTAGTCATTTTTGCAACTACCCCATCAGAGCTGCAGAGTATGATCCAGGAACTTGCTGACAAGAGTAAAGAAGTGGGATTAAAAATGAACTTTCAGAAGACACAAGTGATGTTCAATGCTTTTACAAGAAATGAAGATTTATTGATTGATGGAGAAAAGCTGGAGATAACAGACACGTACGTTTATCTTGGACAGCAGATATCAAATGAGGGTCACATTGATGAAGAAATTAATTGGCGTACAAAACTTGCCTGGAGAGCTTTTGGAAGAAACAGCATAATTTTCAAGAGCTATATGCCATTATGTCTTAAAAGAAAAGTGTTTGATCAATGCATCCTTCCAGTGCTTACGTATGGTGCAGAGACGTGGACCTTAGCTAAAAGAGACATACAAAGGCTGCAGACAACTCAAAGACGCATGGAGAGGTGCATGCTTGGTGTAACCAGGAGAGATAAGAAGAGGAACACGTGGTTCCGAAAAATGACAAGAGTGGAAGACATCATGATCAGAGTTAAATCCCTGAAATGGCAATGGGCTGGACATACTGCCAGAAGGACAGACCATCGATGGACAGCCGAAATTTTAGATTGGATTCCAAGGGACAGGAAAAGACCAAGAAGAAGACCACATGGAAGATGGGTCAATGAAATTCGAAAGTATGCGGGAGTGACATGGAGGAGACTGGCACAAGACAGACCGTTGTGGAGGAAACTTGGGGAGACCTTCGTCCAGCAGTGGATTGATAATATTTGGCAATGATGATGATGATGATATATATATATATATATATATATATATATATATATATATATATATACATATATAAACACTGCTGGACAATTGCTAAGGACGGATCATAAACGGCTATATAGCGCATAAAAAAGTAAGTGTGGTTGGATGCCAAGTGAAATAAAATAATGTCAGAATGCCAGGACATTACAAGAAAGACAATTTATTGTGCTCTAAAATCCAGAAGGCTTTAGAACGTGTTCAAGGGACAAACAGGCCATTTTGTGCTGGATACGTAACCGTGAAAAAAAATGCAATTACCGTCCGCAGGCGTTCCGGCGTAAGATGTCAATGCGGGATATGGTCACCATGGAGGGCGATGCAAGATTCCATACGTCGTGTCATGCTTTGCACAACATTATCAAGCAGCTGTTGGGGTAATTTATCCCATTCCTCTGTCATTGCACGGATGAGGGTGTCCTTGTTCATTGGAGGGCATTGACGACCAGCAAGACTCCTCCACAAAGCATCCCACACATATTCAATGGGATTCAGATCTGGAGAACTAGCTGGCCATACGAGGCGTTGAATATCCTCGCCCTCAGGACACTCCTGGACAGCGTCTGTTCGATGACATGTAGCGTTTTCGTCCATGAAAATGAATCTATCACCGACAGCACCACGGAACATGCAAACATGAGGTAGCAGAACATCATTAATGTATCGTTGGCCAGTCGTAGTCCCAGTTGGAAGCACATAGAGGGACGTACGGCCATTGATCATGATGCCAGCCCATACCATGACACTACATGTCGGATATTGGTCCCTTTCCTGTATGTTTGCTGGACAATATGCAGTACCACTATCACGCCAGATCAGTTGTTGTCGACAATCAGACGATAGACTGTATCTACTCTCATCTGAGAAGAGGACAGCAGACCAGTCGTTATCAGTCCAATTGCGATGTTGATGGCACCATTGCAAACGGGCGGTACGGTGACGTCTGGACAATGGGATGCACACAACAGGACGGCAGGCGTATAGTCCTCCTTCATGCAAACGTCTGGCGACAGTTTTTTTGGGAGATCCGCTTGCCAGTAGCAGCCATAAACTGATTTGCTACCTCACTAGCTGTGCTGCGCCGGTGTCTTTTTGTTGATAGCACTATGTACCGATCTTCTGCAGTTGTCGTACTACGAACACGAACTCCGTGACGTTTGCTACACTCTATATTTGTTTGAAATGATTTCCAAGGCCTTGAAACAACACTGTGGCTGACGTCGAACTCCCTGGCAACATCTGTTTTTTTTTCGCCCTTCTTCAATCTTGCCAATAATACGGCGACGCGTAAAATAATCTAGGTGATGTCGGGAAGACATACTGAAAACTGTAAGTTCGTCAATTGATTTTTTCCCTTTCAACTTTGCGTTTGAACAACAACGGTCAATACGCTTCAAATCCTTTATATCTCTTATCAGCGCTCTGACGTCACGAACAAGTTCGGCAATCCAAAATTTGCATACGCACAACACGTCTTACTGTATCCCGCACTTATGCTAATTTCCACATTTTCCTGCCTTCCATTTTATGGTTGCTATCGCTGCTATTGTCATCCGTCCTTAGCAATTGTCCGGCAGTGTACATATATATATATATATATATATATATATATATATATATATATATATATATATATATATATATATATATATATATATACATATAGAATGGAAAAATTACAGAACAAAAGTACAAAATTAAAAAAAAAGGAACTTCAAAATCAGTGAAAACAAAAAAACAGGTTTACATCATCAGGAGAGCGACAACCTATGGGAGTTGCCTTTCTAGTACCATCGAACGACAAGTCGAACCAAAATTGTCTGTTGGTCATGCTCCCTAGGCCCCCAGACCAAATTCTAGAACAAGCACAAGAATTCCAAGAATCAAATTTATACAACTACAAAATAAAAAATAAAAAATGAAAAAAATTAAAGAAATTAAAAGCTTACCGGCAGAACAAAACCCCATGACAAGACAACTAACGAAACTGAACAGAACACCCACAAAAACCCAAATATATACACTGATATAAAAGGTGGTCACGTTTAATCAACTACCTGGTAACCAAAAAAATGTTTAAATTGACAAGATGCAAAACTGGGTATGTAGATAATATCTTTAGCTATTAGGGACCCACCAAATAGCACTTTATGTTGCCTATATACTTAAAATTGTTGGGTCCTAGGTTAATAAAGCATGTCAATGCACAATTTGAAACTCTTGGAAACCGAATTAAAGTACAAAATTTAATGTTTAAAATGGTGTCTTAAGACATTTTTAGGAAAATATTTAGATTACAGTTTAGAAAGAAGAGCCTTTAGATTTTTTACAAGCAAGTACTGTGTAGAGCTAACTTTAGCCATTCTATTAAACTGAGGGATGAGTAGATTGCGATGTATAACTTTAGAAACATTGGAGGACCAGTGAGTGTAGATAATGATATCAAACTCAAAGGAGTTTCTCTTATCAAAAAAGTTCACTACACATCTTTCCTCCTCGTCGACATGTACCTCTAAATTGAGGTAAAAAACACAAGTAGACGATCTGTTAATTTTTTCTAGGGTGACAATTTTGGCTCGCCTTGTCGTTTGTTGGTACTAGAAAGGCCACTCCCACAGGTTAATGGTCTCCTGATGATGGCAACCTGTTTTTTGTTTTCAGTTGTTTTGAAGTTCCTTTTTTTTTAATTTTGTATTTTTGTTCTGTAATTTTTCCGTTCTATATAAGCGACTACATGAGGTTTAGCTTCCTTCGGCGCTTCTCATGGTATTAGCCTTTTTGGCTAATTTCTTTTTTGTTATAATTTTTTGTAATTTTTTGGTTTTATTTGTTTACTATACATATATCATCATCATCATCAACATCATCATCACTATTGTCAACCATTATCAATCCACTGCTGGACGAAGGTCTCCCCAAGTTTCCTCCTCAACGGTCTGTCTTGTGCCAGTCTCTTCCATGTTACTCCCGCATACTTTCGAATTTCATCCGCCCATCTCCCATGTGGTTTTCTTCTGGGTCTTTCCTGTCCCTCGGAATCCATTCTAAAATTTCAGCTGTCCATCGATGGTCTCTCCTTCTGGCAGTATGTCCAGCCCATTGCTATTTCAGAGATTTAACTCTGATCATGATGTCTTCTACTCTTGTCATTTTTCTGATGCACGAGTTCCTCTTCTTATCTCTCCTGGTTACACCAAGCATGCACCTCTCCATACTGCTTTGAGATGTCTGCAACCTTTGTATGTCTCTTTTAGTTTAGGTCCACGTCTCTGCACCATATGTAAGTACTGGAAGGACACATTGATTAAACACTTTTCTTTTAAGACATAATGGCATATTGCTCTTGAAAATTATACAGTTTCTTCCAAACGGTCTCCAGGCAAGTTTCATACGCCGATTAATTTCTTCATCAATATGACCCTTACTTTATTTCTGTTGTCAAAGATAAATGTAGGTATTGGTTATCTCCAGCTTTTACCTATCAATCGATAAAACTTAATTTCTTGTAAAAGCATTGTACATCACTTTTGTCTTCTGAAAGTTCATTTTTAATCCCACTTCTTTACGCTTGTCAGCAAGTTCCTGGAAGGTACCCTGCAGCTCTGATGGGTAGTTGCAAAAAAACGTGATCAACAAAACGAAGGTGAGTTAGATAATCTCCATTAATCTTCATGTCTTTGTTTTCCCAGTTCAGTAATTGAAGACATTTTCCAATGTGGCATTAAAGAGCTTCGGAGATATGGTGTCACCTTGTCTCATTCCCTTTCCAATTTTTTTGGGTACTGTATTCTCAAATAGCCGAATCTCTGTACTTGCATTTTCATAGATGTTATTAAAAATATTAATGTATGCATCTTCATTACCGCAGGATTTCAAAACCATTGTAACTGCTGATGGTTTCACCGAAACAAATGCATTTTCATAATCAATAAATCCATGCATAATGGAAGTACATATTCACTCGTTCTTTCAATTAGGTCTCTCAGTACGTGGATATGATCTATAGTGCTATACCCACTCCTGAATCCAGCTTGTTCTCTAGGTTGAGCCGTGTCCAGTGTCACTTTCAAGCAGTGTGAAAGAACTTTAGTGACGATTTTATAAACCACTGGTAAGAGGCTGATAGTTCTGTAGTTTCTGAGCTCCTCAATATTGCCTTTTTTATGTAGCAGGTACATTGTAGCACTGTTCGAGTCCTTAGGAATCTGCCCTTCATTAAGGCATCGGGTGAAAACTTGGGCGAGTACTGTTTCAATTTCTCCAGTTGCTTCTTGTATGATGCCTACGGTAAATCCATCTTTTACTGGAGCTTTTCCCGTTTAATGTTCTTGATTGTACGTGCAACTTCTGCTGGGAGAATGAGAATAACTCTGATACCTTTTGTAATGTCTGAAGCACATTTATCATCCCTTTCATATAGTTTTGAGAATAAATCTTTCACTCTTGTCAAAATTTGGCCTCTATTTCTTGTTACAGAACCATCTTCTTTTCTCACACCCATAATCTGTTTTCTTCCCTTACTCAGATGTCCCTTTGCTCTCTTCAGGCTTTGGTTGTTTTCAGTTGCTTTCCTCAATAGTTCGCAGTTTAATTTCTTTACATCTTCAGTGACACTTGCTCGTACCGTCTTACATAGCTCTATACATTTCACTTTGGAAGTCACATCTCCTTGGGTTGTCCTCATCTCTCTTCTTTTTTGCATCAGAATTTTGGTTTTTCCTGATAATTTGTTCGCATGCAACTTGTTCTTAGTACCAGCTATTTTGCTGCTGTTTCCATTAGAGCCTTGGTTAATTTTCTGTTAACTTCAAAGATGTCTACTTCTTCCGACGTTAGACCTACTAGAGCCGAAAATCTGTTCCTCCTTTTTAATTTGAAGCTATTATGATGTTTTTTTAAGGTTGGTCGTGTCAATACACTTTGTTTGTTTTATGAGCTTGCCTCGCTCGAGTTTAGCATTGAAGTGCATCTTGCATCTTACCATTATATGGTCACTACCTGTGTTGAATTTGTTTAGCACACTGCAGTCTTCCACGGCAAATTTCTTATGGCACATAATAGAATCAATTTCACTTGTCAAACCACTGGGATGACTCCATGTCTATTTCCTTCGCAGATTTTTTCTTGAAAAAGGAGTTCATGACGAAAACCCTTCTGCCTCTGCAAATTCTACGATAATATTTCCTCGTTGGTTTCTGTTGCCGTGACCAAATCTACCTACTGAATTGTCATTCTGAAGCCGTTGTCCTATTTTCGCACTGAAATCTCCCACAATGAACTTCAAGTTCTGCTTGGCTTTATTATTTAGATAATGTATTTTACTGCTCACTATAAAACATATAAAGAGCATGAAATGTCCATTGAAGCTACAATTGTCCAGAAATTGCTAGTGTGCATTTTTTGGAGTAAAAATAATATTTCCGACTATAGATTGCAAAATTAATTATTAAAGCTTTTAAAATCCGTTCGAAATGTTTATATGCTTTCTTCCATCATAAGCTTTTTTAGTATCTTTTTCAAAGTGTTTATATATGTTTTACAGATGATGTTTTTTAATTTTTCTTAAATTGTCTTTGTGCTATCAGTTAGCACGTTCCAAAAGTTCGGGAACTTTTTGAATATTTGCCAAATGTCAGTGGATTACGCCATGCCCTGCTGAGCCATAGCCCATTGGAAAGAACAGGCACTCAAACGAACGGTCATGTGACCAACTTAGTCCGAATATCCAGTTTATTATTTGTAACTATTTATTATTTTTTACTAATTTAGGCAGATTATATTTAATAAGTGCCACATATATAGTAATACACTGCTGGACAATTGTTAAGGACGGATCATAAACGGCTATATAGCGCATAAAAAAGTAAGTGTGGTTGGATGCCAAGTGAAATGAAATAATGTCAGAATGCCAGGGCATTACAAGAAAGACAATTTATTGTGCTCTGAAATCCAGAAGGCATTGGAACGTGTTCAAGGGACAAACAGGCCATTTTGTGCAGAATACGTAAAAGTGAAAAAATTCAATTACCGTCCGCAGGCGTTCCGGCGTAAGATGTCAATACGGGATATGGCCACCATGGAGGGCGATGCAAGATTCCACACGTCGTGTCATGCTTTGCACAACATTATCAAGCCGCTGTTGGGGTAATTTATCCCATTCCTCTGTCAGTGCACGGATGAGGGTGTCCTTGTTTATTGAAGGGCATTGGCTACCAGCAAGACTCCTCCCCAAAGCATCCCACACATTTTCAATGGGATTCAGATATGGAGAACGTGCTGGCCACACGAGGCGTTGAATATCTTCGCTCTCAAGACACTCCTGGACAGCGACTGTTCGATGACATGTTGCGTTGTTGTCCATGAAAATGAATCTATCACCGACAGTACAACGGAACATGCGAACATGAGGTAGCAGAACATCATTAATGTATCGTTGGCCAGTCATAGTCCCAGTTGGAAGCACATAGAGGTACGTACGGCCATTGATCATGATGCCAGCATATACCATGACACTACATGTCGGACATCATTCCCTTTCCTGTATGTTTGCTGGACAATATGCAGTACCACTATCACGCCAGATCAGTTGTCGTCGACAATCAGACGATAGACTATATCTACTCTCATCTGAGAAGAGGACAGCAGACCAGTCGTTATCAGTCCAATTGCGATGTTGATGGCACCATTGCAAACGGGCGGTACGGTGACGTCTGGACAATGGGATGCACACAACAGGACGGCGGGCGTATAGTCCTCCTTCATGCAAGCGTCTGGCGACAGTTTTTCGGGAGATCCGCTTGCCAGTAGCAGCCATAAACTGATTTGCTACCTCACTAGCTGTGCTGCGCCCGTGTCTTTTTGTTGATAGCACTATGAACCGATCTTCTGCAGGTGTCGTACTACGAACACGACCTCCGTGACGTTTGCTACACTCTATATTTGTTTGAAATGATTTCCAAAGCCTTGAAACAACACTGTGGCTGACGTCGAACTCCGTGGCAACATCTGTTATTTTTCGCCCTTCTTCAATCTTGCCAATAATACGGCGACGCGTAAAATCATCTAGGTGATGTCGGGAAGACATACTGAAAACTGCAAGTTCGTCAATTGATTCTTTCCCTTTCAACTTTGCGTTTGAACAACAACCGTCAATACGCGTCAAATCCTTTATATCTCTTATCAGCGCTATGACGTCACGAACAAGTTCGGCAATCCAAAATTTGCATACGCACAACACGTCTTACTGTATCCCGCACTTATGCTAATTTACACATTTCCTGGCCTTCCATTTTATGTTTGCTATCGTTGCTATTGTCATCCGTCCTTAACAATTGTCCGGCAGTGTATAAACCATAGAAAAATGTAATATTACACCCACTTGCTTTTTTTCCACAAAAAAACTGGCACAAGAATAAAGCAGGTTTGACTGGAAAACAAAATGCTGTAAGGGTTTCTAAGAGACTTTAACCAGAAGAATAATAACTGCATTCAATTGCGCTAAAAACTTGGAGAAATTTAAAACAAGAAAGATGACACCGAATTTTCGGGTGTAATAAGTACATCTTTTGAATCCGTTCTGACGCAAATTAAATTTATCAAAGCTATTCAAATTCAATGGAACCGGTATGGAAAACAATAGTATCTGACGGAAGCAAGAAGTTTTTCAATCGGGTCGTTAATCCCTCAGATATTGCTGTAAACGGAATCGTGAGCTTACGAACTCTTAGAAACAGAGTTATCGACAAAAATAAGATATACGTCTACACCCCTAGCTTAGAAACTGTGCACTATTATAAGAAGAAAATGTTTCTAAAAGGTTTGTTGACATGAGTAGTATCGGTCCCCACAAGACTTTTTTTCAATCGAGTTTTTAGAAGCTCATACTTTGCTGCAAATACATCAGAAGCGGAAATTAAGGTTTACGCTTCCTGGTGGCCAAACCATTTTTTTTACAAAAATTAGAAATTATGTGCAAATGATTTCCTATCAGGAGCTGTATCCGGTGCAGAAAGAATTTTTCAGATCGGAGATTCAGAAGAAGAGATATAGGGGGAAACGCCATTTACCTTTACGCCCCCTAGCGGAAAGTCCATGAACTACTTGAAAATTTTGAAATTATTTGAAAAACATGTCACATAGAAAACACTATCCAACAAACAAGGAATTTTGCAAATCGGACTCCTAGAAGTAGAGATATTGACAAAAATAAGATATACATCAACGCCCCCTGGCGGAGAAACTGTGGAATATTTTAGGAAGAAAATATTCCGAAAATGTTTATCGATGTGAGTGGCATTAGTCCACGAAATAATTTTTTCAATCGATGTTTTAGAAGCTCAGATTTTATGGCAAATACATCAGAAGCGAAAATTAACCCTTACGCCCCCTGGTGGCCAAAGTATTCTTTTCCAAAAATTCGAAATTATATGCAAAAGATTGTGCATCAGGAGATGTATCTGCTGATTTATTTTTTCAAATCGGAGTTTTTGAAGAAGAGTTATCGGTAAAAATGCAATTTACTTTTACGCCCCCTAGCGGAAAATCTAATCATAATTTAAAAAAAGAAACTATGTCCAAAATACCCTTCTACATAAATGGAATCGAAAGATAGATTATTTTCAATCGGATGTTTAGAAGCAAATATGTGGAATAAAACGTATTTTTGAATTCGACATCCTTTGCGTTTACGCCCTCTAGCGGCAAAATTGTACATTGTAAAAAAGACGAAATGAAGGATCATTATTCGCATATTTCAAGCTTTCAAATGCAAAAAGAATTTTTTAAATCAGACTAATAGTTGCAGAGATACCGTGGGTACAGACGGGCGGACGGACAAACCGATAACGTAAGCACGATCTTTTTTTACAAAAGACGTGCTAAAAATGGAGACTACTTTGGCCACATGACAACTGTTCGTTTCAGGGCTTTCTCTTTCCAGTGACGTATGCCGCTGAACAAGCGAAGAGCATGATGTGACCGACCAAGCAGAACCCGTTTGATCCAGATCCAACAGGTACAGAGTATGCGCGTAGTTCGTGATTACAGACATTCGAGGCTCTCCGTCGCGAAGACAACGATGTCGAATTTTGAACAGCGTTCAAGTGTAAAGTTTTGTGGTCTCGGAAAATCTTTCGCTGAGACTTTTCAAATAATTAAATCAGCGTACGGAGAGAGTGCAATAAGTCGAAATAGAGTTTATGAGTGGCATCGACGATTCGAAAACGCGTGAGAGAGTATCGAGTATGATGATAGGTCAGAACGACTTTCAAAATCCGCAACGGATAAACAAATCACCATTTTCAAAGAAATTGTATAAAATGACTGTCGAAAAACTGTTGCAGCGAGTGCAGAAGTTACCGGCATCCCATTTTAACGGAGAAACTGGGTTGCATCACGTATGCCAACAAATTGTTCCCAAAAGTATGACGCAAGAAAAAATGGATGAGCGCATGCAAGTTTGTGAAGACAACATCGATGAGGTGGACTCAGATCCCAATCTATTGAATCGATTGATCACTGGTGAAGAGACTTGGCGCTTTCTGTATGACAGCCAATCCAACCGACAGTCAAATGTGTGGAAATCACCGTCGTCACCACGACCAAAAAAGTCCAAAGCTGACCGCTTCAAAGGAAAGGTCTTGTTAACAGTTTTCTTCGATTGCAAAGTGGTGTTACACAAAGAATTCCTTAAACAAAATCCTACAGTCATTAAAGAAGAGTACGTCAACGTCCTAAAAAGTTTCAGGGAATCAGTGAGCCTCAAGCGACCCAATCTTTGGAAACCCAACTCGTGGATACTCCAGCTCACAGTAGCCTCCTGTTGTCCGATTACCTGTCCAAACATCCCATTCCCGTTCTTCCCCAATCAGCTTATTCCCCTGATCTTGTCCCGTTTCACTCTTCTCTTTTACCCCGGATGAAGAATCTGCTTAAGGGGCGACGCTTCTCCAGTTCCGAAGAAGTGCAACGAGCTGCGATGGAGGCACTGGAGGATGTGGAAAAAGTAGCCTTGCAATTTGCATTTAAATGTTTGTATCAGCGCAAGCAAAAATGCATAGTTGCACAGGATAACTTCTTTAAAGGAAAATTCACATAAACAGGTATTATCTGTACTCATTCTTTTTTAATATAACAATTTCCGGAACTTTTTGAACGTAGTAATATTAGTGGAAACGCAGCTTATATTAATGCAGAAAAAAGATAAACTCGCCTTTAAGATTTCACCACTTTAAGACACAGAATGAACATTAAAACTCGATATATTAGAAGCTATGTGAAATAAGTTATAAAAAACCTTATATAAACTATTTATAATGGGAAAAACGTTTTAATTCACCATTTATATGTGGTTATCATTCCTTTGGAGTAAGAATACAGATTTAAAACCTTTGGATAAAACGGGCAAACGAATACAGATTCCTTTGCTGGAAGAATAAAAGTTTTATAACCTTTGTGCAAAATCAATCACCCAGCAGGAATGCAGAATTTCCCACCCTTTTAAATAAATTTGAAACATCTGATGAGAGCACTATGGCCATTGATATTATCTTGAATGATTGATGTCGCTTTGTTATTGCTTTGATTTGGTTCAATGAGGGTTGGGTAAATTTGTGTGGTCATATATTACCGAAATGTGGCAGGAATAAATGTTTTTTAATGATGATTTTAAGTTTTATTCAGCTATACTTGTTTTTTAATATTATAATAATACAGTGATAATTGTGACAATATACTGACACTTAGGCTGTGTCGTAATATATGATACTGAGGTTTTAACAGAGAAATTGGTTAAAATTTTATTAACAAAATAAGTCTGTAACATTTCTAAAGACTTTACAATGTCTAACAAAAATGTTCGAACATCCTATTTTCAGGGAAAGTATTTCTTAAATATCGAAATCTTAGTAAAAGTTGCAAAAAGTAATTTTCTCACTACGTGTAAACGTCGGCGTGATTTTAGGTCCTAGCTGAAATATTTGTAGAGCTGTAAGTGAACACATCAGCTTCCGGGAAATTCTACATTGCCTACTAGCAGGATAAATGACACTGTTACATAGAAAAGCCTCTTCAAAAGTAAACAGAAACGAAGTCATGAAAACAAATCGAGAGAAAAAGCGAGTTTGTACTAATTATTAATACACTGCTGGACAATTGCTAAGGACGGATCATAAACGGCTATATAGCGCATAAAAAAGTAAGTGTGGTTGGATGCCAAGTGAAATAAAATAATGTCAGAATGCCAGGACATTACAAGAAAGACAATTTATTGTGCTCTAAAATCCAGAAGGCTTTAGAACGTGTTCAAGGGACAAACAGGCCATTTTGTGCTGGATACGTAACCGTGAAAAAAAATGCAATTACCGTCCGCAGGCGTTCCGGCGTAAGATGTCAATGCGGGATATGGCCACCATGGAGGGCGATGCAAGATTCCATACGTCGTGTCATGCTTTGCACAACATTATCAAGCAGCTGTTGGGGTAATTTATCCCATTCCTCTGTCATTGCACGGATGAGGGTGTCCTTGTTCATTGGAGGGCATTGACGACCAGCAAGACTCCTCCACAAAGCATCCCACACATATTCAATGGGATTCAGATCTGGAGAACTAGCTGGCCATACGAGGCGTTGAATATCCTCGCCCTCAGGACACTCCTGGACAGCGTCTGTTCGATGACATGTAGCGTTTTCGTCCATGAAAATGAATCTATCACCGACAGCACCACGGAACATGCAAACATGAGGTAGCAGAACATCATTAATGTATCGTTGGCCAGTCGTAGTCCCAGTTGGAAGCACATAGAGGGACGTACGGCCATTGATCATGATGCCAGCCCATACCATGACACTACATGTCGGATATTGGTCCCTTTCCTGTATGTTTGCTGGACAATATGCAGTACCACTATCACGCCAGATCAGTTGTTGTCGACAATCAGACGATAGACTGTATCTACTCTCATCTGAGAATAGGACAGCAGACCAGTCGTTATCAGTCCAATTGCGATGTTGATGGCACCATTGCAAACGGGCGGTACGGTGACGTCTGGACAATGGGATGCACACAACAGGACGGCAGGCGTATAGTCCTCCTTCATGCAAACGTCTGGCGACAGTTTTTTTGGGAGATCCGCTTGCCAGTAGCAGCCATAAACTGATTTGCTACCTCACTAGCTGTGCTGCGCCGGTGTCTTTTTGTTGATAGCACTATGTACCGATCTTCTGCAGTTGTCGTACTACGAACACGAACTCCGTGACGTTTGCTACACTCTATATTTGTTTGAAATGATTTCCAAGGCCTTGAAACAACACTGTGGCTGACGTCGAACTCCCTGGCAACATCTGTTTTTTTTTCGCCCTTCTTCAATCTTGCCAATAATACGGCGACGCGTAAAATAATCTAGGTGATGTCGGGAAGACATACTGAAAACTGTAAGTTCGTCAATTGATTTTTTCCCTTTCAACTTTGCGTTTGAACAACAACGGTCAATACGCTTCAAATCCTTTATATCTCTTATCAGCGCTCTGACGTCACGAACAAGTTCGGCAATCCAAAATTTGCATACGCACAACACGTCTTACTGTATCCCGCACTTATGCTAATTTCCACATTTTCCTGCCTTCCATTTTATGGTTGCTATCGCTGCTATTGTCATCCGTCCTTAGCAATTGTCCGGCAGTGTATTTGTAATATATTACTCTAAGCTTTACTATTTTGTAAATTCAAAATGCATTATTAAAAAAAATAGAACAACTAAGTCAACACCGAATTCTTACTTTTAAATCCTACATCCTTGGTATCCTTTCCGACTCGAAATAAATATACTAAGAACATTCTTAAAAGTTATAAGAAGAAGAGATTTAGTCGTAAAAGAATGCATTTATCCTGGAGTAAAATTGTTTTTTTTTTATCATGGGTGATGAAAGTTATGAATACAAATTACCAGCTCTATACGACAGTTAACATTACCGGAATAGAACTACTTACTTGCCGTACTGGTGAACGAAATGCAAGGACGCTGATTAAAAGTTTGAGGCAAAGTCTTTATCATAGCACAAGAATTACAAGTCAAGGTGTAATTTTCAACTAAACACATGTAGGTATTAAGAAAAATTGGTGCAGAATGCTGCGCCACTAGTGAGAATGATGTGAATCATTCACAGTAGAAAGTACTTGCAAATTGTTCTTCTTAAAGAAGAGTCATACCACGAAAAGGTTTTAACAAGAAAATCTGTAATTCGATATAAACTTTCAAACGTCATTGCGCGATGAGACTGAGTGTTACATACTGAGAAATTGAAATGAAGCCAATATGCGCAAATAATAGGTTTCTGGCGCATTCTTAGTTTTGAGGCGTAGGCAACACTTTGGGTCACCTGGTAAGAAGAAATCATCATGATCTAGAAGAGACGTCACAGCCGAGCGTGGTCCTTTCTTTCTGCATGACGTCTACACGTGGTTTTCGTCGATGCTGGCGAAACAACTTTAAATTTTGAGATGATTTTTTCTTCCGCCTTTTTTATTTTGAAATTTCTCAGTCTGTTGTTTCGGGTTGCAGTAGAAAATTTAATTGTAAGTGAACTCGGGAAATTTTTTTTAACCATGGATTTATTATCGAAAACGGCGACGTCAATCTCCATCAATCCTCGTCAACCACATTCAGTTTTTCTGTCAACATCAGCATTCAGTAAACACATTATGAATAAAAATATACAGAATTACACAGTTACGGATATCAGATACATAATTATGAACAGTTGTTGCCAGCAGTGAGTACCACACGAAACAACACACCATAGTTGTCTGAGATTCTGCGATCTCAGAAATTTCGGCTACACTGTACACAATTTTTGTTGTTGTTGTTCGGTAAAAACAGTGTTTCGCACGAAAGGAACACGTAAGTCATAAAAGCTGTCTATGTACGATTAAAAAATTATCCATGCTGATACTACAGACTAGTTTAAAAAAACTTTATTCACAAGTAAAAGCAAGTTAAAAGCGAGATCTTTTGGATCACTAGATCCCATCTTTAGGATTAAGGCCATAAAGAACAACATGTGGTCCACTTATATACGCTCAGGTTTGACCCATGATGCAACGCAGTAGGCGTTGACATCGGTCAACATAGCAAATCAAAAACGATCAAAAGTTCGAAGATATGAAAGGTTATACAATATTGTCCGTAGTGGTGCTGGGTATATCGATGGGGATTAGTGTTTTCCATATGTGAGGAATGAATGACGGAAATTCTGAGTTACAGCATAAAGGCCCATATGAATGGATATATAGGCTCTCGGAGTGGAAAACATTTCCCCTTGTTACTTTACAGTTCAAAACCACGGCGTTTTTTTTTTTTTTTTTTTTTTTTTTTATTGGAGGTTTAACGACCACCGTGAGCAACTCAATGGGCTATAAGCAGTCGCCCGTCCCTAAGTTAGGGTCACTGGCTCCAGGGAAGGGAGAGAGCCAGTGCCGTAAGACAGACACAACATCCATGCCTCACCGGGATTCGAACCCGGACCCCGTTCGGACGAATGATCAGAGGCCATCGCTTAGACCACTGCGCCACCGGGGCGGCCAAAAAAAAAAAAAAAAAAAAAAAACCACGGCGTTCTTCCAGTCAGGTATTTTCCCCTCTTGGTCCACAGTTTCAGTTAGTGCTGTGTTGGTGGAGCCTGACCTCAAGTAATATTGGTGTTCCGATAATTGTACTTTTTAGGTCCTGAGTGTCGAACCTATATAATATTTCACATCCTCTGGATTATTAGGGTTGACTAAAGGTATGCGGTATACACCGGGTCTAGATATATCGGGAATCACGTAACGATCAGTTTTTTAATCGTACGTAGAGAGCTTTTTTGACTTACATGTTGTTGTTGTTGCTGTAGATTTAACGACCACCGTGAGCAACTACTCGATCGGCTATAAGCATTTACCCGTCCCTAATTTAGGGTCATTGGTTTCAGGGAAGGGAAAGAGCCAGTGCCGTAAGGCAAACGCAACATCCATGCATCACTGGGATTCGAACAAGGAGGTTAGAATAAAATATCTGGAGATGCCTATGTAAATGGAGCAGTACCACTTTGCGCGAAGTCTGGAACCGCGAGCTACAGCCGTCAAAGTGTTGGAAAACTGATAGTTTCCAATGCTATTTCAATGCATTGTGTGTTGACCAGATCGACTTCTTTCGTCGCAAATGTTTAGAAATTCGCATCAAAACTTGCTTCCGATGTGTGAGAAAATAAATAATTTTATAAAATTCTTAATTATTTTGAAGATCCTTCCCATGTTTATTTTAAATTGAAATACACGAATATTAGTGCGAATTAAAAACAAAATATAACATAAGTTTTCGGGATTTTTTTTCAATAAAGCGCTAAAACAAATTCAAATCCATGTTTATCCGAAATTTATATTAACTTGAATGCAATTTTAGATATCAAGGGTGTGTGACATTCATTTATATAGTTTAATACTTAAGAAAAGCAGTTTACACGCTTTCTGTTATTTGGAGTTTTAAAGATCACCGTGAGTCAATGGACTATAAGAAGTCGCCCGTCCAGAATTTAGGGCTATTGGTTCTAGAAAAAGAAAGAGATAGTGTAGGAAGACAAACACAACATCCATGCCGAATCGGGTTTCAAACACAGATTCATCTCGTACGAATGGTCAGATGGCCGCGTTTATACAACAGCTCCACAGTGGGGTGTCACGTAGCCTTTAACTGACATTTCAGCTTGAACTATTAAAAACTCTAGGTATAAAGAGTTATGTCTTATAAAGGTCTTCTGACATTATGTTTCCTGCATGATTTCTTGGAATGAAATGCGACTGAACATCTGCATATCATATTTATTTACGTCAACATAATTTTATGGAGGTGTAAAAATACTGCAAAATGTTACTGAATTTGAAATTTCATGCCATACTCTTAACCGAATCATTGCTATGAGATCAAATATTTTTTCTCCTCGCTTTTCAACCGTATGTGCTTCCAATTATAGAGACGCAGAGTACCGTCTACAGATTGGCTAAATGTCTCATAAAAGTCAACTTATTAATAAGCATAAAAACAAAATTTACGATTAGAATAAACTTATAAAGGAAACATATATTTGAATTTCGTGAAAACACTAGAATAGAGGCTCGAAAATTGGGCATCCTTAATTCTTTTCAATATAAAACCGTACCTTTACGAGGCCTATTTACTGCAAACGCCTGAAGTTGGTGAGAAATTTTTACTTTTTTTTGTTACTTGGCTCCAAACATTTTTGCCTTGTATGTTAACGTTACGCGTAATACGCATGTGTTGGGCAAACACGTCAAACCAATTCCAAACTTAAATGCTGTGCTCTTTTTTTAAAACTCATCAGCAGATGAGTTTCCATAAATTGGTTTAATCTCATTCCGTAGCTTCCCTCCAAGGTAACATTTAGTGAAAGGCGAAAAAATATTTCTTATTTTGAAGGGAAGCTTGAGTTTTGAACAATTGATTTGCTTTTGCTATATATATATATATAATTATTTTAACAAAGTACTAAAGATAAGGTAGCGATAGACATACAACATTTTACAGGCTATGTTTTTCTGATATAAATTATGAGATTTAATATCAGTTGATAGATTTTATCAGCTCATGCAAAAAAAAAAAAAAAAAAAAAAAAAAAAAAAGAGCTGTAGACAATGACAAGTGGAATACGTTGTAGCCGCAAATCATTTTAATCAATTACCTTGTGGTGGTAGGTCCTTGGTAATTTATCATAGTTTGGCCAAGCAATGAAGGTTGAGCTACTCGAGTACCACTAAGTAATCCTGGTTGCTGAGTCGTCCACAAGTAGGCTTCTGACCATTTGTCTGCAATGCGTCCGGCTTCGAATTCCACTTAGGAATGGATGTTGGGCTCGTCATAAGGACCGGGATCTTTCCCTTCCGTGGAGCTGCTAACCCTAAATAAGGGACGAACGATTGCGTGTAGCTCATCGAGTTATCAACAGCTGTCATGAAATCTCTAAGCAAAAGTCCCCGAAACAGCATGCATGTGGCCCATATACCATATCGATATAAGTGATCCCCGAAGCGCGGCCAATATCCATTACGCGTGTAGTGTCTGTATGTTGCAGCTTCCGATCCAGTGTACAAAAATATCTTCACTCGGTTCATGCAAGGATCGTGTGCTCCCATGTTGTAGTATTGAAGCAAAGCTTGTTACGCTTTCCAACTGTAGTTTGAAGAAGCGTATATGTTCCAGCTTTTTTCGTCCGTCCGTCTGTCGGCACAATAATTCACGTAAAAATGGTTCAATTTCGATGAAATTTTAGTACCTGGTAGTGGACGACCAGGGGACGAACCCTATTGAAAATGGGTGAAGTGGGGTCAAAGGTCACGCCATAAGAGCGGGATTCATTCAATTGCCCTTATGCGTCATTACTTGCGTAAATATATTGCGATTTCAATGACATTTAGTATGTGGTAAGGGACCACCTGGGAACGAACCCTATTGAAAATAAATGAAATGGGGTCAAAAGTCAGGACATAGGAGCCAGATCCATTCCATTGCCTTTATGCATCATAACTTGCGTAAGAATGGTTCGATTTCAATGAAATTTAAGTATGTGGTAAGGAACCACCTGGGAACGAACCCTGTTGAAAATGGGCGGAATGGGGTCAAAGATCAGGACATAAAAGCGGGATCCATTTCATTGTTTTTATGCGTCATAACATGCGTAAATATGGTTCGATTTCGATGAAATTTTCGTATGTGGTAGGCAACTACCTGGGCACGAACAATATTGAAAATTGGAAAATTGGGGTCAAAGGTTAGGCAGGGCATAAGGGCGGGATTAATTCCATTGCCCTTATGCGTCATAACTTGCGTAAAAATGGTTCGATTTGGGATGAAATTTTGGTATGTGGTAAGGAACAACCTGGGAACAAAACCTATTGAAAATGGGCGGAATGGGGTCAAAGGTCAGGACGTAAATGCGGGATCCATTTAACTTTCTTTTTGCGTCATAACATGCGTAAATATGGTTCGATTTCGATGAAATATTAGTATGTGGTAGGGAACCACTGGGCACGAACTCTATTGAAAATGGGCGAATGGGGTCACAGGTCAGGCAGGGCATAAGAGCGGGATTTATTTCATTGCCCTTATGCGTCATAACTTGCGTAAATATGGCTCAATTTTAAGAAATTTTAGTTTCTGGTAGGAGACAACTTGGGAACGAACCCTGTTGAAAATAAATGAAATGGGGTCAAAGGTCAGGACATAGGAGCGGGACCCATTCCATTGCCTTTATGCATCATAAATTGCGTAAAAAGGTTCGATTTCTATTAAATTTACCTATCTGGTACGGAACCACCTGGGAACGAACCCTATTGAAAATCGGCGGAATGGGGGCAAAGGTTAGAACATAAAAGTGGGATATATTTCATTGCTTTATGCGTCATAACATGCGTAAATATGGTTCGATTTCGATGAAATTTTAGTATGTGGTAGGGAACAACTGGGCACAAACCATATTGAAAACGGGCGAATGGGGTCAAAGGTCAGGCAGGGCATAAGAGCGGGATTGATTCCATTGCCCTTATGCGTTATAACTTTCGTAAAAATGTTTCGATTTCGATGAAATTTTAGTATGTGTTAGGGAGCCACTGGGGACGAACCATATTGAAAATGTGTGAAATGGGGTCAAAGATCAGGACACTGGAGTGGGATCCATTCCATTGTCCTTGTGCATCATAACTCACCTAAAAATGTTTCGATTGCGACAAAACGTTATCATGTTGTACCGGAGGTATAGTGAACCGGTTCTGTTGAATATCAACGAAATGGGGTCAAAGGTCAATGCACAAAAGCAAGATTTATTCCGCAGCCATTATTCTAATAACCTGCGTAAAACTGATTCTATTGCGCCAAAACTTTAGTATGTTATTCTTGAGTTATACTGAACCGGTTGTGTTGAATATCATCGAAATGGGGTCAAAGGTCAGGACACAGGAGCGAGATTTATTCCACAGCCATTATCCTCATAACTTGAGTAATAATTTCTGGTATGTTGGAAAGCGTATCATAATCAATGCATTGCATGATTTTTCTAACTTGTCCTAATACAAATGTTCCTGTGTCATATGAGTTGGCAGAATTATCGGAACACCCGTCTCACTGCCGAAATAAATCTATCTGTCTGAAACCTGGTACGAAATGATGGACAGCTGATCTATAACGTTCAGGGGACTTTGCAGTACTTTCAAGGGAGTGAATGTGTCCTAGAAGAATATCCGCCAAATTGTGAGACACGGACACGTGGCTTTCCCGTGGTGTCACGACATCTAATACTATTTTCATCTCAGCTGTTCGTCTTATCCGTGGCAGTCCAGCCATTTTATACAGAAGTAAACGTTTCTGACCAGAAAAATTAACTAGATTCCATACTTCCACTTTTTGACCAGAAAAAGGAACTACTTTCCGCATATCCTATGTTCATTCTCGATGTTTTTCTGCGAACTTCAATATTTCTAAATAATGTACTGAGATGAAGTGTGCAAATGTCATGCTTTTAAACTGTACGCGCATAGGATAGATGAAGTATTATGTTTTGGCTGTTACTGCCCTCTTCTGAGACCCCTGGTTTCAGACAATGGTTAGCTGCACAAATGCTGCAAACGTATTACTCTGAATAATACAGCCGAGACGACTATCACACAAAACAATAATGGAAAATATAAGCACACGGCGAGAACTTAAACTGCAGTGCTGTTTTTGGAGAGTTTGTATATTTATGATTTTGCCGAACAATGTTGTAATGAAGAAACCCCGTAAATCATATGTGCTCTTTGGAAGTTCCTGCTGGAGAATCCCACTTCTACTCTAAATATGTTTTAATTACTTACTTACTGCCATTTGTATTTCTTTTCATGCATTTGTACATATTTTCATTTTGTTACTTTCTGTGTAAAGCATACTCTACCTTGTAGTGCGGTGAATGCATTGTATATCGCTGATGCACATAGGTTTGTATATACGCCAGCGTGCCCCATGTGAGTTTCTCGTTGTGCCTGAGGATGGGTCTGTAAAGACAGACCCGAAAGATTTCGCACCTTCTTTTAAACATTTAACATTTAGGCATGTTTTAATTTTCGTAAGTAAAGGTGTTTTCACGGCTTGCGATGATTCGGCTTGGTTTACTTTTTGTTGAAATGGGTTTCGTCTTGTTCTTCGTGCTTAAGACAGCAAATATGATAGTTTCCCAGTAAATATAATACTGCCTGTGGCAAACAATGCCTGGGAGTCAGTATCCGAGTAATTCTTTTAGGTATCATATGATTTATTTCTCGTACGGGAGATATCTTTGTCATGTTCATTTTCGAAATGACCTCACATGTAATTGAATTATTTAAAGTTTAAGCACAAGGTTTTAATTGAAATACACCAGACAAAGATTGCCGAAGAACTTGATTACACATCCATATATTGCTGGCTTTATATGAATTTAATCAACGGAAATATTATACAAGGGTTGTCCCAAAACAACTGAGAATGTTTTAAAAATAAAATATGCCTAGTTTAATTATGAAGAAATTGGTCATCTTTTTGGAAATACATTGTATGAGATGCAGGTCTCCCAACGTTCCTCCCACTTTTTTAATATCCTCTGGAATTCTTCTACGGAAATGCTCTTGAAGCACACCTGCGCAACTGTAATAAGTTCTTGAACAGTCTGAAATTTGTCTCCGTAAAGTATTTTTTTAAATGTGGAAAAATCAGCCGTCACATGGTGACATAGTCTAGACATAATGCAGGCAGTGTCATCAACTTAATACGTTTTTTTCCAAATAAGGAACGATATTTCTTTTCATGTGCGGCACAATGCTGGCCATATGCGGCATTCCATTGGGCTGCACATTAAAAGAGATAGAGAACCCAATTTGAACAAATTTGTTTTATGCCCAAATGCTTGCTTAGATTTCTGTGAATTGGTGACATTTTAATGTGAAGCATATCTACGATATCTCTAATTGATAGGTGTACGTCTTCCTGTGTAATAACACATATGGAGGTAAATTTTACCTCTGTGTCATTCGTTGAAGAAGGTTTCCTCCCCACGCGATGAAATCCAAGTACTGACGGCCAATGGTAAATTCGTTATGCCAATTGTAAATTGTTGATTTTCCTACACCTTCATATTTATAACCCTCTTGCATAAGACCGAAGGTCACTCCGGAAGACTTCTTAAGTAGACAGCAAAATTTAATGGCGCATCTTTGTTTCTCTTTCACAACCACTTTTCCGAGAAAAAACCAGCGAGAAAACACCTGTTAGGCGTTCACAAAATTACACTTATTAACCTTCATAGTAAAACATTTTGTGAAAGTCGCGAGCCACTTTCAGTCATTTGTGGTGTGAATTAAGAAGGAATATTTCTGATAAAACATTTTCCTTGAAATGACGCAAATAATCCCTAATTTCACGGATTTTTCGTACCGGTGGAAAATTCTGAGTTTTCACAAATCTTTCTGCAATTTCTTTCATATATTGACGGTAAATTAACGTTTTAGAGATGTGTTAAAAGAAAATTCTGATTTTTCACAAACATTTCCGCAGTTTCTTTCATATGTTAACGGAAACATTCGTTCTCACTTCTTCCGTATTCGTATGACTAGGAATTCCTGGTAAGAGGAGCGACAGGTGAGAATACTTAAGGTTTCATTAAATTTTAAATTTCAAACATCTGTCGAATTTTGAAGTTCTGTATTGAGACCGGATCTTGTGTATAGCATATCGCATGAAATTTGTTTATTGGGGACAGGATATTTCTTCACCTCTCCCCTATTTTGTGCACCAGCTAGTAATACCTATTGTGTTACTCTAAGAAACCCGGTACTTAACTTATGCTATAGATGGTTATACGATATCTATGTATTCAGTCTTTGTACAACTTAAGACAAAATCTTTTATATCTCATGAAGTAAGATTTACATTTAGGAGATATTTTTCTGTGAAATAATACTATTAAAATGTACGTTTCAACTTTTTTATAGGTGACTAAAAGTAATTATCTGCTTAAAAAATCAAGTTGCAAAGCATTTTGTTATTTCAAAAAACCAGAATGAAAAATGGTTAATTTATAAATAGTCCTCCTACAGTAAAAAAACAAATATTACAAATCTACTCAGCAAAATAACAAACTCCAACAGGAAATAAAGTGAATAAATCACTCGTATTCATGACAAAAGAAATCATTGTCTCGCAATTTGCTTTACGATGTACGTGATTTGAATTTCCGAGTGTCTGTGGCTCACTGGTTAAAAGCGAGCATTTTCTTATGACCCAATGCAAGCGGCGCGGGTAGGATCCTGACTGGAGTGAATACTGTATGTCACCTAAGGAATTAAGGACAAAATCGCCCTAAAAGGCGACTTTCAAAGTTAATGTGCTCTGATTTGTCTGAAGGTCTTGTCAAAAACAAAAAATAAATCAATGCCAGCAACGATATCTGAAAATATTGTGGATAAGAAATAAAATCTCACAACAAAAGAATTAGGGAAACATTTAGAAAGAAGAAATGAGCCTGTTAAACAAAATATCATGCAAGAAATTGGACTTTATTCTCCCACATTATATTTAAACGTTCAGTAACATCTCCGAATCTCTGAATAAATCGCCGTTTCTCGCTTTCATAATTTCGCATGTAGCATTTCTTAATTTTCGGAATATTAATAAACCACAGGACTTCTAGGACTCCTGTCTGCATAGAAACGAAATAATCTAAGTATTTGGTATAACAAGAAATTTTCTTCGTAGTTTAGAAATTGAACAGTATGGAACTTAGGAAACTACACCTCTAGGCTTTTAAACATTTTGATCTAGCCTTCTAAAAACTTTTCCAGCACTACAGCTGGGAGTCGTTTTAAAATTTGAAATACAGAACTACATTCTTTAAGATTCCCCAAAACTTACACCTTAGAAAGGCTAATAAAGCACCTCAAGTTATAATTTTTCCCAAAGTGTATCGTTGATTTGGGATCAGAGGGAAACTCTTGTTCAGCAAAACGTTGATAACACTGGTAAACACATGTTTTTGTCCGAGACATATTTTTTCTATTCTTTAGTATTTTCATACGAGGAATCCAGATTTGCTATCCAAATTTTTTATATCAGAGATATAGGAATGTATTCTTTTTTTCAAGTTGTTATGTTAAACATTATTTTTTTTTGCGAGGAATAATTGAAGGTTGACAAGGATCACGTAGCATAGTTTATACATATCATAAAATAAAAGAAAAAAGCTGCATGTGACATACAGACTCCGTTGCGTTCGTGTTTTATCAAAGGGAGTGGTGGTGGTTTCTGTCCGCACGTGCGCATGAGTCATAGACATGGCGCCACCTGCACCACTCCGGGCTGCTGACTGAAAATTTCAACTACGTCTTATGTCTCAGTTCTGTGTAGAAAACCGAAGTGAACGCTGTGCTATTGCTCTTTATTAGTAGCTTTTGTTTGTGTGTTAAAACTGAAAAATGCCACACAAGTGCTTCAACCATCCGGATACGTTTTGTTATGTGAACGGGGAATTGACATTCAAACCTCGAAGGAAATTTACCCCGTTAATACGAAAGTGTTATCAGCTTTACCTTGGTTGCAAAGACGTATTAGCTTTAACTTGTTATCAGCTTTACCTTGGTTGTCAGGACAAGAGTTGGGCCCAACATATTTGTTGTGTTCCGTGTTCAAGACTTTAACGGGGTGGGCAAAGGATTCTCGCCATATGCCAATTGCAGTTCCCATGGTGTGGAAAGAGCCGAAAGATAATTTTTCGGACTGGTATTTTTGTATAACAAATACAAAGGGAATCACAAGTAACTCGAAACACAGTTTACAATATTCCAACGTACCTTCAGCGATGCGAACTTTTCCCCACAGTGATGATATGCCAATACCACCTTACCCGGTATCAACCGATATAAATTTAAATTCATGCTCTGAAGAGGATCAGAATGAAGATCACGCTGAACGACATGATTCATGTTTCGACATTTCTAATGAGCTTGATTTATTGACACAAGGAGACCCAAATGATTTACTGCATGATTTAAATTTATCTAAAAAATGCAGAACTTTTGAGATCACGACTAAAGAGTGGAACCTTCTTGATCGCGGAACTAGGGTATGCTACTTTCGAAATCGTCAAGAGGATATCAAGAAGATTTTCTCGCAAGAAGGAGATATGTTGTATTTTAATGATATTTCATCAGTCATGGATATTATAAGACATTGCTCATAACGCACAGGAATGGCATTTGTTTATATTGATTGTCTTGAAAGAGATAATGAGAAAGGAGTAAGAGATTTTCTGATATTTGAGAAAAAAAAACTTTTTATGAGAACACAGATTTCATATTCTTGGATACACTGAACATGAAAGATGAGATTTTGTAATGGTAAGAAAAACTAATCATCAAGCTGAATGTAAGTGCGATGGTTCAACGAAGCGAAATAATGTTGGGTGCCCACTGCTTGTACAGATATTTATATATTAAAATAATTGTGATAAAACTGCACTCATTTCCATGTCCTTCCAAACGAAATGCTAGAAAAACATATTTTTTGAGCTCAAGTAATCATATCTAACTCTCAACATTATTGGGAATTTTCATGAGAAAATAATATTTGTAATATTGAAACAGTTTATGAAGTACCAAAAAGAAATATACCCGATGTAAACAGTCCATACTGTATTTTCGTGTAAGCGGCATAAAGTTAGTACATTTGCTTTACGGTAACTTAGATTTAACGTTTAGGACGGAAGGCATTTGTTTCACGGTGCATTTCAACGGTGGTACCTTTTCTGTTACTTATGCGTTTTCACCTGTACTGGAAAGAGAAACAAACTTCTGCATTCAACAGTGAGTCCAGAGGTCTTCAAAAAATAAACAAATTGACTAACATTATCACAAAATGTCTGTAAACATCAGCATGCATTTTATTTCAGTTTTTACTAGATGTTACTCCGAGTGAACAATTTCTTAACAATTTGAAATAAATTTAACTTTATTATTTACAGATACACTGATCGGTATGTCGAATCTGTAAAGTAAATGTGTTTCTTTAAATATTTATATCTTACAGACAAAGGAAAAATACTGAGCTTTAATGCGTACGTTTCTGCAAATTTCAGAATTATTCTATATTCTGGCAATTTCCACAACCTTATATATTATTGACCCTAATTACAATGGCCACATGATTGTGCTTCAGGAGGGAAAGGAAGGCACTGTGCGTACGAAAGTACTCCACCCCCATGCCGTATTGAGTACTGTCATTTCCACCACTTAAGCGTTTCATTTGAAGCACACTTATATAAAGTTCCTTAAATGACTGAGAGATCCGTGACTTGTGTAAAATCATACTAGAAAAAGATTGAGTTCGGCAAAAATTCAAGTACATCGGCTTGGTAAAAAAAGCAAACAAATGAAAGTTTCTCCTGAAACTTGTTTTAAAATGCTTCATTAAAACATATGTCGCTTTTCGATGACAATGCGAAGTTCTCAAATCTTTTACAGCAAAAATTGTTTGGTTCTCACTATCAGTGTGGTTCAGTTCCAAAATTGTACTTCTTACTTTTTGATTATCTCATGGGGATGGAAAAAGTCATTCATACTTAGGTGGTTACTCGTCGTTCACAATAAATAGTCACTAATGCATGCTTATTCAAATAAATGGCTTATTATCTCATTATAATTAATGAACAAACAATTATTTCATGAAAGAAATAATTGTAAACAATTATTTGTTCTAAAACGCCTAAGAGGGCAACGCCAAGCGGAAACTGACAAACTGACAAAAAGGGCAGATCCTCCCAATTTTCCTTTCATGCAAAATGATTCGCCATGAGAATAACCTTCACATCTTTTTCTGACATACCGTCACAAAATCAGGAGCTGAAAACGCCAAATCAGCGTTATTTCGCGAATAAAGCTCCGCCCGTTTCAAACAATCTCTTACACCACTGAAAAGAATTATGTTTACCTTCCTTTCCCTCCTATTCTTAAGTTTCTCATATTTCTCAGGCAGACTGATCATTCCTCATTCAGATAAAGTAGACAATTAATTATTCTCAAAATAACTTTTGTTATTGGGAATACGTTTCGGAATCTACGGGACGGAATAAAGACAAACATCCTGCAACTTCAGGTTGTTGATATGATCCCTAGGATATATTTATTTAATAAGAGCAAAATAGATGGAAAGACTAAGCAATTCAAAGTGTTAGTGCAATCTACGTGAGGCTTCTGAGTATTAAGATCAGTATTTTTGGATTCAACTCTTGTTATAACAACATTAATATTTTGCATATCACTTTCTTATACAACCAGAACTTTCATAAATGTAGACTCACATTGTTTTCTCAAAAGAATGTCTAAATGAAGCCCAACAACTTTCAGCTCTTTACACTTTGTTTGAAATTTCATACATAAACGTTGATGAGGTTTTACCTGCCTGAAGATGCATACCAGTCCTTCTATCTTAAATCACAAAGGATTTCAGCAGTACTTTTTTTATTTTCTAGCAGCAAATAGTAGTTAATTATGGTGGCACATATATTTTAAACCTACGTTTTTTCCCGGCGGAAGGATATGCCAAAAGATTCCGTTTGACGCATTTAGTGACTTCAGTATTGAAACTCGAAAAATAAAATTCCCAGACATTTAAACGACCCGCTCTATGTCCAATTTAAAATATGAGAATACAATGGAAATTATACTTTCGAAAGACATACTAAACGGAATTTAGTTGGGAAAATGAACAAGATTTGACCCGCAGCAACTCCACTACGAAACAGATATAATTCAGATACATGTTCTTAATAGTTCATTGATGAGCCTTGCAAAAGCTCTTGTCCTACGTCTGATTTCGACTAAAATCTGTGAAACCTCCTGTCGGTTATCATTAATGTAATACATTTTTGCGATAATATAAGGAACGCAATAATTTTATCCAGCACAGTGAAGCCCACGTGTAAATATTAAGGATGGAAATTAAAAAAAAAACGAACATACATATTTTGCATTAAAAAAATGTATAATAAACAACAACATTGACAATTCATTCTATACAGAAAAAATTACGAGACATTCACCTTTCTGTGTGCCATGTATGCCACATCTTCCTTACAGCATATTTTGCTCATTGTTATCCTCACATAACGTGTGAAAATTATATTGTCGTACTACAGAATTAACTTGATATTTCTGCTCGAAAAATCTAACACTGCTTTGTGCAAGGAATTCTGACAAGAGTGAGAACCTGTATTTGAAGATTTTCTAGTTGCCACTAGAACGGGTTATATTATAATTGTCATACCGCAGGCAATATGTTTTATTTTAAAATTTCAAGGAGCATAATACTTAAGATTTTAGCTGTTAATCACCACGGCAGAAAACTGAAACTAAATGTATGGGAGAAATAATAACATTACAGGGAAATTGTGGTATTTTAAACTGCGCTTCCCATTTTCAGCCACAGCCCTAGTAATAACCGTAAAAAGGGCAAGAGATGTCACCACATTCCTTTCCGACACTACCTTTCCCTACGAACTCTCTGTACTGAAGAGTTTAAGAATACTGACCAAAACTTTGGTCAGTGGCTAAAATTCATGGAAATCGTTTCACTGCTTTCCTGCTGTCTGACTTTCTGCGCCTAACTATTTTCTTGGCTTTTAAAAAACATGTCTTTTGTAAAAAAAGATCGTGATTATGATATCGGTTTGTCTGTCATTTCATGCGTCTGTCAGCCTGTGGACACTATATCTCTGTAACTATTAGTCGGATTTGAAAAATTCGTTTTGCGTTCGGAATCTTGGAATATGCGAATGATTATCCTAAATTTCGATTTTTTTTTCGTTGTAAAAATTCGCCGCTAGGGCGCTTATTCCTTCTTTATTGGATAGAGTTTCCAGTGCCGCATGTTGTCGTATAATGTCAAAATTTTCAAGTAATTCATAGGCTTTCCTATATGTTGCGTAAAATCAGTTGCATCTCACTCTTATCTCTGCTTCTAAATCTCCAATTAGAGAACTTCTTTTTTCTCCGGATGAAGCTGCTGATGCGAAATGTTTTTCAATAATTTCTTATTTTTGGTAAAAAAAATGGTTTGGCTACCAAGGAGATGTAAATATTATATGGAACTCATGATTCAAGAAATGAATAACACAGAGACTTATGCCCTGTTACGCAAGACCTCTAAAAAATTCTGGCCTTATACAAACGTCACAAGCTACAAGCTGCTATCATTAATTATCCTTTCATTTGCGGCACTCAGAAATTTCATAAACAGCCGGTATCTTTTCGTTTTACCAGCGGATGTAATTGTTATAACAGTAAAGCAGGTAAACTGTTCAGCAGCCTCCTGTCTGCAATATTGAAAAATTAACTTCTACCTGTATTATTTGTATGAATGCAAAGGTCATTGAGACCTTAAATACGCTTAATTGTATGATCTCTGTCGATACTTATTATTTGTAAAACTTGTTCGCATTCATTTCTCTATCGGGTTTACTCCTAGCGAGGAAAGACCTGTTTGATTCCCTTAGATAACAGCATTACTTCGCAAAACTAGCATTACCTCACAGATTTCTGCATTAAATACAATTATGCAGTCGTGGGCAACATACTACCTACGGGTTCGTGGAATAACAATGGGTAGCAGTTTTGAAAGCAGTCTGGCTTATCTTTACTTGCACCGCTTCGAATCTAAATTTATCGCTACTCTGTCTGCTGCTCCAGGAATTATCCTGAGGTACATCGATGATATTATCGTCTTCAACAACCCTCGTAGTTTTACAAATTAGTGAGGCAATTTATCCCGATGACCTTTCCCTTGACCTAAATATCAAGATCAAAAAAAAATGGGTTTTCAGATCGACCTTTTTAATAAGATACAACATTTTAATTTTGAAATCAAGTTTTTCACCCAATGGTCTTCCAACATATCCATTGGTATACACCTCAACGTCATTATATCTCAGTTTCACAGAATAGTCAAAATATGTCCTAAAATAGAAAATATTACCAAAAACCACAACAACTTTGTCAATAAATTTAAATCTAATAATATTCCAATCCATTTTCTCAGACGTTACTTTAAGAAATTAATCCTTAATTTTAATTCAGCCTTCTCCAGCTCTAAATTACACATCAACAAACACTCAGTACTAACAGAGAAACGTATATTTCAATTTCGACTAGAAATACCAAGTGCCGCTTGGTAGGGCCCTTTTGGCTGAAGAACATCTACATGCACAGTCTTACATCTATTACTACGCTCACCTCTTTCGGCCAATTAGTTTATTTCTTATTTGTTTAACTTTCATTTACACTAATTCAATATTACTTAGGTCGTGTTCCTTCCGTTCGTATTTCAGTCTCTCGAGTTATAAAAGCATTACTCAGTCCGGCTATAGGATTCACGCCGTCTTCGGGTACGTTATAGTTTCCTAACTTTGTTAAAGTTTTGTAAATTTTGGAAGGTTTTTTATTCAATTTTTTTGGACTTCAGTGGCTTTGGGGGCATAGTCTGTCGACTATCGTTTTTTTTTAGTCGTTTACTGATACCAGAAAAGCCACTCCCCCAGGTTGAAACTCTACTGATGAAGACAGCCTGGTTTTTTAATTTATGTTTTCTACGTTCTTCAATTCACCATTCATATACATGTAAATGTTCGCACTTTGAATAATTATATTTGATAATCCTTTCTCCCCTTGTCAGTTTTTTACTATTCCATACATACATATATATATATGTTGTGCTGTACACCATAAACACTTTAGAAACAAAACAAAACATATTTGCTTTCGTTTCCACTTAACGAGGTTATTTTTGGCAACACCACTGCACATTAAAATTTCTAGTCTGATTCTTAAGTTTTTTCTCGTAGGCAATATTTGGTCGATGTGTGGCTAAGTCTATAACGTTTTGTTTTTGTTCACCCCTTAATAAACTAGGTATGGGCTGTAGGGAATGCTGATCCATATATTCCCGGCTAAAAGAAGTGATCAGCGGTACAATCGGTGCATAAATGATGAAAAAAGATAAAGTAATGAAGGAAACGTGAAAACATTTTGCCCGTAGTCTTTAAGACATCTAACGGTGAATGTGAGCCGATTTCCCATTTCTTTTATTTTAAAATTGAATTACGGAACTTATCTCACATTTGGCGTGCCGTTCGTTCTTCTTTTGTTTCAGCATTGAATATTAATAGCTAAGGAAGTTTCTTGGTCCTGATAAAATGTTAAGCATTATACATACAAGGGGATTTCTGATTTCTAATGCTTTTCTTAAATTTAGATCTCGGATATTTAGTGACATACCGTTGAATAATGCTAAATGACAAGTAATAAACACCTAAACGATCTAAAACTTAAATCACATATATAGTGAAAGGTCCGAATAAAGGTCAGTGCTCAGACTGCGAAAAGTGGCCATCGTCAAGACGTGTTGGTTGGAAGTTCAACCTAAGTTTTTAGGCCGCTGCGTTTTTGGAAAAGCAGAATAAATATAAGAAGCTTATGCACACTAAAGAAAACGTTGCAGTGATTTTTCCAAATGCTGACTGCCAAATAAAACTGATTATAATAATTAAATGAATAATTAACGGTCAACAAGATTTCAAGAAAACGGTGTCTCACGTCTGAAGTTAAAAAGCCCTTAAAATTAGCAAGCTTTTAGTTTGTGGTTAGGATATGCTATAGGAAACAAAAATGTTAAGTAGTAAAGCGTTATAACACAGTTAGACGGGCTCACGCCGTGAAGCAACGGTAGAGACCACAGGAACCAAACTAACAGACATCATCAAGAACTTGCTAAATTCAACACCACATCAACCACCCGCGCAGCCTCCTTGGAAGATTGAAACATACATGGAAGCTGCAGCTGTCAACATTTAAAACTAATATTTTTAACTCCTTTCTTATCAGTTAATCATACCGCCGTACCTGCCGTAATACATCACATTGCAGCTTTAGCGATAAATGTTTTTGTCCCTAACTTATCCATCTTGCCAAAGTCCCTAAGGAACAATGAAACATCCAAAAGACAGGGTTTCAATTAGTTCTACTTTGGGGCTGATTGGGGTGTCCGTTGATCGCTGTTAAGTGGTTTCATTTTTCGGAGGTTATCGTTCATGTAAGTATATAAATAGATATAGATAGATGCAAATTTATTTGTCAGAACAATGGTTACCTTGCACTTGTAGATATTTATTACATCATTTTTTGTTTTAACTGTAAGCTCTGTTAATTATTTGAAACGCTAATTTTTTTTTTTTTTTTTTGGTTGGAGGTTTAACGACCACCGTGAGCAACTCAATGGGCTATAAGCAGTCGCCCGTCCCTAATTTAGGGTCACTGGTTCCAGGGAAGGGAAAGAGCCAGTGCCGTAAGACAAACACAACATCCATGCCTGACCGGGATTCGAACCCGGACCCCTTACAGACGAATGATCAGAGGCCAGCGCCTTAGACCACTGCGCCACCGGAGCGGCGAAACGCTAATTTTGATGTCAGAAGATAGAAATAATCTTACTGCAATAAAAGTGAGACTAAACTAAAATTACAGTCCAAGTTGCCAGACAAAGTATGATGCGCTGCTCCGGTGGCGCAGTGTTCTAATCGATGGCATCTGGTCATTCGCCCAAAACGTATCCGGGTTCGAATCCAGGTAAGGCATGGATTTGGTGTTTGTCTAACGGCACTGGCTCTTTCCCTTCACTGGAACCAGTGATCCTAAATTAGGGACATTGAGTTGCATTGAGTTGGTCATGGCGACCCATTAACCTCCAATCAAAAAAGAAAGTACGATGCCGTTGTAAGTTTAAATTATTTGCAATAAGAGCATCAAATTACGGGAACAAGATGCTTAAAATGCTAGCTGTGATGTGTACGTTTTCGACATTATGTAGTATTTGCGGTTGAAAAGTATGCGAAGTATGGAAATATTGATTGCTAGTTTTATATCGAAATAAATAATTATAAATAATCTCCGACGTATGAGCTTTTTGAAATGTGATCATGACTGAATTTGCTTTGTTTACATAAGCCTTGCAGTATCGCGGGCCAACTTGAATAAAGTCCGTTGCTAAAGAAATACAAAGAATTTCGAGAAAGAATTTATCTTACAATTCAATTTTTTGGTGCAGAACACAACTTCTCTGCCTTAAAAAAAGATGAACTCAGGGCATTTGTTTAACAGATAATAACTTGTTCCCGACGGTACATTGTATAGAATCTGAAATCTTTCATCCTTTCTGGTGAATCGTTAGTTTTTTAATTCATGAAAACGATCTGAAAGCTAATTTTTGCAGCTATGTGGAAACATAAGTGTCAACAGCCTGTAAATCAAATATTCAGACGAAATATGGATTCGCAGTTTTTGCTTTCTTTAATATTATAACACTGGCGGAAAGTGGAAAAAGAACACCAAGAAAGGAATTTGCGGACGATCATGAAATTTACATATATTAATGGGGTCTAGTTTACGTAGATGTGCTGTGAATTTCGGGACCAACCAGTGAGCGCTTACGCCACAGCACGGCATAATATGCAAATTATCGTCGGTGGTATTTAAGGAGTACGACGAAGTGAATGTAATCAGTTGTCGGCGTACGGACGCGTGCGAAAACCCTGAAGAAGCTGCAATGCCTGGACATGGAAGACGTGTACGATTTCAGAAGTTAGCGGACTTTGAGTGAGGTCGTCTAGTCGGACACCGCGAGGCTGGATGGTCGTATCGTCGTATTGGGGAGCTAATTGGACGGGAAGTATCGGTGGTGGTACGATGGTAGCGTAGATGGTCCGAGGAACATTCCCACGCGAGAATACGTGGAACCGGGAGTCACAGTCTGACTGATGAGCGGACCGATCGACACATAAGAAGAGCGGCTTTGTCAAGCAGATCATCCACTGCGACGCAAATCCGAGCTGCCGTTGCACCTGAAGTGACTGTGCGAACAATCCGCAACCGTCTACTGGATGCAGGACTACGTGCACGTGTGCCTCTGGCATGTGTACCTCTGACTCCAACCCACCGTCAGGAACGGCTGCAGTGGTGTCGCCAAAGTCTGCACTGGAGAACGCAATGGCGATCTGTCGTGTTCAGGGATGAAAGAAGATTCTGCTTGGGAGCCTCCGATGGCAGTATGCGTGTTCGCAGACGCACAGGGGAGCGTCTCCACCCTTCTTGCTTCCGCCAGCGACACACAGGGCCTACACCTGGTCTCCTGGTCTCGGGAGCGATCAGCTATCACTCCCGTACACAACTAGTGTTTGTACCGGGTACATTAAACAGCACCTCCTACATCAACAACATAATTCAGCCCGTTGCTGTGCCATTTGAAAGTTCGGTCCATCGTGGTGTTTTCCAGCAAGATAACGCACGCCCACACGGCACGTGCAACGCAACATGCACTTCAGGATGCGAGACAACTTCTACGGCCTGCACGTTCACCGGATTTGTCCCCCATTGAGCATGTGTGGAATTTTTTGGGACAACGACTTATCCGGTCTCCACGGCCAGTCACGACCATCCCCGATTTACGCGTCCAGGTTGAGTACGCTTGGAACTCAATACCCGAAACCTAAATCCAACATCTGTACGACTGACTCCATGCCAGAATTGCACAGTGTGACGCAGTTAATGGCGGTTCAACCTCGTACTAACCATGTTACATGGAAATGTCATTTTTTCAGCTTACCAGCAAATACAGCTGTATTTTGCCATAATGTTTTGATCACGTTATCCTCTGTATTCCGGTATTATGCTGTATAAATTTCGTTGGTATCAGACGTCTCCTTCTTGGTGTTTTTTCACTTTCCGCTAATGTATAAGTGGCTATAAAATTCAGCAGTATTGCATTTTAAAGGACCAAACTTGGCAATCGATATCTATTTTACTTGTGACATACTTGTAAATTATGACTTTCTCCCAGAACACTCCTCATCGAAAACAATGCGAAACATTTTGACCTAACAATTATAATTACTCGAAAGAAGTAAGGGGCCATTCTGTTGTCATTCAGAATTCGAAATTGTGCCAGCGATATTTATTCGTTTCAGAAAAACCATGTCTTTAAAGCATCTAATTTATTTTTATCTAAAAAGTATTACACATAACAGGCAGCAGCGGAGCAAGTTTTTTCTTAACTCGCGCCGTGATGTGTTTATGTCTGACTCTCCACAATATTATGTCTCGTAACATAGTCTCGGGCGAGAGGATAATATCGCGAAGTGAGAGAGAGAGAGAGGGAGAGGGTAGCTGCACTGTATCGTTCCAAGGGTTAAATATCGCACCACGTAGAGGATTCAGTCCGCATTTTTTTGATCTTAGTAACTTGTGCTGGTATGGCTCTAAGGTTATGTCAGTTGGTGGAAGAGAGTGAAGGCGTAGCTCCAAAACGAACTGATGGATAGGAGAAAGAGAATAGCCAAGTAAAGACAACTAAAGCCCAGTTATTTTTATCATTTGGGCTGTCATTCATAGCCTTGGTACACAACTGCTTGGAACAATTTGCGTTAGTTTGCCTCAAGTGTTTCGTGTTACATGCTGCTTTTAGTATTTATGTATTGCCCATTTCAGGATCCATTTTTCTCATTTAAATGTGACACCAAACGGGTGTATTACACTAACACCAAAGGCATCATGTAACATCAAATGCATGCTGTAGACTGAAACAACTCTTTCCAAGTGCTTGAACGCCACAATGAGAAAATAGCGGCACGGATCGGTGTATACAAATAAGCTGACACCAACGGTTAAATCCCGAATTAAGGCAGACATAGAAATCTATTCCAACTTGTTTTAGAGTAGAAAATTGTAGAACAAGTACGATCTGTGATGCATAGTCAAAAAGGACCCTGAACTAACACCTAAGAAATTATTGAACGATATTTACCTAACAGCAGGTTAAACACTGACGTAAGTTATGGAAATAAAGTTATTTCGGAACTCAGATCTTTCAAATTGTAATAACGCTATTGGACGGACGATCAGCACACGCAGCGCACAGCGAAGTATATTGCAATCACCAGGCTACATGTTAATGTCACTCTAATTGTCTAATTCTACAATCTACGTTTTACAAATTACAATTGAAATTTGGAACTCTATATCCGAAAAATTCATGCTTTGAATCTGCTTACTCCAGCAGTCGTATCTTTAGTTCTTGCAATAGTATATGACCAGGTGTCGAAACCGGCAGTCGCGTTGGTCGGCAAGCTGCGTTTAGCTAATATAAATTGTGTTATCATACTAGTACTTTGATACAAGAAACCTTTTCCAAGATGAGCCTAAAATTTTAGTCTACAGTAATATGCAAGGTCTTTAGATATATCTCATGGTATAAGGTTGGGGTCGCTACGATGTTAGCTTCTCATTGGCTGCTGAAATGACGTCGGCGTGGACGCATGGCAGCTTTGAGTGTCTTGTGGCGTGGGGTTACGGCAAACGAAACGATCGCTATAATCACACTTATTATGATAATAAAGAAATAAAACTGCAAAAAACTGCTCACACATAAATAAATCTCATAAATTCAAAGCATTTATCTTCCTTGAAGCGCAACATTTCCAAATTTATTTGCATATATGTGAACTCACATTTTAATACTTACTGAATAACGAAATTGGTAGCCAAGCCACTACAAATAAAACAGCTACAAGTATTAAGGTTAGACATTGATACTTAAATTAGTTCTGAAACTTACTTCATCAAAAAATGCCAACAAAGGCGGCAATACGTATCGCAGCTATATCAATCACTTCCGTACTAGGAACAACACGAAAACAATTCTGTCTCTCTTCATACATTCACTCTTGAAAGATTTTTCAACATTACTTCATGGTGTGTATGTATATAACACATAAGCAGGCTAAACACAAATTTAGGCGCAAGAAAACCAAGATACAAAGAGAGAGTTAAGTGTTATTATATGCCTTTTTTTTTTCAAAATTATTTTTTTCCGGTAATGTTTATTAAGCTTATTTTGCTCAAAGTTTAAGAATGTGGTTTTCACTTTAAACCTTTTCCCTTTTCTACCAGTAATGTGCTAGCTGGTTGTTTTAGTAGTTAACAGGTTTAGCAGAATTTAATGTTCAAGGATTTTATTAACTTACAAAATTTGTCTTTAGTGCACTTAAGCAGATGTATAATAATATAGCAGAAATCCACTTTCAGGTCTTTGTAGAAATGAGATAGGTAGCATTTTTGTTTGACCCTGAAGAAGCTATAAGTGATTATTCTCAACATGTTTTACATTACAAATTTGTACATGTCTTCTTTTATGAACTAAAATTTTTTATGGGTTACTGTTTTTTAGTTTTTGCCCTCATCAAAGGGACAATATAGCTTGGTGACTTGATTCTGATATAAGTGGGATGTAAGGTCAGGTGATGCGTAACATCACAGCCTCTCCTTGACAAATGTCAACCCCGCCTTCTCGTGGTGCATCCTGTTCCCACTAAAGGGGCTCTGACGACCGCAAATAGCGGTATAACTATGCCATCGGGATCAGAGGAAATGCTATCCCACACTCACCAACCCGCTTGGCCAGCGTGGTGAGTTATGGCCAAACACCTCCAAAATGACTCTACAACTTAAATCTTGGCCCTCAGTCTCCGGCAGCTGGAATGTACCTGGCCAAGGCAGCGGCCAGTGCGACATGAAGGCAGAGGGTGCTAAGAATCCCCGGAGGACCGGACTAGGCTGCCATTTGATGCTGACCTTGGCTACCTACAACGGACGCTCCCTATCTTCTGATTCAAGGCTTCTTGAATTGGAAGAGGTACTACAAAGGATCAAGTGGGACATCGTCGGGCTGAGTGAGGTAAGGAGAAAAGGAGAAGATCTCATTGAACTGAAAAGTGGACATCTCTTCTACTATCGTGGGACAGATACTGGCAGAACTAGTGGTGTTGGATTTATAATAAACAAGAAACTGAAGGATAAAGTGGTAGAAGTTGAAAGTTCCTCTGACAGAGCTGCACGACTCGTTATCCAACTATCGAGAAGATACCAGGCTCAGATTATTCAAACTTATGCACCCACCACAAGTCATCCTGAAGAAGAAATTGAAGAATTTTATGAGGAAATTCGTCATCTAAATAATAAAGGTAAGCAGCACTTGAAGATAATTATGGGAGATTTCAATGCAAAAATAGGGCACCGGCAACAGAATGAAACTTCAGTAGGTAAATTCGGTCACGGCAACAGAAACCAGCGTGGAAATACTCTCGTTGAGTTTGCAGAGGCAGAAGGATTTTTCATCTTGAATTCCTTTTTCAAGAAAAAGCCACACAGGAAATGGACATGGAGACATCCAATTGGGACGACAAGTGAAATTGATTTTATTATGTGTAATAAAAAATTCGTCATCGAGGACTGCAGTGTGCTAAACAAGTTCAACACAGGTAGTGACCATAAATTGGTGAGATGTAAGATGCACCTCAACACTAAACTGGAACGTGGCAAGCTCATAAGACAAACAAAATGTATTGACATAACCAACCTTAAAAAACACCATAATACTTTCAAGTTGGAACTGAAGAACAGGTTCTCTGCTTTAGAAGGCCTAACATCGGAAGAAGTGGATATTTCTGAAGTTAACAGAAAAGTAACCAAAGCTCTTATGGAAACAGCAACAAAATTAGCTGGGTCTAAGAACAAGTTGCATGTAAACAAATTATCAGGAAAAACCAAAATGTTGATGCAAAAAAGAAGAGAGATGAGGACAACTAAAGAAGATGTGACTTCCAAAGTGGAATATATAGAGCTATGCAAGACAGCACGAAAAAGTATCACTGAAGACGTAAGGAAATTCAACTGTGAGCTAGTGAGGAAAGCAATTGAAAACAACCAAAGCCTAAAGATAGCAAAGGGACATCTCAATAAGGGAAGAAAACAGATTATGGCTCTGAGAAAAGAAGATGGTTCTATAACAAGAAATAGAGGCGAAATTTTGACAAGAGTGAAAGATTTCTACTCCAAACTATATGAAAGGGATGATACATGTACTCCAGACATCATGAAAGGTACCAGAGTTCTTCCAGTCCTCCCAGCAGAAGTTGCTCATGCAATCAAGAACATGAAGCGGGGGAAAGCTCCAGGAGAAGATGGAATTACTATAGACATCATACAAGAAGCAAGTGGAGAAATTGAAACAGTACTCGCCCAAATTTTCACTCTATGCCTTAATGAAGGAAGATTCCTGAGGATTGGAACAATGCTACAATGATCCTGCTACATAAAAAAGGTGACATTGAGGATCTCAGGAACTACAGACCTATCAGCCTCCTATCAGTGGTTTATAAAATCTTCACTAAAGTTCTTTCACACCGTTTGAAGGTAACACTGGACATGGCTCAACCGAGAGAACAAGCTGGATTCAGGAGTGGCTACAGCACAATAGATCATATCCACGTACTGAGAGAACTAATTGAAAGAGCGAGGGAATATGAACTTCCATTGTGCATGGCTTTTATCGATTATGAAAAAGCCTTTGATTCGGTGAAACCATCAGCAGTTACCACGGCTCTGAAATCCTGCGGTATTGACGATGCATACATTAATATTATTAATAACATCTATGAAAATGCAAGTGCAAAGATTAAGCTGTTTGAAAATACAACACACATAAAAATTGGAAAGGGAGTGAGACAAGGTGACACCATATCTCCGAAGCTCTTTAATGCCACATTGGAAAATGTCTTTCAATCACTGAACTGGGAAAACAAAGGGTTAAAGATTAATGGAGATTATCTAACCCACCTTCGTTTTGCTGATGACGTAGTCATTTTTGCAACTACCCCATCAGAGCTGCAGAGTATGATCCAGGAACTTGCTGACAAGAGTAAAGAAGCGGGATTAAAAATGAACTTTCAGAAGACAAAAGTGATGTTCAATGCTTTTACAAGAAATGAAGATTTATCGATTGATGGAGAAAAACTGGAGATAACAGATACGTATGTTTATCTTGGACAGCAGATATCAAGTGAGGGTCACATTGATGAAGAAATTAATCGGCGTACAAAACTTGCCTGGAGAGCTTTTGGAGGAAACAGCATAATTTTCAAGAGCAATATGCCATTATGTCTTAAAAGAAAAGTGTTTGATCAATGCATCCTTCCAGTGCTTACGTATGGTGCAGAGACGTGGACCTTAACTAAAAGAGACATACAAAGGCTGCAGACAACTCAAAGCAGCATGGAGAGGTGCATGCTTGGTATAACCAGGAGAGATAAGAAGAGGAACTCGTGGATCCGAAAAATGACGAGAGTGGAAGACATCATGATCAGAGTTAAATCCCTGAAATGGCAATGGGCTGGACATACTGCCAGAAGGACAGACCATAGATGGACAGCCGAAATTTTAGATTGGATTCCAAGGGACAGGAAAAGACCCAGAAAAAGACCACATGGGAGATGGGTGGATGAAATTCGTAAATATGCGGGAGTGACATGGAGGAGACTGGCACAAGACAGACCGTTGTGGAGGAAACTTGGGGAGACCTTCGTCCAGCAGTGGATTGATGATGGTTGACAATGATGATGATGATATGTATATGGGATGTAAGGTCAGGTGATGCGTAACATCACAGCCTCTCCTTGACAAATGTCAACCCCGCCTTCTCGTGGTGCATCCTGTTCCCACTAAAGGGGCTCTGACGACCGCTAATAGCGGTGTAACTATACCATCGGGATCAGAGGAAATTCTATCCCACACTCGCCAACCCGCTTTGCAAGCGTGGTGAGTTATGGCCAAACCCCTCCAAAATGACTCCACAACTTAAATCTTGGCCCTCAGTCTCCGGCAGCTGAAATGTACCTGGCCAAGGCAGCGGCCAGTGCGACATGAAGGCAGAGGGTGCTAAGAATCCCCGGAGGACCGGACTAGGCAGCCATCTGATGCTGACCTTGGCAACGTACAATGGACGCTCCCTATCTTCTGATTCAAGGCTTCTTGAATTGGAAGAGGAACTACAAAGGATCAAGTGGGACATTGTCGGGCTAAGTGAGGTAAGGAGAAAAGGAGAAAATCTCATCGAACTGAAAAGTGGACATCTTTTCTACTATCGTGGGACAGATACTGGCAGAACTAGTGGTGTTGGATTTATAATAAACAAGAAACTGAAGGGTAAAGTGGTAGAAGTTGAAAGTTCCTCTGACAGAGCTGCACGACTCGTTATCCAACTATCGAGAAGATACCAGGCTCAGATTATTCAAACTTATGCACCCACCACAAGTCATCCTGAAGAAGAAATTGAAGAATTTTATGAGGAAATTCGTCATCTAAATAATAAAGGTAAGCAGCACTTGAAAATAATTATGGGAGATTTCAATGCAAAAATAGGGCAACGGCAACAGAATGAAACTTCAGTAGGTAAATTCGGTCACGGCAACAGAAACCAGCGTGGAAATACTCTCGTTGAGTTTGCAGAGGCAGAAGGGTTTTTCATCTTGAACTCCTTCTTCAAGAAAAAGCCACACAGGAAATGGACATGGAGACATCCAAATGGGACGACAAGTGAAATTGATTTTATTATGTGTAACAAAAAATTCGTCATAGAAGACTGCAGTGTGCTAAACAAGTTCAACACAGGTAGTGACCATAGATTGGTGAGATGTAAGATGCACCTCAACACTAAACTTGAACGTGGCAAGCTCATAAGACAAACAAAATCTATTGACATAACCAACCTTAAAAAACACCATAATACCTTCAAGTTAGAACTGAAGAACAGGTTCTCTGCTTTAGAAGGCCTAACATCGGAAGAAGTGGACATCTCTGAAGTTAACAGAAAAGTAACCAAAGCTCTTATGGAAACAGCAACAAAATTAGTTGGGTCTAAGAACAAATTGCATGTAAATAAATTATCAGGAAAAACGAAAATGTTGATGCAAAAAAGAAGAGAGATGAGGACGACTAAAGAAGATGTGACTTCCAAAGTGGAATATATAGAGCTATGGAAGACAATACGAAAAAGTATCACTGAAGACGTAAGAAAATTCAACTGTGAACTAATGAGGAAAGCAATTGAAAACAACCAAAGCATAAAGATAGCAAAGGGACATCTCAGTAAGGGAAGAAAACAGATTATGGCACTGAGAAAAGAAGATGGTTCTGTAACAAGAAATAGAGGCGACATTTTGACAAGAGTGAAAGATTTCTACTCCAAATTATATGAAAGGGATGATACATGCACTCCAGACATCATGAAAGATACCAGTACCAGAGTTCCTCCAGTCCTTCCAGCAGAAGTTGCACATGCAATCAAGAACATGAAGCGGGGAAAAGCTCCAGGAGAAGATGGAATTACTGTAGACATCATACAAGAAGCAAGTGGAGAAATCGAAACAGTACTCGCCCAAATTTTCACTCGATGCCTTAATGAAGGAAAGATTCCTGAGGATTGGAACACCGCTACAATGATCCTGCTACATAAAAAAGGTGACATTGAGGATCTCAGGAACTACAGACCTATCAGCCTCCTATCAGTGGTTTATAAAATCTTCACTAAAGTTCTTTCACACCGTACGTAGGTAACACTGGACATGGCTCAACCGAGAGAACAAGCTGGATTCAGGAGTGGCTACAGCACAATAGATCATATCCACGTACTGAGAGAACTAATTGAAAGAGCGAGGGAATATGAACTTCCATTGTGCATGGCTTTTATCGATTATGAAAAAGCCTTTGATTCGGTGAAACCATCAGCAGTTACCACGGCTCTGAAATCCTGCGGTATTGACGATGCATACATTAATATTATTAATAACATCTATGAAAATGCAAGTGCAAAGATTAAGCTGTTTGAAAATACAACACACATAAAAATTGGAAAGGGAGTGAGACAAGGTGACACCATATCTCCGAAGCTCTTTAATGCCACATTGGAAAATGTCTTTCAATCACTGAACTGGGAAAACAAAGGGATAAAGATTAATGGAGATTATCTAACCCACCTTCGTTTTGCTGATGACGTAGTCATTTTTGCAACTACCCCATCAGAGCTGCAGAGTATGATCCAGGAACTTGATGACAAGAGTAAAGAAGTGGGATTAAAAATGAACTTTCAGAAGACAAAAGTGATGTTCAATGCTTTTACAAGAAATGAAGATTTATCGATTGATGGAGAAAAACTGGAGATAACAGATACGTATGTTTATCTTGGACAGCAGATATCAAGTGAGGGTCACATTGATGAAGAAATTAATCGGCGTACAAAACTTGCCTGGAGAGCTTTTGGAGGAAACAGCATAATTTTCAAGAGCAATATGCCATTATGTCTTAAAAGAAAAGTGTTTGATCAATGCATCCTTCCAGTGCTTACGTATGGTGCAGAGACGTGGACCTTAACTAAAAGAGACATACAAAGGCTGCAGACAACTCAAAGCAGCATGGAGAGGTGCATGCTTGGTATAACCAGGAGAGATAAGAAGAGGAACTCGTGGATCCGAAAAATGACGAGAGTGGAAGACATCATGATCAGAGTTAAATCCCTGAAATGGCAATGGGCTGGACATACTGCCAGAAGGACAGACCATAGATGGACAGCCGAAATTTTAGATTGGATTCCAAGGGACAGGAAAAGACCCAGAAAAAGACCACATGGGAGATGGGTGGATGAAATTCGTAAATATGCGGGAGTGACATGGAGGAGACTGGCACAAGACAGACCGTTGTGGAGGAAACTTGGGGAGACCTTCGTCCAGCAGTGGATTGATGATGGTTGACAATGATGATGATGATATATATATGGGATGTAAGGTCAGGTGATGCGTAACATCACAGCCTCTCCTTGACAAATGTCAACCCCGCCTTCTCGTGGTGCATCCTGTTCCCACTAAAGGGGCTCTGACGACCGCTAATAGCGGTGTAACTATACCATCGGGATCAGAGGAAATTCTATCCCACACTCGCCAACCCGCTTGGCAAGCGTGGTGAGTTATGGCCAAACCCCTCCAAAATGACTCCACAACTTAAATCTTGGCCCTCAGTCTCCGGCAGCTGAAATGTACGTGGCCAAGGCAGCGGCCAGTGCGACATGAAGGCAGAGGGTGCTAAGAATCCCCGGAGGACCGGACTAGGCTGCCATCTGATGCTGACCTTGGCAACGTACAATGGACGCTCCCTATCTTCTGATTCAAGGCTTCTTGAATTGGAAGAGGAACTACAAAGGATCAAGTGGGACATCGTGGGGTTTAGTGAGGTAAGGAGAAAAGGAGAAGATCTCATCGAACTGAAAAGTGGACATCTCTTCTACTATCGTGGGACAGATACTGGCAGAACTAGTGGTGTTGGATTTATAATAAACAAGAAACTGAAGGGTAAAGTGGTAGAAGTTGAAAGTTCCTCTGACAGAGCTGCACGACTCGTTATCCAACTATCGAGAAGATACCAGGCTCAGATTATTCAAACTTATGCACCCACCACAAGTCATCCTGAAGAAGAAATTGAAGAATTTTATGAGGAAATTCGTCATCTAAATAATAAAGGTAAGCAGCACTTGAAAATAATTATGGGAGATTTCAATGCAAAAATAGGGCAACGGCAACAGAATGAAACTTCAGTAGGTAAATTCGGTCACGGCAACAGAAACCAGCGTGGAAATACTCTCGTTGAGTTTGCAGAGGCAGAAGGGTTTTTCATCTTGAACTCCTTCTTCAAGAAAAAGCCACACAGGAAATGGACATGGAGACATCCAAATGGGACGACAAGTGAAATTGATTTTATTATGTGTAACAAAAAATTCGTCATAGAAGACTGCAGTGTGCTAAACAAGTTCAACACAGGTAGTGACCATAGATTGGTGAGATGTAAGATGCACCTCAACACTAAACTTGAACGTGGCAAGCTCATAAGACAAACAAAATCTATTGACATAACCAACCTTAAAAAACACCATAATACCTTCAAGTTAGAACTGAAGAACAGGTTCTCTGCTTTAGAAGGCCTAACATCGGAAGAAGTGGACATCTCTGAAGTTAACAGAAAAGTAACCAAAGCTCTTATGGAAACAGCAACAAAATTAGTTGGGTCTAAGAACAAATTGCATGTAAATAAATTATCAGGAAAAACGAAAATGTTGATGCAAAAAAGAAGAGAGATGAGGACGACTAAAGAAGATGTGACTTCCAAAGTGGAATATATAGAGCTATGGAAGACAATACGAAAAAGTATCACTGAAGACGTAAGAAAATTCAACTGTGAACTAATGAGGAAAGCAATTGAAAACAACCAAAGCATAAAGATAGCAAAGGGACATCTCAGTAAGGGAAGAAAACAGATTATGGCACTGAGAAAAGAAGATGGTTCTGTAACAAGAAATAGAGGCGACATTTTGACAAGAGTGAAAGATTTCTACTCCAAATTATATGAAAGGGATGATACATGCACTCCAGACATCATGAAAGATACCAGTACCAGAGTTCCTCCAGTCCTTCCAGCAGAAGTTGCACATGCAATCAAGAACATGAAGCGGGGAAAGCTCCAGGAGAAGATGGAATTACTGTAGACATCATACAAGAAGCAAGTGGAGAAATCGAAACAGTACTCGCCCAAATTTTCACTCGATGCCTTAATGAAGGAAAGATTCCTGAGGATTGGAACACCGCTACAATGATCCTGCTACATAAAAAAGGTGACATTGAGGATCTCAGGAACTACAGACCTATCAGCCTCCTATCAGTGGTTTATAAAATCTTCACTAAAGTTCTTTCACACCGTTTGAAGGTAACACTGGACATGGCTCAACCGAGAGAACAAGCTGGATTCAGGAGTGGCTACAGCACAATAGATCATATCCACGTACTGAGAGAACTAATTGAAAGAGCGAGGGAATATGAACTTCCATTGTGCATGGCTTTTATCGATTATGAAAAAGCCTTTGATTCGGTGAAACCATCAGCAGTTACCACGGCTCTGAAATCCTGCGGTATTGACGATGCATACATTAATATTATTAATAACATCTATGAAAATGCAAGTGCAAAGATTAAGCTGTTTGAAAATACAACACACATAAAAATTGGAAAGGGAGTGAGACAAGGTGACACCATATCTCCGAAGCTCTTTAATGCCACATTGGAAAATGTCTTTCAATCACTGAACTGGGAAAACAAAGGGATAAAGATTAATGGAGATTATCTAAAACACCTTCGTTTTGCTGATGACGTAGTCATTTTTGCAACTACCCCATCAGAGCTGCAGAGTATGATCCAGGAACTTGCTGACAAGAGTAAAGAAGTGGGATTAAAAATGAACTTTCAGAAGACAAAAGTGATGTTCAATGCTTTTACAAGAAATGAAGATTTATCGATTGATGGAGAAAAACTGGAGATAACAGATACGTATGTTTATCTTGGACAGCAGATATCAAGTGAGGGTCACATTGATGAAGAAATTAATCGGCGTACAAAACTTGCCTGGAGAGCATTTGGAGGAAACAGCATAATTTTCAAGAGCAATATGCCATTATGTCTTAAAAGAAAAGTGTTTGATCAATGCATCCTTCCAGTGCTTACGTATGGTGCAGAGACGTGGACCTTAACTAAAAGAGACATACAAAGGCTGCAGACAACTCAAAGCAGCATGGAGAGGTGCATGCTTGGTATAACCAGGAGAGATAAGAAGAGGAACTCGTGGATCCGAAAAATGACGAGAGTGGAAGACATCATGATCAGAGTTAAATCCCTGAAATGGCAATGGGCTGGACATACTGCCAGAAGGACAGACCATAGATGGACAGCCGAAATTTTAGATTGGATTCCAAGGGACAGGAAAAGACCCAGAAAAAGACCACATGGGAGATGGGTGGATGAAATTCGTAAATATGCGGGAGTGACATGGAGGAGACTGGCACAAGACAGACCGTTGTGGAGGAAACTTGGGGAGACCTTCGTCCAGCAGTGGATTGATGATGGTTGACAATGATGATGATGATATATATATGGGATGTAAGGTCAGGTGATGCGTAACATCACAGCCTCTCCTTGACAAATGTCAACCCCGCCTTCTCGTGGTGCATCCTGTTCCCACTAAAGGGGCTCTGACGACCGCTAATAGCGGTGTAACTATACCATCGGGATCAGAGGAAATTCTATCCCACACTCGCCAACCCGCTTGGCAAGCGTGGTGAGTTATGGCCAAACCCCTCCAAAATGACTCCACAACTTAAATCTTGGCCCTCAGTCTCCGGCAGCTGAAATGTACCTGGCCAAGGCAGCGGCCAGTGCGACATGAAGGCAGAGGGTGCTAAGAATCCCCGGAGGACCGGACTAGGCTGCCATCTGATGCTGACCTTGGCAACGTACAATGGACGCTCCCTATCTTCTGATTCAAGGCTTCTTGAATTGGAAGAGGAACTACAAAGGATCAAGTGGGACATTGTCGGGCTAAGTGAGGTAAGGAGAAAAGGAGAAGATCTCATCGAACTGAAAAGTGGACGTCTTTTCTACTATCGTGGGACAGATACTGGCAGAACTAGTGGTGTTGGATTTATAATAAACAAGAAACTGAAGGGTAAAGTGGTAGAAGTTGAAAGTTCCTCTGACAGAGCTGCACGACTCGTTATCCAACTATCGAGAAGATACCAGGCTCAGATTATTCAAACTTATGCACCCACCACAAGTCATCCTGAAGAAGAAATTGAAGAATTTTATGAGGAAATTCGTCATCTAAATAATAAAGGTAAGCAGCACTTGAAAATAATTATGGGAGATTTCAATGCAAAAATAGGGCAACGGCAACAGAATGAAACTTCAGTAGGTAAATTCGGTCACGGCAACAGAAACCAGCGTGGAAATACTCTCGTTGAGTTTGCAGAGGCAGAAGGGTTTTTCATCTTGAACTCCTTCTTCAAGAAAAAGCCACACAGGAAATGGACATGGAGACATCCAAATGGGACGACAAGTGAAATTGATTTTATTATGTGTAACAAAAAATTCGTCATAGAAGACTGCAGTGTGCTAAACAAGTTCAATACAGGTAGTGACCATAGATTGGTGAGATGTAAGACGCACCTCAACACTAAACTTGAACGTGGCAAGCTCATAAGACAAACAAAATCTATTGACATAACCAACCTTAAAAAACACCATAATACCTTCAAGTTAGAACTGAAGAACAGGTTCTCTGCTTTAGAAGGCCTAACATCGGAAGAAGTGGACATCTCTGAAGTTAACAGAAAAGTAACCAAAGCTCTTATGGAAACAGCAACAAAATTAGCTGGGTCTAAGAACAAATTGCATGTAAATAAATTATCAGGAAAAACGAAAATGTTGATGCAAAAAGAAGAGAGATGAGGACGACTAAAGAAGATGTGACTTCCAAAGTGGAATATATAGAGCTATGGAAGACAATACGAAAAAGTATCACTGAAGACGTAAGAAAATTCAACTGTGAACTAGTGAGGAAAGCAATTGAAAACAACCAAAGCATAAAGATAGCAAAGGGACATCTCAGTAAGGGAAGAAAACAGATTATGGCACTGAGAAAAGAAGATGGTTCTGTAACAAGAAATAGAGGCGACATTTTGACAAGAGTGAAAGATTTCTACTCCAAATTATATGAAAGGGATGATACATGCACTCCAGACATCATGAAAGATACCAGTACCAGAGTTCCTCCAGTCCTTCCAGCAGAAGTTGCACATGCAATCAAGAACATGAAGCGGGGAAAAGCTCCAGGAGAAGATGGAATTACTGTAGACATCATACAAGAAGCAAGTGGAGAAATCGAAACAGTAGTCGCCCAAATTTTCACTCGATGCCTTAATGAAGGAAAGATTCCTGAGGATTGGAACACCGCTACAATGATCCTGCTACATAAGAAAGGTGACATTGAGGATCTCGGAAACTACAGACCTATCAGCCTCCTATCAGTAGTTTATAAAATCTTCACTAAAGTTCTTTCACACCGCTTGAAGGTAACACTGGACATGGCTCAACCGAGAGAACAAGCTGGATTCAGAAGTGGCTACAGCACAATAGATCATATCCATGTGCTGAGAGAACTAATTGAAAGAGCGAGGGAATATGAACTTCCATTGTGCATGGCTTTTATCGATTATGAAAAAGCCTTTGATTCGGTGAAACCATCAGCAGTTACAATGGCTCTGAAAACCTGCAGTATTGAAGATGCATACATTAATATTATTAATAACATCTATGAAAATGCAAGTGCAAAGATTAGGCTGTTTGAAAATACAACACACATAAAAATTGGAAAGGGAGTGAGACAAGGTGAAACCATATCTCCGAAGCTCTTTAATGCCACATTGGAGGGTGTTTTTCAGTCACTGAGCTGGGAAAACAAGGGGATAAAGATTAATGGAGATTATCTAACCCACCTTCGTTTTGCTGATGACGTAGTCATTTTTGCAACTAGCCCATCAGAGCTGCAGAGTATGATCCAGGAACTTGCTGACAAGAGTAAAGAAGTGGGATTAAAAATGAACTTTCAGAAGACAAAAGTGATGTTCAATGCTTTTACAAGAAATGAAGATTTATCGATTGATGGAGAAAAGCTGGAGATAACAGATAAGTACGTTTATCTTGGACAGCAGATATCAAGTGAGGGTCACATTGATGAAGAAATTAATCGGCGTACAAAACTTGCCTGGAGAGCTTTTGGAAGAAACAGCATAATTTTCAAGAGCAATATGCCATTATGTCTTAAAAGAAAAGTGTTTGATCAATGCATCCTTCCAGTGCTTACGTATGGTGCAGAGACGTGGACCTTAACTAAAAGAGACATACAAAGGCTGCAGACAACTCAAAGTAGCATGGAGAGGTGCATACTTGGTGTAACCAGGAGAGATAAGAAGAGGAACTCGTGGATCCGAAAAATGACAAGAGTGGAAAACATCATGATCAGAGTTAAATCCCTGAAATGGCAATGGGCTGGACATACTGCCAGAAGAACAGATCATCGATGGACAGCCGAAATTTTAGATTGGATTCCAAGGGACAGGAAAAGACCCAGAAGAAGACCACATGGGAGATGGGTGGATGAAATTCGAAAGTATGCAGGGGTGACATGGAGGAGACTGGCACAAGACAGACCGTTGTGGAGGAAACTTGGGGAGACCTTCGTCCAGCAGTGGATTGATAATGGTTGACAATGATGATGATGATATATATATATATATATATATATATATATATATTATGAAGAAATTTGTCATCTAAATAATAAAGGTAAGCAGCACTTGAAAATAATTATGGGAGATTTCAATGCAAAAATAGGGCAACGGCAACAGAATGAAACTTCAGTAGGTAAATTCGGTCATGGCAACAGAAACCAGCGTGGAAATACTCTCGTTGAGTTTGCAGAGGCAGAAGGGTTTTTCATCTTGAACTCCTTCTTCAAGAAAAAGCCACACAGGAAATGGACATGGAGACATCCAAATGGGACGACAAGTGAAATTGATTTTATTATGTGTAACAAAAAATTCGTCATAGAAGACTGCAGTGTGCTAAACAAGTTCAACACAGGTAGTGACCATAGATTGGTGAGATGTAAGATGCACCTCAACACTAAACTTGAACGTGGCAAGCTCATAAGACAAACAAAATCTATTGGCATAACAACCTTAAAAAACACCATAATACCTTCAAGTTAGAACTGAAGAACAGGTTCTCTGCTTTAGAAATCCTAACATCGGAAGAAGTGGACATCTCTGAAGTTAACAGAAAAGTAACCAAAGCTCTTATGGAAACAGCAACAAAATTAGCTGGGTCTAAGAACAAGTTGCATGTGAACAAATTATCAGGAAAAACCAAAATGTTGATGCAAAAAAGAAGAGAGATGAGGACAACTAAAGAAGATGTGACTTCCAAAGTGGAATATATAGAGCTATGCAAGACAGTAAGAAAAAGTATCACTGAAGACGTAAGAAAATTCAACTGTGAACTAGTGAGGAAAGCAATTGAAAACAACCAAAGCCTAAAGATAGCAAAGGGACATCTCAGTAAGGGAAGAAAACAGATTATGGCACTGAGAAAAGAAGATGGTTCTGTAACAAGAAATAGAGGCGAAATTTTGACAAGAGTGAAAGATTTCTACTCCAAATTATATGAAAGGGATGATATATGCACTCCAGACATCATGAAAGGTACCAGAGTCCCTCCAGTCCTTCCAGCAGAAGCTGCACATGCAATCAAGAACATGAAGCGAGGAAAAGCTCCAGGAGAAGATGTAATTACTGTACACATCATAAAAGAAGCAAGTGGAGAAATCGAAACAGTACTCGCCCAAATTTTCACTCGATGCCTTAATGAAGGAAAGATTCCTGAGGATTGGAACACCGCTACAATGATCCTGCTACATAAGAAAGGTGACATTGAGGATCTCGGAAACTACAGACCTATCAGCCTCCTATCAGTAGTTTATAAAATCTTCACTAAAGTTCTTTCACACCGCTTGAAGGTAGCACTAGACATGGCTCAACCGAGAGAACAAGCTGGATTCAGGAGTGGCTACAGCACAATAGATCATATCCACGTGCTGAGAGAACTAATTGAAAGAGCGAGGGAATATGATCTTCCATTGTGCATGGCTTTTATCGATTATGAAAAAGCCTTTGATTCGGTGAAACCATCAGCAGTTACAATGGCTCTGAAAACCTGCGGTATTGAAGATGCATACATTAATATTATTAATAACATCTATGAAAATGCAAGTGCAAAGATTAGGCTGTTTGAAAATACAACACACGTAAAAATTGGAAAGGGAGTGAGACAAGGTGACCCCATATCTCCGAAGCTCTTTAATGCCACATTGGAGGGTGTTTTTCAGTCGCTGAGCTGGGAAAACAAGGGGATAAAGATTAATGGAGATTATCTAACCACCTTCGTTTTGCTGATGACGTAGTCATTTTTGCAACTACCCCATCAGAGCTGCAGAGTATGATCCAGGAACTTGCTGACAAGAGTAAAGAAGTGGGATTAAAAATGAACTTTCAGAAGACAAAAGTGATGTTCAATGCTTTTACAAGAAATGAAGATTTATCGATTGATGGAGAAAAGCTGGAGATAACAGACACGTACGTTTATCTTGGACAGCAGATATCAAGTGAGGGTCACATTGATGAAGAAATTAATCGGCGTACAAAACTTGCCTGGAGAGCTTTTGGAAGAAACAGCATAATTTTCAAGAGCAATATGCCATTATGTCTTAAAAGAAAAGTGTTTGATCAATGCATCCTTCCAGTGCTTACGTATGGTGCAGAGACGTGGACCTTAACTAAAAGAGACATACAAAGGCTGCAGACAACTCAAAGCAGCATGGAGAGGTGCATGCTTGGTTTAACCAGGAGAGATAAGAAGAGGAACTCGTGGATCCGAAAAATGACAAGAGTGGAAGACATCATGATCAGAGTTAAATCCCTGAAATGGCAATGGGCTGGACATATTGCCAGAAGGACAGATCATCGATGGACAGCCGAAATTTTAGATTGGATTCCAAGGGACAGGAAAAGACCCAGAAGAAGACCACATAGGAGATGGGTGGATGAAATTCGAAAGTATGCAGGGGTGACATGGAGGAGACTGGCACAACACAGACCGTTGTGGATTAAACTTGGGGAGACCTTCGTCCAGCAGTGGATTGATAATGGTTGACAATGATGATGATGATGATGATATATATATATTTTTTAGGTTTTTTCTTTTTAAAATTATCTGCACACACACACACCATGAAGTATGGAATATTTAAAAAATAACATCTTGAAAAATATTCCTATCTATCTATCTATCTCTCTGTCTCTCTCTCTCTCTCTCTCTCTCTCTCTCTCTCTCTCTATATATATATATATGCACCATGCAGGAATGAGGAATGGTGAAAATTAAAATGTTTAATCTTTTCAGTTTTTCATTTTTTAAATTTTTAATTAAATTTTACATCTTTTTTTTTCTCTTATATATATATCATCATCATCATCATCATCATCATCATTGTCAACCATTATCAATCCACTGCTGGACGAAGGTCTCCCCAAGTTTCCTCCACAACGGTCTGTCTTGTGCCAGTCTCCTCCATGTCACCCCTGCATACTTTCGAATTTCATCCACCCATCTCCCATGTGGTCTTCTTCTGGGTCTTTTCCTGTCCCTTGGAATCCAATATAAAATTTCGGCTGTCCATCGATGATCTGTCCTTCTGGCAGTATGTCCAGCCCATTGCCATTTCAGGGATTTAACTCTGATCATGATGTCTTCCACTCTTGTAATTTTTCGGATCCACGAGTTCCTCTTCTCATCTCTCCTGGTTACACCAAGTATGCACCTCTCCATGCTACTTTGAGTTATCTGCAGCCTTTGTATGTCTCTTTTAGTTAAGGTCCACGTCTCTGCACCATACGTAAGCACTGGAAGGATGCATTGATCAAACACTTTTCTTTTAAGACATAATGGCATATTGCTCTTGAAAATTATACTGTTTCTTCCAAAAGCTCTCCAGGCAAGTTTTGTACGCCGATTAATTTCTTCATCAATGTGACCCTCACTAGATATCTGCTGTCCAAGATAAAGGTACGTGTCTGTTATCTCCAGCTTTTCTCCATCAATCGATAAATCTTCATTTCTTGTAAAAGCATTGAGCATCACTTTTGTCTTCTGAAAGTTCATTTTTAATCCCACTTCTTTACTCTTGTCAGCAAGTTCCTGGATCATACTCTGCAGCTCTGATGGGCTAGTTGCAAAAATGACTACGTCATCAGCAAAACGAAGGTGGGTTAGATAATCTTCATTAATCTTTATCCTATTGTTTTCCCAGCTCAGTGACTAAAAACACCCTCCAATGTGGCATTAAAGAGCTTCGGAGATATGGTGTCACCTTGTCTCACTCCCTTTCCAATTTTTATGTGTGTTGTATTTTCAATCAGCCTAATCTTTGCACTTGCATTTTCATAGATGTTATTAATAATATTAATGTATGCATCTTCAATACCGCAGGTTTTCAGAGCCATTGTAACTGCTAATGGTTTCACCGAATCAAAGGCTTTTTCATAATCGATAAAAGCCATGCACAATGGAAGTTCATATTCCCTCGCTCTTTCAATTAGTTCTCTCAGCACATGGATATGATCTATTGTGCTATAGCCACTCCTGAATCCAGCTTGTTCTCTCGGTTGAGCCATGTCCAGTGTTACCTTCAAGCGGTGTGAAAGAACTTTAGTGAAGATTTTATAAACTACTGATAGGAGGCTGATAGGTCTGTAGTTTCCGAGATCCTCAATGTCACCTTTCTTATGTAGCAGGATCATTGTAGCGGTGTTCCAATCCTCAGGAATCTTTCCTTCATTAAGGCATCGAGTGAAAATTTAGGCGAGTACTGTTTCAATTTCTCCACTTGCTTCTTGTATGATGTCTACAGTAATTCCATCTTCTCCTGGAGCTTTTCCCAGCTTCATGTTCTTGATTGCATGTGCAACTTCTGCTGGAAGGACTGGAGGAACTCTGGTACTGGTATCTTTCATGATGTCTGGAGTGCATGTATCATCCCTTTCATATAATTTGGAGTAGAAATCTTTCACTCTTGTCAAAATTTCGCCTCTATTTCTTGTTACAGAACCATCTTCTTTTCTCAGTGCCATAATCTGTTTTCTTCCCTTACTGAGATGTCCCTTTGCTATCATTAGGCTTTGGTTGTTTTCAATTGCTTTCCTCACTAGTTCACAGTTGAATTTTCTTACGTCTTCAGTGATACTTTTTCTTACTGTCTTGCATAGCTCTATATATTCCACTTTGGAAGTCACATCTTCTTTAGTTGTCCTCATCTCTCTTCTTTTTTGCATCAACATTTTCGTTTTTCCTGATAATTTGTTTACATGCAACTTGTTCTTAGACCCAGCTAATTTTGTTGCTGTTTCCATAAGAGCTTTGGTTACTTTTCTGTTAACTTCAGAGATATCCACTTCTTCCGATGTTAGGCCTTCTAAAGCAGAGAACCCGTTCTTCAGTTCCAACTTGAAGGTATTATGGTGTTTTTTAAGGTTGGTTATGTCAATAGATTTTGTTTGTCTTATGAGGTTGCCACGTTCAAGTTTGGTGTTGAGGTGCATCTTACATCTCACCAATCTATGGTCACTACCTGTGTTGAACTTGTTTAGCACACTGCAGTCTTCTATGACGAATTTTTTGTTACACATAATAAAATCAATTTCACTTGTCGTCCCATTTGGATGTCTCCATGTCCATTTCCTGTGTGGCTTTTTCTTGAAGAAGGAGTTCAAGATGAAAAACCCTTCTGCCTCTACAAACTCAACGAGAGTATTTCCACGCTGGTTTCTGTTGCCGTGACCGAATTTACCTACTGAAGTTTCATTCTGTTGCCGTTGCCCTATTTTTGCATTGAAATCTCCCATAATTATTTTCAAGTGCTGCTTACCTTTATTATTTAGATGACAAATTTCCTCATAAAATTCTTCAATTTCTTCTTCAGGATGACTTGTGGTGGGTGCATAAGTTTGAATAATCTGAGCCTGGTATCTTCTCGATAGTTGGATAACGAGTCGTGCAGCTCTGTCAGAGGAACTTTCAACTTCTACCACTTTACCCTTCAGTTTCTTGTTTATTATAAATCCAACACCACTAGTTCTGCCAGTATCTGTCCCACGATAGTAGAAGAGATGTCCACTTTTCAGTTCGATGAGATCTTCTCCTTTTCTCCTTACCTCACTAAACCCCACGATGTCCCACTTGATCCTTTGTAGTTCCTCTTCCAATTCAAGAAGCCTTGAATCAGAAGATAGGGAGCGTCCGTTGTACGTAGCCAAGGTCAGCATCAGATGGCAGCCTAGTCCGGTCCTCCGGGGATTCTTAGCACCCTCTGCCTTCATGTCGCACTGGCCGCTGCCTTGGCCAGGTACATTCCAGCTGCCGGAGACTGAGGGCCAAGATTTAAGTTGTGGAATCATTTTGGAGGGTTTGGGCATAACTCACCACGCTGGCCAAGCGGGTTGGTGAGTGTGGGATAGAATTTCCTCTAATCCCGATGGTATAGTTATACCGCTATTGGCGGTCGTCAGAGCCCCTTTAGTGGGAACAGGATGTACCACGAGAAGGCGGGGTTGACATTTGTCAAGGAGAGGCTGTGATGTTACGCATCACCTGACCTTACATCCCATAATTATATATATATATATATATATATATATATATAACTCACCTTCGTTTTGCTGATGACTTAGTCATTTTTGCAAGTACGCCATCAGAGCTGCAGAGTATGATCCAGGAACTTGCTGGCAAGAGTAAAGAAGTGGGATTAAAGATGAACTTTAAGAAGGCAAAAGTGATGTACAATACTTTTACAAGAAATGAAGATTTATGGGTAGATGGGGAAAAACTGGAAAAAACTGATACCTACGTTCATCTTGGACAGCAGATATCAAGTGAGGGTCACACTGATGAATAAATTAATTGACAAATAAAACTTGTCTGGAGAGCTTTTGGAAGAAACAGTATAATTTTCAAGAGCAATATGCCATTATGTCTTAAAAAAAAGTGTTTGATCAATGCATCCTACCAGTGCTTACGTATGGTGCAGAGACGTGGACCTTTACTGAATGAAACATACAAAGGCTGCAGACAACTCAAAGATACATGAAGAGGTGCATGCTGGGTGCAACCAGCAGAGATAAGAAGAGGAACTCATGGATCAGAAAAATGACAACAGTGGAAGACATCATGATCAGAGTAAAATCCCTGAAATGACAATGGGCTGGACATACTGCCAGAAGGACAGACCATCGATGGACAGCCGAAATTTTAGATTGGATTCTGAGGGACAGGAAAAGATCCAGAAGAAGACCTCATGGGAGATGGGTGGATGAAATTCGAAAGTATGCGGGAGTAACATGGAGGAGACTGGCACAAGACAGACCGTTGTGGAAGAAACTTGGGGAGACCTTCGTCCAGCAGTGGATTGATAATGGTTGACAGTGATTATGATATATATATATACTCGTATATGTGTGTGGTGTGTGTATTTAATTTGTTTATATTAATGGCTAGCAAATAAGTTGGTATATTCCTTACCACTAATACTGTGTTAATTTAATTCTACAACTTTTCCGTTCCAGATTTGATCTTTAAAACAATGTTCCCATGACAGATGTATTTAAATAAAACCTTTCTTTCTCACATAAGCATATATAAAAGCCATCAGAAAAATTGCAAATATTTGCATGCATTCATACAAACAATGAAAAATTGAAATAAATAAAAACTTAGCTTTCTGATGGCAGAATATTCCATGACATATTCCTTTGATGCATTTTCCTACCAAAAAAAAAGGGAGGGGGGGGGAATAGAAGGTGTTACCTGAATATCTGCAGAGTCTTGTAGTGTAATATCCAAATTTCCCCCTCCCAGTATTCCTCTTGTTTGGAGATAGATTAAGAAGGCTTTCCAAGGCACGCTTCCAAATTCTACGGTCATGACAGACATCTAAGTGCAGTTGGAGTTGCAGCCTCAGATCCTAAAATGTCAATATTGGTTCTCGTACTTACCTTATTAATACTAGTATTATTGCTTGTGGGAATGTTTAATGTACGTACAGCATCAGGTTTCAACACTTTTCTGCTAGTCACCCGAAGTAACTCTGCCTTTAAGTCAAGCTCGTAACATGTGTGAAATGTTGGGAACACACTCTTGCATGAAAAACTTTGAAGGAATCCTGACAATTTTTGAAGTGATAAATCCTTGGGAAATACTTGGTGCATAATGTCAGCATTCTTGATAAAATAAAATTTCACAATGATTTGAATGTTTACGCTCCATTCGTCCTGATGATGCCGAGCCAATAGCTCTGCGAAACTATAGTCGATATATGATAGGCCTTTGATTGTGGTAAACGCTGGTATTTTTATTTTATCTCAAAACCACAAAGTTTTGTAGTCATAAATTATCTATAATTTTAGGTGTCAACTGGACCTTAGACTACAATTTGGTATGTAAGTATATTAAGATATCCTACAACGGGAGACGGCAATATAGCATCTTGCTTCGGTTTCGTTTTTGGACTTATTTAATACCGATATAGACTTTACAGGAACATAAAACTTAGTTCCTAATGTTGATTATCACGAACTCAATCTATGTCAGTGTTCTTGGTTTTCCTATTGCACGTACTAAAACAGGCCACTGCACAACCCGGCATTATTGCGTTTCTTACGAAATACTCAAACAATGAATCTCAGTGGTAAATAAGAATAAAAATAAACACAACCTAAACATCAAACTTGAGATACGAACTTCAAACAGTTGCACATCAATTACGTTCATTGCGGAAACTTCATCACACCAATTGCAAACAAACAGTGATGCGGGAAGCCGAAAGACTAAGCGTCCACGCCTACGTCATGCGCCGCTTAAAATTAACCGCGTCGGACACTGCGCAGCTCAAGCGGGACCCTCCTAAGTAATATGCCTCAAAGTGTTTAAATAACGCCGCGAGAGATATTTCCTATCTGAGGTTGAGAGACCCGAACCCTCAGCGCTCTGCGCCTTTTGTCAGGTGAAAAAGAGAAATATTAGATGTTTGGGAACAGATTTCCCTGATAGAATAGTACGAAAGAAAAGTATGGAAATATTAGAGGAGAGGGAGTAGACGGTTACCCGTTAAGAAGTGAAGTTGTAAGCTGCCCTACATACTTACCTGTAACAACAAGCCATTTCAAGTGCTATTTCTCTCCGCAGAAAAATGCCCGGTACATCTGTGCCACAGAAGAGCACAGGGGGAAAGGAAGGAAAGGACACGGGAGAGGGAACCTGGAAAAAAAATTATCACACACAGAACATCTTTCCCAGAGAAGAATCGTCTTTGAACTCCGGGTAAGACAAAACTGGCCATTTGCTCAGTGTTGCTCGCCAGCCAATGAGAGAAAAGATTTTTCCCCATTGGTTTACAGAATTTTTTCACTGGTTTACTTTTGTTGATTCTTGACAGGCATGTCAGATTAACCATAGCTGAGGTGGTGTGATCACAAAGTTACACCGATCGAGGTTTCAGATGCAACATTTTGCTCGGCTCTTAAAAGGGCCTTTTTTTTTTTTTTTTTTTTGTTTTGTTTTGTTTTTTTAATTAAGGAAAAACAACAACAAATTTTAACATAAAAAGGCAAGACCAACAATACCTTGTTGTTTTTTTTTAAGGGCAGAGATATTTAGTACAAAAAAGATAAATCTTTTATGCAACATTTTGCTCGGCCCTTAAAAAAGCCCTTTTTTTTTTTTTTCTCATTTTAATTTAACTAGGTTTCTTCACATGGGTGAAGTATGTTTTCAAAACAGAGTACGGCTCTTAGAGGATCCCACCCCCTTTTTTTTTTTTTTTTTTTTATTTAACGAGATTAATTCACATGTGTGAAGTAAATTTGCAATCAGAGTAAGGCCCTTAAAAGAGCCTTTTTTTTTTTTTTTTATCAGAAATTCTTCATAGGTGAGAAATAACCTCTAAACCTAGTCCCAGTTATTGTTATTTTTTTTGCTAGGGTAGCTATGAATTGGGTTAAAAAATTCTGTGAATTGGTTTACAGAATTTTTTCACAGGTTTACTTTTGTTGCTTCTTGACAGGCATGTCAGAGTAACCATAGCTTGGGGTAGTGTGATCACAAACAGAGTAACCATAGCTTGGGGTGGTGTGATCACAAACAGAGTAACCATAGCTTGGGGTGGTGTGATCACAAAATTACACCGATCGAGGTTTAAGATACTCGTTTAGAGTATGCAACATTTTGTCGGCCCTTAAAAGAGCCTTTTTTTTTTTTTTTTTTTTTATCAGAAATTCTTCATAGGTGAGAAATAACCTCTAAGCCTAGTCCCAATTATTGTTATTTTTTTTGCTAGGGTAGCTGTGAATTGGGTTCATTTCTGGAACTTTATTTAAGATAGTTTTTGGCCTTTTATAACTGTCAGTTTCATTGACAGTATAGTTAATGGCCGCTCTGACCAGAGGATTAGGATGAATCTTAGCTTTTTCATAGTATCTGTAAGCTAAGTCATACATCGTGTAATGGATGGAATTAATATTTAGCATGCTTCGGATAGCATGGTTTGAAGTTCTTCCATCAAGTCCAACCATATATCGTAGGGTTTTATTTTGAAATGAGGTAATCTTATTTTTCTGCTGTTTGTTGCAGTTACCCCAGATAGGACAGGCATAAGTAATAACAGGGCTGATACAGGCTTTCCATATCAAAGTTTTGTTTTTCCTGCTAAGCCTTTTATTTTTTATTATTGGCTGGAGACTTCCTCTGATCTTAAGGGATTTGGACACAGTTTCTTTAATATGCTTGTTCCAGTTTAGGTTGTGGTCCATAAAAAGTCCTAAATATTTAACATCATTTACCCAAGGTATTTTTTTTTTATACATTTCTATTTCAAAGTCTGGATTGTGATTGCATTTAATCCTAGAAAATAGAATTGCTTGAGTTTTTTCGGTATTGATTTTAATTTTCCAATCTAAGAAATATTTCTCAAGTTTTTCAACATAATGTTGCAACATGAAAGTTGCTTGATTTTTATTTTTGGAAGTATAAGCGAGTGCAGTGTCATCAGCATAGAGAGCTGTAGTCAGATTCCTGTTATTATAGTTGGGAAAGTCTGACGTAAAGATAGAATACAGCGTTGGTGCGAGTACACTGCCTTGAGGTACACCAGCTTCGATTTTTTTTTTTTTAACGATTTTTTTCCATTGATTTTTACACAGAATGTTCTGTTAGTGAGGTATGATTTGATTATGTGTATAATCCAGGGTGGGAAATCATGTGCTATTAGCTTGTAGATAATTGCCTCATGTGGGCATTTATCGAATGCTTTTGCCACATCCAGAAATATGGCTGCTGTGTGTTCCTTTTTTATAATTCCTTCAGCACATTTTTCAGTTATTCTAGAGAGTTGGTGCACCGTGGAGTGTTTATCTCTAAAACCTCCTTGAGTAAATGGAATTACTGGGAATTCCTCACAGAATTGTTGCATTCTAATAAGAATTATTTTTTTCAAAGATTTTTCCCATGGTTGGGAGCAACGAAATCGGTCTGTGATTTTCAGGAATTGCCGGGTTTTTGCCTGGCTTGGGTAAAAGTATTACCTCTACTGTCTTCCAAATATCAGGGAAGTAGTTTATTTTAATGGCACAATTGTATATTTTAGTAAGGGTTTGCACATATTCTTCCGGTAATGTTTTCATAATTTTATTATTTATGCCATCATTGCCTGGTGCCTTTTTATTTTTAAGATTATTAATATGAAACCTAACTTCCCTTTCACTGATGGGTAGTGGTTTTTCAAAGTCAGGAGGAACAAAAATTTTTTTTTGGCCCTTAAAAGGCCTTTTTTTATTTCTTATCTTTTCAGTTTCTGGCGTTCCGGACCCGCGAGAGGTCGTAGCACCTTTAACTTGTCTATCGGACGTAAAAGAGGCCGTAGCATTTTGTACTTTTGGCTGTTGTTTTCTTTGCCTTGTGCTTCTATTTTTTTTTTAAAAGAGACTTTCTGTTTGCTTTTAATTGGGGATGTTAATACAGGTTTTTTTTTACTAGTAAATTCTTCATAGAGTTGTGCACTTTGGGCGATGACTCTAGAATTTTCTACATCCTCCGCGTGTCTAAAATAAGTATTCAGGGCCTTTTTCATTTTAATGGCTACATCAGTGTCAGGGATGTCATTTATTTTAAACTGTTTTTCTAGTGAGTTTGCAAAAATTTCTGCTTTTTCTTCGTCAGTTCTAACTACCGTCCCATCTTCTTTTCAAAGTGTTTAAAAGAATTTCTGTATTTTATATATTTTTAATAGAATCAGATACTGTAACTAATCCATGTCGGTGTAAAAATCTCTTCCGACAAAAATTTAATTTATTAGGTGCATCGCCATGTATTTCTGCTTATCACATTGCAGCAAAAAAGTGCAGATATTGTTTCAGAATGGGGAAAGTAAATTTAAAACTAAAATATAGTATTTCAATTTTATTACTGGGATAATATTGAATATACACTGACGGAATAAAATCCCAACTCCACGAAAAAATAGTTGTAGAAAAATGAAATGGTGGCAATACATTTGTATAGGTAACATATTTAATCGAATAAGGTTTCAAGATCACAGCTTAATGTAAGCGCGGGAAGAGCCATTTTAAATGTGAAATGCTGGTTCATTAAGAACCGGTGTAACCGCCAGAATGTTGAATGCAAGCATGCAAACGTTCATGCATTGTGTCGTACAGGTGCTGGATGTCAATTTGTGGGATGGAGTTCCATGCCTGTTGCACTTGGTCGGTCAATACAGGGACGGTTAATGCTGGTTGGGGGTGACGCGGGAGTTGTCGTCCAATGATGTCCCATACGTGCACGATTGGAGAAACATCTGGTGATCTAGCAGGCCACGGCAACATGTCGATACTCTGTAGAGCATGTTGGGTTACCACAGCGGTATGCGGGCGAGCGTTATCCGGTTGGAAAACACCCCTGGAATGCTGTTCATGAATGGCAGCACAACAGGTTGAATCACCAGACCGACGTACAACTGTGCCGTCAGAGTGCGTGGGATAACCATGAGAGTGCTCCTGCTGTCATAGGAAATTGCTCCATAGACCATAACTCCAGGTGTAGGTCCAGTGTGTCTCGGCCGCAGACAGGTTGGTTGCAGGCGCTCACCTGGCCTCCTTCTAACCAACACACGGCCATCACTGGCACCCAGGCAGAACCGGTTTTCATCAGAAAATACAACAGATATCCACTCCGTCCTCCAATGAGCTCTAGCTTGACACCACTGACGTCGCAAACGGCAGTGGTTTGGAGTTAGTGGAATACACGCTACAGGGCGTCTGGCTCGGAGCTGTCCTTCAAGTAACCGATTTGTAATAGTTCGTTGTGTCACTGAGGTGGCAACCGCAGCTCGAATTGTTGCCGCAGACGCAGTACGATGCGCCACGGCCATACGCCGTACACGGCGGTCTTCCCTCTCAGTAGTGCCACGTGGCCGACCGGAACCTGGTCTTCTTGAGCAGTACCTTTCCTTGACCACCGCTGCCAACAATCATGCACAGTGGCTACATTCCTGCCAAGTCGTTCTGCATTGTTGCGAAAAGAAAATCCACCTTCTTGTAGTCCTATTACACGACCTCGTTCAAACTCCGTGAGCTGTTGATAATGGCTTCTTCGTCTTCTTAAAGGCATTCTTGACCAACATCAGCACACTACGTCGAATCTCAACGATAACTAACGCTCACGAACGTTACAGCGCGTATTTACAGCAAACCTGCTTTGCATGTTCCGATGGGTGCTACTAGCGACACACGTATGCGCCGAGCGCGAAGTTTGCATAGACGTCATCTTACAGATGTACTCTCACCTCAAACCAACTGTCGTTTATCTAACACAACCGCTTCTTGGTGTTGGGATTTTTTTCCGTTAGTGTATTTTAGTCATCCACAATATGTCCTTATAAGGCATATTGTGGATAAATATTTCTGACTTAAGCTTCGTTGATCTAAACTTTTCAATTGTTAAAATAACATAATGCATTAATGTTCTAGAAAACACTGACACAGTCTATTGAATGTACATGTTGTCCTGTAAAATCGATACGATGCCATTAAATAGCAAAGGATCCACCCATGATATACTTTAGTTTTGAAGATGCTGACTTCGTAACTTGCTATTCTACTTCTTCATATTTGCTGCAAAATTAGATTCCTATTTTGGGGGATCTAACGTCCACCGTGAGCAATCGAAGTGATATCAGCACAGTGGCCTTTCCATAATTACATGAATTGATTCCAGGGAAGGAAAAGAGCTTGATCCGTAGAATAAACGCATCCATGCTTCCCCGGCATTCGAATCCGTATCGATCTCGGACGAACTATCAAACGACAGCGCTTAAACAGCTGCAACACACACACACACAAAGATTGTGGTTCAATTTACTACAAGTGACTTCGCTCTTGAGCATGCGTAACAGCACACCTTAATGTAACTTTAGCTATATGACGGTGATATAATAAAACATTTTAAAAATAAGAACTCTCAGTTTGCGACACAATCGGAAATTTTCAAATTTTTTATGAAACTTAAAGATTGTCAGGGAAATGCCCATAACGGGGGTGCATCTTTTTATGAGTCTATGAGAAAAATCTCGTAAGATCGAAGTAATGTTTTATCTGTTCTATCGTTTTCCATGTTATAAAAATAGTTTACGTCTTCATCTACACACCAAAATCTCTAATGCTCTAATGCAAATTTTAATCGCATCTCTAGGTATATGAGAAAAGTGCAATGATTACTCAAAATTACAGAATTTATTACACTTGAAAAGTAAAGTGGAGCCTAAAATCTCTGAACAAGTATGATGGTTTTTTCATCTGTTCAACCGAAATGGATATTTTCATTTCATAAGTTACCTTCGTTCTGAAGTTTTAAATAATGCTATTAAGAACGTTTAAATAAACGTTTGTTACGCCGAAACATCGCTTTACCAATTGTCGCTTTCAGTTGAGGTTAATATAAGACCAAAAATTACGCATAATATAATTAAGCATGTGTTTCAGAACGAACGCTTGGTTTCCATTTAGGTGCTTCACATGTTTGATTTCATCCACTCAGAAGGACTGTTTTGACAAGAATGCGAAGAAAAGTATGTCATATGCCAGAAGTGTCATGCAATTATAAAATAATAGGAATTTACATGGAAATCCTAAAACAAGCGTCACTTTACTAATCAGCTGAGATAAGGCACGTTAAAGATAAGAATGTTCATTCTGGAACATTTAGTTTATAAATATATAATACTTACGTAATAAGATCTGAAATATGCAGCAGATAGGCAAATGTATTTCAAGGTGCCATGTTTTAACAACGAAAGAAGGCAAAAAAGAGAATATATGAGTTATCATGGGGGTGCGCCAAATGACCTTAAAGCAATTTTGTTTGTGTGTTCCTTCGGTTATGTATGGATACTTTAAATTTTCCGAGTCAGATAATTTTTTTAAGCGTACAATTTAAATTTCTAATTTAAAATTAGGTTTAGAAAGGCGGGTGCTTCCCGATTCACAAAGTACTGATCTTTAAACTTAGAAAATTGGTGAAAACAGATTTCATTATATTGTTTGAATTACGCAAGGGGAAATCTCACTAACAGGTGTAAGGAATAATCCAGAGGTTTTAAATTTATTAGCAAGGAACTCCTGTGAAATGCACTATAACTTTTATACAGCCGCCCCGGTGGCGCAGTGGTCGAAGCGATGGCTTCTGATCATTCGCCCGAAAGGGATCCGAGTTCGAATCCCGGTGAGGCATGGATGTTGTGTTTGTCTTTCGGCACTGGCTCCCTCCCTTCCCTGGAACCAGTGGCTCTAAATTAGGGACGGGCGACTGCTTATACCCCATTGAGTTGCTCACGGTGGTCGTTAAACCTCCAATTAAAAAAAAACTTTTATACACATGAAATAAGATATTTGATTATTGTAAAACTAATTACAATGAGACTTTTTTTCATGTCAAAGATAGCCAAATATTAGAGGATATGTCGTTCTATCCATTTAAAAGAGAGCTATGAACATACTAATCAATTAAAATTTAAGCGATTAATCTTTGGAATGTAAAGGTTTGAGCAAATTTTAACATGTATGAATTTTACATCTCAAAACAGCACATCCGAAACACATGCCTTCACAAATGAGGAATCGTGCATAATAATTACTGCTGATAAAGCACAAACTTCAGTAACATTTAGCACCGTATTTAAAACGTTTTTGTGGCAATGATGTCTTACATTATGACACTAAGACTGACTTCAGTTTCTAGATACTTTATACTTCTTGGGAACGCTTATTTAAACATTTTCGGCGAACCCTTCGGAATTTTTCAAGGACTGCTGGCTTAGAAGAGTCATGTACCATTTTGCGCACTTATAAGGCATTCTGATAACATGACAGTTGTACAAGCGCATCTATAAATGCACATGCTGTTTTATGTATTCAGATTTGCAATATGTTGGAACTCAAGAAACAAAATTTAGGTTCACCGTTTGTACGGTTACGCAAAACTAGAATTGAAATTCAAATCTTTCAAAAACCAAAAGCTGTCCGATTTTTGCAGAATTACAGATAAATAACCAAACAATTAAAGTCAAACAATAATTTGTAATTTTTTATTCGGATAACTTCCTATAAGTATCTAATAGTTTGCTAAAATTAAATTTAATTATGTTGGTAATTGAAATGGAGAACTATTGATAGTTACGACTATCGATAGTTTTCGATATTTAAAAAAATTACAATTGATAACTATCGATAGTGTGTTGGCAGAGTTTCTCGGGAGAAAATTTGTTTTCTGTGATGGAAATCTTTTTCTGACAAGAATTTTTCTTACTTTTTCGCATTGTCAGTAAGCTTAACGCCGATACCTTGAAACTAAGTTTGTTTGTTTTTTTTGGTTTGGGTTTAATGGCCACCGTGAGCAACACCATGGGCAATGGGCTGTAAAAAGTCCCGCGTCCCTGATTTAGCGTAACTGGTTTCAGGGAATAGAGAAGACAGTGCTGTAATACAAACACAACCACATCATCCATTCGCCGTAGAATTCGAATCCGCACCGATCTCAGACAAATGGTCAGAAGCCAGCGCAAAGACCACTTCGACAATCGGGTGGGGAGTTTACATTTTGACGATATGTTCCCGAAATGTGTGAGAAAAAGTCACGGAAATTTTTTTTTCCCTGAAACTAATGCGCGTCTCCTTAATTCTCATTTTCTGTTTTTATTGCGTGATTTTGTTATGTTTCTGTTAACAAAAGCTAAAGTAAATTCTGCAGTTTTGTATGCAAAAAGAATTTTTTCTTCAATGTTTAGCAAAATCGTGGTAATAATTCGTCAGAATTAAAAAAAAAAAATTACCAAATGTGATACTAAGGATATTAGTATCATTTGATCAAAACGTGTTATAGAAATATATAATATTAACATTGCACACTTAGAAAGAAGTGTGTATGTTTGTTCAAAACTTTTCACACGTTATTCTTGAGTAGCAAAGGACATTTATGTACGTTGAAGCATACCACATCCAATATATGAGAGCAATAATATCTGCAACCATTTGCAATAGGTTGACTTATTACTGACATAGTAGTATCTGCGATCATCTGCTACAGGCAGACTTTTTCCTTTTTTTTTCTTTTCCTTTCCCTCTCTTCCTTATATCATCATCATCATCATCATCACCATTGTCAACCATTATCAATCCACTGCTGGATGAAGGTCTCCCAGAGTTTCCTCCACAACGGTCTGTCTTGTGGCAGTCTCCTCCATGTCACCCCTGCATTCTTTCGAATTTCATCCACCCATCTCCCATGTGGTCTTCTTCTGGGTCTTTTCCTGTCCCTTGGAATCCAATATAAAATTTCGGCTGTCCATCGATGATCTGTCCTTCTGGCAGTATGTCCAGCCCATTGCCATTTCAGGGATTTAACTCTGATCATGATGTCTTCCACTCTTGTAATTTTTCGGATCCACGAGTTCCTCTTCTCATCTCTCCTGGTTACACCAAGTATGCACCTCTCCATGCCTTCTTTGAGTTGTCTGCAGCCTTTGTATGTCTCTTTTAGTTAAGGTCCACGTCTCTGCACCATACGTAAGCACTGGAAGGATGCATTGATCAAACACTTTTCTTTTAAGACATAATGGCATATTGCTCTTGAAAATTATACTGTTTCTTCCAAAAGCTCTCCAGGCAAGTTTTGTACGCCGATTAATTTCTTCATCAATGTGACCCTCACTAGATATCTGCTGTCCAAGATAAAGGTACGTGTCTGTTATCTCCAGCTTTTCTCCATCAATCGATAAATCTTCATTTCTTGTAAAAGCATTGAGCATCACTTTTGTCTTCTGAAAGTTCATTTTTAATCCCACTTCTTTACTCTTGTCAGCAAGTTCCTGGATCATACTCTGCAGCTCTGATGGGCTAGTTGCAAAAATGACTACGTCATCAGCAAAACGAAGGTGGGTTAAATAATCTTCATTAATCTTTATCCCCTTGTTTTCCCAGCTCAGTGACTAAAAAACACCCTCCAATGTGGCATTAAAGAGCTTCGGAGATATGGTGTCACCTTGTCTCACTCCCTTTCCAATTTTTATGTGTGTTGTATTTTCAATCAGCCTAATCTTTGCACTTGCATTTTCATAGATGTTATTAATAATATTAATGTATGCATCTTCAATACCGCAGGTTTTCAGAGCCATTGTAACTGCTGATGGTTTCACCGAATCAAAGGCTTTTTCATAATCGATAAAAGCCATGCACAATGGAAGTTCATATTCCCTCGCTCTTTCAATTAGTTCTCTCAGCACATGGATATGATCTATTGTGCTATAGCCACTCCTGAATCCAGCTTGTTCTCTCGGTTGAGCCATGTCCAGTGTTACCTTCAAGCGGTGTGAAAGAACTTTAGTGAAGATTTTATAAACTACTGATAGGAGGCTGATAGGTCTGTAGTTTCCGAGATCCTCAATGTCACCTTTCTTATGTAGCAGGATCATTGTAGCGGTGTTCCAATCCTCAGGAATCTTTCCTTCATTAAGGCATCGAGTGAAAGTTTGGGCGAGTACTGTTTCGATTTCTCCACTTGCTTCTTGTATGATGTCTACAGTAATTCCATCTTCTCCTGGAGCTTTTCCCCGCTTCATGTTCTTGATTGCATGTGCAACTTCTGCTGGAAGGACTGGAGGAACTCTAGTACTGGTATCTTTCATGATGTCTGGAGTGCATGTATCATCCCTTTCATATAATTTGGAGTAGAAATCTTTCACTCTTGTCAAAATTTCGCCTCTATTTCTTTTTACAGAACCATCTTCTTTTCTCAGAGCCATAATCTGTTTTCTTCCCTTACTGAGATGTCCCTTTGCTATCTTTAGGCTTTGGTTGTTTTCAATTGCTTTCCTCACTAGTTCACAGTTGAATTTTCTTACGTCTTTAGTGATACTTTTTCGTACTGTCTTGCATAGCTCTATATATTCCACTTGGGAAGTCACATCTTCTTTAGTTGTCCTCATCTCTCTTCTTTTTTGCATCAACATTTTCGTGTTTCCTGATAATTTATTTACATGCAACTTGTTCTTAGACACAGCTAATTTTGTTGCTGTTTCCATAAGAGCTTTGGTTACTTTTCTGTAAACTTCAGAGATGTCCACTTCTTCCGATGTTAGGCCTTCTAAAGCAGAGAACCTGTTCTTCAGTTCCAACTTGAAGGTATTATGGTGTTTTTTAAGGTTGGTTATGTCAATAGATTTTGTTTGTCTTATGAGCTTGCCACGTTCAAGTTTAGTGTTGAGGTGCATCTTACATCTCACCAATCTATGGTCACTACCTGTGTTGAACTTGTTTAGCACACTGCAGTCTTCTATGACGAATTTTTTGTTACACATAATAAAATCAATTTCACTTGTCGTCCCATTTGGATGTCTCCATGTCCATTTCCTGTGTGGTTTTTTCTTGAAGAAGGAATTCAAGATGAAAAACCCTTCTGCCTCTGCAAACTCAACGAGAGTATTTCCACGCTGGTTTCTGTTGCCGTGACCGAATTTACCTACTGAAGTTTCATTCTGTTGCCGTTGCCCAATTTTTGCATTGAAATCTCCCATAATTATTTTCAAGTGTTGCTTACCTTTATTATTTAGATGACAAATTTCCTCATAAAATTCTTCAATTTCTTCTTCAGGATGACTTGTGGTGGGTGCATAAGTTTGAATAATCTGAGCCTGGTATCTTTTCGAGAGTTGGATAACAAGCCGTGCAGCTCTGTCAGAATAACTTTCAACTTCTACAACTTTATCCTTCAGTTTCTTGTTTATTATAAATCCAACACCACTAGTTCTGCCAGTATCTGTCCCACGATAGTAGAAGAGATGTCCACTTTTCAGTTCGATGAGATCTTCTCCTTTTCTCCTTACCTCACTTAGCCCGACGATGTCCCACTTGATCCTTTGTAGTTCCTCTTCCAATTCAAGAAGCCTTGAATCAGAAGATAGGGAGCGTCCATTGTACGTTGCCAAGGTCAGCATCAGATGGCAGCCTAGTCCGGTCCTCCGGGGATTCTTAGCACCCTCTGCCTTCATGTCGCACTGGCCGCTGCCTTGGCCAGGTACATTCCAGCTGCCGGAGACTGAGGGCCAAGATTTAAGTTGTGGAGTCATTTTGGAAGGGTTTGGCCATAACTCACCACGCTGGCCAAGCGGGTTGGTGAGTGTGGGATAGCATTTCCTCTAATCCCGATGGTATAGTTATACCGCTATTGGCGGTCGTCAGAGCCCCTTTAGTGGGAACAGGATGTACCACGAGAAGGCGGGGTTGACATTTGTCAAGGAGAGGCTGTGATGTTACGCATCACCTGACCTTACATCCCTCTTCCTTATATATATATATATATATATATAATGTAATCACTACGTAAATTCTAGCATATTAAATATTTATTTTCCATATCATATATAACAATACTATTCTCTGACGTATATTTAAGCAGACATAACGAATCACTTGGACGTAATGTCATCAAAAGTCCAGTGTACTCAAACATGTTCAGTCCATATATATGATATCAAAAGTCTGATGAAATTTAATTAGGCTGAATCACAAATACGAAATTATACTCTTTGCCGTCACAAATGACCAAGCTGTATGCATGCCACAACTCCAGTCAATTCATATTCTCTAGGACTCAACCATATGGTTCCACGTTATGAAAATTTAAAATATTTATAAAAATATACCTCATGACGATGATACACATCAAAAACTAACCAAGGAAAGGAACTGAATGGCTAAAACTTCAAATCATAGTCCATAGCGTCCTCAAGTAGTATTTGACGATCTTCACAGATTGCTATGCATTTCGGTGTATCAACATCATCTTCAGGCCAAAGTTGTCATCACTTGAAGACACAAGAGCCTTACGAGAGGCCCTTATATACCTATATGACCACTATAATGCGTGACGCCTACGTTGATGAAAATGAATAATTCGATGTTAATCGATGTGTTCCTGTAGTTTACTAAATGCACTTTTTTAATCAACTACAAATCACATTACCTACTAGAACAATTCGATATCATCCCCTAAATTACAATTTTTATATACTTTAAAATAATTTCGACACTCTCTCCTCCTCGACTAACATTCTCCATGGTAAAGGCAATTCTATTGGGTCCTTTTTGTTACAGTTGTTTTTTTTAGTTTGTTCAATAACGATCGTCTGAGCATAAAGTATGGCACGTTGAGTTTTATGACTACATACAATTGCTATATTCTCAAAATCCGGTACTGCTTCTGTTTTACAGCAATATTCCATTAAAGACTTGCACATTTTTTTGTTTTTCCAATTATTTACATGTCCTAATTGTTTACTTAATATCGGTTTTTAGTACTTCTTATATAAAACTTATTTTCAGTTCCCACGTTGTGGGTGGTGGGAATACGAAATACATCTGATTGACCAAGAACTCTTGTTTTATCTCTATTTTTTTACACTAAATATCTGTATGTGTTCTACATTTTTTAACACTTTATTTTTAAACACTAAATCTCTGTAGTTTTGAGTGGGGCTGTTGGTTAATTGTTTTTTTTTGTGGGGGGGGGTGAGGGAGGATCATACGACAGCAGCTGGATGCTGTCGTTTTAAATTATCCCTTAGATTTGACGTATTGCCCGACGTTTTGTAGTTTTTCCGCAAAGTCTATATTCTGCGTAGACCTTATCCTTACCAAAAGAAAAATAATGTTGCACGAAAGTTATATTACGTTTACCCATTATTACTGATTACTTACTTTCAACAAAAAGCTGTTTCAGGACCTGACGCATCTTAAAACTTTTAGTTCAAACAACAAGAGCAACGCTTTTTGACTTGGTCTTTATCTGACTAAAACGTACACTTCCGCTTTTAGCTTGACTTAACATGAAGAACAACAAAGTGCAAAATCCGCATACCCTCACCGTTTACTCTTTTGATTATAGTTAACTTTAGTTTCGCATTGCCATCAGGTATCAATATGGCTGTGGTTAGTGTTTTCGATACCAGTATAAATGAGGTGAAAATGAGCATTCTAGTCATAAAAGCTATCGGTGGAAGCTGAATAGCTCACACCATCGTGATTTATACTTACAACATTGAAAAACGTAAAACTATCGATAGTTATGAAAAACTATAGATGCACTATCGATGTACTGAGTCGGACAAAACTATCGCTAGTGCCATCGATAGTACCTCGACCTCTATTTGGTGAACTTTTTGCATTAGGTATTAGTAACCACCAGCTTTTCAGATTCATGCATCACGTGTCTTTAAGGTCGAAAAAAATTTTGATAACGCAAATTGCCTTTTTCAGAAAGTTGTATTCTAAAGTTCAGGTAGGGGTACCTGGAACTTCAGAATACAATTTTCTGAAAAAGAAAAACTTCAGAGTTAGTGATTGACCCCTGTTTCGAGTATTCTGTCAAATCTTGTGACCGCAAAGCCAAAACATTGGTGATCATCGTGGAAAGATCGAATGCTATCTACAACATAACCAAATTTGCTGCTCAGAATGAAAAAAGGGTACATATAGTTGTCGGGTAGATTGTAAATATTGTGATCCATATACCTGTACTCCACGGAAAACTTTATGTTAGAGGAAATCGGAATATTGGTTACAGAATGTGGCTTCTGAAGAGGGTTTTGGCAAGGCGAATTTCGTATGGTTTCATCATAATTTGGGACGGTGTGTATAGAGAAAAATAAGGAAAGCGTTTCATCTTTGGTGGAGCTTAATGCATCAGGAAAGAATCTCTTGAATCTCTATCAATTTTTTTACGTTTTATAGCGGTGCCTGAAATGAGATTAGAGAGTTCCTCACAGTCTAAATATCTTCCACATTTGTGGTGTAATTTTCGACTTGGAATTAGTACTTTTCGGGTCAAATCGAACAGGTCCTGAGGTATGTCTTACTTGAACAGGACATTAATTCACTTTCTGTGTCTTTTTCTTTATGTAAAAATATCGCGTACTTTCCACAAATAGTGCTCGCAAATGATTAGCAAATTTATGTGGTTTTGACATCGCCTAGTTTGGTAAAGCCAATGATTCAAAGAAATGTATTTTTTCTTGGAATCGTAAAATTTTGATTGAATATCAGTGCTATTAAAATTATAGGGACATGAATTCTATAATTTTTAGATATACTGTAACCATTTATTTTATGCACGGTTTTTTACGTAAATTAATAACAATGTGTTTCATTGCATCCCTTTTTTCAGCATCTTTTTAAAAATTCATTTCCCCATTTTCTATAGGCACCGCTGATATAAGTACTAGGTGTGCAACTTAATTCTCGGCCACAGGCACGACACGTTGACAGCAAATTTTGGCGAATCGGATACCTACCTAATCAGGGGAATAATCCCCGCCGTGTTGGATACATTTGAGCCATCGGTCAGGGAGCTGCCGAATACCACTGCGGAAAAAAAGGGCTGTTTCCAGTTGATAAAGCCATCAATACTTGTGTGGACCTTCTCGACAGAAGTGAAGTGCGTAGCACTTAAGTGATGTTGCAGGGAGCGAAAGACGTGATAATCCGACGTGGCGAAATCTAGGGGGCAAAATCTAGGGAATACGCCGGGTGGGACAAAATCTCCTATCTTAGGTCTGTGATCGTGTTTAAAGTTGTTTTCGCGGTGTGAGAACGCGCGTAATCCTGAAGCAACAGGACCGACCTTCTATCCTCGCCACCGTATGGCCTTTTTGCCTCCATTATGTCACTCACATGAATGAAGTGCTGATACTGACGCTCAGCATTGACCGTTTCACCAGGTTTCAGCAACTAATAGTGTACGACACCGCGCTGATTCCGCCATATGCACAGCAACAACAAACTGTCATGGATATTCGTTTTGGCGGTACTGGTGGTATTCTGACTTGGATAAGCCCGCGATTAGCGCCGCTTAGGATTATCGTAGAGGATCCAATTCTCATCACAAGCCAAAATCTTGTGGAGGAAATACTTGTTCTTGAATCTGGAGAGCAAGGACACAGCAACATCGTAGCGCCTAGACTTGTTCGCAGTTGTCAGTTGGTGGGGCACCCAACGTCCCACCTTGTGAATCCGTCCAAGCTTATGCAGGCGCTTTGCAATGGCTTGCCGTGTTACTCCGAATTTCTGGGCGAGCTCTGAATCGACAGGGATCCGCGTCCAACAGTTGGTACAGTCCCCATCGTCAAATTTGTGTATCTGTCCCGGACGTTCTGCATCACGGAGATCGACATTTTCCTGCTTAAACCACTGGAACCACTTCTTACACGTACTGTAGCACACAACAGCCTCACCTAAAGCAGCACAGATCATTTGCTGGGCTTCCGCGGAAACATTGTTTTCAGTTGAACGCGAACAGGAGGCAGTGCCTCAAATGTTGCTTCTGGAACGGCATCATTGCTTTCACCATCAACGTTCGTCCCTTCTGTTACTACAGCTATGAACGGTTTCGGTTGCATGGAAAACTGGTGGCTGGCGCTACAATCAGCCATTGTCGCAAACAACTACTTGTATTTGCCGACGTTCTATGTTCACTTGCGGTTAGGGGCCGAGAATTAAGTTGCACACCTAATACATTAAAGGGCGCGGGTGATATAAGTACATTAAACGAGACACATCCATTTGAACTGCTCTTTATTTATCAATTTTTTCCATATGCGGAGTTATCTCAACAAATACCAAACAATTCACGGAAACTTGGAAACCTCAAATGAAAAAACAAAAGAAGAAAAAAACATATTGCCATATTTTGACTAGTAAAATTCTCAAAAATTTACTTCAGAGATCTCATGACGGAATCACTTATGTCCGCTTATAACAATGCAGTGCGGGAACAATTTTGGTACTGGGGCCGTGGGTGGCCGAATGGTCAGAGTTTGTGACTGCTACGGAGAGGTCTCAGGTTCGATCCGAGGCAGGTACGAGCGCTCGAACCACTAAATATCCGCCGTGCGTCGAATCGGTACATGGATCCGTCGAATCCCGGGTACTGCACCCCTACCTTTACAAATAAGGGCGTCATACTCGCCTTTTCTACATGAATTTCTTACCGGGCACTCTAGCCCAAATCTCCTAGCTTCTATTTCTAAGGGATGTTTAAGACCTGGGGTCAGATACTCCCTCCTAAAATCATCTACATATGATCTGATCTGATCTGAAGTTTGATATTGATAGAGCTAACCGATTTCGTGTTCAGATATTTATGTCGTTTAAAGGATATTGTTAAACACTGAGTCCGGTTCGGCGCTCTAATTGTTCAAAATTTTTGTCGTTAACATATGCACTTGATAGCAAAACATATTTTCCAAATTTTAAAAGAAAATGATTTACTTTTCCTGCAAACGACAGTGGAAACAATTGATTGTAATAAAACAACACTTGCTTCCAACTATGTAACATGTTTTCAATACACGGATATGGTGGAGTGGACGCCTGAGTACATGTTTTTTTTTCGTTATACAGCTCTGTATTTTAATACATATTTCTGGCATTTTCTTATAGTCAATCTCACACTGTTGAATACATAGAATAATGCGGATTAAATTTGATTTGGACAGTAAATTCGAAACAAATATATATAGAATACACCGAAGTGACAAAACATTAGGATCAGCGAGCGTCTTCATCAAACCAAAGCCACTGAAGGTTAAAAACTGAGTGTGTAAATCATTTCAACAATATAAATAACAGCTGATGCTCAGCTCTATTAATCAGTGCTATTCTTGTTCTTCAGACGGAAAATGCAGTGCACTTAAGGTAGTTTAGCAATGGCCAGACGATTAGGACCGAGCATTTCCGAGAACGCTTGGTTCGGGGCGTGCTCACGGTCAACCGTATGTAGTACCTTTACCTCGAGGAGGTGAAAACAACTTGTCGAAGATAGTTGATGGGCCGGTGGTCGGTGTGGCCTGACGACGGCTTATTCATGCTAGAAGTGAGGGAGAACATATTCGTATATTTCGAGCTAACAGAAGGAATAGTGTGGGCAAACCCATGGTATTTGAATGCTAGTGACGGGAGAAATGTACGACAAAATAAAGTACGTTGAACTCTGCCGAATATGATTAGGCGTAGCCGTTGTAGATCCGCGTGCGTATGCTAACCTCGGTTACATTTGAAAACGCTTAGAATAGGAATCCGTGCATCACAACTGGACCTTGAATTAGTGAAAGAAGGTCGTCTGGTTAGGTTAATGTCGTTTTCTGTTACACCATGTGGATGATTGCGTACGTGTGCTCTGTTTATCTGTGAAAGTGATGGCAGCTGGATACAGAGTGGGACGAAAAAAGTTGGTGGAAGGGAGGTTAATCTTTCGGCAATGTCCTGTTAGAAAAACACTGAGTCCAATTATTAATTGCAGGATTCCGTTAACTCTCCAACGTACCAATACTTTACTGCAGAGCAGATATATTTTTTAATGGCGACGGTATTTCTCTCTAATAGTATCTCATCTCAAAAGAGAAATGCGCCATGTGAAAATGCTGAGATTGTTAGCAGGTATAACCTTGGCTTGCAAATTCCGCAAAGATCAATCTAATTGAGCATATGTGGTTTGTGTTAGAACAGGAAATCTCTGCTGCATCGGCTAAACCTCCTAATTTACAGGAGTTATTAATTTAGTAGTAACGTGTTGATACCAGATAACATACGAAACTTCTAGAAATCTTATAACGTCAATACCTGATCCGATAAGAGCTGTTTGGCAACACGTGGAAGACAATCATCATGTTAGGCAGTTGGTCATTATGTTTCGGAACTTCGGTTTATTATCGGGAAAAATTCGATTACTTTTTCGCTAAGATAAGGATTAGAATATTAATTTAATTTCCGTAATTATTTGCTACACTAAATAGGCCATGATACAGACTTACCCGCGTTTCTCTATGCGCTACAAAAGATTAATGACCCACTGATAATACACAGTAGAGTCACATTAATGTGACCATCTCCTACTTTTGATATCAACAGCGCGTAGCCAATGAAAGAAGACACGTGTCGTGAAATGGCATGGGTGGTATATAAGGCGTGCTGTAGGCATTCTGAAGACATATCATTTGTTCCTCTCATGGATAAAATGTGCGACGCATCAGATTTGGAAAAAGCGATGGTTATCGGCTTACAGGGCAAGGGTGGCATTATTTCTGAAACAGCGTAGTTTGTGAACTATTCGCGTGCTGTTGTGGTAAACGTGTATAGTGATTTTAGAAATGGCACCACTGCGTACAAGTGACATGGAAACTTCGGAGCACCACGTGCCATTGATGTGAGACGTGAACGTAGGCTTATAATGTGCGCGAAACCGATCGAGACGCCACAGTTGAGCAACTCACTGGCCGAATGAACCAGGGTACTACCGGAAATGTATTTAAAACGACAGTTTAGCGAACCCTGCTGCATATGGGGCTCCGATGCAGACGGATGGTCACTGCACCTACGCTAACGGTGGTGCATCTGCACTGCAGTATCGAAATTGGACCTCGCTGATTGGCAAATTATTGCCTTTGCTGATGAGTCACATTTCCTGCTTCATCGAACGGATGGACGTTGAGGTATAAGGAGAGAAACATCTGAGAACAAACACTTTTCAACCATTGCTTGCAGAACACAAACAGGTGGGGGCAGCGTTATGTTCTGGGTAATGTTTTCTTGGCATTCCCTGGGTCCACTCATACTTGCGTAACGCACTATGGACCGAATTATTTATGAACCCATCCTTGCAGACCACGTACACCCATACATGCTGATTGTCTGTCCTGGGACGGATGTGATCTTCCAGCACGACAACGCAACATGTCACACAGCTAGAAATGTCCGACAGTGGTTAGAAGGGGAAGATGGAGACCGCAAAGTACTTCCCCGGCCTCCTAGTTCCTCAGACCTAAACCCAATTGTGCATCTGTGGGACCACCTTGATCGTGTTGCTCGCTCTATGGATCATTCACCACGCACGCTCCAGCAGCTGTCAGATGCACTGTAGTCATTATGGCTCCAGATACCTGTGAACACCTTCCAGCACCCTATTGAGTCACTCCCAGCCCGTTAAGTTTCTCTCCACACGACGGTTACTCTGGATATATGGTTACAATAATAGGACTCGGCAGTGTATAAGCAAAACTGCCATTTCCCCAAACCCTAGTTGGAATCGTGCATGCTTCCAAAGAAAAATCCCGTTTTAGAAAAGAAAATATTTAAATGCAGCCAAAACGTTTTCTTTTAAAAGTAATGTACTGTATCTTTATTAGACACCAGATTGAGTTCCGTTGTCTTATATTAATGAATTATTGAACACACATACTAATTTTACTACATTGACACTAATTGAAGTTTCAGTGTTTCATTTTCTTAAAACCCTGTACAACGGAAAGTTGCTAACATGTCAAAAATAAATTAACCTACTTAAAGGTGTTTAAATCATTTCGTGCCATTTTAATAAAATTCGATTTTAAATTAAAAATAATATATATATGATACATTTTATAAAAGAAAAACTGCAAACTAAAAAACGATTTTTTTCTATTGAATCCGTATCATATAGGACAATAATTTGTTTAATAACGCATATTTAAAGGGAACATAATCAAAGTTTTGTGCTTTTAAAAAAACGCCGGGCATATAAAAATTCGAAGCTCTGTAAAAAATATTTTCTTATGTAGATTTGGGCAAATTATGTCAATATTTGGACAATTATTTCAAAATTTTTAGTATAACAAACCAATAATACTACAAGTAATATCCTAATTGTGTAACAATATTGCATGAAATTGATAAAAATATTCGTTTCCTCTGAAAACATTCTGTGAAGTATTTACTCTCTCTCTCTCTCTCTCTATTATAATGCAAACAAAATTCCCAGTGATTTCCATAAATTTACACGATTTTCCATAAATTAAGCAACAAACCGAAAAACCGCGGTAACTGGGCAAAATATTGTTCAATTGCACGAAATGTGCATGTGTTACGGGCGAAAGCATACATCATTGATGTACTGAAGGCAAATGAGTGGCGCTCTCAGCGCTTTATGCAAATGCGCATGAGCTTAAAACCAGCTGTTTCGGAGGGAATCACCAATTTATCAGCGGCGGTGAATGACGAATTTTCGAGATAGCAATTTCGTTTATCTGGCTTCGGTCCGTTATTTACCAGCCGAGTTGCGCTACAGAGTGATAGGCCGACTCGAAACAGGAAAAAGGCAGGAGGACGTCGCAAGGTGGCTCAGGGTCTATCGTTCTGTAGTCAGCAGGATATGGCAGTAGTTCCAAGCCACGAATGCATCTTCCCACAGGTACAGCAAAGTTATGCCAAGGGCGACGACATCTTCTAATGACCGGTACTTGCGGCTTTCGGCACGGCGGAAGAGGACTGCTACACCGACTCATCTCAGATCTGTGCTTGCGACATCCACCGGTCAGACGGTATCAGCGCCGACGGTACGCAAAAGGTTACAAGCAGGAGAACTGTGGGCTCGGCGACCGGTATTACGAACCACCCTCACCCCCTTTTACCGGAGGGAACGTTTCAGTTAGGCACAAATGCATGTGAACTGGACTCAAAATTAGTGGAGCTCCGCTCTGTTCACTGATCAGTCGCGATGCTGTTTACAAAGTGATTCTCGCCAAATATAATCCGCAGAGAGGCCTGTACTCACTATCTTCCCTCAAATATCCAGAAAAGGGACACCTGTGGTGGTGGTAGTGTTCTAGTGCGGGCAGGCAAGCCGTTAGGAAGCAGTACCGACACACTGTGTGTTGCCACATGGAAAACGCAATGTTTAGATACATGGAGACGACATCCTGGACCCTACTGTTCGTTCGTATGCAGCCGCCATTGGATATACATACGTACCGCAGGCGGATACAGCCAGTACTCACACAGCTCACCTAGTACACCAGTATCAGGAATAGAAGCTGTATAGTCCGAATGGAGCGGCCATCATCCTCCGCCGTTCTGAATCCAATTGAGCATGTCTGTGATGCTCTTGGGAGGTGTGTTGCTGACCTCTAGCCCCCTTCCAGAACCCTCATGGGCTCCGAACTGCTTTGATGGAGCAATGGATGCCGCTACCCATGAAGCGCTCGACATCATAATTAAAAGCATGGAACATCGCTGTCTGGCCTGCGTTCCTGTTCGGGGTAACCACACTCCGTATTGAAGTACTTTTTCCTATTTCATCATGATACCTATATTTCTGTATTTTCATATTTGCATCAGTGATACAAAATGTAAATGCTTTTTATCACATGATCTTACGTTTTTTTTTTTTTTTTTTGCGTTTGGTCGGTTAAAACTTACCACCAAATGACACCCGAATAGATTGCATACTTGTTGAGTTATTACACTTTTTCCATTTTGTGTTTAGTTTACTGGAACCAGTATATATATATTGTCATTTTGGACCTAAAGATAAATTAACGTTTAGTCATTCCTAATTTAACGTCGTAGTTGGAATAACAAACGCATGTAAGGTACTCTGATTTAGATTTCATATTTCTATAATTGCAGGAACGATACGCATGCATGTTTTAGAATTGAAATGGAATATTTCGTTGCTTTTTCTCTGATGTATTTATGGCTTTGATTGTATTTCCACCATTTAGTTTTAATTCCAATTTTTTCATTGTTCTTACTCTCTTGATATGCTTACTCTGAGTCAGACCTTTGACTTTTGTATATAACATGTTATCTGATTCGAGAATTCCAAAGTATTTATAATTTTCATTATATGACAATGATTTCTTTAATTTACTATTTTCTAGTTCAATTCCATCTATATTCTGGACTTTTCGTCGGCACGTGGATAGTATTGCACATTTTTGCAGTCCAAACTCCATTTGTATATCGCCACTAAATATTTGCACTGTATGCAACAATGTTTCATGTTCGCCGGAGCTTTCTGCTTACAATTTAAGGTCATCCATGTACAGCAGGTAGTTGATTTTTTCATGTTGGTCCGAAATGTAGTAGCCAATTTTCGTTTTGTTCAAAATCATTGACGATGGAATTAAAGAGATATTAAACAATAAAGGCGACAAAGGATCTCCTTGAAATATGCCTCTCTTGATATTAACTTCTCCGAGTTCTTCACCATATGCATGTAACACTGTTTCCCAGTTCCTCATATTTTCATTGAGGAATCGGCAGATGTTCTTGCTAACTCCAAATAGTTCCAAACAAGTGTTAATCCAGCTGTGTGGCAATGAGTCAAAGTCCTTTTTATAATCTACCCATACCGTATTCAAATTCGTTTTTCTTCTTTTGGGGTTTTTTAGTATCATTTTGCATTTAGCAGCTAGTCTTTTGCGCCTCTTTACCTTTTGAAGTTCCCCTTCTGTTCTATTGGGTACAAATTGTTATCCCATGAGTAGTCATATATTGTTCTTGCTAGTACTCTTGTGAAAAGTGTGAATGTTGTTGGGAGGCATGTAATTGGACGATAGTTAGTAGGTTCATTGCCTTTTTCTTGATCTTTCATTATAAGGAATGTGCGACCTGTTGTCATCCAATCTTCTGTGGCATAATTCTGAAGTGCATAGCTATTCGTTGATGAAGACTTGTAACATACTTCAAACAAAATCCGTGCAATTCAACTGGCTCAGGTGCGCTCCAGGTTTTTTTAGGGGGTTTAACGACCACTATGAGCAACTCAATATGCTGTAAGCAGTCGCCTGTCCCTAATTTAGGGCCACTGGTTCCAGGGAAGGGAAAGAGACAGGCCCGTAAGAAAAAAACAACATCCATGTCTCACCGGGATTCGAAACCGGACACCTGTCGGACGAATGTTGAGATGCCATCGCTTAGACCACTGTGCCACCGGATCAGTCTCCAGGCTTTCACATTCTTTACTTGCTGTGTAATCATATTAGTTGTTATCATCAGATGTGCATTCCTTTCAGATCCTGGCAAACATCGGTGATCCACAAGGCATTTTTATTATGTTCAACTTGGCTTTGCCAAATTTATTTCCAAAATTTCAAGGCATCTTCCTTACATCAACTTATGTCTATTTGAATAGCCTTTTATCTCAATCATTTTTAAAATACTTGTTGCTGATTCCGAAATTGCGCATTTTTTTGTACTGTTTTATGCGTCCGTCATATTTTTCGATTTTCTTTGCAGTAGCTGCTACTCGTTGTTTCAATTCTTCCATAATTACAACAATTCTTTTCCTTTTCCATCTTTCAGCCATTTTAAGTTACTGATGTCACTACGGAGTTCATTTCTTTTCTTTTCTAGCCGAATTTTCCGCTTAGGAGTGCCAGGCATTTCCTTCTTTGGCATCTTGTAACCAAATTGCACTGTTACCATGGCAGCTGTACTGTACATGAGCTGGTTTGTTTCCTTTAAAATATTTGTTGGACTTTTGTCCACGACATCATTTGGAGTTTTTAACATATGTTTCACTTGTTTGTTTCATATTTGACCAATAAGCGGAAGACTTTGTCGTTCATCACCTTGTATCATATGGTTTAAAATTTTCTCTTTAAAAAGGCTTTGCTGTTCTTTCAATTCATGGCTGTCATGTTGTTTCACAGATTGTTCTTCGGGTAAAATATTTTCTGCTACTTGATCTTCAGGCTTTGCCAGCACGACGTTTTCCACGATGTGGTCCTTATTTTGTGTTGGTCCTTTTTTGCCAATTTATCCAACTTTTGCAATTCCAGTTCTGTAAATACCTTGTTCGTGATGATAAATCTTCTCTGATTCATTATTCTTTGTTCTGTTATTCCACTGTATGGATGTTTTCTTTTCCAAATTCGCATCATTCTTTTTGAAAACCACGGGTTCATGGAGTTGCCTGGTAATGGCATTTCATGATTTCTCGATTTTCAGCAACTGCTCAAGTTGTCCGTTTCTTTTGTTCCAGTAGCCCTGCAGCAGCCTGTCCTGGTTCCTCAACATGATCTGCTGTGAGCCCTGAAGCCCAGTTGTCGACAAGTGTCTAGGCGCCATAACCCCTGACGCGGTCCATGGCGACCCGCGCGACGACCGATCTTTTGTGGAATTATTTTTGTTTGTTCTCCTCATGGTTGATGGTTGTTGGGTACTCTTAGTCTGGCTCCTCAGTAAAGACCACTCTGATTTGAGTGGCCCTGCTGGTAGCAATGCTACCGCCAGCATAGCTCATAACCTCATCGGGATACACAAGTCTCACCACAGTGACAAGGTGGCACCCTCGGCGAGGTATTATTACTATTATTATTATTTTTTTTATTATTATTATCATTATTATTATTATATCGCAATCACCACAAAGCGGGTGATTGGGTCGCATCCAACAAGAATTGTTCGAGGCTAGAATCTGGCCTAATACAGATTCTTGTTTCTCATCTTGATCTTCCTTGGGTGATATTTTGGGCCCACGCACTCTTTCCTTCTGATTCCACACATTAGATGTTGTGAAGCCGCTAAGGTACCTGATATCCCTTTCTAATTCGTGATCATGTGAAATACCTGTACATGTTCTTTAAAAGCGAGTCTACTAAACCGTGTAAGCTGTGGTGATGGCCTTAGCAAATGAGGATTAACCGGGGCTGGACTATTTCTTATAATAGATTTCCTTTCCTTCTTAACGTGTTTTGCATTGGAGGATATTCTGAGCCCTCATGCTCTCCTCTTCTATTTCTAAGCAAGACATATAGCGATGCCACCTACGCACGTAATACATCTTTACTAACTCGCAATCGTGTGAAAAGCACAGACACCTTACATCTGTATCATTTTCAGAGTGCTGCTGGATCAACAGAAATTCAATTAAAACTGGTGGAATTTTCAAAGAGACGTTGAGAAAAAGGATATATATAATGACATCAATCGTTTAATTAGAATCTAGTGGATTTTTGTTAATTGATGCAAAGAAAATTTCAGCTTAGGTGATGATCGCGATGAAAGACTAAAACTGATCAACAGGTCAAGTGGCGGTGGGGCGAGTTCCGTATGATATAGTAAATGAATGGTTAATATACTGATAATTTTTCATAGAGCGAGATTTCTTTTTCATCTTTGCGAAATTAGTGCTATACCATTCCCCTTTTGTTATTCTCCTTATAAAACGTCGACGTGGTACGCCACTTCTTCCGTAAGCCATTTTAGTACGGCCGCTACAGAAGGAAACCGACATTTCATGCTGTGGCAAGCTAAAACTGCACTCGACTTTGTATTAGTCTTTGAATTACAGAGAAAATAGCATCAAAAGTGGCATAATGATCTTTCTCACAAACTGGTTAACCAATGTATAATGATGTTCGCAAATCACATTCCAACTAAGCATACTAATACATATTATCATCCGAGGAAAATATTTCGTTTTGTTTAAAAACAATAACAGTTATTAACGCCTTAATTTCTGAAAGACTTATGAAATAAAATACCTTGTTTATCATCTCTTTAACATATGACTCAAATTCAAACGCATCTTACCATGCAATTTTTAATTTAATGGGCAGTAGTTAATACAACATCAAACATCTGATTTCATGAAGTTGTTTAATAAAAAATTATATATACACATTTACAGTTTTTTCTTTGTGGACATATTTGATATGAACCACCTTGAGCAAATCATTAGCAGAAGGCTACATTAATATTCTTGACAATCCATTCAAAATGATAAAATTAAGGGACACTACATTACATATATAATTATTTCAATAATATAAAAAACTTAGAGCATGATTCCAGAGTGAATGACGAATTAATTTTAATAAATAAGAATATAGCTTTCAAGTAATTATCCAAAAAATCTAACGAAATATGATTTCTCTGGGAATTTTCAATGTGCTTAAGGTACAACCGCAGAAATGAATCGCAAGGTATAAACAGCAAGGTATAAACAGAGGTATAAACAGAGAGATAACAACCGCAAGGTATGAACAGAGAGATAACCCCTTTTATGAGGCTTACCATATACAGTTCTCACTGAAATTAAAATGCTCTTCGTTGTGCTTGATTTCCTGTCATATGTCAGAGTAGGAACCATTAAACTTTCACCCACATTCATTCGGGATATTTGAGATCTCCCTCTTTCCTGTGTTGATTTCGTCATCAACGCGATCTTCTACGTAGTTTAGATTTCCGCGTGTTTCATATGTGCTAAAAATTCATATAAATTATTGCAAAGAACACGTTGCGATGGCGTCATTAAATGAAGCCTAACCGAGTACCACGAACTGTAAAGCTGGCCATGACTTTTTTGTAATACCTTAGGAATGAGACACTAAATTGTGTGACCGCGTTGCTATACATTATAAGAAATATAGCATATCGGACTCTCCTATTTGCATATTAAATGTTGATGTCATGAAATTCAAAATACCTCTGCTCTTTTATGTCCCCGTAGTTCTTTCAGAACTATCAGAAATAATTTTCAAGCAATACTATTGCAATAATACTGAATGTAGTTGTAGTGGAAACAATAATAATTGTAAGGCTTTAACCCTCTGGGCGCCAAGAGCGTGTTAACGCATTTTCATTATCTGTCCCCCAAGCGGCAAGGGCGTCTGAACTCGTCCTGAAATCGATGTCCCAATAGCGGCATGAGCGAGCTGAGACGTCCTCTGAAAGATTTCCCAGTAGCGCCAAGAGCGCGTTTAGACGTTTGTTCCTTTCCCCTGCGTAGTAACCTAAGACACGCCCCATGTCAGTTGTTAATTGATGAATGGAGTTTAGCCAAACGAAATGTTGTGACCCAAAGAGTGCGAACAAAGGCCCCACGATAAATCCCTATCCCCATAGGCGGGAACTTTGAAGACAACATCATTACGGCTATGTGAAATGGGAGACGTAAAACTGCGTCGCACGGGAATTTCTTCATTTCTTCTCAGATTTTTACTATGCTTTATTTTTTTATTTCTTCTCAGGTTTTTACTATGCTTTATGTTTTCATTTCTTCTCAGGTTTTTACTGTGCTTTATTTTTTCATTTCTTCTCAGGTTTTTACTATGCTTTATTTTTTCATTTCTTCTCAGGTTTTTGCTATGCAGTTATGAACGTGAATTAGGCTGGTTAAAAACCGTTTAAAAGTCCTAGGGTCTACGAATTAATATTTAGTGCCTAAGTAAAAGCGCAATTCTATTAACTTGACTTGATATGTAATCGTTGTAATATAACATTTATAGAATAAAATGTGTTAAAAAGGCCTAGGGCCTATAAATAATTTTTTAGTGTCTAAGTAAAAGTGCAATGATATTGACTTGACGATGTTAAACGCTGCAATTATGACATCATTAGAATAAAACCGTTCAAAAAGACTAGGTCCATGGCCTATGAATTAATTAAATAAAAGATAAATATTAATAACTTGACATGTTATGTAAATATGTAGTTCCTACGTAAAAGCGTAGCGTTATTAAAAACTTCCAGCTTATCAACCTTTTTCTGAACACAGCATGAGTCATGCTGTAATTCTGTAGTTTCATCGAGCATTGTGGTTTTAAAAACTGTACTAAGTCACGGCAATTTCTTTCTTCAAACTAAAGTGCAAATCTCGGTTGGCTTACATAGAATGTTTTCTCCAAATTTGTTTTGAGTTCCCAATTCAATTCTCAATAGAGGCCAAGAAACGGCAATCTTTATTACCTCCCCTCCCCATCCTTCCCCTTAAACTTTAGTGTCAAGTTACTCTACACTCGTATGAACCAGCCTGAAAATTCAGACAAACAAAAGAGCTCCTTCCCGTCGTTAGACAATTTAGAATACTGTCACACATAATTCGGTAACTTAAATAAATGGCACACATTCGCTATTCCTCGGAGGAAAAGTAAATTATGCCCTTCCCCTTAACGAAAAACATGTGGCAGTTTTCCTGTGTGGCACTTTTCCAAGTTTCTGATCTCTTTTCCATTCTGGCGGTTTACCAGCAACCGTATCATAATCAATGCAACGCATGAATTAATTTGCTGATTTTTAGCACATGTAATAATTTGTGTTTATGCCTGTCTGTCTCTTCCTATCAGAGTTTTCTGTTAAGAACTCAATGCTTTCTGAGGAAATTATAAAAGTTAGAAAAAAAGGTAACTTTTTTGGACTCTTAGGCTAAATAGAGCTTTTCACTATGAAATGTTTAAATTGTATAGTTGCTTAGCTAACTTCCCGCTCGAGGCACAACAAGAAATGGACCAAATTTAAATGAATACATTAAAAAAAGCGGTTTTAGTTAATTTTAATTCATTTTAGCTAACAGCACCAGCGTTGGTATTTTTGGCGATATTCATTTTTCTCTTAGTTTGCAAATATCCTTCTACTGACACCGCAAGTAATGTACATATAATTTTCCTTGGTTGTAGAGATTTCTGAGAAAACTCTTTCTGGTGCGAAAAGAAAAAAAAGCCATATTACATTTCTTTTCTTTTAAATTTTCAAATTGTTCACGTATTCCCACAAGAGGTGTTAAAAGTTCTGGATTTCAAAACTGTCAATGTGCCGTCGTTAATCGACTGTTACAGTTGCAACACAAATTTCGTTTTTTTATCTCTTATGGACAACAACTTCACTTTGGCATTTTTTAATTTGCCGATGCCCGCGCAGATTTCTTAGAAGGGGAGTTGTACTTCAGGGAGGTTTTAATAAGATTATTTTTAGAGCTTGCTTCCCTATAGCGTAGTTATATTTACTCTATTCCAATGAATATTTACTTTGCAAGTATGCAACTAAAGCCGTTGAAAATTGTTTTTGAAAAAAAGGAAAAAAAAAAATAAGAGGAAAATGCGAACAAAATATCGTACGCTGGAATGCGTTTTGTAAATCCGTGCCATCCACTCGAATGCAGAACAACAGATCTAAGTTTTCTTATTCTGGCTGTACTACTGTAGTGCTACGAGTCGGCGTTTTTTTTTTTTTTTTTTTTTTTTTGAGAGAAACATTTTTCGCCTTGGACTCTTAGAAACTGAGTTATATCGACCTGAATAGGACATACATGTATGCCTCTGGCGGAAAATTATGCATCGTTTAAAAAGAAAGTATTCTGAAAAGGTTTTTCGAGGCGTTTTTTCTATCGAGTTTTCAGAATTTAAGATTTTACTGCAAATACATCAAAAGCAGAAATAAATACATATAAGTTCAATGTGGGGAAACCGTTCTTTACTAAAAAAAAATTATCTGCAAAACATTTCCCATCAGGAGCTGTTTCGGAGTTTTAGAAACAGAGATATCTGGGGAAACACAATTTTACTTAACGTACCCTAGCATAAAATCTATGCATTACCTGAAAAAGAGACTGTATCTAAAATTATCTTCGATATTAATGGCAACGAAAACAAAAAAAGAAATTACCGAATTAGAAGCAAATGTGTGGTACAGAATATATTTTGAATTCAATGCCATCTGCATTTACGTCACCTTTGCGACGAAGTTGTGCATGGAAAACAACAACAACCGGAGTTCAATAATTATGTTTCTCACATTTCAAGCATCCTAAGGCAAAAATGCTTTTTCAAATCGGACTAACAGTTGAAGAGAAGTGGTGTCCACAGACAGACGGATGGGCAGACAAAGTGATAACATAAGTATGATCTGTTTTTACAAAAGACGTCCTAACGACTGAATGAATAAATAAGAAAGCAATTGTTATTTCAGATACCTGTAACGTTCGGTCAGTTGTATTTGATTTATGTTTGAAACACAATTTTTTTTCACTTCTGAAAATAAGTGTTATAGACCACGCTCTTCTGTTATATTCTGAGCTGCGTTGCGCAACTTTCCGGGAGTGGCGGGGGGGGGGGGGGGGGGTCGCAGCTGAGGATATAACTAATTTCAAAATGATAATCTGCGATCTTTATCGTGAACAAACCCACCAGCAACTGCCACGGGATAGTATTAGCCATGATCTCAAACAAAACAAACGCATCGGTGGACGTCGCTGAAAGATACACGTAGCACTTTGGAAATGCTTCACTTATTTTTGAAAATAAATCTAAAAACAGAAAAACTATTCTAGAGAAATACGAGATTTACAAGTAGAAAAAATGTAGGTTATAAGTAGGAGATTTTTTGTTAATTTTAATCTCCTCCGCAAACATATTATATAAAATAATAGTCGCTCCGGTGGCTCAGTGGTCGAAGCAATCACTGGCTTTTACCGAGATGTGTCTGGGTTAGAATCCATCTTAGGTATACTTGTGTTTGCTTTACGTCACTGGCTCTCTAGCTTACCTGGAGCCAGTGACCCTAAATCAGAAACGTGGAACTACTTATACATTCATCGAGTTGATCATGGCGGTGGTTAAAACGAAAAACAAAATGAATAAATTAAATAAAAATAAATGAAAATAATTGCCCTTATATCTTTTAATTTGTCAGAACTCCAAAGGGAACTAATAGACGCAAAACAACATTGTTTTTCAAACCAAGTTGCAGTATCTGTTACAACTACCAGCATTATTCCTGTGATCTTCATGTTTCGAATTTTAGAGGAGTTTTGAAGTGGGGAAAAAAATAGATGACCGAAATGCCACCTTACGCACCTGCTTGCTTTGTTGGTGTCAAGAGCCACCCCTAATTACTGGCACAGAACCTTCAACCGTGTGAAATCGGTGATATCAAGAGCGGTTTTGCCCGTCTGTTAGGTAGAGTGTGAACGCCTTGGCGGCGAAATGTTCTGAAAGGGTTAGGTGCCTGAACCCTTGTATTCTATAGCCTACAGTCTGCAATTGCCGGTGACCGGCGTCCTTTTAAAATTTTACCAGCTAATTCCATTCAGCACAATAGGGCTTAATTTTACCATTAAGGACACCCAACCTTTCTTTGAGCCCTACCCCACCCCCCAACACCCACTTCACCACCACTTGGAGCCATAATTTTTACCAAGGACAACCAATTATAACACATGTCGAGGGCAGCCCTCTAAGATTTTAGGAAACTCAGATAAACGTATGCGATTTTTCATATTTATGAAATACTGTTGGAAAATTTCTGTCCACAGAGTTCTATTGAATGTACTGAAGTGCGCCGAAAAATCTTCTACTAAAACCCGCGGTAACGTTCGAAATACTAACCCGGAAATTCTACCCACCCTGTCTGCCTGTTTATTGTAAGACAATTTTCCATTCAAAACCGATGTAAGAGTGGAATTACTAACCCGGAAATTTCCCCACCTCATCCAACTAATTGCAAGATGGTTTTTTAACTGTAAATATAGAAAAAAGTTTGAAATGCCGACAGCGGAATTTTCTCTCACGCTGTGTCACCCTGCTAGCTGTAAGACATGTTTCCATTCAAAACCGCGGTAAGGTAGGGAATACTAACCCGGAAATTTTACCCACGCAACCCTGCTAATTGTAAACTGAATTTTACCCTAAACAACGGTAAAAGTTTGAAATGCCGACCTCGGAATTTTCCCCAATCCTGTCAGCCTGCTTATTGTAAGACCGTTTTTTCCTAAAAAGCGCGGTGACAATCAAAATACTTACCCGGAAATTTCCCCTACCTCATCCAGCTACTTGCGGTACTATAAACTCCAATAAAGGTTTGAAATGTCGAGCCCGGAAATATCCTCAACATATTTGTACTGCTGAATGCTATTTTAAAGTATACGAAAATAGAAAAGATGATACCGGAAATTTCCCCACCCCATCCTAAATGTCGAAATGCCGATTCCGAAATTTATCCCCACCCTGTCAGCCTGCTGATTGTAAGACCGTTTTTTCATAAAAAAAGAAAGCGCGGTAAAAGTGTAAATACTAACCAGGCAATTTCCCCCACCTCATCCAGCTACTTGCAAGAGGGTTTTTTAATATAAACAACGGTAAAAGTTTGAAATGCCGACCCCGGAATTTCCCTCCACCCTGCCAGCCTGCTGATTGCACGACACGTTTTCCATTAAAATTCCCTTTGTTGAGACCGAAACGTTGTTGTCCATATGCTCAGAACTTTTTTTATTTAGTTTTGGAATTTAAGTGATTTCATAAATCTTACTATTGATGCATACACATAAAATGCCAGGTAGTCAACTCTGACAGCGGTTTCTGAATTTCAGTAACCGGCATTTATAAATCTGAAACTGTGCCCAGATAGATGACATCTATCCCCGAAAAAGTAAACGGCGCGCATTTTAGAGAAAACATATGTAATTTGAAAGTTCGAGGTAAGAGTGTTTTGCTGCGTATAGTTTGCATGCGTTTTGTTGCCAGGAAAGGTATATATATTTAGGTTTGATAATTTTATAATCGTGCTTGTCAAGCAAGGCCTTAGTTCTTTCATGGTTTCTCTGTGAACCACTGATTTCAAAATGACGAATGTAAAAGCGAGGCATCGCATAAATGACAGTTGGTACGGTCAAGTATTACATAGTGCCTTTCCGAAATGAATGAGTTTAAGGAAGAGTTTCTTTGCCACCTCTAAAGAGTTCAGTTCAAATTGTTCCCGACAGAGGAATCTAAAATCCAAAAGTTCGTAAGTTAACTGAAAATCTATGAAAATACATACAGATTGCATTAAATAGGTGTCACTGTCACGAGAATGATTCCTTGACCTGTCCTTCACGCCGAGATATTTTATTGTTTAAGCCTGTGACAATTCCAGTAACGGAAGAATGCAGCCAGTCAAGGTGAAAGCAACAATCTTCGAGTACAAAACATTAACTTCAGTTGTGATAGGCTGGGCGGTCTTGCGTGGTATACTTTCGACTTTAATTAATCCTACAACCAAAAATACACGGGTGTCAGTTTTCGATACCGAGGAAGATAAATGGGTGTTAAAATGTCAGCTGTTTTTTTCTGCTCAAATTGTCGTGGCAAAGAAGCTCTTTACTAGAGATGCGACATGGGCTGTCGCATCGTTTTGCAAGAATATTATTGGGTGTAGAAGATTTAGTTTTTCCATACAAGGCAGGATGTTTTAACGCAGTTGTTTTACATTGTGTTCGACATTCCCTGATCAAGATTTCCAATAGTTTGTGAGGCACCATTTCTAAAAACAAAAGTGCAAGAATGGCGAATGCACTGATTCACATCACAGTGTAACTCACGGTGAATGCAGTGATTCCTATTTTTAAGTATGCGGATTATCCTGCGCCCGTAATCGGCAGTTACGGTTGTTGTCTGATGTATGTACTGAAAAAACTTCGGCACACACCGTATTTAAATACCGTTCGTGGTCCTGAGGGATTTGGGATAGATCGCATTTTGAAATTCCTCTGAGTGGTACCCACCGGTAAGAGTACCGTAAAGTTTGCTGTTTCTATGTGTACAGACTTTATAGGCCATGGCAGATGCGATTGATCGATACTCTCGGTATGTCCTAATGTTTTGCAGCTTCATGAGCATTTCTCGTCCCATTTGTTGCTTGAGATGCTGGTCTCCTGCGTCGGAGTGATCCATTAAACTTCCGTGCAACCAGACCCTGCGAAACCGACACAACAGAAAGTTCCGTAGCTCTTTTTTACACATTTCTGCCTTTGGAACTTTTGCAGAAATTCTTTTGCCTAAAGGTTTTCTTTTGCCAATCAATTTTTTTCTTGTATCTTAGGCTTTTTATTTAAACTGTACCGCAACATATTAATTAAATTTTTCTTTTGATATAAAGTTTTGAAATTTAAACAAGCTTTGAGCCGCCACGAATATAATAGTTCTAAAAAGGGTTGGTGTTCGAATACTGGTTAAGCATGAATGTTGTGCTTGTCTTAAGGCACTGGTTCTCTTCCTTCCCTGTATCCCGGGGCCCTAATTTAGGGACAGGCGACTGCTTGTAACACACTGAATAAAATGGTATAATATTTTTAATATTTTGTTGCACAGTGGCTTACATTTCCACCTACTGTCATCAGCAGTTGGACACCTTAACATTTGCTACTGCCATGTTAACGAGCTAGGATAAAACATTTGTTTATTGGTCAATCATTTTTTTCTATGCGTTATCTTTCATTTTTGATATATTATCAGAATATTTAAATATTTTTTATGCGAGACCTGAACCGACAGATCACGTACGATGAAATACAGAAGAAGGCTGCAAACTGGAATATGGTAAAAAGCGGGTTCTAAAAGGAACGGGAGGTAACTTAAATTTAAAATTGCTGCCATCACGGTTTATTTAAGATGATATGTTTGGGAATTGAAACTGTTGGTTTTTAGAAAATGTGAACACGATATTTTCGTGTATGGAATATCTGTCCGAAGAATAATTGCAAAAGGATAATATCTGAAGGTAAGTGCAAAATGAAGAGTAACTTACCAGAATTTTTACAATCATATGAAGTCAGAGAATTTAGTCATACAGAAATTTTACGGTGGAAACGTATTCTTCGAAAAATATATTATTTAAAAATATGCATTTGGATATTTGTCTGTGTTCGTCATCCAGCTCGATGATCATGAAAGCTATTTCAAAAATGTGAAATAGTAATACTGAGGGCATGGACACACATCTGTGACCCTAAAGTGTAGTACCAAAACATATCAGTTTTAGTTTTTTGCATACTCCTTCAGTTCATCAACTCTTCTAAACGTCAAATACTGAGGTAATTTAACTGAAATTATCGGAAGTAAACAATAATAAAAGGTTTTCGCATTTTTGGCTTTCCTTTCTCCTGCAGTGTAAATTCGAAAATTATATCAAATTACGAGTACCACTGGATTCCTCCTAGCATGGCTCAAAAGGACAATACTGCGGTCTTATTTTCTGCATGGAAAACTATCCTAACTGTCGATAAACCAAGAAAATTCAGCTAAATGTTACACATCAGTGGCCAAGATATAAATGTGTGGTCCTATACACTACCCAAATTTGGACAGCCATTGAAGGTCGGTCGAAATATCCACAACAAAAAATTGGTTCACACGTGACTTTCGTCGCCTCGGAATGGATATCCTAGAGAACTGAGCCATTACTCTTGTTATTTGTTCGTTATTTTTTTGTTGTTGTTGTAGTTGCTTTGGTTTTGCTAGTGAAAATTTCGGATTTACCCATATTTTTAAGAAAGTTCGAAAAAGCGGTTTTTCTCTTAAATTTTAACGTTTCTTATAAGTTTTCTTCACTTGGATTACTATTTGTCTGCCTTGAAAGTTTATACCACCCAGATACAAGTGCTGAAGCTATGTAGACGACAGCCCAGTACATAGCATTCGTATCCAAAAACAGCGGAAAAAAGAACTGTTCAACCTTTCTGTCCCTGAAATTTGTTATGACTCACACTTTACTGCGGATAGTGGGTTGATATCATGCATTTAAGAATATTTTTCAAGGTTATAACGTAATTTTGGTTTCCGCTGTAACTCGGTCCTTACGTCAGTACTTACGTTATGTATGCTATGTCAGTGCAATATTAGAAGGTTCCCATACACCTTACAAGAAAGAGGTCAAGTAATACTTACAAATACTTTTTTTTTCTTGCATGAGTTGTACTGCACACTCACATATGGTTTACTGTCTTACTCGATATAGTATCAGAGATTTAACATACACACACAGTATAACAGCACGTCTACCATCAATAGCATCAACACCCCGTAAACAACTGCTTCATTGCCTTTGTATCTATGGTTTTTATCCGGCCACACATACGTCATTCTTGTTCCGACCTCAGTGTGTTGCCAACATCGTTCTCGTTTGAGGGAAACGACATAACGTAAAGGTTTGAAAATATCTAAGAGAACAACCTCAAATTTATAGAGAAAAGAAACGTGAAAGAAAAGTTAAAATAGAATACACATTACAACGTCTTGTGGGAAAACGATCAACATTACATCTGCCCACACAACTTTAAAAAATACGACGCAATTGCTGATTGCAACATAAACTGTACCATTGTTTCATACATTTAAAATAAATCGTACATTACTCATAACCGATGAAAAGCATTAGGACAACCTGCAGATTGGTACTCTTGCCTAACCTCTGTCCAAGGAATAGAAAATTATAATACATAACTGTTATTGCTTAATGTCCACCAGCTGCGATTCCATAATTGTCATTGCCAATGAAGCAGGAACAAAAAGAAAACATTTTGAAAGTAGAACTTTACTTAGACATATTAGAAATTATTTCTTCTCGGCTTTCTTTGCACACCGTAATATCTGTTCTAAACGTTAATAGAACCTTAAACTGTTAAAAACAGTTTAAGTTTACATATCGGTTGGTGCAAAATAATGAAATTTGGACGTCGAATGATTGAGGAAAAAGGTACTGGTCGGAGTTGCGTTTTTCATTCCACTCCTTGGATGGCAGTGCACGTATTTGGCGCAAACAACATGAGGCACTCCATACATCCTGAGTAGTCCCTACAGTGCAAGCCGGTGGAGACAGTTATATGTTATGGGACATATTTACCTGGCTGGAACTTGGACACCTGCTTCACGTGGAACAATGTATGACTGGTGCCTACTATCGCGAATTGCTAGCTGACTATATGCACCAAGCAATGTTGCAATTTTCTCCAATAGCGACGGTGTCTTCCAAGGTCACCATGCGCCGGAAAACAGCTACAATTATCAACATAATCAAAAACAACAATGGGAGAACATTCTGCAGGTTTCTGATGCCAAGAGGAAGCGGACAGCAATCGTCTCTTATTATTTTACTTCAACAGCACCGACACTTCCTCTGGTAAACCCTGGAAGCCAAAAAATGCTTCCTGAGCCAACTTCAGAGGGAACCATCCAGATATTCGGGTTCCCAAACACGGGAAGTATGCGGAAAACCCTGGAAAAACTTCAGACTAGATAGCCAGCGGTAGCGGGATTCGAACATCCGTGAGAAACGTCCACCTCAAACAGAACGCACACCGATTTAACCAACTGCGCTGTGCTGATGATACAGGCCCAACGTTGAGCAGGAATAATGTATGTTGCGTTGTGTGGTTTCCACACTAGATTTAATCAAAACTTGAATTTTCATAATGATTTCTTCAACAATAGTGTATATAGTAATACTTTCTCAGCAAAATTCTGTTGATAACGGTATGATCTTATAAAAAATTAGAATTCCTTGCAGGATATACTATATCAATGTAATAACATTTTCACAAAAAAACATATATTTTGCACCTGTGTCCTGTGTGGGCTCGTGTACGAGAAAATAAAAAGTCGTTGGGTAGGCGCGATATCTCTAATTTTTCCAAAATACTTGGTAACCGAAAAACTACATGGGATTTTATAATGCATGAAAATGCATGTAGAAACCATTTGCTTAGCTTCACGATACTCCCAGTTGATGCAAACGTAAACGATATGTTTCACCACTCGCGTTAAACATTTGTGAAAGTTCTTGACATGTTAATCTAGAATTGCTTTCAACATCGGCGAGTAGTTCTTCCTTTTCAATAATGGAAAGTCTTTCGGAATGTAGTGCACCTTCAAATGATTCATCAGCAGAAACACATTTTTTAAACCATTTCTGCTCAGTGCGTTCGTTGACAGAATCTATTTCAAAATCTATTTTAACGGGACATTTATGAATCTTATCAACCGAGTTTAAATTCCTAAAGCAAACAAGCCTGACTGACACCAGGTTCAGCTGACATTTTAAAAGGGTTCACAGTCACAGAAAAAGAGTGTACACCAAGTTACAGCGCACCGATTAACTGACATGTGTCTGTGCTTTATGACGCACATGAAAAGCATACCACTATATATTATAACAACCCATTACAGGGAGCTCTACCAAAAACCGAACTTTCTTGTTTAGCTAATATCAATCTACGTACCACAACATGGAAGACATTAATTCACGAGCGAATTACAATATTTTCGTCCATTAACCCGAACTTACGAGGCGCCGAAATCACCATGCATTCTAGGTTCATTTCTCCGAACTACAAAAGAGAGATAAACTTATTAAAACAACTGTTCAACTACGCAAACTTGCTGCTTATTAATACAGCGGAAGAGATAAAAAAAACCTTGTATGCATAACAGAATATTAGACGACCGACCTAAAATTATATAACATTTGTAGGGGAAAAAACATTAGATTTAAAGGTCCACATCAATTTGATTCCTAAATCAAACTCCAAATTCCAAATACAAAAAACGTTTTTCTTTTTATGAAGAGGTAGTCTGTGTCTCGCATATCACGTTGTGTTCAATTTCATCTTAAATGTCCCACAAGTTGCATTCCTTGAACACATGCACTATTGAAGCTAAAATGAAACAGAAAAGAATGGAATTGAAACACTCTGCTACAGAAATCCAACACCTTATAAAGCTTTTGAAGAATTTTCAATAAACAGCCTTTGAAAATAGTTATGAATAATAGTAAAGATAGCAAATGTGTTCAATGAGATGCTGTCCCATGCTGTCTTTAACCACTTCTTCAATAATTACTCTGATCGTTTCTTCAGCTTTCTAGAGTTTTTTAAGAAAGCTTTTCCCAGTCAGCAAACAATCTGCATAAGAGCATCGAAAGCGGCCCGTAAAAGGTTGGCTGACAAATGTTTGGACATGGAACAGTAAAAGTTATATCTAAGGGAACATTTGGTACTTGGTGATCCTTTCAGTGATATTTTTTCACGTCTTTAACGGTTTTTGGTATTCATAAAAACTATGGACATTTACACAACTGTGTAAATGTTTCCAACGCTAATTGCGGTTCTTCCCTTACACTTAAAAATGCTTTGCGTTCTAAGCGATATTTCTGTTAGATTCTACAGTATATCACCGGCATGTTTCTACCATGATCTTTAAAATGAACTTCAAAATAGTTTACTGCCGAACAACAAATCTCGTCAGCTGTGGAACTGTCCGCCCCAGCTTTTACCTGACCTTTGTTCCATATTCTAATTTTATTTCGTCTTCACACAACAAATGTCGATAATCCTGTCGTTTGGGTAAAGAAACTAAAACGTGCCCTGCTTATTGTATTGGTCCACCGCACTGAAGAGTTTGAGAAGTCAATATGCTATAGAACCGTCTTACGTTTTATTTTTAAGTTTGCCAAACACCAATATTCAAATACCAATGTACTAACGAAAGATTCTTCCAGAAAGCCTGAACCTGTTGAAGCACTTCACATTTTCTAAAAAGAAATGATCAAAAAACTATTCATGAAGTACCTCTTACGAAATCAAAATGTTAAACAATTAATACACTTTCAACAATCATCTTCTCTTTTCTGAGAAGGATGTTACCAATAAATTTAGAACCATGAGTATAGTTTTTGACAAAATAAAAATAATTCACGTTTTGATAGAGACATTTGAAAAGAAGCTGTGCAATGCCTGGACATGGAAGACATCTACGATTTCAACAGTTATAGGACTTTGAGCGAGATCGTCTAGTCGGACTCCGCGAGGCCGGGTGATCGTATAGTCGTATTGCGGAGCGAATTGGAAGGTGGGTATCGGTGGTGGTACGATGGTGGCGTAGATGGTCCGAGGAACATTCCCACACGAGAAGACGTGAAACAGGGAGTCACAGCCGGACTGATGAGCGGACCGATCGACGCATGAGAAGGGCGGCGTTGTAAAGCAGAACATCCACTGCGACGCAAATCCGAGCTGCCGTTGCACCTGAAGTGACTATGCGAACAATCCGCAACCGTCTACTGGATGCAAGACTACGTGCACGTGTGCCTCTGGCATGTGTATCTCTGACTCCAGCCCACAGTCAGGAACGGCTGCAGTGGTGTCGCCAACGTCTGCACTGGAGAACGCAATGGCGATCTGTCGTGTTCAGCGATGAAATCAGATTCAGCTTGGGAGCCTCCGATGACCGTTGCTAGTTCGATGACGCACAGGGGAGCGTCTCTACACTCTTGCATCCGCCAGCGACACACAGGGCCTATTACTGGTCTCCTGGTGTGGGGAGCGATCAGCATTCATTCCCGTACACAACTGGTGTTTGTACCGGGTACGTTAAACAGCACCTCCTACTTCAACAACATCATTCAGCCCGTTGTTTTGCCATTTGTAAGGTCGGTCCATCGTGGTGTTTTCCAGGAAGATAAACCACGCTCACACACGGCACGTGCAACGCATTATGCGCTTCAGGGTGTGAGACAACTTCCATGGCCTGCACGTTCACCGGATTTGTCCCCCATTGAGCACGTGTGGGATTTTATGGGACAACGACTTATCCGGTCTCAACGGCCAGCCACGACCATCAACGATTTACACGTCTAGGTTGATGATGCTTGGAACTCAATACCCTAAACTTACATCCAACATCTGTACGACAGACTCCATACCAGAATTGCACAGTGTGACGCAGTTCATGGCTGTTCAACCTCGTATTAACCATGTTACATGAAAATGTTATTTTTCAGTTAACCAGCAGATACAGCTGTATGTTGTCATAATGTTTTGATCACGTTATCCTCTGTATTCCGTTAATATGCTATATAAATTTCTTTGGTATCAGACGTCTCCTTTTTGGTGTTCTTTTTTCACTTTCCGGTAGTGTATTTCTTTTGCCTAGCCAGTTATTTCTTTGCCGAATTTGAATTTTATATAAAACAGAAATCAGTTTTTGTCGAATGTTTTGCATTTAATTTAATGATACGTTCTGTCTGACTTATCCGATGTAACGTGAATTAGATTATTCAGAAGAAAAATTTTCCACCATGCTTCATTTTAAATAATGTTTCGTGTCGAAAATATCTGCTTCAATTTTAAACAGCGACGGAAAAGCTGTATGGCAATAAATCGCTGAAACGTAATCATGTGTTTAAAAGGAATAATCATTTTCCCTTGTTGAAATGTTTGATGCAGGACTCAGAAAACATGATATTATTGTTTCAAAAATAAATCTTAAATAAATAAAAAGGAAATCATGTAAATCATAATGCAAAAATATGAAAATCCTTCAAAAGTTTGTAACAAATGAAGTTGAATATGTACTGTAAATGAACTCACTTAATCTACTGTTTGCATAAAATTTTTATTTCAATTCTATTTCATCGTTTTGAAAGGGAGCAAGCAGTATTTCAATATGAAGCAAACGATAATGGCCAACTTTCCTCTTTTTCCAGCAAATACGATCAGTTTCAAATATCCCCAAACGAAGAAAGACGGCGCAACAAGCGTCCAAGAGGATGGAAACCTATTGTTTCTCGCAATATAATTCTAACGGTACAGGCCTGCACATTGAAGTAATTGAAAACAAGTCATGTCCGATTAAACCACGTTCTCACTGGAACTATGGAAGAAAGACACATGTAGTAAAACATGACAGTAGGGTTTAGACGAATAAGTAGAACTTCTTAAAAAAAAACAATGACTAAGAAGGCATATAAAGATAGAGAACAAATTAGCGGCACTGGTTGAACACCATATGTGTTTCGTCCAAGCATTGTAGATTCGGTGAACTACTGCAGTCTCAACACGATATTACAAGTTAAAAACACTTTAATGTAAAATCAGCATTGTTAAAAAAACTTTACATAAAAGTTAAAATAACACAAGAACTTTCGAATCCGCATCGGACTCTTCATCAGGTGTCAGTCATATTATGCGAGCAGTGGGTTAAATACATCAAAAGAGGGATGTGACGGATCGAATCCGTTTCCGTCCCTTTCTTAAAGTTATCCTTAGATGCGATTTCATTATATTCAAGCATTCCCATCCCCACTGTTCATGATTTAATTGTCACAAAATTGCAAGCTGATGGAGCGTATACTGATTTTGAAGCACAAGCTATACTTAACGCTCTACGCGTGGTGTACAGTAGATCGTATTTTTCTTTTAATGTGTCAATCTATCGCCAATTCGAGGGAGCCTCTATGTAGTCTCCCTCTCTCCTGAACCCACCGAGGTGTTAATGCAACACGTGGAGGATGAAGTTCTGCCAACCTTCCATATTAAACCACTATTGTATTTGCGTTACGTTGACGGCATTTTGGTTTTTGGCCCTCCGCTATCGATGACCTGCATGCTTTTACAAAATCTCTGGCTTCAAAATATCCTACTATAAAGTTCACCACATAATTCGTGACTGACTTTATCCTCCCTTTCCTGGATTTATTATTAAAACGCGAGGCCATCAACCACAATGTCATTATATTTGTATACCGAAAGCCTTCGTCTACTACTTTTATGATAACGGCATTCCCAACACATCCTTTAAGTCGAAAATTGTATTCGATTCGTATAATGTTAAACCGGGAAAAATCGCATTCTTCGACATCAGATTTATACAACAGTGAAATAGCAAAAATAAAGAATTCCTCTGCTGCCTTCTTCTATTCCCAACCCTTAGTGAACAAAGTACTCCAACAAATGCAGGAGCGAACGTCTTGTACCTTGACCAGAAATTACAGATCACGTAAACATTTTGTGGGATCTGTACCCTACGTCCCACCAATAACTAATGTCTTGAAAAACATATGTGGACCTTAAGGTCTGAACTTTGGGAAAAAGACCCACAACATCTGATCTTTAGTCAAAAATGACAGGGATCCTATCCAGATGCAGGACAGACATGGAGTTTATGTAACCCCACTGAAAGTGATCGAACTCAGAAAGAAAAGTTAATATATATATATAGGATCGACCACCTGTAATCTTAAAATTCGCCTGGTGGAGCATAAATATGACATAAAATCCAGATCCACAAACACACAATTCGCCTACTTTGTGAAGAAGCGTTTCAACCTTTGTGGGACGAAACAATCATACTAACTACTCCACAGTCAAAACACTTAATTCTCTTTAATGCAGGACAGACATGGAGTTTATGTAACCCCACTGAAAGTGATCGAACTCAGAAAGAAAGTCGAAATATATATATAGGATCGAAGACCCGTAATCTTAAAATTCGCCTGGTGGAGCATAAATATGACATAAAATCCAGATCCACAAACACACAATTCGCCTACTTTGTGAAGAAGCGTTTCAACCTTTGTGGGACGAAACAATCATACTAACTACTCCACAGTCAAAACACTTAATTCTCTTTAATGCAGGACAGACATGGAGTTTATGTAACCCCACTGAAAGTGATCGAACTCAGAAAGAAAGTCGAAATATATATATATATAGGATCGAAGACCCGTAATCTTAAAATTCGCCTGGTGGAGCATAAATATGACATAAAATCCAGATCCACAAACACACAATTCGCCTACTTCGTGAAGAAGCGTTTTAACATTTGTGGGACGAAACAATCATACTAACTACTCCACAGTCAAAAATCTTAATTCTCTTTAAAGAAAGTCTGCAAATCTTTGCCAATCAGCAATAGCGTTGCAATGACGATTTCCCGTGTGTCGGGCCAAACCCTTGGATATATTTACTTCAGAGTGACTTACCAAAATTCTGACATTAATACAACAAATGCTATCACATTGCTATAAATTGTGTCACGGTGATTCACCAATAGTGCGCATGCTCTTCATGACAATATATTTCTCATCCCTCTTTCGATGTATTTAACCTACTGCTCACATAATATGACCCACACCTGATGAAGAGTCCGATACGGATTCGAAAATTCTTGTGTAATTTTAACTTTTACGTAAAGTTCTTTTAACTATGGGGATTTTTAATTAAAGTATTTTTACATTGAAATATCGTGTTGAGACGGTAGGAGTACACCCAGTTGAGAACAAATTAACGCAGAGAGAACTCTCGTAAGAGAATTGATAGTTCCACGCGAAAAAAAAGCATCAAATATTATTTGTTTTAAAAATGTTCGAAACTTAAATTTTTAAGTCCAATGCCCGTCAACATACTGAAATTTCGCATCAACACACCGCAGCATTCGGAACCTCTATTGGTGAAAACAGTTCGTTAGCTCATATATTGTGATCCTTTTAAGAAGCTAGGTGATTTCCTTCTTCACCACTCAAACTGACTCAAAAAACGTGTACTCGCAGCCCCAATGGCTCAGTGTTCTAAACGCAGGCTTCTGACCTTTCGTCGGAGTCGGGTCCGGGTTCGAATCCCGTGTACGTTAAATTTGTCTTACGTCACTGGTTCTCTCCTTTCCCTTGAACCAGTGGCCTTAAATTATCGACGGGCGACTACTTATAGCGCACTGAATTGCTCATGGTGGTCGTTAAATCTCGAATCCAAAAGAAAAAAACGGGTAGCACTGCTCACACACTTGATCTCAAAAGAAAGGAAAAGATCACTTATGGCGAATCTGTCAAGTAGGTAGGATGTTCAAACATTGTGATAAGTTTTAATGTTAGAAACTGCATCACTGCTAGCGCTAAATGAACTTTCGCAGTTATCCAGTAAACAACGGAAACTTTTTTCACAACTCTGTGGTTTTCATTTTTATTCACGCTCTTAAATTCACTAGAACTTGTTTGTAGTCATGCCGAAAACCTAGTTTTCCGAATTAGGTTTACTTTGGCCTACTCTCTTTGGCAAAAAACAAAAAATGTGTAATTAAAAGATGTCCGGTCGTTCGGCAACTAATGCCTGAAACGAACGACAGAGCCCCAATCTTTCTCCTTTTTCGAAGTCTCGTGGCCAAACCTGTTTCGATACACTTGTACACTGTGCACACTTTCAACATATCTTATATGGTTCTGTTTTCCATGAATGAAGGTATGTTTTTACCAAATATTATACTACTGTACTTATTCACGATGTTATTAATACGAACTTGGGTGAACATGCTAGCGGAACACACTGAATTTACAAATAAATGAGTCACACAGCACCTTTATCAGTCCCGGAAAGGTCATAGCGAAAGAACTACTCTTTAAAGTAATTTTCAGGATTCTGAAAAAAAAACATTTACTCGGAGAATCAGTTGGTCGAGAACTAAACAGTTTTATTCACCGTTATTTGTTGTCAATAATATTTTTCCTGACTGACACCACGCTTAACACGCTTGTGAGCAGATTTTTATTTGTTTCTGTGGAGAATGTCTCCCACAGAACAGGTGCCATGAAGCTACGCGTTCAATTCTTAAGGAACTGTTACTAAAGTTCCTTAAGAATTGATCGTCTAGAGTTTCTATTGTATTAAATAACGTTGAAATGTTGGTTTTGAGCGTAACGCAGATTGTTTACACAACTGAACACAAATTATGAGGTCTAAAATGGATTGAGAGTTAACAGTGCGAAGAAGATTGTTAAAGGAAAGCGAGTTTTCGACTTGTCGTGTATCATACCGCAATATTTGCTCGTACTTGCTCACTCGCAGCTTTAAACTTCAAAAGAATCAGCTTACCAAAAATGTTTTGTGGATTTCTTTTAAACTTAATCATACGCCAAGAAGTTTCCGACTTAGAGTGTATCGTACGGCACTGTTTGCTATTATCTGCTCACTCACAACTTTAAACTTCAAATGAACCTGCTTATCAATATTAGTTTGTGGATTTATACTAAACTTAATCACATGGCAAGAAGTTTCCGACTCGGCATGTATCGTACCCCACTATTTTCTAGTACCTGCGCAATCACCACTTTAAACTTCATAGGAATTAGCTTACCAAAAATATTTTGTGGATTTCTTTTAAACTTAATCGCATGCAAAGAGCTTTCCAATTTGATGTGTATCGTTCCGCCATATTTTTTAGTACCTTTTTAATTGCATCTTTAAACTTCAGGGGAAGTAGCTTACCAAAAATATTTTTTTGGATATCTTTTAAACTTAATCTTATGCAAAATAGTTCCCGCTTTGGCGTATATTTTTCCGCATTATTCCTTAGTACCTGTTAACTCGCAACTTCAAACTTCAAAGGAATTAGCTAACTAAAAATATTTTGTGGATTTCTTTAAAACATAATGTGATGCAAAAAAGATCCCGACTTGGCGTGTATCTTTCCGCACTATTTCCTGGTACTAGTTCACTCGAAACTTTAAACTTTAAAGGAAGTAGCTTACCAAAAATATCTTCTGGATTTCCTTAAAATTTTATCTGATGTATATAAGTTCCAACTTGACATGTATCGTTCCGTGCTATTTCCTTGTACCTACTCACCCGCAGCTTTTAACTTCAAAAGCATTAGCTTCCCAGAAATATTTTGTGAATTTATTTTAAACGTAATAGGATGCAAAGAAGTTCCCAAAGAGGAATCACATACAAATCTAAAAGATAAGTATGACAGAGTACGTGTTTACAAAGCTCTCGATGTTTCCTCATTGAACGTCTTAGCAACTCTGTTAAGCCTCCCACAGATATTTGCCGTATCATCACTAGCTTGCCCTCTTATTAAAATTTTCTAACGTCCGGGGCACGTGACATCCAACGCTATGCTTACACTTTCCAATATTATCAGCGATCATCGCTAAGCGAGTATTGGGTTTGTATACCACTCCGGTTGAGGTAAGTTCATTTCTAGTTTCTTTTCATTCCACAGAATCTTAAATCCTTTCTGCCTTGTAATTTATTTGCTTCATACTGTACTTAGTGAAACACATTTAGTCATCATAAAAGTCCAAATTAAATTTACAAAATGCGATCAGTATTAAAAACATAACGAAAAAGGTATAAGGTTACCAGAAGCATGTGCACTAACGAAAAGAGCTTCAAACTATATATTTGACCTTCCAAATGTATACGATATGTATACAAAATTTAAAATCCAGGCTTAGACGGCTTTACAGGTTTCACCAGTTAACAGGATTTTACCTTTCAAAGTAATAGGTTGGAAATCTCACGTTTGGACTAAAAATTACCGTAAATTAAGACGTGCAGACAGGTAAAAATAAGGATTGGAAACACCACACATATATTACATATGTTATAATATGAGCACTCCACCGAACAGATGCTCAGACGAGCGAACATGATAAAATATCCTTGAAAAATTATTATGTTCAGATCAACAGCATTAATCACAAAATATACTTTATTTTTCAAATTTATTGCTGACGATAATACTTCACAGCACACGTTTTGGTGTTTCAAAAGGTAGACCTATTCTTGTATATATTTCGAGAAGTGCTTCCAAAATGGCATTAATTTTTCCCTGTCAGCCATAGTTTTGGATTTAGGTATAGCCACCTTATTTGTTGATTCAGCTGATTTTTCGTGAACATTAGGATACCATATAATCCCGTGATCTTCAATTTTTCATAATCTGTAGGCAATATTGATGCAATTAATATTACATGCAATTAAAACAACCACCTGTTACTAAATCTGTTTATTTCAACCCAAGAACATACGATACGATCATATTATTCAACATATATAAGAAGCTTTTCTTATAGGGCTTTAGGACTTTCTAGAGTGAGATCTACCGAGACCGTTCCACTGAAGGTTTCACAGCAGTCTGCCTTAGTGTAGGCATCCCAAATTTCCTCATATTTTTCTCTTCCTCGTTCTTATGTCCTAGTGAAATCTTTCTCCTTTCTGTTCGCTTAAATCAGCAAGGTTTTGTGGAAAGCGATCTACGTCGTGGTTTGCAGCAGGTCCCATTATCACCTACCACGGACGGATCACTAAGGCGACTATATAACCCTTTTGGCGGACCATGTGCATTCAGTGGCGTAGACATTGCTTCCGTCAGAGGATTGCACCTTTCAAGATGATAATGCCCCGATTCACACAAGTCGAACTTTTCTACCATGGTTTGCGGAACATGTGGATGAAACTGAACACCTTCCCTGTCCCGCACAATCACGGGATTTAAAAAATCATTGAGCTCCTATGGTCTGTGTTGGAAAATAGAGTGCGATCCCGTTGAATTCACAGATTTCGCAAATTCAAAAAAATGTCGGGTCACCCACACTCTTACTGTTATGCGCAATCGACATCATGCATTTTAGAAAATAACTATATCGGCTAAGCTGCCATCTACAGTTCTTAAGTCTTTTGTAATCGAGCAGAGAAACCTGTGTTTGGTAAAACATATTAATTTCGGATGATAACCGTTTTCGCAATTTCCATTGAATCGAACAGTTAAAAATTTGAAGCACCATACGTGTAGCTGCTATTTCAGGAAATCCTCGATTGTCTTACTCCATAACTCTTACCCAACCTCAGAGGGATATATCAATGAAATGAGTGAGTCATCAGGACATGGAACAGATGGTTTCTCTGCGGTTTCACTTTCCATAAATGTTCCGCGGATTCAGGATAAGAATGCATGCAGGTATACCTGTGAAGAAGAACATATGCAGGAATTTTTTGCAAAGAACATCCTAAACGGGAGGCATTTATTTTCTTTCGCATTTGGTCCATCTAAGATGGAGTAAAATAAGAAATGGTTGTTAAAGATTTTATGGAAGAATAAAGCTCACATTTCTTGCCATATCTTACAGAAGGTGAGTCGAAAGTTTTGCTATATTTGCATAAACGCATGTGCTGGAACGGGTATGTCACGTGTTTAAACTAGTTCAAGTCGCGCACTGCAGTCAGTCGAAAGGGATATAAAGTGGTAGTCGTTGCTGTGAAGAGCATTGCACGTCGTCTTTCCGTCTGTAGTTGGGACGTCTAAAAGATGAACAGCCACAACCGGCTAATTAGAGAACTTTTGCTTTACGAGTTTGAAATCGGCCATAACGCTACTCAAGCAAGACGAAACATCTGCCATACGAAAAGGGAAAGTTCCGTGGATTACAGCATCGCAACCAGATAGTTAAGGAAATTTCGCTCAGTTGACAGAAACCTCGAAGATAAGTCAAGTTCGGGTAGGACGCAAACTGTGGATTTGAAAGCCCTGCGCCGGGCCGCAGAGGCGATTCCGACAACCAGCACTCGGTTATTATTTGGTAAGCAGAAGGTATAACATTCCACCGTGGTTCGTCACCTTCAGGATCAAGGCAAGGTCTAGAGGAGCTGCTTCATTGTCCCTCATGAACTGACGCTGACTGAAGCAAACCGCCGAGTGAAAGCGTGCACGAAACTCCTAGAAAACCCGCGTGATGTACGTTTCATCATAAGAAGTTTTACGTGAGATGAAACGTGGGTCAAGTTCTAAATTCCTAACACGCACCTGCAGTGGTTGAGCTCGGGCCAGCTTACAGAACCTACTGCTAAACATGGACGCTACGAGTATCAAGTGGTGCCCTGTATCTGGTAGAATTTTCAGGAAATAATTCATAACGAATTTGTTCCAGACGGCCAGACCGTCAACGACAAAGTCAACTCTGAACAGCTGGAGCACATGTATGCCGGTTTGGAGGAGAAGTAACCGGCGCTGGTGAACCGAAAGCGCGCTCTCCTACTGCAGGACAACACTCGGCCTCATACCGTGAGAACGTTCAGTGCAAATCTCCAGGAACGTGATGGCAAAAAACTGATGCCACGCATAGCATATAGTCCGGATTTTACCCAATCGGAATATTTCTTCTTCAGATCCATGTCCGACTTCTTTCGCGGGATGTACCTGAACATACAGAATGAGGTGGTAGCTAGGGTGAAGAAGTTCTTCGCCTTGAAGGACAAGAACTGATGGCCCCACAGAATCGATGATCTCAGAGACAGATGACTTAATACGATGCAACATGATGGCTTATACTTTGAATGTTATTCAGCTTTTGTCGTTAAGCAACGTATGACGTCATAAGGTCATCCAAATATTTCAAACCAACTCAACCTCTATAGATTGACTCTAACTATTGTATATATATATACCACAGGTAACTCTCATATATGCGCTGAATTAAAATTGCAGAGCAGTATCATAGGTAATGTTACGTATATATTATTTCAATCCTTCATCATTGGATTATTCCTTTTTACAGATATATTTTCCATTGCCGCGAAACGTTTACCAGTTCTGAATGCACGTCGTAGGGATTCATTATTTAAGTCAAGAAACCCATATTCACGCGTGATGATGTGCGGTCTCACTCAGCGCACCAAGTGAGGCAATTCAACATATCAAAGTTTGTCACTGATCTTCAGTTGAGCAAGCGTAGAAAACACCAAATCCTTTCCGATCTTAAGATGTGACACACATTGAATCCTGGTTATAATACTAGATGAGTGCGACGTATATGTACCTATTACGCAGCTATTTCCATCGCGTAAAAGTCACCGGTTCCCTTAGGTATGTGTAATTCCGTATTAGAAACTATACCAATTCCGCCCTCAGTGCTGAAATGTTATGATGAACACACACACACACACACACACACACACACACACACACACACACACACACACACACACACACACACACACACACACACATATCATCATCCCCATCATCATTGTCAACCATTATCAATCCACTGCTGGACGAAGGTTTTCCCAAGTTTCTTCCCCAACGATCTATCTTCTGCCAGTCTCCTCCATGTTACTCCCACATACTTTCGAATTTCATCCACCCATCTCCCATGTGGTCTCCTTTTGGGTCTTTTCTTGTCCCTTGGAATCCAGTCTAAAATTTCGGCTGTCCATCGATGGTCTGTCCTTCTGGCAATATGGCCAGCCCATTGCCATTTCAGGGATTTAACTCTGACCATGATGTCTTGCACTCATGTCATTTTTCTGATCCAGGAGTTCCACTTCTTATCTCTCCTGGTTACACCAAGCATGCATCTCTCTCCATGCTACTTTGAGTTGTCTGCAGCCTTTGTATGTCTCTTTTAGTTAAAGTCCACGTTTCTGCACCATACGTAAGCATAGGAAGGATGCATTGATCAAACACTTTTCTTTTAAGACATAATGTATATTGCTTTTGAAAATTATGCTGTTTTTCCCAAAAGCTCTCCAGGCAAGTTTTATACGCCGATTAATTTTTTCATCAATGTGACCCTCACTTTATATCTGCTGTCCAAGATAAACGTACGTATCTGTTATCTCCAGCTTTTCTCCATCAATCGATAAATCTTTATTGTAAAAGCATTGTGCATCACTTTCGTCTTCTGAAAGTTCATTTTTAATTCCACTTCTTTACTCTTGTCAGCAGAGGAAAAGTGATGGCTCCTTTGAATTTTGTGAAAAAACTTCACAATAAATTACACACTGCGGACTTGATATTTCTGCATCGCCGGTCCCTGTAAATCGAAATTATTAATATGATCCATTATATTGTCGTGTTTTTACCCTTTATCACAGGTTTGTTCAACATTTAACGGTCTCTTCGCGATTACGGAATCCTTTCTCACATGTAATGACCTCCAAGAAGCAATCGACTACGGTTCCACTTCACATCGCCTCTAAATTATTCACTTGGGGCATGCTTCAAGACAAAATACTTTTTTCCTTTTCTTTTTTGATTAGGGGTTTACCGACCACCTTGAGCAACTCAATGGGCTATAACAATTCCCCGTCCCTAACTTTGAACCACTTATTCCAGGAAAGGGGGAGAGACAGTAGCCTAAGCCAAATGCAACATCCATGCCACAAAGGGATTTGAAGCCGTACTCATTTTGGACGAATGGCCAGAAGCCATCGTTTAGACCTCTGCACTACCAGAGAGGCCTAATTACTTCTCTTGGTTATTTGTAAATACACGAATAAAATATTTTTTAATAATGTGATATAAAAGCCCAATAAATGAATAACCGGTACCCAAACGAGCGAAAGAATGACTGTTGTGACAGAGCAAGGTAGCTCAACACTGGGTGGCCAAAGCGTTTATCGGCATTGTTTCCATGGTGGTAGGAGATGAGGGTACCACCCTTGCACGCATTAACTTCGTGACTCACCGTACCGACACTAGCCGTAAATTCTTATTGTTCATTTGTTGATATGAAAATCTGCTTACTATGCTACTCAGTATGGCTGCTAATTAATAACGAACCCTAGATAACAGTCGCATTTCCCCCTTGGGTTACATGTAACCGACCTTTAGAATCGTTGTTTCTAGAAGAATAGTGTATGTAATCGGTTTAAGTGAGCAGATTTCAGGCTGCTTAAAACAAAGAACTATACAAATTCGATTGCTTTCTAACGAAATTTGACAAGATCATTCTATTTTTCTTTTTATTTCAATATATTACTGCGGGATACTCAAATTCTAAAAATCTACGTAAAACATCATAATATAGATTTAGCAAAATTATTAAATCAAACTATCGGAATATGTTCGGGATGTCAGTTTCTCGTTAGCCCTAAGTGTTTTTAATTGGTTTATATGTCCCGGTTTTGTTAACTTATTTTACGTACTTGTTTTTGCTGTACGTGATAACTTATCAAAATGCTGTAGTTTAAGGAGGAATCAAGTAGGATATATGACCAATTCAGTTAAGCATTTGAGGGAATTTTAGATAGCAGAAACAATTCTGCAAATTCCTTTCGGATTGCAAATACGAAAAATATAAAATTAAAAAAACTACCCCGGATATTTGCCTTACGGCATAAAGTCTGTGGTAAATCCTGATGATTTAAACTGCCAGATCGTAAAATGTTTCTAATTGTTTAATAACTCTTCATTAGCTTCAGCTGAGATGTTAATATACTCGAAACAAATACTTGTGGATACACTGGTGTACGAAACTAAAGCCAGCCTACATTTTTACCTGTATAAGAAAACCAATACATGACCCCCAACTATATAGGGAAATAATTATATTGCCCGTATACGAACACATGAAATGGCACGACTCTGTTTAAAAACGAAGCTCAAATTGCATTGCAGCTGTAAGATGATAGTTGTGGTTGCTACTGATGTCAATCACATGTGAAAGAAAAAAGAAGCAAGTCGTAGAAGAATTTTACGTAATTTGCTAGATGGTTTTAGTAATTAATGCCTGGTTAACACTTGTTTAAGATACAAGCGATTTTTCGTTTCATACCTGTGTTGAGTTATATCTTAGTTTATAGGACTTTCCTTTAAAAAGGTTAGAAAACTCACCTCCTATAAACTTAAATAGTAAACAATGTTTAGTATTAAGTTCGAAAAAAAAACATATTTTATGAATCTTGTTAAGTGCGGTGCTTGGCTTTCCCTACCCCCCCCCCCGATTGGTGTCACCCCCTCCTTTCACTCAAATTTTCTGTTTGTCTTTTCTTTTGGGTACCCTTACTCAAATCTCCTAGCTTCCTATTACTAAGGGTAGTTTTAGACTTGGGGTCAGACACTCCCTTCCTAAAACTTCAAATATCGTATCGTAACTATTTTAATTTTTCTTTATCTGTCAAGTAAGTTCCAAATTCCTGTTGGGCTGGGCTTATTTCTCATATCAGAACGCACATATTCGGGAATATGGTATCCATTTCGCTTTATTCACGGTGTTTGGGCGCAATGTAGTGCCCACTCTTTCCGTGGGGAACGTTGGTTTATGAACACAAGGTGTGTTTGTGCAGGAATGTTTAATTTGTGAGTTTTATGTTTAAGAGCATTCATTCGCTCGGTCACACTGCAAAACTTTGGAGTACCTTTTTGTTAATGAAAATGACATTTGCTCTCTTTGTAAAGAAGCACAGAAGGAAAATCTTTGGATATCTTGAGGTTTTCATATCCTCTTAAGTTTGTTATATTCATTGTTTCTCAAAAATGTCTTGTCTTCATTTCTCGAAGCTCCTTATACGTGGAACAGTGTTGTAAGCTCTGGTTTTTGACTATTCTTCAAAGATTAAACCCAGTTCGAATCCCATCGAAACCTGGATTTCGTAATTGTCTTACGACCTTTGCCCCCTCTCTTCCCTGGAACAAATGTACGAAAATCCGGGAGTGGGAGACTGCTTATAGCACCTTGTTTTATTCACGATGACCGTGAATCTCTTTCCCCCGGGAAACAACTAAAATTCTGGCCACAGGACTGAAAAGTTCGCCACGTTTACGTCGAGTGTTTGCCTCGTTAACCTCTATTATAAATAATAGAAATGAAATAACAATAAATTAAATACAGAATACTTCATTTGTATACCAGTGAGATAGGGTTTTTTTCACTTCCCGATTCGTGCGTCCTTCGCTGAAGCACCGATCGATGACACTCCATACATGTCATGACAAGTCCGAACACGAAAGGATTTGAAAGCAAGGGAAATGAAGGGAATGGAAATCAAGAACTGCGATAGCACTGAGATTTGAGGCTCATAGGAAAGGACTAGCTATTGTGAGTTGAAACACACCAGATCAGTGTTTTTAGAAAGAAGACAAAATTCCGTATAAAATAATTAAGAACAGTAATGGGTCGGAAAGAAAGTAATGTCTGATGACGAGGTACCCGAAGTCAAAGCACCGGGTGTAGTGCACATAGGTCACTGAAACTGCGCGGCACACCGGCTTGACAACAGTAGGCAAAAAATTACATAGTGTCTTCTATTACATGATGTCTTCTTCCCAAAGCCCCAAAGAGATTAAGAACGACGTACGTCATTACCGTATATAAACAATAGACGTACACTATATAAATGTGTGTACACACATTGTGTGCCTATACTATATATACGTATATATATCAGGTGATGCGTAACATCACAGCCTCTCCTTGACAAATGTCAACCCCGCCATCTCGTGGTGCATCCTGTTCCCACTAAAGGGGCTCTGACGACCGCCAATAGCGGTATAACTATACCATCGGGATCAGAGGAAATGCTATCCCACACTCACCAACCCGCTTGGCCAGCGTGGTGAGTTATGGCCAAACACCTCCAAAATGACTCTACAACTTAAATCTTGGCCCTCAGTCTCCGGCAGCTGGAATGTACCTGGCCGGCAGCGGCCAGTGCGACATGAAGGCAGAGGGTGCTAAGAATCCCCGGAGGACCGGACTAGGCTGCCATTTGATGCTGACCTTGGCTACCTATAACGGACGCTCCCTATCTTCTGATTCAAGGCTTCTTGAATTGGAAGAGGAACTACAAAGGATCAAGTGGGACATCGTCGGGCTAAGTGAGGTAAGGAGAAAAGGGAGAAGATCTCATTGAACTGAAAAGTGGACATCTCTTCTACTATCGTGGGACAGATACTGGCAGAACTAGTGGTGTTGGATTTATAATAAACAAGAAACTGAAGGATAAAGTGGTAGAAGTTGAAAGTTCCTCTGACAGAGCTGCACGACTCGTTATCCAACTATCGAGAAGATACCAGGCTCAGATTATTCAAACTTATGCACCCACCACAAGTCATCCTGAAGAAGAAATTGAAGAATTTCATGAGGAAATTCGTCATCTAAATAATAAAGGTAAGCAACACTTGAAGATAATTATGGGAGATTTCAATGCAAAAATAGGGCAACGGCAACAGAACGAAACTTCAGTAGGTAAATTCGGTCACGGCAACAGAAACCAGCGTGGAAATACTCTCGTTGAGTTTGCAGAGGCAGAAGGATTTTTCATCTTGAACTCCTTTTTCAAGAAAAAAGCCACACAGGAAATGGACATGGAGACATCCAATTGGGACGACAAGTGAAATTGATTTTATTATGTGTAACAAAAAATTCGTCATCGAAGACTGCAGTGTGCTGAACAAGTTCAACACAGGTAGTGACCATAGATTGGTGAGATGTAAGATGCACCTCAACACTAAACTGGAACGTGGCAAGCTCATAAGACAAACAAAATGTATTAACATAACCAACCTAAAAACACCATAATACTTTCAAGTTGGAACTGAAGAACAGATTCTCTGCTTTAGAAGGCCTAACATCGGAAGAAGTGGATATTTCGGAAGTTAACAGAAAAGTAACCAAAGCTCTAATGGAAACAGCAACAAAATTAGCTGGGTCTAAGAACAAGTTGCATGTGAACAAATTATCAGGAAAAACCAAAATGTTGATGCAAAAAGAAGAGAGATGAGGACAACTAAAGAAGATGTGACTTCCAAAGTGGAATATATAGAGCTATGCAAGACAACACGAAAAAGTATCACTGAAGACGTAAGGAAATTCAACTGTGAGCTAGTGAGGAAAGCAATTGAAAAACAACCAAAGCCTTAAGATAGCAAAGGGACATCTCAGTAAGGGAAGAAAAACAGATTATGGCACTGAGAAAAGAAGATGGTTCTATAACAAGAAATAGAGGCTAGAAATTTTGACAAGAGTGAAAGATTTCTACTCCAAATTATATGAAAGGGATGATACATGTACTCCAGACATCATGAAAGGTACCAGAGTTCTTCCAGTCCTCCCAGCAGAAGTTGCTCATGCAATCAAGAACATGAAGCGGGGGAAAGCTCCAGGAGAAGATGGAATTACTATAGACATCATACAAGAAGCAAGTGGAGAAATTGAAACAGTACTCGCCCAAATTTTCACTCGATGCCTTAATGAAGGGAAGATTCCTGAGGATTGGAACAATGCTACAATGATCCTGCTACATAAAAAAGGTGACATTGAGGATCTCAGGAACTACAGACCTATCAGCCTCCTATCAGTGGTTTATAAAATCTTGACTAAAGTTCTTTCACACCGCTTGAAGGTAACACTGGACATGGCTCAACCGAGAGAACAAGCTGGATTCAGGAGTGGCTACAGCACGATAGATCATATCCACGTACTGAGAGAACTAATTGAAAGAGCGAGGGAATATGAACTTCCATTGTGCATGGCTTTTATCGATTATGAAAAAGCCTTTGATTCAGTGAAACCATCAGCAGTTACCACAGCTCTGAAATCCTGCGGTATTGAAGATGCATACATTAATATTATTAATAACATCTATGAAAATGCAAGTGCAAAAGATTCGGCTGTTTGAAAATACAACACACATAAAAATTGGAAAGGAGTGAGACAAAGGTGACACCATATCTCCGAAGCTCTTTAATGCCACATTGGAAAATGTCTTTCAATCACTGAACTGGGAAAACAAAGGGATAAAGATTAATGGAGATTATCTAACCCACCTTCGTTTTGCTGATGACGTAGTCATTTTTGCAACTACCCCATCAGAGCTGCAGAGTATGATCCAGGAACTTGCTGACAAGAGTAAAGAAGTGGGATTAAAAATGAACTTTCAGAAGACAAAAGTGATGTTCAATGCTTTTACAAGAAATGAAGATTTATCGATTGATGGAGAAAAGCTGGAGATAACAGACACGTACGTTTATCTTGGACAGCAGATATCAAGTGAGGGTCACATTGATGAAGAAATTAATCGGCGTACAAAACTTGCCTGGAGAGCTTTTGGAAGAAACAGCACAATTTTCAAGAGCAATATGCCATTATGTCTTAAAAGAAAAGTGTTTGATCAATGCATCCTTCCAGTGCTTACGTATGGTGCAGAGACGTGGACCTTAACTAAAAGAGACATACAAAGGCTGCAGACAACTCAAAGAAGCATGGAGAGGTGCATACTTGGTGTAACCAGGAGAGATAAGAAGAGAACTCGTGGATCCGAAAAATGACAAGAGTGGAAGACATCATGATCAGAGTTAAATCTATGAAATGGCAATGGGCTGGACATACTGCCAGAAGGACAGATCATCGATGGACAGCCGAAATTTTAGATTGGATTCCAAGGGACAGGAAAAGACCCAGAAGAAGACCACATGGGAGATGGGTGGATGAAATTCGAAAGTATGCAGGGGTGACATGGAGGAGACTGGCACAAGACAGACCGTTGTGGAGGAAACTTTTGGAGACCTTCGTCCAGCAGTGGATTGATAATGGTTGACAATGATGATGATGATGATGATATCCACCTCCAACAAGAATTCCTGGGTGCGCCACTGGATGTAGCCATGTAATGCTACTTTAATTCCCCGCGTATGCTAAAGAATTTTTCCATTGCTAAGGATGATGGAGTCTCTCAACTAAATGAACGACCGGAAAGTCAGGACTCGGGAAAACTATGGGGGAAACCAGATGTCCCTCTTCAAGGACACAGAATTTTCGGGTGTAGGAGAACTGGCCACCAGAGAAGTGGCCACCGGAGAACTGACCACACGGAGAACTGGCCACAAACTTTTTAAGGGGTTGTATAAAAATTGCGTTTTTGACCACTTCATGCACACGACACCCAGAGGTTGGTGATATGAGTCATATAAAGTTTCCGTAATTTCGTCTTTTCTTAATTGCGATAATTAATGTAATTTTTTTATAAAAAAATTTATGATCTACATTTCAACAGAAGATTTCAGGGTTTTCAAACTACAAGTCTTCAAATTATCTGAGCGCATGTGCTGACTCAGGAAACTTTTCGGGGGGAGGGGGGAGGGGCGTACCCAAAGTTTTAAAATATAAAGCATTTCTCGACCGATCCGAAGATTTTCAGCATTTACAAGCTTCAACTCGACACATTATCTGAGCGTATGTGCCTACTCTGGAAACCTGTGTGTCCGTAGGGGGGGGGGGGGGTTAATACCAAAAGTGTAACATATGAAAAATTTCTCGTCCGATCGGAAGATCTTTCATCACTTATAAGCTACAACTCGGCAAATTTTCTGACGGCATGTGCCTACTCAGCATACTGTCGGGGGGAGGGGATTACCAAAACTGTAAAATATGAAAAATTTCTCGTCTGATCCGGAGATTTTCAGTATTGACAAGCTACGTACAACTCGACACATTATCTGAGAGCAAGTTCCTACTCTGCAAAACCGTCTGGGGGAGGGGTAGTACCAAAAGTGCAAGATATGATGAATTTCTCGTCCGATCCGAAGATTTTCAGCATTTACAAGCTACAACCTCTCCCCACCCCGACAGGATTCCTGAGCAGGCACATTCCTTCAGATAATGTGTCGAGTTGTACCTGCTAAATGCTGAGTATCTCCCGATCGGACGAGAAATTCTTCATATTTTACACTTTTGGTATCCCCTCCCCCGACAGGTTTAATGAGTAGGCACATGCCTTCAGATAATGTGTCGAGTTGTAGCTGCTAAATGCTGAAAAACTCCCGATCGGACGAGAGAATCTTCCTATTTTACATTTCTGGTATGCCCCACTCCCCCCCCCCCACACACACACAGGTTTGCTGAGTAGACACATAGCCTCAAATAATTTGTCGAGTTGTAAATGCCAAAAATCTGCCGATCGGAAGAGAAATTCTTCATATTTTATACTTTTAAAATTACCCTCCCCCACCCCCGGACTAGTTTGCTACGTAGGCACATGCGCTCAGAACAGAAAATTTGTCGAGCTGTAGCTTGTAAATAGTGGAAATCTCCCGATCGGACGAAAAAGTCTTCATATTTTACACTTTTGGTATCACTCCCCCTCCCCTCACATACACAGGATTGCTGAGTAGTATAATGTGCCGAGTTGTAGCTTGTAAATACCAAAAATCTCCCGATGAGACGAGGAATTTTTCATGTTTTACACTTTTGATATCCCCCCCCCCCCCCATCGCCGACAGGTTTCCAGAGAGTGCACATGCGCTGAGAAAATTTGTCGAGTTGCAGCTAGTAAATGCTGAAAATCTCCCGATCGGAAGAGAAATAAGAAATTTTTGATATTTTCCGCTTTTGGTATCCCCCCTTCCCCCCCCCCACACACTACTTTCCTGAGGCAGCAGAAGCCTTCAGGCAATTCGATGACTTGTAGCTTGTAATGGCTGAAAATCTCCCGATCGGACCAGAAATTCTTTGTATTTCATATTTTAGGTTTTAACCCCCCGCCCCCTACCCGACACGTTTCCTGGGTTTGCTCATACTCGCAGAGAATTTGTGTAGTTATAGTTTATAGAAAAATATCTTAAATAAAAAAATACGAAATTACGGACATTTTATGTGTGTCAGATAACCAATCTCGGGGAGACGGAGCAGCCCAGAACACAATTTTCGTACGGCCCCTTAAACCTTTTGTGGCCAGTTCTCCGGTGGCCAGTTCTCCGCTTAGTCTTAGCTCCGAAAATCATGGAAATGTCTAAATTTCTTGCTGAATATGAAATATTAAAAAAAATAAATTATGAACAATAGTTGCTCAAGTAGTAAGGAATATAGCCACACGAAATTTGTTTATGCAGAACAATTTTATGGCACTGAATTTGCAATGTGTCCAGTTCTCCGGTGGCCAGTTCTCCGGGGGCCACTTCTCCGGTGGCCAGTTCTCCGTACCCGAGAATTTTCAGCATTGGAACTAAAATTACCAGTAGCAAAACCCACGGAGCAAAACCTTCGACTGCGATTAAGAAAATGTGTGGTGTTACTTTTTCTACAATCCAATATATCCGTCAGAATCCTGTGGGGAAGGGGGGTGCTTTACCGATAATATCAGTCTACAAATGGGGAAGAAAAGAACTTTTCTTTCTTCCGCGAAACTATACTCGGAGCAAAGGTAAGCTGATTACACTGTCAACGCTGTGAAACCGATTCACCGACAAGTTCGTATCTCTTGTTTATCTGTATTTCTTCCCGCACCCTTCCCCTTAGGACCCTAAGGGTGATGGGAGTAAAGACAAAAGGAATCCTCCCGCTCATGCTTCCCTCAACTAACAACCACCAGACAAACGATTTCTTCGTTTTCAAAAACACATCTGGGTGGATAAGATACACCTTCGTTAAACATATTCCTTACTATTCCATTTCATCAGTTATACATAAACTTTCGGTGTTCCAAAGATATTTTTTAGTTACATGTTGAACGTGTATTCAGTACGTATTTATAATTTTTTTTTTTTTTAGAAATACAGTGGACTGCGCTACGTTTCTAGATGTACTGAGAAAATAGTATGTTATCACTGTGGGAAATGATATTTTATTTATTATTTAGCTAAAAAAGTTTTTAAATGAATGAAATGGGAAATCCACTGTGCAAATGTTGTATAAAGCACAGACATTTCTCAAGGGTTTTCGAATGTATTATTTGGTTTTTAGCACATTACAGTGATACGGAAACTAATGGATTCAGGATTATTTCTTAATACATACTCTCAGGGCCGCCTGGACGATCGGTGCAATCGCCCAGGAAGCGCACTTACGAGGCCCTGCAGTTAAAAAAATTAAAACAAAACCTTTTTGGGGAGACCTTCGCATTTATTATTATTACGCTTTGTTAAATTTTTTGCAATGTTTTTTTAGTTGCCAATCGCCCCCACTTTCAAATTGTCATCGCCCTTTGTCATACAAATACCGAAATTTGCAGATTTTGAATTATTATTATAACCACATTAATCGTTTCCCCATTCGTTAAATAGCAAATTAAACGTGTGGCTTCCTTCTGATATATTCTACAATTTGTGTGTAAACCAGGTACTTGAATTTAAGAAAACGAAAAGAATAGTATCAACGTTCTTTGGAAGCTATTGCAGTATTATATATGGAGGCCAATTTTTCAGTGACTTTAAACATAGTACTGGAAAATTAATATATATATTATAACGAAGTAAATTTCTTCGTCATTTACTATTACTATTTAAAGACCTAGGCTTTTTAAACAGTATTTATTCTACCGATGTCATATTCATAACATTTACGTATCAAGTTAATCATATTGACATAACTGGGAAGTATAAGAAGAGGGAGGTCCGGACTAAAGCCCACAGGACACTTGTCCACCAGACACATGCCCACTACGGATAATTTGTAGATAATAAGTAACGTCTGAGGACGTTTCCGATCTAGTGTAAGAAAATTGATCAAATAAATATTTATGAACCTTATAAAAATTGCACTTTGTTTTAGAAATGTTGAAATTTAACGGGGTTACCCCCAAACCTAAACTAATAAATATCACCTTTCTTATGGGTTCAAGAAGCTCAAACTTAAAACATTAGACAAGGTTATCAATAGACGAAAGAAAATTTTGAATTTAGGGGTGTTAAACCCCTAAAGGTAAACTAACATATATGATATCTTTCATGGGCTCTAAAAGCTCAAACTATATCTAGATTGTAACTTGAAATCTTCTAAAAAGGCTCGCGGCCAAGGTGCTTTGTAAAGAGCCGCGAAATAATCTTTTGAGTGCCTTTTATGAAGTTTTATAAACTGTTAACAAGAATATTTAAGTTGCATAAGAAATATCTAAGTTGTAACTTAAATCTAAAAAGGCCGGCTGCCTAGGTGCCTTGTAAAGAGCTGAGAACTGATCCATTGAAATAATCTGTTCAGTGACTTTTATTATGTTTTATTAAATGTTTACAAATACGAAATATCAAGGTTGTAATTTAAAATCTTCGAAAAAGGCCCGTAACGTGGGTATCTTGTCAACACCTGAAGATCGATTTGTTGAGTCCCTGTAAATTAGCCTTTATTGCATGACATGCGAAATAATAAAGCCATAACTCAAGATTTAGTGAGTGGCAAAGCTTCTACATAAACCTTATGTCGTTATGATCTTACAAACGCATTTATATCCCTAGGAAAACTCGTACATTTCGTTTTGTTCTACTAGGAAAACATCCACATTTTGACAAGAGCTGTGAAAGAAACGCAAATGCGATGTATGCATTTTGTATATGACCCCGCAACGTCGCAGACTCGGGCCGGGGGCAATATCCCTGGTAAAAATTTGCCATTTCCCGTAGAGATCTGGTGTGTTGTTTTTGATTTGCATTGAATTTGCTTTATTTTGGGATCTATCGCCTCCCCCCCCTCCAGTTGCGACAATTCGAATTCTTTTTCAAAACGTGTGTTGAGTCACACTACATGCAAATTAAAAATTTCGGCGGGTGGACAAATCCTGTAGGTGTACATCATGTCCCAAACGTGCGGTGGGCCACACGGCATATACGAAATTAAAATTTCGGCGGGTGTACACCATATCCCAAATTCAAAGCAGGTCCTGATGCTTAAATTTCGACAATATGATACCTGACATACATACCTGCCAAATTTTACGATTTACCCGTAAAATTTACGGAACTTTTTTTATTAAACTTAATCCATTCAAAGTAAAGCGCCGATGTAAGTTACGAATAACTTTTCAGTTACATGTGTTTATGTGGGAACATTTGCAGCAGTTTTTCCACGGTTTAGGTTTATTGTTTTGCGTTGTTTCATACACTAAAACAGTAAAACTTGCGTCGCACTTAAACTGGGCTGCACTAACTAAGTGGTCTTGTTTAATTTTGGGCTTGGTTCTGTCCATCATTCTCTATTTCGCTCTCGCTATGCCCCCCCTCCTCTCTTTTTCAGACAATGCATTGTTCGTCCCCCGGGTCGCAACTTCTCAGTAGGCCAGCGTGGGGTGTGTTTTGCATTCGAGCACGTGTCATTATTACTCCCAGTTCAAAATTCTATCTCAGAACGTAGTTATCGTAGAAACAAAATTCAAACGGATTTTAAATCTGTAGAATTTTTAAGCCCAGATCGATACCCAACATGACGAAATTAAGCAAAAGCTGCCAGTTTTGTGAAATTAAGAATGCGTTGGGGCATGGTTTCGTAACTTCTTCTCTTGCAATAAATTTGACCTAAAGAACGAATGTTACTATAAGAGGAAGTTAAAAAAAAAAAAAGTAAATCCAATGTTCATTCAAACTAGTGCTTCTTAAGTTTTCTACGCTTTCCAACCGTGCTTTGTTCGTCGCTCGTTAACGTGCATAAAAATGCCTTGGCTTTATTCAATTAACATGTTGGGGTACCATTTTTTTCCTCTGCAAATTGCATCTCTTTAAGCGGTTATTGTTTTACTATATCAGTTTTACTTGAATTTTTTTTCAAGTGTCAATAAATTTAATATTAATGATTCGCTATGAACAGCAATATAAAGGGGGATTGAGGAGGGAGTACTATTAAATATTCCGTGATGCGTGTTCTGCGGAATTCTTGTGTATTGCAAAATCTTCAAAAAAATGAAAAACATGCATTTTGCACTACGTGTTGATGTAATTTCAGCGTTTCGCGTGGTGGAAAGAATGATATTGCTAAAGTCTTTCACATGAAAAGTCTCTCACAGGAAAACTTCCCCACAGGAAAAACTCACACTCAGGAAAACTGTCCCTCATTCGGAAAATTTCCCGACATTGAAAAAGTTCCCCTTAGAAAAAGCCCCTCACCTTTTTTAGTCAGGTGCCGTGCACAAATTCAAATTGCAGTTTACACAAATTTATATCAAGTGTGGGAGAGATTTCTGAGGTAACTGTTGGGGCGAACGTACCCAGCTAATTATGTGGCCACGCCCTAAATTATGTTTCGCAGTCGTCTACGTTATAGGACCTCTCACAGCCAATAGAAGCACCAGGTTCGTTCATAGGAACTTACCCCAATATTAATACTGAGTGAACGGACGCTCCTCCCCACTTTACTATAAAGAATATCTATGAACCAGGAGGATAGATTGAGACTGCCGAAAAACTACAGATAAAAACTACCAATGACTACAAAGTAATTGCTGAAAGATTTCATTGAAATGTAACAACATTTAATGAATAATATGGGAGGCTTTTGCAGGTAAGCTTGTCCGTAAGAAAAGAAACGCTCTCCGTAATAATAAATCAAATGTCTTTCTTCCAGTGGAAAGAGAAAAGTTTGTGATCGGCCAACCTACCAACTGGCGCCTATCATTTACCGATACTCTTGAACTAGAGAGAGAGTCTTCCTTGATAATGCCTAAGATCTGTATCTCTCCGTGGTTTCCTATCTTCCTGAAAAACAACGCAATCGGTGAGAGGTAACGTCTCGGGCACCTGTTTCACCAAATCTCTAAGTTACACACTCCGGTTAACGGAAGAAATCGTGAGAGTCTGTCTTCCTGAGACCTGTGCCGCCGATTTTCCTTAACCTAGAAAAAAATAGTTCCATCACCGTATATGGTATGACTGGACCATCTCGTACCCTTACTCTGAGTACACACGCACCCGAAAAACCTTCGAGTTGTGTCAGCTGAAGCTTCCCTGATCCTCTCCGTTCGTTCCGCGAACAACCGACAGATTACCCATTTCGCTTGGCGCTCTGCCTTTGTTCGCCTCCTCACTGTACGTACGTCACTGCCGCTTCCTGTGCCCGAGGGCCAACTACTACTCTCCCTCTTAGCAAGCGAGGTCCTCGTGGCCAGCGCGTTTGCTCCTTTTCCCCTCGACGGCGTTGACGCCCTATCCGTTCGGCGGGCGTTTATTCTTTCCACTGGATAGCCGGATTGTTTGATCGGTGGCGTTTCTTAGACGGGCTTACCCTACCGCAAAAGATACAAGCATATATGAACACAATACATTTTCCTGCCTACATACAATTCTGATGTGCAGACAGCCAGACTTCTCGGCGTCTGTTCTTCGTTAAACAATGTTTGCCGGATGCCATTATCTTAATGGGTTGATCTTTATCGTACCCGAGGAAAGTGTATCTTTTCCTGAGCGTGAGTACTTCTGGCTTTCTTTGTAGCCTCCAAATATTTTACAAAATGTTCTGGAACTTTCGAAAATACTTTGTCTTCGTGGAATACATTCTAGGTTCTATAAGAAAAATACATATATGGAGGTTTTTCGTCGTACACCCATACAACATACATTAATTTTTGTATTACGTTATAAAACCAAATGTCTTTTTTACTAGTTCATTTAATGTGTGATTTCCTGATTACACAGGCGTAATGTTCCATTAATTATGTGTCGTGCATCGCTGATATTCCCGCTCTCACAGAAACCATTTTCATGCTGTTTAAAACAAGATGCATCCGTTCAACGAGCACAAATATGTGGGAGAATTTTCCGTGGTCGTCATTTCAACTTTTACCGCCGTTTATACAAAGTAAAAACAGTCTTACAATTAGCTGGACCGGGTGGGGAAATTTCCGGTGTCGGCATTTGACTTTTACGCACTTTTTAGTAAAAAACGGGCGTACAAGTAACTGGATAGGGCGGGGAAAATTTCCGGGTTAGTATTTCAACTGTGACCATAGTTTTTAGCGGTTTTCCTAAGTGTTTTAGTGTAAAAAAAAAATTCACCGCAGTTTACAATAGTCTTACAATCAGCAAGCTGACAGGGTGGGGGAAATTCTGGTGTCTGCATGTTTTATTCCATCGTGCTCAAGCTCAAAACGTTTACGTAACATTTCAAATTATTATTACTGTAACATTTCAAATTATTATTACTGTAACATTTCAAATTATTATACAACTCAGGCAGAAAATATTATTAGGTGTAACACCTAGGCCTTTCTAAAAGTTTTCATTCCGTCACATTCCCATATTCCTAAAATTTATATAACAAGTAATGTCAAAATGGGCTTCTACTTATGCAGCAAACATTAATTAATAGACCGTAGGTCAAGGCCTTTTAAACACTTTTTTCTTCGCCTATGTGATATCCGTAAAGTTCATGTAAGAGCTGAAGCATTATTTATGCGCGAGAGATAATCAGATAAACATTATATCTGTATAATTAGGGAATTCATATATTAATGGACTAATGATGGCAACATTATGCCGATATAATATTAAACCAATGTGTGATATATGCACTTATGATGCGAACATCCATGTATATGAATATTAACAAAACTTAAAACGTGGTCCTCTGGACAAAGAAGAAAATGGATGATTCTAGAACTTTTCGAAATTATTTGTGTGATACAAAGAAGGGCTGGGTTTCACACGCTCGGAGAAAGGCACATTCCTTTCCCAAGCAAGATAACTATCAGCCATTAAGCTAACAACATCCGCCAGACATTTTCAGCGAAGAGCAGACGTCAGGATGCCTGACAAGCTGACCATTAGTTATTGTATGTATGTAGCAAAGTGTATTGTGTCTAATGTATTATTGTACTTTAAAGTAAGTTAAGTCTGTCCAAAACAGCGCCTCTAACGGAGGTACGTCAAACGGGCCGGCTATCTGGTGAGGGTCCGATATGTTCGTACACAGGATGGGCGCGTCCAACGGACGCGAAGATAGAAAAACGCCTGGTCATCGCATGACGTAGGCGTCAACACAGAGACGGAGAGCGGGACGCCAGCAAGGCAAGGAAGCGGAAGTGACGTACGTGTGGCGGGGGCGAAATAGAGAGAGAGAGAGAGAGAAGCGCGAGAAAATATTAGTTAATCTGATTTCGGTCAGGAGAGGAATAAGTTCACCCGTAGTCGTAGCTCAAACGAAGTCGAGTGCGAGCGGACCCAGGCGGTAGGGGTCCATGTATGTCGGTCGCGTACCGAACAGTAACCAGATGTTTTCGAAGTTAGAGTCTGTGATATAGGTCTGATATTCAGAGACTCTCACGGACATTTCCAGATATTCCGAAGGAGATCGTTCTTCTAGCCAGCGAAGACGAAGGTCTTACTTGCATTTTGTTACAGCTCGAAAGGAGAAGATCACTGAGAGCTATAGGTCTTATCTCAGAGAAGAAAGACTCTATCTCAAGTTTTAGGGAATAACGTTAGTAGAGTGACGCTAAATTACCTTTGGCGAATTCCGAACTCTTCACCAGATAATGGACGTTTTGATATGCAACCAAAGACAGCGACTCGACGGACGGACTGACTTTCAACCATCAGACATATCTAATACAGTTGTTGAGTTTTAACCAAGCCATCATTCATTAATTTTGGAATTGGCTATTATTGTTTGAGTTTCAGCGGTCTCGATCCATCCTCATGATTTACAGATTAATTATAACAAAGCAGGGAGGATTTCATCCATTCACCCAATCTTGGTTTTTGAAAGGTTCTTAGGAACGAACATCATATATCAATTGGCTGTGAGGGGGAGGGAGGGGGGAGCTATAACGTGGATGGCTTCGGAACATAGTTTTGGGCGCGTTTACTTAGGCATTCATAATTAATTACTAAGCCAAGGTTCTTTTGACAGTTTTCATTCTACCGATGTCATATTAATAACGTTTACATAACAAGACAAGGTAATAATCTGTTTACTTAGGCGCTAAATATTAGTTCATAGGCCCTGGGCCCAGGCCTTTTTAACAGTTTTCATTCTAGCGATGTCATATTCATAACGTTTTTGCATGAACTCAAGTTAATCATATTGTACTTAGGCACTAATTATTAATTTATTGGCCCAAGGCCTAAGGCCTAATGGTTAATATTGAATGCCTAAGTTAACTCGCCAAGCTATTAACTTGATGTTTTTGTAAATTTTACAAATATCGCATAGGCGAAGTAATAGCGCAGTATTACTGACATTACTTGTTACGTAAATTTTAGGAATAAGGGAATGACGGAATGAAAACTTTTAGAAGGGCCTATGCGTTAGGCCTAATAATATTTTCTGCCTGCGTAACATCGCAATATTATTGACTTGTTACGTAAACATTATGAACATGAGAACGATAGAAAAGAAATCCCGACCACGGAATTTCCTCTCACCCTGTCAGCCTGCTGATTGTAAGACCGTTTTCCACTAAAAACCGCGGTAAAAGTGGAAATACCAACCTGGACATTTCCCCCACCCAACCCTGCTAATTGTAAACCGATTTTTACTCTAAACTGCGGTAAAAGTTTGAAATGCTGACCCCGGAAATTTCCCCCACATAGTTGAGCACTTTGTACTGCTGCAACTTGTTTTAAACAGCGTGGGAATGGAAATGGTGACCACGGAAATCTTCTCCACGTTCGATATTTTGTGTCAAATGCAATTTGTGCATGGTCCCTGACTGAAAAAGATGAGGGACTTTTCCTGTGAGGGACATTTCCGATGAAGGACCTTTTCGATGTGGGGGGAGAGTTTTCCTGTTGGGGATTTTTCCGATTGCCTAAAGTGAATACATCCCCCTGTGCAAATTTCTACTGTCTGAAACAGTGGCTTGAGAGAAAAGATCGTTTTCCGAACTTAAAATCATGAAAAATTACTTTTGATCTAATATGAAATAGAAACGTCTTTTAAACATAAGTATCGTTAATACTGAAAATAAAATTGCCACGAATTTGGGAAAAGTTTGCTACCGGAAAAAAAAATAGAGCAATTCTTAAAGCCTCAGTTTTTAGTTTATGGTTATTTTATATCAAAACCAGTAATTTCCAATTCTGTTTTTAGTTTTATAAATTGATTAGTATATGTCCCCATATCAGATATTTTTTGGCTACAATAGTTAAGGAGACGCCCGTCATGTATGTTCAATGTTTTATAAATATATTCTTGTACAAATGGCGGCATATCTGGGCTTGCGTGGGCGCTAAGTGCTCCTCACTTTTCCTTATTTGTACTATATCCCTAAATGGGAAGTCAGATAAATATTTTAAATCCTGTATTTCCTGCCATTTAAAATTCCGTATGATAAAGCTAAAGAGTATTATTTTCTATTTTAATTGCTTAATCTTCTAAAACTTTGAATGTTTTAATGAAATCCCTAATACACGACTCTGAAAAAAAGGCCCGCTGCCTATAGGAGTCTTGGAAAGACCTGATAAATGATACGACGAGTGATTTATATTAGGTTTTATAACATATTTACAAATACCAAGTATCTAGGTTGTAACTTAAAATCTTCTAAAAACTCCCGAGGGCTAAGGTGCCTTGTAAAGACCCGAGAAATGATACGATGAGTGCCTTTTATAAGGTTTTATAAAAGGTTTACAAATACGAAATATCTAGGTTGTAGCTTAAAAATTATTCTAAAAAGGCCCGCTCCCAGGTGTTTTGCAAACAGCTGAGAAAAGCTCCATTGAGTGCCTTTTACCAGGTTTATGTAAAATGATTACAATTACCAAATATACGGAAATGTTCTTTTAAAAGGATATAATGAGGAGAAAAATTTAAATCATTATTCCTTTTTGGAAAAATAGAACAGTTTATTGTTGGTAAGATGATACAATTGGACGAATCGGCGTTGGACCAATCGTACTAATGGACGAATCGGCATTGGACCAATCATACCATTGGACGAATTGGCATTGGACGATTCGGACATTGGACCAATCGGCATTGGACCAATCCTCGTTGGGCGAATCGTCCGGAACCGGTTGAAACACATTCGTCCAGTAGGGCCGCCCTTTGCACATGGGTCTCGTAGCATGATAATGCGTAGTCCTATGCGGCTGAAACAGTAGAGAAATGTCTTGGTAAGCAAGCCGTTGCTGCATTGAATAACCCACCGTATTATCCTGATCTGGCGCCGGCTCAGTGAGTGATCCCCCTCCACAGCACTAAAAGGAAAAAATTTACTGATATTTCTAACATTCAAACGGCGTGACAACCCAGCTGAAGAAAATAACGAAAGAGGCCTTTTACCACAGCTTTCAGTAATTATACGAACGACGTCAAAAGTGTATTGCATGAAGTATTTTAAACGCCAGTAAATTAAATGTTATTAAATATTACCTGTTGTTTATTTTTACTGTGCATTCACCGAGTTTTATTGAAGAGACATCACCGAATAGCGGTATTTTCTAAACAACGGTGAGTTTCAGATGGTACAAAATATGTGCACTACGAATAAGATAAACGATAACCTGCACACAATAGAACATCTTAACAGCGGTTAACGGGCACTCCCTTCAGTCCCGAAGAAGAAGCAACCGTCATCTTGTGCCCTAATAACGTATCACTTCCGTACTTCGTTGGAAGCGATACGTTTGGGACAAAGAACATTGCTAAAGGAACTCCGATTCCGTGGACTGAGCCGGCAAACATTGATATTAGTGGATAAAAAGAGCTGTTGAAGAATTTCATAGTTGACGTGAATATTAATAAAGCCGTCTTATTTGGTTTCACCATTCAAGCCTCCTGAATAGTGGGGGAAAAGGTATCAATAGAGAAATAAAATGCTTTAATTAATATACACATGTAAATACATTTATACCAGAACATCCGTTAAACTCCTGGCTTTCAACTCGAATTGCAAGATGAAACGAACTGTTTCTTGTGAATTGTTTTTCCAGATGTTTTAATTAATGATTTTCACATAACACTTAAATTTAACATATGAAACAATAATGTAGAGTGTACTACGTTCATACGGTTTAAACCCAAGCTTGTACTATTTTGATTATAACTTCCTAATGTACCATATTTTCTATGTAACTGAAAACGAATTCTTGCGAATTCTGAGAAATGAAAATCCGGTTTTCAAAACTGTATTTAGAACGGTACAAACAAATTTTATTTCAGCAGTTAAAGAAGAAAATTATAACTTCCTAATGTACGACATTTTGTATGTTACCGAATACGCAGATTCTTATGAATTCTGGGAAATGAAAATCCGCTTTTTAAAACTGTACAGACAGATTTTATTTCAGCAGTTAAAGAAGAAAACCTTGAATCCAAAATAAAATTCTTACTATGAAATGTATATAAAATAGAAACCTGTATCAGGAGTTTTTGTTTCAATATATAAGTACTGTAAAATACACTGCCTGACAGAGAAAATGCCACACCATGAAGGAATGCTCGAAAACTGACCAAACTGCACACACAGATAGCCAAGTGGGTCCTGAAGAAAGGATTTAATTGTCACATACAGACAAAAAAAATTATAACAAATGATTTAATTGTCACTGTTACATTCGGCACCCTACGCAGCCCTGGAACACCCTCCAGTGGCCGAATATACAGGATGATCAATAAGGAGTGTGGCCCTCATTTTGGGTGATACAGCGTTGACTCCGACGTGGAATCGAGGCAATGAGAGTCCGAATAGAGTCCTGGGGTATCGTGGACCATGTATGTGGTGTTGATCCGAGTCCACAGTTCACCTTCATTTTGCGGGGGTGGGAGGGTACTCAACAGACGTGCAATCGTGTCCCACATATGCTCGATGGGCGAGAGGTCGGGGGATCGTGCTGGCCGAGGAAGCATCCGCACACCGTGTAAAGCATTCAGGTTGATCCGATAGGTAGGCGGCTGGGCGTTATCCTGTTGAAAAACGGCGTATGGGCTGCCCTGCAGTCAATGTTAAGTATAACGTACCAGCGGTAAGCAGCTGTTGGCGCTGATAGCATTACACACCATGATGCTACATTGCCGGGCAGTGTGGCCCTCTGCAATGGCAGAAGAATCCTCCATTGGCCACGTCTTCTCCAGACTCTCACACGGCGATTATCCGTGGTGAGACAAAACCGTTATTCGTCGCTGGACACCACAGTTTTCAATTCTGCACCCTATTCCGCCCTGGAGCGACAGCACGCCAAGAGGTGGCGACGATGGCTCGATGTTAAGGGCAACCTTCGTAACGGACGGATGGACAGCAAACCAGACGCAGCCAATCGGCGCGACACTGTCCTCGTTGATATCGGAGCAACCAAGCCTCTCCGTACACTCTGCGAAATGTCGCCTGTAGGTCCGCACAGGCATGACGTTGGATGCACGATCGATGCGCTCGGACGTCAGTCTCCGTGCTTCGGTCCCCTACGACGTTGTACAGATTCTTCCTGAGACCACTGTCTCTAAATGCGACCGTCGGTTGTGGCATCGCGTTGCGTTTCTTCCGCAGTACGACGCAATGACCAACCTTTGGTACGAAGGCCTATGATGACACATCTCGTGAACTCATCCGTTTGACGAAATCGAGTAGGACAGCGTCTTAACGGCATTGGCACCCCTTGTTCGTTCTCCAGACACGGTTGCAGTAGAACCACTCACTTCTCGCGGGCGTGTCGACGTCTCGACTGATGGTCTCACGGGCTGGTTGTTCGCTTGTATCCCGCGCGCCGTTCGTGCGATTGGCCCGCAAATGCAATCATTTCCATAACTTGTACATGTGCACCCACCCTGCAATTTGCATGGCACTGCGTTCACGTCTTCGCGGTGTGGCATTTTTTGTGTCAGGCAGTGTATTTAGAAATCATTTTCGCGGTTTTAGTTTATTAGCACTGGATGGCGGAAAAGCATCAGTTCCAGAGGACTTGAGGGTGTTGGACAACTGCACTGACTCCATTACGAAAAGAGTCAGCTGCTCTCCCGGCTAATGGGCTAACTTCCCTGGACAAAGACATCCTATTCCACTCCACCTCACCCAAAGCGTCCATCCCCCAGAGATTACTGCACTCAGAGAACACGGAATATCAGGGGTGTTTCAATTACCTTTTCTTGGGAGTCTGCATTCTTCATCCGAATTAGGACGAACATTGTGATTTGAGAGCAATTCCCTGAAAATGAAATTGGTATAAGAGTTTGACTATTTATCTAAACTTAGTATCCGGGTCTCAGAAAAATAAGCTGATTTCTTTGCCTTTATCCGCTTAGCGAACGTCCGGTACTTTCACTATTTATTACTGCATGTTTTATATTTTTAAAGATCGGACATGTCTTGAACTATTGATAAGTCTATTGCAATAAAGTACATTGATATTTTACTAGTTGTGGAATCTGAGGAAACATTTGCTGGAACAGTGAACCTCGACAGGGTCTATGGTAAAATCAACAGAATTTATTACCGTTACCAAGGGGGATATCACGTGCAGATTGTCTCTTCATGCGCCAAAACATTCTTTTTTTAATTTTTTCTATCATTTTTTTCTCTCATTTTAATTTTTTTTTCTTTTTTTTACTTTCCTTTTAATTTCTTTTCTTTTGTAGATTATTTATTTTTCTCTTTTTTTAATTTTCTTATTGTTTTTTAGCTTTTTTATTTTTTTATCTCTCATTTTAAGGTTTTTATTTTTTTTTAGCTTTTTTTATTTTCTTTTTCAAATTCGTTTCTTTTTCTTAGCACTAATATTCCATTGTTGCTAATTATTTTTTCAATTAGTAAACACTTATTTCCCGCAGTTGTATGATCAGTTTTAATGGCCGTTCCGAAATATTCTCTATTGCTTTTCGTTTAACACTATTTGATATGATCAGTTTTAGTGGGTCATGGTTGTGACACAAGTTGAATTGCAAAATAACCGAGTCACTAATATCCAGGTACACTTTTGCCAATAATTTGTGTTCTGTACAACGCCACTTCCACCTTATCTCTGTTTCTACATCTTTATAGAATTTGGGCCCTGAATGTATCAATAAGTTTTTCCCCATTTGGCTGTACATAAACTACATGTTACCTCTGTAATTGCTGTCTGAAGAATGATGCAATGCAACCACACCACTGTTTTGCAAAGAGTCGGTGGTGCATTGTCCAGCAGAGAGCATCTTATGCCGGGAGCTCCCTGTCCCCCTTCCCCTAGTGGGGGAGGGCAAAACTGTGTGAGTCTTCTCCCTGGGGTCTTCTGTTTCCACCTCTCCCTCATTAAGCTCCCCCCCCACACACACAGATTTTTTTTTACCTTTGCGCGGATTACGGTTGACCACCTGTGGTGGCTCGAGAGATTGTCCCCCTGACTAGGTTTGACCTCAGACACAAACTTAAAAACTTCGCGCTTTTCATTCCCAAGTATCTCACTCAATCTTTGTTTCCGACAAAAATCTACAAAATATCGTTTTTCCTTTCCGCACCAAAGAGCAGAACTTTAGCAGTAATAATTTCGGCAAACGAAAAAAAAAGAAAGAAAAAAACAAAGGATAAAAAAAAAGAAAAGTATATATAAACGAATTTTCAACTACAGGTTGTCGAAGTCGAGAAGGGAGTCGGAAACCGCATTTGGATTTTTGGCTTCGACGCTCAGGATTTTCCACACATAGAAAAATGTTTCTGTGAAAAACTTAGACTACATTGTGCTTGGCGTATGCGTACTGCACGACTTTCTACGACGAAACTAAAAAAGTACATATATGCATCGAACCTATGTGACTTGCAAAAACAACTAAAAATTCTACCGACGCAGCTAAACAAAGCCGTAATATGTATTTGGATTATTTTAATAAGAGATGGAAAGTACCTTGGCGGGACCAAATGGTGGTAAATGCCTAATTTAGAAATGTTAATTGTTGGGGTGGCCAGGGAAGTTATTGTTGGTGATTCTTTCAATCCGAAATATGTTAGTACGAAAATTTGGAAAATGTCTTAAATAAATTAATAGCAATATTTTGGATATCCATTATTTTATCTATTTTTATAATTATTATTATTCTTTTTATATTACAGATATGTTTGAATGTGTTTACAAACGTAGCAGAATTCTATACTGGTGAAACATTTTGTCAGTAAATTGCTGCTTCAAACAGTGCCGGCTGGACCATAGGGGCAACCGGGCCGGTCGCCCTGGACCCCGCGCATTCAGGGGGCCTCGCAGTTAAGAAAACAAAATAATTTTCGGTAAAAAAATTAACTACATTTTTTTTTGTAACTATTGGGGCGCAAGGCCCTTAAAAATATATTTTTGAACTTATTTGTTTGTTTCCAATCTCCTCATTTTCGAATACGTTATCCCCCCGATTCGTCGTACGGACACTGAAATTTGCAGATTCAAAATTATTTTTGTAACCACCTTAATCTTTTCCGCATTCATGAAATAGTAAATTAAATTTCATCATTTTGTGGTCCCCTACTTGTATATATCCAACAATTTGTGTGAAAACCTGATACTTGAATTTAAGGAAATAAAAGAACAATATCCAAGTTACTTTCTAACTACACGTGGAGGTCACTTTTCCAACATTACAAGAAATTGAAAAAAAAAAAAAAAAGGCAACTTTCATATATGAACGCGCATAAAAGTTTATAATGTCACTAATTTGTCAGTTACTCCACTGTGCATTAAAAATCAATCGCTAAACATGCATCAGGAGAAAAAACTGTTTATTCCAATTTATTTTAGATGGATCTTTATTACATTTCCTATACAAAAATATTCGCTAAGCAGGTATCGTTTTATCATTTTGTGAATAAGCTGTTATAACAGTCACAATGCAACCTAAACATCTTCTCCTGGGAAAGAAAATCGTACATTTTAACACTTTTTACTCTTTCTCTCTCTCTCCCCCTCTTCCTCTTTTTTTCCCTTTTTCTTTCTCTATCTCTCTCCCCTCTCTTTTTCTCTCTCTCTCTCTCTTACCTCCTGTCTCTATTTCTCTTTCTTTCTCTATCTTTTTTCTCTCTTTCTCACTTTATTTCTCTTTCTTTTCTCTCTCTCTCTCTTTCTCTCTCTCTCTCTCTGAACTTTCAGTCCGTAATATGGTCTTTTTCTTAAGCTTAAAGCAAATACTTCTTTGAAATAATCATTTTGTCTTCCTCACGAACGATAATTTTCAGAAACGACTTTATTAAAATATGAGATTTATTTTTTAGTGCCCGCAATGAAATTTTGCTCAGTGCCCCAGAATGAAATTTCGCCCAGGGCCCCGCAAGAGCTCCATCCGGCCCTGGCTTCAACTTAAATCACGCTCTCATTTTTCAGCTTCTTATTCTTTTATAAGATAATTTAACAAGGACAAATTTGTATTGGTTGTATCGAAGCTCAGAAATGGTGGTACAGATTCTGTACGTACATACAAATAAATTATAATAGTTAATACCATACTTTACAAGATTTACTTAATCTTATTAATTAATTTATTATTAGTTGAAATATTTAAAACAATAAATGTAATATTTTATTCGTTGTTATTTTGTGTTATTTATTTTTATTTCTATCATTTAACTTAAATTTTTTAAAAAAGGATTTTTTTTAAGAAAAGAAAGGTGTGTAATTAAAAATAGGCACATCTTTATCTGACAAACAAAACAGAAGGAAAAATATGAAAGAAAAGAAAACTGTTAAAAAATATTGCGGTAAAAGAAACAGATTCTAAACAATGAAATGGTTTCGGAGCCCTATTGGAAGGGCGGGGCAAAAGCAATATGGGTTAGCACACCTTTCTGTTGATAAGGCCCTGACATATCAACAATTGAGAACTGAAACAACAGAACTGAATACTTTACTTGAGAAAAGGAAACTTAGTCCATCCACTCTTGTCTTCGTATAAGTTTGCACTTTACACTGAAGTAGTGAGAGAAGTGCCATAATGTGCACTCGCACGACACCCTTCCACCGGTATACGAAGCCAGTTACAGTGAACCCGTAAGTGCACTTTGGCTGATTTTTGCCCAAATCACCGAAAACACAGTGCCTCCCCTCCCCTCATGAATATTGTAGTCATGAGGTCAGATCGGCTGGTGATGCAGTCACACACCTCATACACATACCACGGCTCCACAATCAAAAGCACATGAACCCCCGATACATGCTAGCAAAGAGAAGAACACTCAAAGGCCCATTTCACCCCACCCAGCGGCGACAGTCACCTCCGCCAGGCCTCACACGCATTCTGAACCGGCACATCACACCCATCATAGTTCCCACTTTCAGTCACAAATGTTCAAAAAACAAATAAATGAACAAACACACACGCACTCCCAGGAATCCTTAACCTGAAAAAAAGAGACAAGTTTGTTATTATTATTAATGCATGAAAGAAAATTAGTTATTTAGGTTTTCATAAAAAAACTGGTTTTCTACGCCAAGTAAATTGCTAGTAAATTACCTGTAGTTTACGTAAACTAAGTAACTAGCAAATTACCTTGCCAAACATGTGCAGCACATGCAAAAACTTTTATTAGAGTGATCATATTTAAATATCACCTTTTTTTTTAACTTCACAAATTTAAATTATAGGCTATGCCTCTATAAAATTCAATAATCGTGCGTTCCTCTCGGCTGTTTAAAATTCTTCGCGGCGAATCAAACTTTTCTCAATTCTAAGCGGAGTTTCTCCACGGATTATTGTTTCTATTTCTCTTTGGACAGAAGCTTCTTCCTTTCGCAGTTCCTTTTTTAACCGAAAACACGAAACATGGGCACGCCCAATCAGAAGCTCCCATCGTCGATACCACGCTTTGACTTTGTTCTGAGTGCGTGGGATCACTCATGAATTAACTGGCCACAGAGTTGGTGGGAAGAGTGGCTCGTTTTGTCGTTCATCACCGCTACGTGTTGTACGACGAACTTTTCCCAAGACATAGTAGTCTTCAAACCATTTGACTAAGTCTTCCGCTTCGTCATCAAGCAATAGTTTTATCTCGTTAAAGGCATTAGCAATATCTTCAGGTGGAAGAAAAGCAAGCGCCGGAAGATGTCAAACTATCAAGCTGAACGCTTCATTACTACAATATCTCGATTGCAGGCCAGGAGTAGCCTGAACTTTGCGCCAAATGTTTTGCCCAAGATGAAAAAGGCATCCGTGGTGTCTAGCACTTAGAAAGGTGCCTCTTACAGCATTGATGACTGAAATTTCAAAATCAGTGATCACCCACTGCGGATCTAAAATAATATCTTTCGGAGTGGGAAATGTCTTTAGCTCTTCAAAGAATGAGAAGTAACTGGTTTGCGATTTGCTAGTCATCAGAGCGTAAACTAACGGCAAAACTCTACAGTTGTTATAGGACCCACGGGACCGTGAATGGAATACAGCTGTTTAGAAATATTGGGCACTGTTTTTAAAGTCCCACCCATCACCCAAAATGCAGCTTCACTCAACATTTTGAGATTAGCTTCTGTTGAAAAAATTAAAATCTTTTTATTGCTCTCATAGAAGTCTTTTAATAGGAATAATTCCCCGTCCTCTGTGTATTATAAGAACTCAGGTATATTTAGTATTTCCACAGTTGCAGGTTCAGGTGGCATTTCAACCCTCCTAGTTCTTTTTATCAATTTCCTCTGTGCTTCTTTCGACGGCATGCTATGATGAGCCACAAGAGACATTTCGGAGGCAACATTAAATGCTCAACTTTCCTCTTTACCAAATAAATGTTTTCCGCTAGAACTTTAAAAACGCCGCTGCAAATAAGCCTGAGGTTGTCCGTTGCGTTCAACCTAGTGCGAAGCTTTTTTGTTGTCGTCTTTCATTGAGTAACGGGTTGCGTTGCAAGTCTGTGTTTTTCCTTGGCGGTGATGAACGGACATCTAATTGAGTATGTGTGTAGATTCGAAAACAAAAAGGAATATCTTGTGCAATTATAACATTTATTGATAAGTTTGATTTGCTTTGTGATTTCATTAGAATCTTCATCTTCGAAGATCAAAGCACCCCACGGAACACACTACAGAGTGTGCCTCGCTGGGGACCTCGAAAGTCCCTGCATCTCCCTACCCCGAATGCAAGGGTCACAGGGATTAATACACAGAAAACAACAGCAAAACTCTCACAGCTATTCAACACACGGAACTCACTCATTCGTCTACTTTCACACTATCTTTCATTCCATTTCAAAGTACACAATGTATATTCACCATTCAATATCGCACTTTCACACACACTGGAATACATCCTTTAAAACTGTTTTGAAAGCAAGCAAGTACCATCCGCTGCGAAACCTGTAAGTAAACTAGATCTCAAGTGGATAGAAATAAACATCGGAAAAAAAAAAAAGAAAAGCATAAATTTGTTGAGGACAAGGAAGACCTGACCTCAAAAAACACTACCAAAATTTGGTATACTCTATAATATCTAAATATGTCTCTCAAAAAACACTGATAAATCTAGACTAGTTTCTTCAATTCCACTTATATAGGTTGAATCTTATCTTCTACCCTATTATTCTCTCATTTCGCTAACTTGTATTCTATGGAATATTTAATTATGCAACCCTAAAACATTTATTTACTTATGTTTGAAAGGAATATTGTATTAATGATTCATATGTACTATATATTATTTTTTTTATAATTGTATCTATTTAGACTCACATTGTTGCTATTTTGTGAGTGCTAGCTCCTACTGAACACAACACAAACTTTAATAATAATTTATCACATATAATTTTTTTTATTTCTAATAAAAATATCAACACGAACAAACACTGATATGTGTCCTCTGGAAAAACGTTTCGCAACATTAAAACTGATCCTTATGAGTCAGTTTCGGTAAGGTTTTATTCTTAGCATAATGACATAGGATTCATTATTTTCAGACAAATTTTATCGTAAATATCCGTTCGATAAACAATTTAACTTGCCGACAATGTTATTTTGGAATTTAATATATCTAATCCTGTTATTATTTCCCTTCCCTTCGTATGTAGTTTTGCACAGTTATCTGAATAAAAAGGGCAATTTCTCGTACTATAGAACGGATATTCCATCGTCAATAAAAGTTGGGATTTCCAGCATACGTGTGACCTCTTTTTCTCCATTCATTACAGAAGGCAGAGGAATCCCTCGGTTTAGATTTTACATTAAGGAGCGCTTTTTTCAAATTACTGAATACACAGAAAATGAGTTTATAAAATTAAACTGTTCTTTCGACATCAACATTTTAGCTATTTTTCCTATAACTGAAGCCAGGTAGGTGTTAGTGGAGAAATAGGCATTGGGTTGCCCCTAAACAGTTACATCTTACTATACATAGTTGACTCTCACTTGTACGAAAAAGTAGTAACCAGTACCGCTCAAATATTTTATAATTTCAGCAACCTTTGTAGTGATTAATGTATTTTGGTGATAGTGCCAATCACGTAAATATTTTAACAATCGTGCATACCTAAGGGAACATTGGCGAATTTTAGAAGGTCGATGCACCTACAGTTTATGATCATCAAACGAAAAGCAAGGCCTTTTTAAAAGAGCCTTAACACTGTTGTTCGCATGTCGGAATATTCCTCAAAACTATGTAATAAGGAGGTATTTGAGAAAAAACAACGAAAATCGTGATGTTTAGTTGTGCCGCAATTACTCCGAACACCCATTTTCAAGCGCTACAAACACAGTAAATATAAATAATTTTACCTTTTGTAGTACAGAACATTTTGTATTATGCTGCGACGTTTAAGTAACAGGAAAAAAAGTATGTAATGTTTGAGAATACGCAGAGATTAACTGGGATCAAACAAAAGATGTTTTGCATGGGCAAGGAAATATGCGATGTTAGTAAAATCTATGAAGTTGGAAGACAGGACGTAACATTTTCACTAAGAAACAAAATCGAATTGTTATTGCGTGATAAAAATGAGTACTGCTTTTATTAAAAATACTGCAAGGTTAATTATCTGCATTGTGTTTCGTTTATAGGTTGTCCTTTTAACCATTGTATTTCTTTATTCCTTTATCTGCAGTATAAATTATATAAAAAAAAAATTATATATTACGTAAACCACGCCAATCATCACATCTCTTTCCAAATAAACTTGAAGAAGTTTTAAAACGCTTTTAAGAGCGACATAATTAACAATTGTAGATGAATTTCGCCTAAGGCTGTTTCGGTTTCGTGTTTAGATAATTTAGTTGCATTATACTTTCCGCGATAGGAAGTGCAAGGTTTATCTATACAGTAAAACGTGTCATGGTATGTTGAATAAAAATAATCACACATCTTATGAAACAACTAGAATTTCCCATCATGTAAGTTAATCAAATGTTTCATTACATATATATTGGGAAACGGAAAAGACGAACAACATCAAAAGATTACGCACCCTTCTGGCTGCAATGCACTGTGTGTCTTGGAAAGGCTGAAAAAACAAAAAAAATTGTAAGCGGGAACAGCCCTGATGGGATGGATAAATAAGAAAAAATAGTGCGTAAAAAATTAGTGTTTCACAAATATACGGTTTGCCATCATGAACGAAGTTTGCCTTACCTACAATGCTTGACAGAGAAAATGCAACACAACGAAGTCTTAAACGCAGCGTCATGCAAATTGCAGGGTGAAAGCACACCTGCTAGGTATGCAAATGATTGCGTTTACAGCCCAATCGCACGAACGGCGCGCGGGATATTAGCGGACTAACAGCCCGTGAGGCCATTACTCGAGAAGTCTTCACGGCCGTGAGAAGTCAGTGGTTCTGTTGTAGACGGGGACCGCAAAGCGCCGTAGCACGCGATTTCGTCAAACGGATGAGTTTACGAGAAGTGTCATTGTAGGTATGGGAACTGTCCACTTGTCCTTTCGTCGTATTGCGGAAGAAGAACAATGTGATTAAACAATCATCGACCCCATTTGGTGACAGTGGTCCCGGGAAGGATTTGTGCAACGTCATAAAGCTTCTGGAGCACGGAGAAGGGCCTCCGAGAGCACTGATTGTCACATCCGACGTCATACCACAGTTGACCACAGACATCAGCTGGCGATATTTTGCGTAGTGTACGTGGAGGTTTGTATGATCTGATATCGATGCGGACAGTTACTTGTGTCTGGTTTACGTCTGGTTTGCTGTGCAGCCGTTCGATGCGAAGGCTACCAGTTACAACGAACCTACGTCGTAACAACTTGGCGTGGTATCGCTCCGTAGCGGTGTAGGGAGCCGAATGGAACAGTGTGGTGTTCACCAACGAAACGCGGTTCTTTCTGACCAGGAATGATCGCCGTGTGAGATTATGGAGGCGGCATGGCCAGATTCCTCCGCCATTGTGGAGAGTCACACGGTCCGGCAATGTGGAATCATGGTGTAGGGTGCTATCCGCGCCAACAACCGCTCACCGCTGGTACGCATTACAGGCATATTGACGGCACGCAGCTATGGTGACGAGGTGCTGCAGCCCGTGGCACTCCCGTATGTGCAAGGCAATCCAAAAGCCGTTTTTCAACAGGAAAACGCTCTGCCACATACCGATCGGGTCAGCCTGAATGCTTTTCACGGTGTTCGGATACTTCCATTGGCCAGCACGATCGCCTGATCTCTCGCCGATCGAGAATCTGTGGGCCATGATTGGACTTCGTTTGAGTACCCTCACACCCCCGCAAAATGGAGATGAACTGTGGACTGGTATCAACACAACAAGGTCCACAATAACCCAATACAATATTCGGAGTCTCATTGTGCCAATTCAACGTCGGATTCAACGCTGTATCGCCCGAAATTGGGGCCACACTTCTTATTGATTAATCAATTATTAGTTATTATTTAATTCATTAATTATTTGTAAATTTGTGTAAATTATCTGAAACATATTCACGCCGAAATAAATTGGTTAGGAATTGCAGTTCCTCTTTTTGTGATATTGATAAACGGCAATACGTATTCGAATTTTAGATACCGAAATTTGAGTCACTTGGATTTCGAATTCAGGGATGAAAAACTGCGTAACATGAATAAACGAAACGTTCGCACTCACTAATGGATTACGATTGCTCAGAACGAATACCAGGTGGAAAATTTTATGCAACTCTTTTTCTTCAATGTCATTCCTAAAGTATCAAGTAATTCAACAACGATCTGAATATGATAGGCTTAATTTCCACTTTTTCATTAACTTAAAGTGACCTGTGAAGTCTTCGTTTTGGAATCTTAATAGTTTATTAATATTGTTGCGCGAAATAAAACTACACATAGCAAATTCAAATTTTTGGCATGTTCATAACAACAAAAATATTGGAAGAAAACACTTGTGTTGAATACCTACTTTTAGGAATAAAATAACAAAGAAAATGTTTAATTACGGGTATTATAGAGATACATTTTAATATGTTTTGGGGTCAAATTTTCGACCCAGAGCCTAGTTTATCGTCAGAACCGTCAATAGAGCAGTGTCGGTCTTACGACGAACTAATTCCAGAAAAATAGTCGCTCACTAATTACTTGATGTAAACAGTAAACTTGGAATGGAAATAGCGGGAAGTTGTACCACGCGTAACTATAATTGCGGTTGGAAACTTCCGACCAATTGGCAGTTAATACATCAGTGATGGTCCTGGTGATACACTAGGTCTTAGTACGAATCCAAGAAATGTATTAAAATTCACTTCTGTAAAAGCCGAAATTAAACGGTTGTTCACAGCTACTTATAATTTGAGATGCTGTAATATTACTAATTACTTAAATGAGAATTACATTTGCACAATAAGTATTTGAAGAGCTGGTTACTATGAATGGTTTTTACTTTATCCAAATACTTTATTTTCCTTCCTGATTTAATAAACACTTTTAGTGAATAATATTTGGCAAGACTTTTTTCCATATAAAAAAAGGAAAAAAATTATAAGTCGAAATGAATCTTTCAGTAATTCCTCGGTTCAAATCTTAAATTTTAGTATCTGCATTATACTCTAAACAGCTAAGAATAGTTACAATTTGGGGAAAAGTTTAAAAAAAGGGACGTTCACTTATTATCACTACGGACACCATGCTAATGCAGTTATTAGACCGACTTCAAAAACACCTTTAGTTTTTTGAAGGATGTAAGACTTTGAGAAAAATGATTTTTCCCGTTTGATCTTTTGCAGTTGTGTTACTTCGACAGAGGAGGTAATGGTACATTCCAACAAACTCAAGATATATATTAAATTTCCTCCATTTCTTCCAAACATTTTACAGAAAGTGTTCAATAACTTTTACCCAGCGCAATATTTATATATGCATCTCCTTCATAAAATTACTCAGCATTTATTTTTTAAGACCGAAAATGTATATCGTCTATCTCTCGATATATTTTCAAACAAATTGTTATCATCGTCATCATCATCATCATCATTATCAACAATTATCAATCCACTGCTGGATGAAGGTCTCCCCAAGTTTCTTCCACAACGGTCTGTCTTGTGCCAGTCTCTTCCATGTTACTCTCGCATACTTTCTAATTTCATCCGCCCATTTCCCATGTGGTCCTCTTCTGGGTTTTTTCCTGTCCCTTGAAATCCAGTATAAAATTTCGACTGTCCATCAATGGTCTGTCCTCCTGGCCATATGTCCAGCCCATTGCCATTTGAGGGATTTTACTCTGGTCATAATGTCTTCCACTCTTGTCATTTTTCTGATCGACGAGTTTCTCTTTTTATCTCTCCTGGTTACACCAAGCGTGCATCTCTCCATGCTACTTTGGGTGTTCTGCAGCCTTTGTATGTCGCTTTTAGTTAAGGTCCACGTCTCTGCATCATATGTAAGCACTGGAAGGATGCATTGATCGAATACTTTTTTTTTACTTTTTTTTAAGACAAAATGGCATATTGCTCTTGAAAATTACACTGTTTCTTTCAAACTCTCTCCAGGCAAATTTAATACGCCGATTAGTTTTTTAATCAATGTGACCCTCACTTGATATCTGCTGTCCAAGATAAATATAGGTATTGGTTATATCCAGCTTTTCTCCATCAATTGATTAATCTTCATTTCTTGTAAAAGCATTGTACATCACTTTTGTCTTTTGAAAGTTCGTTTTTAATCCCACTTCTTTACTCTTGTCAGCAAGTTCCTGGATCATACTCTGCAGCTCTGATGGGGAAGTTGCAAAACTGACTACGTCATCAGCAAAACGAAGGCTAGTTAAATAATCTTCACTAATCTTTATCCCTTTGTTTTCCCAGTTCAGTAATTGAATGACATTTTTCAATGTGGCATTAAAGAGTTTGGGAGATATAGTGTCACCTTGTCTCAATCCCTTTCCAATCTTTATGGGTACTGTATTTCATAGATGTATACTATATTTTTGCATTTTCATAGATGTTAACTGATTATAATATGTGCAAAATAAGCCAGATCTACTTCCCCATTTTCCCTGAAATTAACTGCAGCAGTATAACTGTAATCCAAGCGAATTTGTAGCTTACTGTTTTGAAAATTATTGTATTGCCATTTTATGTAAGGGTTAGTCTTGATGAACTGTTAACGAAGATTACGAACTGTTAGGAAAGAGGCTGTATCGTCTTCAATTATCGTATTTCTGATACATCAAATCTATCTGAAAATCTGAGAGTGGAATGATGAGAAATATTTCATATAATTAAGTTTTCTTAAAATATACCGAAAAAAATTAGTATTAGCTATAAGCATTAGCTGACAGATATTTTCCAAATTACTACCTACATTGGTGGAAAGTGAAAAAAGAACACCAAGAAGGAGACATCTGATACCAACGAAATTTATACAGCATAATAACGGAATACAGAGGATAACGTGATCAAAGCATTAAGGCAAAATACAGCTGTATTTGCTGGTAAACTGAAAAACAACATTTCCATGTAACATGGTTAGTACGAGGTTGAACCGCCATGAACTGCGTCACACTGTGCAATTCTGGCATGGAGTCTGTCGTACAGATATTGGATGTAAGTTTGGGGTATTGAGTTCCAAGCACGCTCAACCTGGACGCAGAAATCGCGGATGTTGGTGGCTGGCTGTGGAGACCCGATAAGTCGTTTTCCCATAAAATCCCACACGTGCTCAATGGGGGACAAATCCGGTGAACGTGCAGGCCATGGAAGTTGTCATACACCCTGAAGTGCATGTTTCGTTGCACGTGCCGTGTGTGGGCTCGCGTTATCTTGCTGGAAAACACCACGATGGACCGACCTTACAAGTGGCACAACAACGGGCTGAATGATGTTGTTGATGTAGCAGGTGCTGTTTAACGTACGCGGTACAAACACTAGGTGTGTACGGGGGTAATAGCTGATCGCTCCCCACACCAGGAGACCAGGTGTAGGCCCTGTGTGTTGCTGGCGGATGCAAGAAAGGTGGAGACGCTCCTCTGTGCGTGTGTGAACTCGCATATGGCCATTCTAGGCTCCCAAGCAGAATCTGCTTTCATCGCTAAACACGGCTGATCGCCATTGCGTTCTCCAGTGTAGACGTTGGCGACACCACTGCAGCCGTTCCGGACGGTGGGCTGGAGTCAGAGGTACACATGCCAGAGGCACACGTGCACGTAGTCCTGCATCCAGTAGACGGTTGAGGATTGTTCGCACAGTCACCTCAGGTACACGTGCACGTAGTCCTGCATCCAGTAGACGGTTGAGGATTGTTCGCACAGTCACCTCAGGTGCAACGGTAGCTCGGATTTGCGTCGCAGTGGATGTTCTGCTTGACAACGCCGCTCTTCTTATTCGTCTGTGACTCTCGGTTCCTCGTCTTCTCGTGTAGGAATATTCTTCGGACCATCTACGCCACCATCGTACCACCACCGATACTCCCCGTCCAATTCGCTCCGCAATACGACGATACGACCACCCGGCCTCGCGGAGTCCGACTAGACGGCCTCGCTCAAAGTCCGATAACTGCTGAAATCGAACACGTCTTATATGTCCAGGCATTGCAGTTTCTTCAGAGTCTTTGCACGTGTCCGTAAGCCGACGACTGATTACATTCACTCCGCCGTACTCCTTAAATACCACCGACGATAATTTGCGTATTATGCCGTGCTGTGGCGTTAGCGCACACCGTTTCGTCCCGAAATTAACATCACACCTACGTAAACTCGACCCCATTAGCATATGTAAATTTCATGGTCGCCAGCCAATTCCTTCTTGGTGTTCTTTTTCACTTTCCTCCAGTGTATTTTACTTCACAACAGCATAAAAAATTAATTTGTTCAATAACAATTTACATTACTCATCTGTTGGACAGTTATTTACCTAAAGTGTGACTTTCATGTTTCAAACCTTCTGTGCAAATCTCAAGGGCAAAGTGGGAAAAAGTAAATTAACGCCATAAATAGCAGCAGCACCGAAATACAAATTAACTCCGCGCATTTCCTCAGAACAGGAGCAACAGCACATTAGTTATGTCAAAACATTGCGTGTGGTTTGTGCCACGAGGGAACATAATGCACTCTCGCAGTTCAGTAGAATCAGTAGATAGGAGGTCACGGAACGGTTTGAAAAACTGTGACACATTTTTATATGTTCCTTTTTGTGTGCTATACACGGCGAAATTGTCTGCAGAGTACATCTTGATGATTTTATTGTTGATCGAATAAATGGAAGTCTCCGGCAAGGCAGATCTGTGATGAGTGCGGACCTAGTAACGATATCCTACATATCCTCATACCTCATGTATGGAGGCTCGAGGAGGGGCGAACTGTGGTGAGTGTGGCTCAAGAGCACGGTATCGTGCATCGCTTCGTATCGCTTGCCTGGTCGGCCTTCAGGATTAGAGGTACAGCTATGCGAAAGACCGGGTAAGATCATCCACCAAAAACAATCCCATTGCGGACCACTTTCGGCTGTTACATGCCAATAGGGATCGACTCTAGACAGCAGGTAACCTTGCAAAAAAAATGAACACTAGCGCATGACACACAATGTCGTGGTTTACAGTGTCCAATGACAACCCAAAGGTAGACTTTGCCGTACGAACAGTACGCTATGTTCCATTAACAACCGCTCGCGGTAGACATTGTTTGCTGGGATTCCGATATCTCAATCAGTGGACAGAGAAACATTTAGTCTTTCCTCATGAGGGTAGATTTAGTCTCTAGCTATTCTGGCCGTTAGACAATCTGGTGTGAGTCGACCTTCAGTATCGCCCGAAAGCATCAATGAAAGTGATAAATATGGTAGTCGCGATGCGATGTTCTCGCATAGGGAGGCATCCTCATCGTTGGATGTGCAGACCTCAGATACTGAAAGCAGGTATTGAACCTCTATACGCTACTGTAAAGAGGTAATCCTTCCTATATTTGTCTGGTACCAGGCAAAATTCACCCACAGTTCGTTCTAATGGACGATAACACCACATCCCATGCACGGTGACTGTTGATGAGAACTTCCGGGAATGGTTTAGTGAGCTCGTTCCCTACACGTAAATCGCGAGAACGTCTCGCACAGAACACGTGTGAGCCGTTCTCCGGAGACGCGTTGCGGCACGTCAACACACTCCGGAAATTGGGCAACTCTTGAACAAAACGCTGACGGAAGAACGGGAGATGTTGCCACGAAAACTCATCAGCAACTTAATATGGACATACGGCGCAATCATGCATCGACGTAAGGAGTGTTCATATTCCTTACTAAGTTACGCCGCTTCCGTTCGTACTGGATTTGGCAGTGATGCATCTATGTAATGCCAACCAGTGCTATGTAGCCAATTCTGAAATAGGTTCCACTCTATAATTTACTATTTCAGGTTGTTCCGGTATTGTTTCTGTCATCATTCCGGTAAGTTACAGCATTCATATTGGGTGAATTTCACATACCCAGGCACCTGCTTTGCACGCTGCAGGTCGAAAGCTGGCTTGTCCTTCAGCTTTGCTTACCATTGTCTTTGTGCAAAGCTACAATTAATATCCTTTATTCAAATATAATAGCATTAATTAGTTTATTTTAGAGGAACGTAAAAGCCGTGTGATAGTATTGTTTTAACGAAGCTGTTTCATCAAGCGCAGATTCCAATAATATTCACAACAATATTTTGCGCCTGTGTTGCGTATTATCGGTTCTGTAGAACATTTTTAACCAGCTAGGTATAACCGCACGCGCATAAGTAAAACGCATTTTTTATGAGTATGTATTTTACCAGAACTATAAAAACTAGAAATTCAGTTCATTTGCTAAGTTATAAATGAAGCCTAAAATTCAAAAATCTTATTTATTCCCATAACGTGAAGATCCAACTTGTTGTTTACATCCACAAATTTTTTTATAAATCACTAGACTACTGTTTCCATATCTCTGCTGTTCGTTTTTGTGTTATCACCTTATAACTGTGATAGTCTCACACTCTGTTTCCGGAAAATATAAGAAACAGATAAATAAAAAAAATAATTGCATGCAAAATCAATAACTACAGATAAAAAACCACCTGAATTGTTTATTCATTAACAAAGATAAATATGAAAGAGGTTACAGAACTTAACTAAAAAATAAATTTATATATACATTCTGTCTGAAATTTTGTTCTCTTAAACTTTGTGATCTATCTTCCAGAAAGGCAGTGTTCCTCTGCTTGAAAAAATAGATTAAAAACTCAGCGGCTGCTCTGGCTGTATTTTAAAATCTTCGCCAAAATCAATTTTTTTAGACAATTTTGATTTTCAATCTCCTTTGGATAATAAAAACATTGAAACATAAAGTGTTATAATAGGCCTTACCGTTTACCGATTGCGTCACTCTTCTTTCGTAATCGCTTTCCATCTCACACGCAATATAAACAACGAAAAAAAAGCTAACGCTCGAATTTCATTTTTCAAGTAGCAAATCGAATAAAAATTACATTGTTTTACTTGGACGTCATTAAAAAAGGTAATCGTCGAATTTCTGGAAAACTTTTTTATTCATCACCAAAACGATTTTTTTGTTTTGCAAATTGCTGATAATACAATCGGCAGCGCGATTCCTGTGTAATCTGATTGCAAACAACGTGATCCTTGTGTTCATGAGTCTGCTATGGTATACATTGTATTATTACTGCACATAAAATAACTTTTTCAAAGCAATAAATTTCAGTGCTCGTAAATGCATTTTCATTAAACTAACAGCTCTAAGTATAATATTCCTTCACTTTGTCAAAGAAAATGCTGTTAGATTTATCCCTTTCCAAGCAACATTAATCTTTTTCAAGCAGAGGCAGAATTAAATCACATTTCTTCTGAAAGAGAGCTATGTTTTTATTAAGATCCCGAAGGCACGGACCGAAATAATAAAAAAAAAAGGTAATTTTGTTTCCAAGGTTTACATATCCAAGCAATGTATTTTCCGATATTACTTATACACAGAATGTTTTTTTTTATTTTTCTTTATTTTAATGGATTTTAAATAAAACGGAAAAAAAACTGGAATAAATTAAGCTGAATCCTACCCGTCCAAAAATAATTCCTATTAAAATTCCTTTAATATTTAAAAGCATAAATTTAATGAATCAAGTTCAAGAAGGGGTCAATCAAAAACGCTCTCTGCCCCGGAAAATAAAATTAATCACTCCATTCACAAAGGGTTTCTGTTTTTAATATCACTTTTTGAGAAATTTGAGAAAAACTGTTCCATCCTTCCTGTAATTGCAAAGATTCTGAAAAAAAGAACACTTTTAATCTAGTGCATAAGAAAGTTATCTGAAATACTTTTAAATTGAATGTATAGAGTATAAGCTATATAAAACGTTTTGGATCTGTGGACTGAAGCCGTTTATGCATGCATGTAGAAAATGCAGGGGATAATTCCCAAAATTTGCAGTGGTCTTTAAGTAAACTTGAACACTTCATTGTTTATTAGTGTGTGAGGATGACGTATTTCGAAGACTAAAACATATCTTTTAAAATATTTAATTGTAGTACACTCAAGGCCAATGAAATTTGCTCAACAAGAAGGAAGCATCTGATTGAACTGAAAATTTATGTACATAATGATACAGATGAATGATATACATGATGGCGAAATAGAGCTGCAGAACAATTACAGAGGCACCTGTGACTCTTTGTCCGGGCATCTTCAATAGCACTTCGTACCGCCTCGTACAACGATACATGCAGAAATGCGGCCCAGCGTGGGGGCAAACAGAAGCCTGATGTTGTCTTGCGGCAGATTGGCCCACACGTGTTGGACGGTGAGGTTCAAATACCGGATAGTGCGGCACCGCGGCAGCTGGTGTTAGAACTGGTAGCACACATGCTCGATATTGAACCTGTCCGGGTAGCGGGTAGGCATGGAAGTGTCTGGACATGACGTTGGCAGTCCGGGGAAACCCGAGCCGTGTGCGGGCCGGCATTTTCCTGCTGGTATAGCGAACCTGCTATCCAAGTCAAGTATGGGAGCACATAGGGCTGTAGGATCTGACCCACATACCGCTGGACCGTCACTTTTCCACGTACCACTACTAGAGCTCATCGGCTATCGTACACTATGGATTCCCTGACAATAATGCCTGCATTGGGGTAGTTGTGGCACTCGATAGAGAGGTTAGCATTGTACCGTCAACCCAGGGACCTCCATACCCAGACACGATGATAATCTGTACCCAAAACGAAGGGGCACTCATCGATAAATACCACATTTCGCCAGTCTGTGGCGTTCCACGTCGCTCTGGACTGGCACCACTGCACACGGAGCCGGCGATGTTTCGGTGTTAATGGCAGTACACGTAAGACGCGCTGGGATCGAATATTATCTTACGCGAGGCGTCAAGTAATTGTTTCTGTGCCCACAGGAGCCGCTACAGCTGTCTGTATAGTGCATCGTGTCCTCGTGGGATGCGTTCATGCCTGGCGCACGATCCGTCGATCCTCCCTACCGGAGATCCATCTATTCCTTTCGTCCGCTGTCACTCCGCCGTGTGGCAGTGCCGTTACGTGTCCATTGCTCCCAACACAGTCGGATGGTATGGTAAGAACAATCCACGTGGAGAGTTATACGGCGAGCCGACAAACCTGCTGTTTTCAGCCAGATGATCAGGCCTCTCTCAAAGTCCGTAGGTTGCGTAAACCGACGTCTCCAGCATATACCCGATATTCTTGTCATTCTGTACTCTTTCCTGCGTCGGCCGGTGATTTTCGCTTTCATGGGGCATCGACTACACGCCGGTTTATAAGGATGCTGGTTCGTGCTTGCAGCGACTACACAGGTGTGCGGGCATGCACAAGCGCACCATCGTGGATCATTTGCATACCAGCACGCACTCTAGGTATATGCAAAGATTCGCGCTTGTAACATTTGTTCTTCTAAGTACGCAAATTTCATTGTCCGTGAGTGTAAAACAATCACCTTTATACATAAAAAATTTAGTTGTTGAAATATATTGTGAATCATCGGCGTCTTGAAAGTTAGGAAGCAGCTTAGAAATACCTTTTAACTTGGCTGACTTAATCGGAGCCTTTCCATCATCTTACAGTTCTGCGGGTGGTAACTGTGGAGCAGGTTTGCAACATGACTTAGCCTAAAATTATGACACATAGTACCGTCAATAAATTAATTGGCAATCACACACTTTTCAAGTTTCTTGCTGTATTTAAAATGCATCAGAACACTAATTCCAAAACAAACGTTTTCTTTTCTACTTGCTGCACGAGAAGATGTTTTTTCAGAAGTGTGTGCCCTTCTATAATTAATTCCTTTACCACTAACTCTCAAAGTACATCACTTCATTAGGGCTAACCCTTTTTTCTTCAAATTTTCTTTGTCTGCAGCTAGTCGCATTGAATTCAGCGACTTCCTCAATTCAACACATTCGATCATGAGATCTAAGCTCCCTCTTCCTCAACGCAAAATCCCGATCGTACGGCTGATTATTTTGAGTGCAATCCACTGAGAGAGCAAGAACAAGAGGTTGTTCTATCAGGTGACTTTTTTCTTTCAGTTTATTATAAATGTTTTTTGCTCTTCTCTTATGTATCATTAGTTCAGCTGTAGTGCACCTTTTGGTTTTGCAACTAAGATGCGGACTTTTTATTTTACTATTGAACTCTTCACACACACATACAGCAAGAGTCAACTTAAGGGATGTCAAATGGTATGGAGAAGCTGTTACAAATTCAAAGTATTATTTGACAGCTGAATTTCATTCCAGGATATTTTTGCAAACAAGCAATGCATTTTTTTACATTCAGTCTAGCATCTAACCACCTGAATACTCTGCCAGAGTAATGTGATTATTTTACTGAGAAACAGTCCATCCGTTGCCTCATAAGTTAACGTAGAAGCATTGCCGCTGGCATTATTTCCACATTTGTCGTGATGGTTGTATCCTAGCAGTGTGCTAACGTACGGAGCCTTGGACTTGCTTGTCAATTATTAATTGTAATGTTTTGCAATTTAACTCAGTCGGGGCATTGTCAACCCTGACGTGTTGTGTAGAAACCACAGTTGATTCCAGGAAGAGCGCGGTACTGAAACCTTTTCTGTGTAAGGCTAAAACACTTTCTGCTCGGAAACAGAAAACTACTACCTCTGTTCCTCATTACCTAATCATTGGACTGGAGCTTTTCTTTGCATACATTGATACGTGTATCATCAGACATACGAAAACTGCTGCTATCTCTATTTTGGGAAAAAATTGGATAAAGCCATTCCGCAAAGAACGATTCAAATATAGATTTTGAGCTCAGGTCCTAAAAGAATGAAAATAAGGCAGACTAAAAACACGCGTACATAATTATGGAAGTCTATACACCTAACGATTTTGAACTAACCAATTTTGAAAGGATAAAAAAAATTGCTACTCGGTCATGGGTTCTTAAAGCACCTAGGAGTGTGGCCACCTAGGAGGTCGCAAGAAGAAATGCAAGGTAGCACAGGGTAATCATATGTGCTGTGAAAAATCATAGCAAGGAGGCTAACGCTTACATTTTCCACTTCTGAACAACGTCTTCAGTTTTTGAAAGACAGCATCCAGTTCACTTCATTACATGAGAATAGAGAGTATGTTCTTCTTTCCGTAGGAAGATTCCTTCTCGGAGCTCTGTAGACAATGGGTTCAACATTTGGTACTACAACTCCTCTGGGCGTTCCGAAGAAATTGTGCTCCCAAATGGCTTTTACAAATTTCTGCATGACCACGGGAGATTGCAAGGTGCATGAGGTTATAAGCTTTATAAAAACGCTGCTTTATCATTAAATTCACAAATTACCCTAACTTGCTAAAGGACAAACAAATATACTATATTTCCATATATAGTTTGAAAGAAATATTCCTCTCATAATACGTGGCCAATACGTCATGATAATTAACAGAACAATCAAACATCGCTGTATTGACTGTAATGACTGTTTCACACGTTATATTATTCATATCAGAAAACTTGAAAATTCCGTGGTGGAAAGGACAGCATGGTTGAAAGGTAATCGGAAGATTAGTAGAGTACCGTTTTTTAGAATAGTAGAAAAATTACAAAACATTTTCTGCAACTTTTTCCAAAATCATCAATAGTTTGCAAATTCTTGAGCTAGATTCATAAGGAGTATATTATGGTTCTCAGAATAATGACCAGTTTCAAAATCAACAAAAGTTTTCAAAATGTTCAGATCTCCTATCTCCAAACAATATGTTTCATAAATAAGTGACCAATGATTTTATTAAATACTGCAGAATGATGGTCAATAGCAAATTCAAAACTACGTTTGAGCATCTTGAAGTCCAGTACACCAAAAATAATGTTTAATACACTGCTCAACAAGACAATAATACCTGTTTCAGAGCAATCACGAAACCTTTACTTGTAATACAATTAATTAATCTTTCCATGTGTTATGTGCACATAAAGATGGTAATGAAATTATTTTTCAGTTTTCTGGGTGTTTTTTTTTTAATTTTGAACCGATCGCCCCCTGAGAATTCAAATTATTTTCTTTTTTACTTATATATGGCCAGCAGAGCGTGTAAAATAATGTCCTAGATGCGAGAAGTTTCATTTTCTATTGTGATACCTTAAATACGTGTCTGACGTGACTAATAAGCTAGATAACTTGCTTGGAGTTTTGTCGAACGTTGGAGAAATCAAAGTTTAGACAGAACACCGAATGACAGAAAACGGAGATGCCTGGATGATTTCTCAAATTATGCCAGAATGAAGTCTCAAAACAGGAATTTGTGGGACAGACTTGGGAGGCTTCCACCCAGCAGTGGTGTGATATATACTTCACACGCACCTATATGCTAAACAACAGTTCAGAAGGAGCGGCCTTCATGCAAGTCATCAATATTAGAGCTTCTACCTTAACGACAACAATGATCGTTTAGACGTAAATCTGCAATTTATTTCGTTCGTTACAAGTATTTCAAGAGGGGAATGTACGAGTGTACACGTTTCTTTCGTTCGGAATAGTAAGAGGAATTTGCGCGAATATGAAGAAAACCCATGGCATGATCATTCACCAAGCTTTTTAAGCTTCATGAATATACGGTAGAAATTATTTATCTGAGTTACACAATTTGATGACAACCGCGAACATATGCTGCCACTACATAACACTAATGAAAAAAGGAAAAAAAAGCAATTAATGGGGAATCTAGTTCATTGAAATTCACAGGTACCTGATTGGATACGACAACAAACTTTTAAAATGAAAAGCTCAGGTTTATGCATAATGTATACAAAATGAATAGTAATACATTTTCCTTACACCTAATATTAATAATCAGTCAGATCTGTTAAAACAGATTTTCATGCATATGCATAACAACGGTACAACGCAAGGGGTACAACGCGCTCCTTCAGAAAATTGTGCAAACATTTTATAAATATTTTTTACAGCTTTATACTGCAAAAAAGGTATTTGGATGCAATCCAAATTGGCATTTGGTTCATTCTACGGATAATATACACAATGGTTATCAACAGTTAAAATCTTAATAAATACATTTTGGAAACATTATATGTACTCCATACTTTTGTATTTTAAAGTTGTAAAAAATTTTGAGAGTATCAAACCGAATTGAAAACATCACTTGAATACGAAAAAAAATATTTTTTCATTCCTTGCAATTTCACTGCGTCGCACGTGCGTGAAATGGGCAGAAAATAATTCCGGGCAAAATCGCCACTGAAAGACAAACATGAATTTCAATTTCGCTGCGGGTTCTAAATTTTAAATTAATTTGTACTTATAATAAAAAGGAAGACGATTTTCCAGACCAGAATTCAAAAGTGCACAAAGCGCAGAATTGTAGTTATTTGAAAATTAGTTATTTTTATTTCAATTCTTACTTCATTTACTAATAAACAACGAAAGGCATTCTTTCGGAATTTTTGTTATAAGTAATATAGCAAAATGTATATAATGCTTCTCTTTAGTTTTTATGTACCGGATAACTTGCATGCAAACTTAAACTTTCTAAAAGCTTCGGGCAATTGCTAAAATATAGGACGCTTAGATTTTTAAGAAGTAATTCTAAAAATTATATCGGCCTGTAAATCCAAATATTTAAATACAAATAAAGAAAAATTTTGCTTTGGAACAGTACTTTTACATAGGAAACGACATGTAGCTCGACATATTTTCTAAAGTGGTATACTCCTTTTCGGCGAATGTTCTTTTTAATGAAACCTGAATAAATTTACGTGTTTACTAGTTTGAATTTATGTAAACATGTCTGTAATTATGAAAGAGATACAAGATCAATTTGCACACTTAGATGCTTTCAATTGCCGAACATGGCGTAAATTCAAATCTAATGCCGCAGGAAGTTGTAATGCAATTTCGCTGCGATGTGGAAAATACTATTGAGGAAATGGAAAAAGTACGTTTTTTAAGAGTATGGCTTAATATTTCAGCGGCCGCGTGTACCCTCGTTCATAAAAGGTAATGCGTAAAATGGGAATCGTGAATGTTTGCCGTGATTATTTGCTTTGTAGCTCACAAGTAATAAGAGGCATCTGACAAAGATTTGGAAAAAATATTTCTCATACTTTGAGTAACTGTATCCATCTGGTTTTTTCTACGAATTCTCTGGAATCTAGCTAACAAGTTGAGTGAAATCATAAATATTCCGGGTTTACGGTCTTTGTCATAATTAATCTATGGTAAATCTGGCAGCTTTGCGGGATATATAGTAGACAACAACATGAGGAAAACTGAAATATATCCTGACAACCAACTCTTCATTTTTAGTTTCACTGTCTCAAAATCTACGTTCGATCGATGACCTATGTGGAAATAATGGTCTACACCTAGTTCTTTCTTAATTCTTTCCAATTTATTCAACAAACAATTTCAATTCAATCGATTCATCGTGCACTTCGTCTCCCCGGTCTGTCGCATCCACAATCTGTTCCACCTACTCGGACGAGTCAAGATATCCTCCAGTTTTAATCTCGAAAGTTTAATAGCGCAAGCAACCCATACACACCCTTCTCATTCTGCAAATGATACTATATTTTCCCCAAAAATATTTGGTTAGCGTTGCAGCATTGCCATTATCTCATAGCGATATCACTTGTCTGGTTTCAATGACAGGCGCTCTCTGATGCCAGACTCGACATTTTTCTTTTCAAATAAGGTGGAGTGCTTTTGTCGAAGGAAATGTGCAATGGAGCAAAACAGGTATTAGCTGAGTCTATGAGAGATGATGATTACCGTAGTTCTTTGTGGACCATTCTGAACGTGTCTTCAGGAGAATTGTGTTTCTGCTGCACTAGTCTCTTTGGGTTTAATTGCTACGAGTCTTCTTGGGTTTAATTCACACCTCACTCAACCCTTTCTGAACTTCCGGGGCAGAAGGTTCCCTGTTTAATCAAAATTCACGTTTCTCCCCTAGCTTAATTTGTCTCGTGTTCAAATTGTTTAGGCGGCAATTTTTTGAGATTACGGGCTCTCCTGCTTTAATTATTTGATACTTCCTTTTCTCAGCCTTAATGTTTTCATTTCTTTCGGTCATAGGGCTATATTCACATCAAATATTTTAATACATTAAGGCTTAGGGCATAGCTAGGCTGCTGCTCCATTTTATAGCCTGTCTGAAAATAGAAGTGAGAAAGCGATAACCTAGGCATCAAGGAAAATAAAAATGCCAATTAAACTTTGTGTATTTTCCGTTATCCTTACACCACGGGGGTTAGCAATGCACGGCGCTATGTGTGTTTTTCTGTCAGCTTCTGACATCATAAATCCATAAGCAGTGACCGAATATCAATTTTTTGGTTGTTGTGTGTTGTTAAAACGTGGAAAGAGCTATGTCTTTGTTTATTTACTGACGCCACGCATTTCGAGGATTTTCACTTATATGCTAGATAATAACTCACAGAGATACGTAATGCACGGTAATGGTTCATGACTGAAATTCCTCCACAAGTAGAGGTAAAAGGAGCCGTGATCGATCGACCAATGAGACGGACGATTTGCCGATCTTGCCCAAAAGTGTCTATGAAAAGCTGAAAATATTCCTTTAGGTTTTGACACCTAAATGCAAACCTACGGAGTTACCCTGTGAGATGGCCTTTGCGCCATAAAAATACATCAACCAACCAACCAACCAACCAACCGTAGAGAATTACACAGGACCATGGTTAATCCGAGCCCACGGATAACCGAGGCCAGAATAGACGACGTTGTACTGTAATTAAGAGACATGATGGACGTGGATTAGGAACATCAAATGGAAGTCACCGCTCTTTCCACGTTTATAAGTCAGTCACGCAAAAATTATCATCGGCCGCCACCAGGAATCGAACACAGGGTCTTACTGGTACGTGGCGGACATGCTATTTCTGCACTACAGCGGCCTTGAATTCTTCATTGGACTAAATACATAATGAATATTTACATATTGGATTAAATAATTAATTTTAGGAATCCACTTTTAGCCCACTAGCGTATGTGAGTTCTCATTGGCAGACAGTCGTATGTGTGTCTGGAGAATTCGAGGCCGCTCTGGTGCAGTGGTAGCATGTTCGGCGCGGTACTGGAAGACCCTGGGTTCGAATTTCGGTGCTGCCGATGATAATTTTTCCATGACTCACTTACAAACGTTCAAAGAGCGATGACTTCTGTTTGATGTTTTACTGTATGTCATCCTCCGCAGTAGATTGAGTGATTTCTGGAGTTTCGTCACGCATGTGACACAAATGACTAAAAGAATAAGAAAAAACGGCAAAGAAATGTTTTTATTTTCCTAACATGGGATCTAATTTCATTTATTCATTTAAGAGGTGCATATAGCGTATTAAATCCGTTTATTTTTGTATCATGTTAAGCACAAAGATTCGCCAAGCTTTCGCACTCCACTCGGAGGCTTTGTCAAGGCAATCGTAGAAAACTTGGCAAATATTTGTACTTACTACGCCACAGAAGTAAACAGATTTAATACCCTACTGCTAGTCTTGACTGTTCACAGTGTGGTGTATTTATAATTACGTTCACTTATTCATCTTTTTTTTATTTAGGTTTTGAGTCTTTTGGCTTTCAAATAAATTTATGTGTTGAGAGTGAGTAAAAATGGTCAGATAACTTGGAGGCACACGGCAAATTTGCATATGTTGTTTGTGTATCGTATTTTTCTTTACCATTTCTGTTCGTCCCCTCCTGAAATCTAAGCTATGGGAGTCCATGTAAGCCATGACTGTATTGTATGACAGCTTATTGCTCAGAAGAAAAAAGATGGATTGATTTGTTTGCTGGAACGGCGCCAACTGGAGGGATTCGAGTTTCCAAGTGACCATCATCTTAAAATGAGGGAACGCTTTGGATTCGAGGGCACACTGGTGTACAATGGTACACTAGTCAAGATACGACGGGTAGTGCCAATATATTTTTCCACTGTGCGACATTTTCGTAATTCCAGAAATTTGTAATTTGTTACTGAGAGAAGGCCGAATAGTTACTATGAATTTGTTTCATTTCAAACCAAGATGTCCCCAAATCTCTTGGAAAACACAGGGCCCCCACCAACTGGTACTGAAATAACTGTTGCAGAGATGTCACGTAATGATGAGGCTCCCGGTACTGAATATAACTGAATGTAACACCCTGCTGGGAAGTGACAAAATAATTTCTCCTTTACCTGCAGCAAAGAATATCTAACTGAGAAGACGTTAGGGCTCGGTGAGACGTAATTAGTAGAGGTGGCGAACTATCGATAGTTATGACTAACGATTACCAAAAATAACAATTGATAACTATCGATAGTGTGTTGGCAAAGTTACTCGGAAGAAAATTTCTTCTCCGGGATGAAAATATACCTTTCCACATTGTCGAAAAGTTAAGCTCCGATAAACTTTGAAGCAACTTTTTTGTTTTGTTTCGAGTTTAAAAACAACCATGAGCAACTCGATTATCTGTAAGCAATTGCCCGTCCCTAATTTAGAAACACTGATTTCAAGGAAGAGCGAAGCCAGTGCTATAAGAAAAACACAACCACTAAATCTATGCCTCACGGGATTCGAACCGGGACTCGTCTCGGACGAATGGTCACAAACCAGCCGTTAGACTACTACGCCACAGGATGTAACATTTTGACAATAACCTCCCAAAGTGAGTGAGCAAAAGTCACGAAAAAATGTTTTACATGAATAACAAGTAGCTCTTTAATTCTCATATTCTGTTTGCATAGTGCGATTTTTTTTATGTCTCTGTTCACAAAAGCTCAAGAACAGAATTCTGCAGTTTTGTATGCAAAATAATGTTCGGCGAAATCGTGGTAATAATCCGAGAGAAACTGAATGAATAAAATTTTGAATGAGGCTGCTGCTCAATGTTTGTTACCATTTAAAAGGACAACAGCTGGACGCTGTCGTTTTCAATGATGCCTAAGATTTGAGGTATTTCCCGACGTTTTGTTGTTCAACCCACAAGGGCTACATTCTGTGTAGACCTCATCCTTACCAAAATAAAATATTGGTACACATTTTTTTTACATATACCTATTACTACTGATTTTTTACTTTTAACAAACAACTGTTTCAGCACCTGACTCATGTTTAAACTTACAGTACAAACAACGAGAACAACGCTTTTGACTTTCTCTTTATCTGACTGAAACGTACATTTTGGCTTTGAGCTTGAATTAACGCGAAGAACAACAGAGTGCAAAAACAGAATACCCTCACCTTTTGCTCTTTCGGTTACAGTTAACTTTAGTTTCACATTGTCATCATGCATCAATATGGCTGGGCTCAGTCTTTCTGAAACCAGTATAAATTAGGTGAAAATAATTGCTCGAATCATCAATGCCATCGATGAAAACTGAATAGTTTACACTTACTGCATTGAAGAACGTAAAATTATCGATAGTTTAAAAAAACCCATCGATGCACTATCGATGTACTGAGTTGGACAAAACTATCGAAACTATCGATAGTGCCATCGATAGCACCTGCACCTCTAAAGTCTACTCATATGAATGTGGCGCAGAAAGCCTCATAATCAGTTGGGGAATGCATTCCTTGATGTTGGGTTCAGAAGGATTTACAAACGTTTCCTCAAATGTGCGGGTGTTCGCTTTATCAAGTTTGTGAACCAGAACCACATATAAAGCAAAAACAATGTTTTTTTTATCATGACAAATATTATTTTGAAAACACATTTGTTTTCCGATTTTTTTTACTGCGGCCAACAAATTTTCACTTTAACGACTTCGAGTAGATATGGTTATATGAGAAAAATTCCATAAATATGGTTAAAGGACAGCCACATTAATGTTTAGAATGTGCTTTTATACAGCGTTATTCAGAAACGTTGGCCATGAAAGAAAACATAGGTATTACTCATTGGTATTACTCATTGAAACATAAATATCTTAGTCAACACAGGACCGGAAACAAGGTTGCCGAGATAATTGAGATTTAATTTTACGATTTCCGGATGTAATGTAAATTGCTTTCCACCCAGTTGTTCACTATTTCGATAGTTTTTGCACATCTGGGGAAGACATCCGCAGCGCTGATTTGTTTCAGGGACTAGTTCGACACCAACTCCCCTTCCTCGAAAGTGCTCCATAGATTTCTCCTCATGCGAGAAAAAAAAAAGACTGCACACTGACAATATCTTGAACCCTGGGTGAAAGTGAGGTGGATCATTTAAGGAGGGGATGGATTGAACTGCCTTTCCTCAGAACAAGTGCTTGTGAGATGTCTCCCACGAGAATTTGAGAAATCAATGAGACACCCAGGTTCATGAATGCCTCTGGTGACACACCGGCAGTCACCTGTTGTGTGATACTAATAGGGTTCATGCAAAAACTTTTGATTCAGTAGATCGGGCACCTATTAACACATGACAGATGATACAAAATACTCCCGTGACTACATCGCGACTTGGCGAACGCACCAGGTCTCCATGGTATAGCTTAGCACGGGGAAACTCACACGTCTACATTACAGCCAATATTGTAGTGTTCCGTACTGTTACTATTAAAGCTGCTATTACCGTCGCTTTCACAAATACAGAGTTAGCTGATATGCATTTCATGAATAGTCGGGGAATAGAAATACAACACTTCCTTTCGAGTATGTGCATCGAGGACTGCTCAAACCGAAGGCATTTGAAACTTCGTGTATTTGTGCGTATTCACAAGCGCCACACGGAGTATAAGTCGTTCCAGTTTGCTGCGCTAGTGGGACGGCCAAAACTTCCCGAAATCCTGGATTGGACGATCGACTTTTACAGATAATTGATGAAGTCCCTTTAACGAGATCGACAAGGTTTGAGATCTTGGAGAATAAGTATCTAAGCACCGTCTGGAGAGTTCTGCATGACAATAGGATACATCAGTGGTTCCCAAAGTGTGCGCTGCGGTGCTCAGGGGAGCCGCGGCTTCCTCACAGGGGTGCCGCGAAATATTACAAAATTTCATAATTTTATTTCCATTTTCAATTCAATGAGATAGGCCGCAACATCTAGCGGACTTGGTGCAAACCAATAACTCACTTAGTAATAATTATTTGCAGAAGGGTCTACAAATGGTTACTAGATGGCGCTCTACAATAATGTTACAAGCATGGGCTCCCCCCCCCCACGATTGCCGCTTGACAGGCGCACATGTGTGTTCCCCGCGGCCGCTACCGGAAGCAACCTAAGCTTTCCATCATCGTCCGTGCTTCTGATAAAGTTTCCTCCCTCGTTCTCCGAGCGTGTAGAAATGAGACTCTCAGTCCACATTTTTCGAGATATTTACCAGATCCTTTTAATATGCTCATCCGTTGTCATTTGTGACTCATTTGGCGGTTAGCAGTCTGTTATGTTGATGCTCTGTCGCTGAGTTTCTGCGTTTGTAAGCTTTCGGCGTATCAACTGAATATTGTTGTGATTAAGTGAAGTGATAAGTTTTTGATGTTTTTCTTCTCGTATGTATTTTTAGAAATATATCAGTTTCTACTAAACAATAATGAGCGTTGTGAAAATGAAAATAAAGAGGGCACACCGTCAAAGAGTGGCAAGAGTGTGAAGAAGCGTAAATATCGAAAATATGATCCCAGTTATTTGGACTTTGATTTTACATCGACAGAAGTCAATGATGAAGAGAAGCCGCAGTGTGTACTGTGTATGAAAGTTTTGGCGCCAGAGTCATGGTACCAAGTAAGTTGAAATGCCATTTAGAAACCAATCATCCCAGCAGGCTTAGTAAATCTCGTGATTGCTTTCCGAGAAAGTTACAAGGGTTAAATCAATAACAAAGTAGCTTTCATAAACAGGCATAAGTACCAAGCAATGCTTTGCTAGCATCTTACAAGGTGGAACATAGAATCGCAAAATGTAAGAAGTCTCATACCATCGCGGAAGATCTCATTCTACCGGCTGCTGTAGATATGGTGAAAATTATAATCGGTAAGTCTTCTGGGAAGCTTCTTTCAAACGTGCCTAAATCCAATAACACCATCAGTCGCAGGTAACAGCACATAACGGAGGTCCTTAATGATCAATTAATTGAAAAAATGAAAGACAAAGCATTTGGGTTGCAGCTGGATGAGGCCACGGATAATAATAATGATGCTCACTTGGTTTGCTATGTACGGTTTATAGATGGTAATAACATTGTAGAAGACTTTCTCTTTTGTAAAAGTATCACTGGAAGTGTGAAGGCATTACTTGTTCAAGATCCTTGATACTTTTGTATCCGAAAATAAATTGGAGTGAACTAAGTGCGTTGGTGTCCGTACTGATGGTGCTCGTATTATGTCCGGTTGTTATGGAGGATTGCGGGCACTTAATTCGAAGCAAAGTTCCTGATGGACTGTGGACACATTGCGTTATTCACATGTTAGCACTCGCGTCAAAATATTTGAGTCTTACATTAAACCAGGTCTTAGAATATGATGTGAATGTAGTAAATATATAAAAACTCGGCCGTTGAAGGCAAAGTTTTTCAAAAAAACTATGTGAGGATATGGGAACCGAGGACACGTCTTTGCTGTACTACAGCACTTCGCGACGGCTCTCTCGTGGTAATGTTTTGTCTCGTACGTTTGAACTGCGGCAGGAAATTTATGTTTTCGTTGAAGAGGAAGACCGCCAGTATACCGAAAATTTTGTGAATGAAGATTTTTTGGTAAAACTATCATACTTATATGATATTTTTGAAAAGATGAATGCTCTGAATCTCTCCCTGCAGGGAAGCAACATGCACCTTTTAAAGTAGATTGAGAAAATTTCAGCATTTTAAAAAAAACTAAAGCTATAGAAACGAAAAATGAATAAGACGGAAGTAAAGAATGTTTCTGCTTGTTGCAACAGTTTTTGACCTCCAATGGAGTTGATTTCTTTCGAGGAATGAAATCCATTTGTGAGGAACACTTGTCTTTGCTTATCACCTGGTTTGACAAATATTTTCAAAATTATAATATCGATAAATTTGTATGGATTCAAGATCCATTTCATGCCACTTCTCCATCTGAATTTACTGCTGCAGAAGAAAAAGAAAGGTATTGAGTTGTCTTGCGACAATACGTTGAAAACAACATTTAGCAGCATGGAGTTACTTGAATTTTGGATATCAGTAAAAGATGAAAATCCCTTTCTGAGTGGTAAAGCTCAGAGAATTTTAATTCGATTTGCGACTTCTTATTTGTGTGAAGCTGGGATTTTGACGGTCACTATGATAAAAACTAAGTATCGCGCGAAAATCAATGTGGAGAAGGAAATGAAGGTGACCGTGTCCAGTTTGATTCCAAGATTTGAAAAAATGTGCGGTGATCGACAGGATCATCCATCGCACTAATTATAATTAGTTGAATTTTTTAAGTTACATTTTTTTTGTGATCTTCAATACGTGTTTTATTTATTTTTACCTAAGTGCACTTTTTAGAATTGTGTACTTGTTAGAATTTGACATAGGTCGCCTTGGGAAAACCTGGATTCAGCAAAGGCGCCGAGAATCGAAGAGGGTTTGGAAAAACTGGGCTACACACTTACCATATCCAGCAAGTTCAGACACTAGGTGTGACCGACGTTTTACTGAGACTCGCATTCTGCGGGATCTGCAACACTGATGCGTGGGTAATCCGTGCTTTCTCGGTAAAGTGTTATTTAATGATGTGGCCTCATTCACCAAACATGGCATTTCAACTTCTAAAAACTGATATGAGTAGGCAGCCAAACGTCCTTACGTCACTCAGCCCTAACATCACCAGGTTGGGTTTGCAGGTAACGTGTTGGCTGGTGTTTTAGGTGCTAGTCTCCGGCTTACAAGGGATTTGTATGCACTTCCTGCAACATGGCCTCCTGCTGATAGTGGAAGATGTCCTCCTTCGTGCACGTGTAATAAATGTTGTTCATTCACTACATTGCACCAGTGCATTTCGTCGTAAGGTCAAGCAGCATCCCAGTATAACTTTTGACAGGACGTGACACGATTGTCTCCTATCTGCTGAATTAACATCTATTAACTTGCCTGAGAAAACTTTGAAATACTCAATCAATTGGATTTCTGCTTCTGCTGATATTTGAAAGGTCGGGTGTACGCTGTTCCCGTGGAAACGTAGACGAACTGCGGAGCGAATCGAAACTGCATGTGCAGATATAACCCAAAACGCAGGCATGCGTGAACGAATACGAGTCTTGCTGTCTGAGGACAGTTTGAACATTTGCTGTTAAGCTAAGCACGCTACGTGATATTCCTTGCTGTACTTTTATGTGGGTTTCAAATCAAATAACGAGAATGTATTTCCTCCATAACTGTACTGTGTTTTAGCAAGTGCAAAGGTGAGTTGAAATTTTAAGTGTGGAATTTGATTTAAAATTAAACCTGTTTCGAAAATATATAGATTCATAATTTCCAAAAATATTCTAAAATAAAAAGTTCTCTGCATCGAGTCCCACGTTTATTTATATCATAAAAGTAGAATTTTAACATTAGAATTTTTTAAAAGCATGGTATAAAATATATTAGTGCAAATAAACAAGTAGTGCAATTTTTTGTTCCATTCCATACTTTAACAATTTATTTTAAAATACGACTTTCAAATTTATTTCCATGACATTGTACTACAACTTTACAGACAAAAGCTTAGAAAGTGATAATTTTCTTTCACACCAAGAAATATCCCGTAAAAAAATATTCCTATTTCGTTTTGAATTCGTTGGCTTCGTACCGTCCCGTAATCGGCGTCAGCGTCTCAAAATATTGAAACAAATTCAATCGCAGTGCAATGGTAAAATACATGACCCTTGTGCTAGAAAATTTTATTCTTAAGAAATCTCCAAAGATGAACATTTCTACTTTCTCCCTGTAACAAAGTAGAACATCCCAAATGTTTTTATTTAAATATATAATCTAAGTGATATATAATCACATATATAATCTAAGTGATACGAAATATGCTTCCCGAAATCTAGGGTTTCTGTTTTTAACCAATGGAATTTTCTAAATCCTGTTTTTGGAACCAGGATTTTCGGGATTGTTGATATTTCACTTCTGCGTACCTAGGGCTAAATGGATTCCTGCCCATCAGAAGGGTGCATGATATGTAAGATTTGTGAATATTATCTGACTGGAAAATATCTGCAACACATATCTAGGTGTACATTTGCTTTAACCAGCAATTTGTCGTTTCGCGGTAAATTAAAAAAATATGGGTAAACGAAATTTTGATAAAAATATTTCTCATTATGAACACTCTCCCCCAAGAATAATGCTTTATTGAGCCGTTAAGTGGTTAAGAAATAGGTTTATAGGGTTTTACTGGGTTGTTTAAAGAGAGATACTGATAAAATTCCCTCAAAGCTTCAACGCTGAAATATATTTAATCGTTATGAGCTGGAAAAATAGAAAAGGTTGTCCAGCGGTAAAAGACGGAAAATAATTTTTCAATGCAAGTTTTGGAAACGGAGATGTATGCTTCACCAAACACTTCAAACAGAATTACGCACATTTTTTTACTGTTAGTGTAACAGTTCCTTTCCAAAATTTAGAAATTGGATGTGAAATATTCTTCAACACAAACAAGTTTTCCATGAAGAATTAAGTTTTCAACTCGAAAGTTTAGAATGGAAAAATTTCAGAAATTGCATTTGATTGAATGCTGATCATACGCATCCGGCATTTGCACATCCAGAAACTCTGTGTAGTAGAAGATGTGTTAGTAGCAAGTTGGTCCACAGTTTGCTGTTGTGAAGGCTTTCCACTTCGTTTTGGTATATTGTGTGACAACCGTCTTCATTCTGAAATAGTAATAAAATTGAAAATTAAGTTCTCTAGGTCAACACCGTTAAGTGTAAAACTGGGAATGTGCTTATTAAATGAGGGTGACCCTCTTAATAAGAAAACAAAGGAAATACGTTCATCATAGATCCACCCGATTTCAAATTAATGTAGCTTCTTTTTACCATATAATACTGAAAAAAATATGGTTGATAATGTACATTTAAACATAGAACAAAGTGAAACTGTGTTATTTTAATTGTAAAAAAAAATATTTACGAGTATAATCCCGAACAATCAAAAACATTCATTTCTGTTCATCCGGACACCTGAGAAATTAGTAAGAAAAACATAAAAATAAAATACAGAGCTTGAATTAATCGCAAAGCCTTTGAAACAGAACTGGAAGCTGCATACTAATGAAACCTTTAGAGGAATCAAAAGCTTTTGTGGAAGAAATGCGATAGCAAAATGGTAGAATGCTATGTCCAATAATATTAATTATCTCACTACAAACCTGAGATTATAAAGTTTTTACAAAGTACTTTGTCACCTTGGTTTGATCATATACAATCCAGAAAGGTATATTTAAATGTCGATGCTTGGCATGAAAACATCAATTCTGCTCTTTTCACTTTTATGAGCAAAATATATCTGCTGGTATGGGTATTTTCTGACACGGCGTATTTCAAACCGGCATAATCATTGTTCTGTAAAGTCCTTGCCTGTTGTTGTATCATTCATATAAGGTATACACTGCACAGCAATTATATTATGACCCTCTACATAATAAGCTGTAGGACCCCGTTTATCCCCACTTGGCGAGGCATTAATTCGATATGGTGGCGATAGGTAATGTCAACAGCAGGTCCTACATTTCTGGTGGTGATGATTTAGCGAGAACGCGCTTTTCCAAGTCCAACCGCAAAAGTTAGATTGGGTTCATGTCAGATGTATTTGAAAGTCAGGGCATTAACCCAAAGCCACGAGCATGTTCCTCGAACCATTCCTTGAAGATTATGGCAGTGTGGCATGGCACATTATTCTGTTGGTAATAGCGATCACCAGCAGTGTGTATGTTGCCATGAAAGGGGGAACTTGGTCCGCAACCACGTTCAGATACTTGACAGCTGTCAGTGATTGTGCTAATGGAATAATGCAGCCTAAAATGTTCCAAAAAATATCGCCCACAGCATAAAACCGCCGCCGTTGGACTGTTTCCGCCTAACAACATATCCAAGTGCCTTAGCCTCCGTTTGTGATCGTCATATCTTAGCTTGGGCGTCAAACTCACGCATCAGCAATCTTGATTCGTCAGACGAGCCTGATCTTTTCTAATGATGCATGATACAATCTCGATGAACTTGGGACCATTTCATGCATTGTTGGCGATGATATGCAGTGACAATGGAGACCCGACTGGGTATTTGGCTACGCAGACCTATGCACAGAAGTCTGCGATAAACTGTGTGATGTGACACATTGCCCTGATCACCACAGCTATAACTGGATGAGATTTGTCGACCTATGACCCCTGATGTCGCTGTGAACAATGCGCGACAGTCTGCGCTCCGCTCTCTCATCAATGAACTGCGTACGAGACACTGCTGGACGACAATTCGTCGTTTGGCCATTTGTGCATCACTTTTTATAACATCCCCACGAGTAAAAATATAAACATCTCAATATACGTATATACAGTTTTTAATCAATGAAATGATTCATATAGAAATTCTCGAAAATACACTACTCTTTGTTATGAACTCGAAATTTTTTGTTAGCCTTTTGCTAGCTATGCTTCTACATTTTAGTAACTGCATATCTAAGTTAGGTCATTTTCAGAGTGATACGAGTCAATTTGATGAGATGAAGAAAATTTAGTACAATCCCTAAAAAAGTCAACTACTGATGATTAAGTATAACCAATCAAGTGCTGATCTCAGAAGCTGCTGCTTACAATTTTAAAGGAATTTTATTTCCTTGCTCTGACTTTGGCATTCCTGCATTTGTTCTAGAAAATAATTCGTCCTCATGGCGTAAAGTAATTCGCACTTCTCACTCTTTTTTTCAACCAAACTTTTTCTCACATGATCGTCTTCCGCTCTAACGAACAGAGGTGGAAATTGTTTTCTTAGATGGAATTATGAATGGCGAAAAAAACTAAATAAATTATGAAAATGTAGAATATGAGCTTCAGCACGTACGTCTGTGAAAAAATACAGTTTCACTTCTACCTTCCCTTCATTCGAGAATAATTTTTCCGAATGCTGACTCAAAGCATTTCATAAGTCACATAATTTTCTCAGACTTTGGCATAATTTTCTCATTCTGCGCTGTATACAAGCAGTTCTCTATCTCATCAGACATCAGACTTTGTAATTCCCGATGCCTGTGTTAAGAGATTCGCAATAAGTTCATATCAAAGATGAATAAGGACGTTTGAAATACTATGGTTACCATTTTATTTTTACGAGGGCTTAATCCTCGATCTTCTCGTTACTGTTTGAAAGCAGGCATTACAAATTTCGCAGTAGATATGAGTGAATTTACAATAATGAAACTTACACCTCAGTATTCTTCAACTTGAATTATTTATTCCGTTTTTACTGGTGTAACAATTTACAAAAAACGCACAATGTCTAAATGCCGAGCTTTCACACTCCAAACAGGAGGCTTTCTCAAGGCCAGTGAACACAAGAATGTCTTCGGGAACGACAATGATTTGAAGTAATTTTCGTTTCAGATTATTGGCCCCCAGGTGTCCGAAACTTTCTCCCTGTAATTTCCTTTTGTAGGAGTATGTCAAAGACCATGTGTATGTGCCACCTTTTCCCAGAACACTGCAAGAACTAAAGATACGCATTCAACTTGCACTGGCATCACTAACTACGGACATGCTTCACAATGCATGGCGTTAAATGGATTAACTTTTAGATGTTGTCCGCATGACCCAGGGGAGTCACATAGAACATTTGTAAGATACGGAAACAAAATTCTAAACGTCCTTCTTTATTGTCCAACAATGCGATCTCTGTATCTACACTGACGGAAAAACAAATCCCAACTCCAAGAAGTTGTTGTGTTAGATAAACGACAGTTGGTAGGCGGTGAGAGTACATCTGTCAGATGACGTCTATGCAAATTTCGCGCTCGGCGCATACGTGTGGTGCTAGTAGCGCCCCTAGGAACATGCAAAGCAGGTTTGCTGTAAATACATGCTGTAACGTTCGTGAGCGTTAGTTATCGTTCAGATTCGACGTAGTGTGTTGATGTTAGTCAAGAATGCCTTTAAGAAGACGAAGAAGCCATTATAGACAGCTCACGGAGTTTGAACGAGGTCGTGTAATAGGGCTACGAAAAGATGGATTTTCTTTCCGCAATATTGCAGAACGACTTCACAGGAATGTAGCCACTGTGCATGATTGTTGGCAGCGGTAGTCAAGGGAAGGTACAGCCTCAAGAAGACCGGGTTCCGGCTGGCCACGCGGCACTACTGAGAAGGAAGACCGCCGTGTACGGCGTATGGCCGTTGCGCATCATACTGCGCCTAGGGCAGCAATTCGAGCTGCAGTTACCAACACAGTGATCCAGCGAACTGCTGCAAATCGGTTACGTGAAGAAAAGCTCCGAGCCAGACGCCCTGTAGCGTGCAATCCACTTACTCCAAGCCACTGCCGTTTGCGACGTCAGTGGTGTCAAGATAGAGCCCATTGGAGGACAGAGTGGAGATCTGTTGTGTTTTCTGATGAAATCCGGTTCTGCCTGGGTCCCAGTGATGGCCGTGTGTTGGTTAGAAGGAGGGCACGTGAACGCCTGCAACCAACCTGTCTGCGGCCGAGACACACTGGACCTACACCTGGAGTTATGTTCTGGGGAAGCAATTTCCTATGAAAGCAGGAGCACTCTCGTGGTTATCCCACGCACCCTGACGGCACAGTTGTACGTCTCTCTGGTGATTCAACCTGTTGTGCTGCCATTCATGAACAGCATTCCAGGGAGTGTTTCCAACGGGATAACGCTCGCCCGCATACCGCTGTTGTAACCCAACATGCTCTACAGAGTGTCCACATGTTGCCGTGGCCTGCTAGATCACCAGATCTTTTACCAATCGAGCACGCATGGGACATAATTGGACGACCACTCCAGCGTCACCCCCCAACCAGCATTAACCGTCCCTGTATTGACCGACCAAGTGCAACATGCATGGAACTCCATCCCACAAACTGACATCCAGCACCTGTACGACACAATGCATAAACGTGTGCGTGCTTGCATTCAACATTCTGGCGGATACACTGGTCATTAATGTACCAGCACTTTACATTCAAAATGGCTCTTCTCGCGCTTTACATTAAGCTGTGATCTTGAAACCTTAATAGATTAAATATGTTACCTATACAAATGTATTGCCGCCATTTCATTCCTCTGCATCTATTTTTTCATGGTGTTGGGATTTTTTTCTGTCAGTGTATGTCCATAAACCAAGTATTGTTATTTCTAATCGGGACAATCATTTTGAATTACCCTGTTTTAATAAGCAGACTCGTGCTCCAAAGATACAAGCAGATATTTAAAACTTCTTATTCTTTATTCCAGCTACGAATTGGACAAGAAACTAGCTTATAACGTTTTGTGAAACTGAAAAGTCTGTGTAAACATTTCTCGGATAAAAAAAAGAACAGAGAATAAGTAACACACACACAAAAAAAAAACGTGTTTTAGTCGCTAGCTCTGCTTACCTAAGCACGACTCATAAATGACAGTCAGGTGTGGCATACGTCTTCAGAACCTGACAACCGTTAAATCACCAGTTTCACATTGAATCCGTTAAGAAGACAGTCTAACCACTGCCTCAGCTCAAAATACAAGTAGTGGTAACAAAGTTCCTTTAAAAAAATTACTTTTAAAGTAAGTTCTTGTAGGTCATGAAGTAACTGCATCGTGTTTCAAAGTTGTGCCTGAAGCAATTGCTTGAATATTGGCCGCTGCCGAGGTCATAGCATTCAAAGAAAATCAAAGCCAAAGAAATAAAAATGAAATTTGATTTCAACCTATAGTTGCTGAGAATTCCAAGGGCTGGACTTCAGTGTTTGTGAATGAGAACGTTTTTCTTTAATACAGAAGCAGCAACATGATGAATCTTCCAGTGCAATCCTGACACGAGCCAGGAATGTTTCATTTATCTGATAAAAATAAAATACAAGAAAAATGTGAACACAAGGAACATGAAAAAGTCTTGCGCAAGATACTGGACATCCCGGGTGGTAGTTTTTATCTCTCTCTCTCTCTGAGGTCTAAACACTGCTGAAAACTGACTTTCTAATTTTAAGCTATTTTTCAACCTAAACACTTTCCTATTCAGAACAGGACATAGTTCTGAATAGTTCAGTTTTCAAGCATGTTCAGTTTCTGTTGTATTTAACATTTAAATTATATTATTCCCGCTACAACACGGATCTCCGTTATCCTGCGTTCTGGATTTCACTCAGATACTATTTCAATCATGCATCCACAACCATTAAAATTTTCCTGGTTATGGAACTAGAACATGCAGAACTTTATTCCGAATCGCCTTCAAATTTATGGCGGGATCAACGCCTGTGCAATTTTTTATGTCCCAAATCCAAATTCCAACCTTAAGGAGATATTTTATTTATTATGATTATTTCTTAAAAGAAATGCTGATAGCAAAAGTTCAAACTCTCTTTCCACTTTCAGCAGACATTCTAGGTCCTTTGATGCGGCAGATGTTTACCACAACTTCTCATTTACTTATTCTAGTTATAACTTGTCAAATGGCAGGACAGTATGTGTGGCTGCAAATAAATGTAATAGTGTTTTCAATATAACAAATGATTTGGTACAAAATTCTTGAAACGTATCTGTCCAAATTGCAGAGCATCGTAAATATAAAAGCTAACTGATCTGTAAATATAATTCATAAGGTATATTCGATGTACAAAATGAGCCATATTTAAAGGAATGAGAGTCAATGTTTTCACAAAGTAAAACTTTTTACAAATGAACTTGCGAATGATAATACTGTAAACATAGAAATAAGTTAATTAGTGGGTTAAGCATTATGGATTTCAAGAAAGTGGTGTGAATGACGAAAAAGAAATTTCTTCGTTTTTTTTTCTTTTTGTAAACAATCACCCACTGTGCATGAATGGTGTACTAAAATATGCAGCAACTCGTATATATCCTGATCATGTTTCTTAAATTTATTACAAATCTTCAAGTTAAACTCTGAAGTCGACCATTAAATTCTGACAGCAGAGGCTAAATAATTAAGGACCAAATCCGTAGTTCACCTATTATGATGCATTTATTACTAATATGATGAATTTTTTAGGTGTCTGAAAAGCACCAGCCCAAAGGGGGCTCTATCATGATGTGTTAATGCTGTTGTTTGGACTACTATCCGGACGTAACCAAGCTGAGTCCTAAAAAACATTTTCTTATGCAAGATGCAAAAAGGATATTTTTTAGTTCAGTGTATAAAATATGATACCAACCTTTCGTTTTATGTTTTAATGCGGAAGTTGGATGTTGTCCTAAACACCATACTTTTGTGAATTTTTGTTTTCGCCAAACTGGTGATACAATGTTACTAGCGGTGCTGTATGTGTCGCAATAATACTGAAAAAAACTAAGGTACATTAAATTGTCCAAATTGTCTGCATACAGACACAGCTATTTACGTAGAGATAAACGCATCTCATTACCATCCAGATTAGTTTGCGTGTTAGTATACTTAAATGAGTGTGAAATCTTCCACAAAAGTAATTGTTTCTAGAAAATAAAATATTTTGCACGTCACTTTGTACATTACGAAGTTTTGGAGACCTCAAATGAGAACTGGCATAGAATTTTCCCGTAAACTTGCCTACTTAAATGGAACAAAAATTCAAATAAATAAAAAATTTTAAACACTGGGAAGCTCTCTTTTTATGACTCATTATGATAACATCTTACGTGATTCATATCATTTCCCAAGATTTTAGGAATTCCGTTACATTGGCAAAGTAAAATTTATGTCACTTCATGAATGTGAAAAATGATTAAGATAGAAATAGAAAAACCTCTCGCACCCAGAATTACTTTCGTCAGTCGGTGTAGGAGGATTTCGACGACATTTTCTAATCCAAATGCAGTGCTTGATTATGGATCGTTATAGATTTGTCACATCTAATATAACTCATAAAATCTTTTACACAAACTTTTCATAATTCCAAGGATATTGATTTAGTTCTTTCGTAAGGTTCCCACGTGCCCACGAATTCAGTTTTCAAAAGATGAGTGGGTAAGATTGGAGTTTAAGTTTTAGACCTACTTTACTTAAAATATGCCAGCAATCTTACATGAACTGGTGTGATGAAGATTTTCTGGAATCCGATTCTTTCCTTGTGGTTCAGGTGTACAAACTTTACATACATAATTCATTACCAAAAACGTTAGGAACGATGACGCACGTTCGGTAGCAGAACATACTTAGCTTTTAATTCATTGAGTTTTGTGTTTCTCAAATCTCAAGATATCTAGTATGCCTAGAAAATATTATGAGGGTAACGTGATGTGAAACAAACTGTGACTAAATACTCTGAGACAGGTGTAATATTTGGGTCTGGTTCATTTGCCCGACGTTTACTTCACCGAAGGGTCACTTGACCGAAAATCACTTCACCGAAAAAATTGTTTCACCGAAAGATCACTTGATCGAAGCGTTCATTTCACCGAAGGGTCACTTGATCGAAAGGTACATTTCACCGAAGGGTCACTTGATCGAAAAGTTCATTTCACCGAAAGGTCTCTTTACCTAAAAGTTCATTTCATCGAAAGGTCATTTCACCGAAGGGTCAGTTTATCGAAAACGCTAGATTTCATTACAGGATCTGTTGAAGCATGGTGCAAGTTTGACAGACAGACCACTGAAACGTTAGGGGATCATACTCAAATTGCACTTTTGATTTCTCCGTGTCACAGAGAACGCAAAGATTTAGTTTTAAGGCAAAAATAATTAATTTTAAGTCCCTATGCCTCGGCCTAGGCCTTTTTAGCAAGTTTTATCATGTTCATACGTTTTTCATAAAAATCATGTTCAGTGCTCATGTTCATAAATAGTTTACATGAAAAGTCAAGTTAATAACGTTGCACATTTATTCAGGCAAAAAAGAATCAATATTAGGGCCGTAGGCCTCGCTTAGGCCTTTTTAGCAAATATTAACCGTGCGTGCTCATGTTCATAAGGTTTACATAACAACTCAAGTTAATGATGTTGTACACTTATTCAGGCCAAAAGAATCAGTCTTTAAAGCCCTAGGCCTCGGCTTAGGCCTTTTTAGAAAATTTTAATCCTGCTTGCTCATATTTATAAGGTTTACATAAAATGTCAACTTAATAATGTCGCACATTTATTCAGGCAAAAAGAATAAATTTTAGGGCCCTAGGCCTCCGCATAGGCCTTTTTAGCAAATTTTAATCGTGCGTGCTCATATTTATAAGGTTTACGCAAAAAGTCCAGTTAATAATGTTGCACATTTATTGAGACAAAAAAGATTCAATTTTAGGGCCCTAAGCCTCGGCTTAGGCCTTTTTAGGAACTCTAAACGAATTTCGCGAAAACGTTCCATGTAAGCCAAACGAGAATTGTGCTTTAATTTGAAGAAATTAATTGCCGATGATCCGAGGTACACTTGGTTTGAGGGAACTGTACCCCGAACTTCCGTAGTATTATATTCTGTGCCGCTGGAGTCTGTCAGTGTATCCAGGATGTTCCCCTTGAAGTGTCTGCGAAGTCCGTGAGCTTTGGGAGGGGCTTTCCCCCAAAATGTTAAAATGGACGTAGAGCTGTAAACATTAGAACCTTGCTTTATATAATGATTCTGTACACGATCACGAATTTTCAGGAGGGTGGGACGAATTCACCCTCCCCCAAGTTTCTAAGAGCGCAGACAGGTGTTCAAGGTAAGGGATTTGCTCGCAATTTCTATGCTTCATGTTGTGTTTAGTGCCAAACTATGTATGCCCTTCCCCCTCCCCCAGAAATTTGGTGAAGTCTGTAAAAGGGATACGAGGTGCTTGGTTTTGAGGGCTCTACCCCCAACTTCCATAATTTTATATTCTGGACCTCTGGAGTCGGTCATCAGTGTATCCTCGATGTTACCCCTGAAGAGCTCTTGGAAACGGGGGGTTCAGTTTCACTCCACATTCCTGAAAATTCGTGGTCGTGTACAGAATCATTATATAAAGCATGGGTCTAATGTTTACAGCTCTACGTCCATTTTAACATTTTGGGGGAAAGCCAAACCCCCCCCCCCAAGATGACGGACCTCGCGGACGCTTCAAGGGGAACATCCTGGATACACTGACAGACTCCAGCGGCCCCGAACATAATATTACGGAAGTTGGCGGTACACCCTCCCAGAACTAGGTGTACCTCGGATCCTCGGCAATTTTTTCTTCAAATTAAAGTGCAATTCTCGCCTCGCTTGGCTTACATGGACCGTTTTCGCGAAATGCGTTCGGAGTTCCCAATTCAGTTCTCAATATATGCCCAGAAATGGCAATCTTTAACCCCCCCTCTTGATTTTTTTAACTTGACATTTTATGTAAACTTATGAACAAGCAAGATTAGAATTCCCTAAAAACGCCTAAGCTAAGATAAAAAAAAAAAGCCCTAAGGGCAATAAAATTTATTCTTTTTTTGCCTTAATAAATGTGCAACATTATTAACTTATTAACTTGACATTTTATGTAAACTTATAAACCAGCAAGATTAGAATTTTCTAAAAACGCCTAAGCTAAAAAAAAAAAAAAAGGCCTAAGGGCAATAAAATTGATTCTTTTCTTTTTTGCCTGAATAAATGTGCAACATTATTAACTTGACATTTTATGTAAACCTTATGAATATGAGCACGCTCGATTAAAATGTTCTAAAAAGGCCTAAGCTGACCTTGGGCCCTAAAATTGATTCTTTTTTGCCTGAATACATGTGCAATATTATTAACTTGACTTTTTACGTAAACCTTATGAATATGAGCACGCACGATTAAAATTTGCGATAAAGGCCTAAGCCGAGGTCTAGGGCCCTAAAATTGATTATTTTTGCCAGAAAAATGTGTAACATTATTAACTTTACTTTTTATGTAAAGCTTATGAACATGAGCAAGCACGATTAAAATTTGCTAAAAAGGCCTAAGCGAGGCCTACGGCCCTAATATTGATTCTTTTTTGCCTGAATAAATGGGCGACATTATTAACTTGACATTTTATGTAAACCTTATAAATATGAGCACGCACGATTACAATTTTCTAAAAAGGCCTAAGCCGAGACCTAGGGCTTTAAGACTGATTCTTTTGGCCTGAATAAGTGTACAACATCATTAACTTGAGTTGTTATGTAAACGTTATGAACATGAGCACGCACGGTTAAAATTTTCTAAAAAGGCCTAAGCCGAGGCCTAGGGCCCAAAAATTGATTCTTTTTTGCCTGAATAAATGTGCAACATTATTAGCTGGACATTTTACGTAAACCTTATGAATATGAGCACGCACGATTAAAATGTTCTAAAAAGGCCTAAACCGAGGCCAAGGGCCCTAAAACTGATTTTTTTTTGTCTGAATAAGTGTGTTTACATAACAACTCATTAACTTGAGTTGTTATGTAAACTTCATGAATATGAGCTCGGGGGATTAAAATTTGGCAAAAAGGCACAGGTCTATCTATGACTCGTAATTAATGTTATATTTCGAAAAACCTACTTATGGGGAGGTGTTTAAAAGAAATTAAAAGTGTATTTTTTATACAATCCAATAATGTTTAGGTGACCAGTTTTTTAAAAACCAGCACCATACTCCAACAGATCTATAACAACAAAATTCTAAGTTTTCGATAAACTGACCATTCGGTGAAATGATCTTTCGATATAATGAACTTTTAGGTAAAGTAATCTTTAGGTGAAATGAACTTTTCGATCAAGTGTCCTTTCGATGAAATGAACTTTTAGGTGAAGTGATCTTTCGGTGAAATGAACTTTTCGGTCAAGTGACCCTTCGGTGAAATGTACCTTTCGATCAAGTGATTTTCGGCGAAGTGATTTTCGGTCAAGTGAACTTTCGGTCAAGTGAACGATACCCGTAATATTTATTTTCTCTCAAACATAAGGGAACGGTACATTAGAGTACTTAAATACATTTAGGAATTATTAAAATGTAGCAATTCTTAATCAACATTCGGAGAAGAATATAATTGAACAAAGATGACATTGGTTAAGCAAACGAAAATGCTCTATATAATATGACTCTAGAGCCAAATGTGTATATTTAAACAGCATTCTTCGTAATTCTTCATTCCGTTTTAAAATTAACGGAATACCGTCATTTTTCGATCATGTCATAGTTCTTTTCTGAATAACAATTATAAAAAAATATGCTAAATGAATTTATGTTCAGTAATTAAGAAGAAAACATTAAATTTTAGTATGTGTTTCATTTCGAAAGTAATTCCTTATACTTATTTTTAGTCATCTATGTTAATACCGTGAAGGACAGTTTAAGTAGACTTTGTCTCTAATGAAGAGGATTTATTGCGAAATAGTAGGAAACCATAATCAAATTTCAGGTCATGCATTCATCAAAAATATACGTATGTACATTATCGTAACATCAGGAATCTAAAAGTCTTTCGTGGCATCATATTTAAAAGCCTTTCATGATAGATCTAATTGCCCATTAATAAGGCAGTCGGTTTTGGGAGACTCGTATATGCACCGTTTTTTGATGTCAGGTGTCCTACTTGGCCAAGTGCACTATTTTTTTCCGTAGATTAGAACAGGAAACGGTCGATCGGACTTTCCTCAAGAGGCAAAAACCAAATTGTTCAGCCTTTGGTTGTCGATGTCCAATATATGTATATTCTGAGTAAATGATATGGAAGTCGGTAGCACTGTTCTACGCTGAAACGATACACAACGTGACCACTCTGTCTTGTCATCGAATTCCTTTCTCTGATAGCGGTGGTTTTGGAGTTTTAAGGGATTTCGCCCTTTTCTGTTTCCGACGCATGAAATCTCCTCTAAGTTATTTACCAGGATAATCTTTAATCGTTTGGAGCATAAAGTTTAAGGTAGGTTCACTAGTACAAAGTTTCTTCCGCTGGAAATTTTCCTGATGTTAAAGGACGTTTGATCCTGTGATTATCTATAACGTGGATCGTGCTTTAAGAACATAACCACCATAATAACTTCATTCAATAATTGATTATTTAAAGTGGCATATTCCTTACCTATGGTGAGGAAAGCGCAGTACTTGCTAGTCGTTTGAAAGGATATCCTGTTCTTTTTGTTAAAGTGTCTATCCAAAACATCTTGCTTTCTATCTGAATATTTTAATCTGCAACTTGTTGAAATTGTTCCATGGTTGTACGAATACAGAGTGTGCAGTGACAGTTGGCGATATCTGTTTACGCTCTCGAAAACAGATATCGCCAACGTAAAATTTCAATTCACAGTAGAATTGCTGTAGAATTCCTGTCACCAATCAAATGGCAGAGATGCCGGCATACCGAAACAATGTTTCAGCGCTGCGATCAAACGCTGTAATTCCCTTCAAACATCAAAATAACCTAATGATCCGGAAAACCGCTCAAATCCTGAAAGGAATTTAGAAGTCAATTTGGTAAAGTAAGGTGATGAGGCATCAGTTTGCTCCGTCCTGTTGCGGACTCTGCAAGGATTAATGGAACTCGCTATTTACGTTTCCCATTGGTGAACGTTACGGTAACAATCCCGATCTAGAGACCGCAGATTCGGACACACCGACATGTGGTGCAAACTGAGGAGGTCGTACACGATGGACCATGTCGCTATTGAGAAACCTATGGCAGATCGGTTCGCCACTCGAACTTTTTGGGCCGAATTCTTTAATTCAATATTAAACATTGAAAATACAAAGATACACAGTTCAACAGCAAAATGACAGTAAAATGCTCACATATTACGAAAATACAGACACAGAGGACACACATTATGCGTCTTACAGATTCGAATGTTTGTGAGCGCAGTCTCATCTGGCTTTTCTCATCGCATGGCCACTATAATCAGTCCTGGCTCGAAGTCTTTCTGGTTCCCTCCGCAGACTAGGACAGTTTGGATCTATACTGAAGTGTGTGGTCTCGAATTTGAGGAGGAACGTTTCGTTTGCACTTTGGAAATTGGGGCACCTCTGTTCGTTCTGACAAGTCTGGTTCCTGTGGCCCGCCTGGCCGCATCGGGCACAGGACTCCAACTCTGCTGTGCACTTGTCCCGGCGCTGACCAAACCCGTTGCACCTGAAGCAACGGGTTTCCCGCAAGAATTCTTTGCAGGAGTGCACCTGCCAACCAGGGTTTACTTTCCTTTTTTTCGCGATTGTGCGGAAATCTACTGGGGCCAGCCCAAGCACCCAGTGTCTTTCCCCCTCTTACCCTTTATTGGGAAGAGAACCCTGCTGCTATCTTGTTCTTTCAGCCCATTCTTGCAGAGCAGTTCTTTATGAACCTGCTCGGGGTCTTCAGTCTCAATCCTATAAGATATCAGCTTAGGGAGTCGTCTTCGTGGCAGTTTCGGAATGAAGTCGCGCTTCAGTTCCGGGAAATCGTCGAAACTTCCAACAATACCTGTTACCCCTTTCGCCTCAGTGCATTCGATCAGCACACCTCCTTTAGATACCTTTTTTACTCCTTTGATACCGGTACCCATGGCATCTGGGTTAAACACCTCCAGCGCCAATTCTTTCACCTCCGCCGATGATTTTGTCGGATCCTTTGGATAGAGGATAACGGCGTTGGCTTGCTTGTGGTCTCTTGGGCACGACAACCTTCTCCCATTCTGCAACGCCAGGGTCAGAAAAGTTTTGTGCTTAATTTTCCACCTATGCATCATATTTTTAAAATTTCACAGCATGATAGTTTCATTCTGTTGATACATTTCCCCTCTTCAGGTACAGTACTTCTACAATTTTTCACTATTACCTCTCTTGCACAACATTTTGTTTTTAACTTGTATCTTGTTCTGATGGACTGCTTCTGTATACAACACGAAATTTTCTACATTTCAGAGTAATTTTTTATTGTAACATCGAACTTTCTAAAATGAAAAACAGTTTGCATCACATTTCAAATATATTCAAAAGAGCCTCACATTCGAATGCGGAAATGTACTTATTTAAGTATTGATTCTGAGGCATATTTTATATTAAAAATCTTGTTGAAAAATTTTGGTTACCTTACTCCTTTAGTAGAATATTTTGACTCGAGTGTTGGCGTTCTTGAGAAAAGCAAATCATTATGTTAAATTTTTATCTGAATTTCAGCTAAACGTTCAATATGAATTAGTTCAAAGCCAGACAGTTGAAAGGAATTCAAAGGATATACTCTTTGTTAAATATGATTATTCATGCATTTTGTGAAAAACATTTTCCTTGGTATATTCTGCGTTACAGAAGGTATGGAATAAAAGAGTGGGTTTTCCAATCCATTGCTTATATATCATTGTAATCGTATATAAGCAATGGATTTGTGTTATTTAATGCACTTGCCAATTTCGCATTTCTTAAAAACGAATATCGCAAAACGGTCATGGACTACATGAAGATTGATCTGTCACATTTTATGTTTCACGAAAATTGTTTTTAATTGCACTTCACAGTCTATTAAATTACATAGAACCGTTGCTATTATATATCCAGTAGGTTACTAATTAATTTACTCAAACCTTCTTAAAATAAATTATATCGGTGATGTTTTGCGTTCAGAAGCAAATTAATTAATGATGTCCAATATCATTCCTTACTTTAGAAATCAGCAAAGTCTATATATAATAACATCATCGGGAACACTAAAGCTAGTTTTAAGATGAGAAACCTGCAACAGTTGTGTAGTGGTTTTAACGCTGATATTTCACCATTCGTTCCAGATGGTTCATTGTTCTAATCTCAGTGAGGTATGGGTATTATGTTCGTCTCATGACACTGACCTTCTCTCTTCCCTGGAATATGTTGGTCTAAATTAAGTAAGGAAGAATGCTTACAGCAGATGAAATACGCCAAGTGGTCATGAAACAATTTAATTTAATGGTATTAATAGCTTTCAGTAAGAAAAGCTCCAATACGGACAGCATTGGTTTTCGCAGATGCAATTTCTAAAGATTAATTTTGGTGTAGATCTGCAATTGGACTGGAATTTTTAATTTAATCTGAAGATTGCATTTTTACGATTTATTCTTTTTTTCAACAAAAATAAAAAGCAAAACAAAACCAATTTTCTAAAACACCTGGACTGTTATACTTCGTTGATATAGCTGATTATAATGTGATTAAATATTCAAAAATATTCTATGAAGTTTGATGAACTGGCTGCACACTTATGACTTGGAGCATGGTGCACCACACTCAGAGAATGATTTCTCCGGTTTCATACGAGACACCTTGTTCATTAGTAGAGTAGCAATTGCATGTTGGATAGTATCTGCAAATATTATGACTTTTCGAATTATCTGACATTCTTTCGTTTGCAGTGAGGCGCTGACCACGTATGAAAGTCAACGCCGCATGCAGCTTTATCTGCAACAAGGGCACTATCAGTGGAAGGCTGAAATGAAGATCATATTAGCTAAGTGATGAGATCTGACCCGTTTTGAAACGGATGTGACAATTGGGTACAGATCAAACGGTAGCAGTATCCGCGAAAGAGCGAATGTTGTGAGACGTCTGTAGCTGCCGTGGTTAAAGTGCGTTGATAGACAGATGTGCAACGTATAATCGACGGATGTGTATCAGACAGCCATTTCTTTATAATGCTCGGGAGACTGGCGAATTGGCCTATTTGTCCGGAAACATAAGTATGTTACCTTGTCACAGTAACCATGGAAGTACTGATGGTGTATCGACAGCAGTAGTGCAACCATTTCTCCACCGCATAAGCTTGAGGCGCAGCTGAATGATCAAACCACCCCTCACCACAGTACAGAATCTCCGACAACTTCTAAAGTTTGCCAGAATAAATGGGAAGTGCATTGTAGAATACTGGAAGAAACTTGCTTCATATGGATGAACGTTGGAAGGTAAAGCGTACAGCTGCAATTATAACAGTACAAGATCTCGTGACATAATACGCATAGACAGAAAGCTGTGGTGAAATGACCTGGCCAATGATTTCCTTTGACAAGATTGGTTCACTGATTGACATGTATGCTCCCCTGAACAACATTGCGTATTTGTCCAATTTTACCTGCCAGACTCATCCGTTTATTCTGGCAGTTCTTCAATACCTACCTAGATTGTTCCAATATGACATATCAAAAAGCCCATTTGAGAGCATAAAAATCTGACTGTTTCTACAAAAAAATCGTCGTAGTTACGGCTAATGCTAGAAAAGTACTCTGTAGCACGTTTTTGGTGCTTTAAATATTTAAAATTTTTATGCAGCAGTCACTTTGAATCTTATTTAATGTGAATGGCGCACAATGAGCTGCTTTCATTGCGTAAATTTAGAGGGATATAAACTATAACTTTATAAAGTTAGATTTCACACAACGTTTGCTGTTAGTAACTCTGAATTTTGATAATTGTTTATTGCTCTAAGCCATTTAATCATAGCTTTAAACTCACCGATAATTTCGACTGTGGTAAATTTTTAATTTCAAATGTAACAGGTATTATTGCCTTTTAAAACATCTTAGGAAACGCACGATTTGGACATCTTCTTCTTCAAATGTAAAAAAAATTGCATTTTACACTGGATCGCTTGGTCACCAACATTACGCTTCATATATCACATTATATTTCCAATATCCTTTTCCTGTTAACATTCCAAATCTCTAATAATAGAATGAAATTTACCGACTGGGGGCAAAATTTTAAATTATAAGAAAATAAAATCTTCGCAATTCATGTAAGTGATTTTTAGCGTTTACAAAGTTGAATCTCCTCAACAGCGTTCTTAAAGTTTAAGAACTGAAAATGACCGCGGATCATTTTCAGTTCTTAAACTTTAACAACGTTGTTGAGCATACCGATGGGCTACAAGCAATCATTAACCCTAATTTATTACTACTGTGTCCTAGGAAGGGAGGGCGCCAGGTTGGTAAGAAAAACACGACATTCCTGCCTCGCACAGTGTGGAATTTCGGCAATCTAGGGTGGATACAATGTAATTTATCAAAGTGGCCAGACGTTCGAGCCCGTTGTAGATTTCGATAGAAGAATGTCAACAGCACATAAGAAGGGAGTTAGTTTTTCCAAATATCGCCAGAGGTAGCGTAGTGCTCGTCGAAACAGGCATCGACGTGCACTTGCCCCACACAGCTATGACTCCGTCATCTCAGTACAGCGAGTTCGATTGACCAGTGTGCGTCCCTAGCCGCATGTAAAGCTTTACCGAACTTCAATGTGTAAGTGATATGGTTATTCGTAAGTACTATTACCGGTAGTGTCTCACAGGTAGCTGGTGTCGGCTGGTAGAGGTGTCTTAAAAAGGTGAGGAATTTATATTCAATGTAAAAGCCATGTCGTAAGTGTATTGCAGGTTTGAGAGTAGTTACACCGAGTTACGATTTATGGTTAGGTAGGTATTGAAGCTCGATCATCTGGGAATCCAAATCGTAAAAGAACATTTACGAATATTTGCAAACGGAATGACACGTTCGATGCTTTACAGAATGACATGTTTTACAGAATGACACGTTCGATTTCCAGGAGGGGGCTGTTCGAGATATGAGATGGAAAATCCGAAAGGGTCGAAGTTAGACGCTGTGATGGCATATGTTTTGGAAGAACTAGGAAACATAGCGACCTCTAAAACTGCTTTCTAGTGCTCATAAAGGAAAATAAAATAACTTCTGCTTAAATGTTAGTCGTAAATAGGGGAAAATAGGTAGGCATAGTTCTGAATTAAAATGCATCCTGGCTTAACGAAAACATTACTTTTGCGGAAGATGTATGTAAGGCTGTCTCAAGTACAACAGGAACCACCATGATTGGACCTGACCAGCCAACACAGCCGTTCAATGCCTAAGATCCAAAGGATAAAAGACGAAATATGCCGCACGTCCTGCAGTCAAGCAGCGAAGAGCTGTGAGCGGCCACTGAAATTCAGTTACGGTCGGAAGGAAAAAGCGATTCTGCAGCACTTGTTAAAGAACACTCTACTGCATCTCCGAAGAGAGGTACGACTATAAAGAAGGCACGGAGGTCCTGGCTTCAAAAGCCAGTGTCAGTATCTCCGGAACAAGCGCTTGCATTATTGGTAGATGGTAATTTCTCCACTCGTCAGTACCAATGGATACGTGAGCAAGACGAAAACTTCATTTGAAAATCATATTCCCAATATCACAGAGTTAAAGACGCCAAGCAGTTATGTTATCCACAATGTATTCTCATAACGGAAATGTCAGCCGAAATGTTTCTGCAGGCGTTCATTGACCGGTTGCTCGCCTATGTCAAAATGACGAGGTCCACGAGAAATTGCTTTTGTCACAAACGTCTGCGTTTAACGTCTTCATGAAGTTAGGACGTAATGGAACAGAACAGAACAGGTACAAACAGAAGTTTGCCGAAGAAAATTGCAGTGATGAAATCCTATTTAGTATTTATTGGCTCCTTTACAAATGTAGTGTGAAACAGGCGACCCAAGAACCGTCATTTTATGAAACCCAGTCTCATCTTCCACGAAATACTGCAGCCCGATCGCCTTTGTGTTCGGTGAAGAATCGGCCATATTAGTTACCACAGAAGTGGATAAGGTAAGACATCAAATAGAACAACTTATCTCCCCCAAAATCGCTCTGGATGTCCGAATTACCGTAACGCCGACTTTGATACTTTGCATGGTGAACGGCAGAGTCTGTAATGACGTACCATCATGTTCTTCCGCCCAGACATGTTACCTCTGCGAGGCGAAACCCAGTCGAATGAATAATGTAACGTCATCTCAAGAAAAGAAGTAAAAAAAGAATTATTTAGCTTTAGTATATCACCACTTCACTCGTGGGCCAGCCTGTTCGAATGCATGCTTCACATTTCGTACCGGCTAGAGATTAAAACATGGCAAACAAGGCGTTACGCAAATAAAGCAACTGTTACTCGGAAGTAGAAATAGTTTCAGGGCAGGTTCTGACGCGCGTTAAACATTTTAATAGACATGCCGAAGCAGGAGAGTGGAAATACCAATTACGGCAACTCCGCCCGCAAATTTCCCGAACCCCGAGAAGGCTGCAGAGATAAATGGAGTGAATCTGGACTTAATGAAGCGTTTAGGAGTTCTCCCGAATGTATAAATTATGACAGACAAATTAATTTAGATCAATTTCACGACTTTACTAAATAAACCCAGGACCTATACCTCCTGCTCTACAGATGGTATCCAATGCCTGTAAGCCTCCATAAAGTTTTATTTCACGGGCGAGACATTATTGAATTGTGTATCTACCTATTGAGCAACTTTCGGAGAATGCTCAACAAGCCAGGAATAAACATAGTAAGCGGTATAGAGAACTGTTCACAAGGAAGACTTCCAGAATAAACAAAATACAGATTTGCTAACACAGGCTGCTCATTACATCAGATGGCTATGTAGCAAGTTTATGGGAGTCTTTAAAACCCAAACACAAAAAACTGAATATAGAAGTGATTAATTTGTTAGAATTCGATGCATCCGTACCAGAAGGAGACGATTCCGAGGACTCATCCGATGCAAACAGTGATTCAGAATAATTGTTTTGTCATTCTACTTTACTGGTAAAATATTTGTTTTTTCGTTTCTGTTTCCAGATCTGTGTCGGCTTTCTGTATTCTTTTAGACTAAGCATTACATTTAAAAAATACGTAGATGGGAATTCCATATACATTTCTGGTACACTGCTGTATCCTATCCTACACGAGAAGCTGGAGTTCAGTGTCAATTTTCCTGGATTCTGGCTTTCCGCAAAACATCTTGCGTTACAGTGTAGCCCTTTAGCATCGTTTTCAATTGAATGACCATTATAATACTCAAGTTCGATTTTTTGGTTTTGTCGCATCTAAATTGTGAGATATACGTATAACATTTAATAATTGCGTACGTATTGCATTGCTAATAAACCCGTCACATAAAAAAAAACTGGGAGCAAGAATATTGTCCTCCCAGATCTCGTAAATATCACACTGTGCGTTGTAAGGAAAACAAACACTGGACTATAGCTAATCTTGAATACACATCTTCACTTAGAAATACTGTCGTGATGACGCCACGCACAATGAAGACCACGCCATCGCAGTGCCACAGCGCTGAAATCAGGAATTAAGCAGAAGGAGGTTTTTTGAAATCCAGAATGGCCCATTTACCAAAGATCATCACGAAAAACGGGCACCATATTAGCCGTGACTTGCAAACGAAACACGTATTTGCATGGATATTAGTGATGGGCATAATGGAGTAGAAATAATCGTTTCCTTCGATTATGGAAATCCCTCGAAACATTCGATTATACGCCAAATTCATTCGAATGAAAAAAAAAAAAAATTTCGAGAGAACTCTTGATTGTTCCAACGCTGTCTCGGTCAAACGAGTGCATTCGAAAGACGAAATCGCTAGTCTCTTCTCGAAAACATATGTTCTGAACAATATCGTTCGTCTGCCCGAAAATATCTCGAGAAGTACCGAGATCCGATAGGTTTGGAAGAAGTCTCTTTTCACGTGCGTTATCGACTTATATCTCGCAAAAAGAATCACTTAGGTTCCTTCTAACTTCTTGAGCTTAGTTATGCTACTCGAAATGTTTTTAGCGTCATTCCGTTCAACGAACGAAAGCTGTGAGAGTACAGCACTAGTTGCAAATCATTCGAATGGTTATCTCCATTCTTCAAAAGCTGACACTGGCTCTGAGCATATCCCGCCATCTACCGGTAAATTCGAAAACACTGGAATGATTATTTGAATGAATATCTCGATTTGTCAAAACTCTCGATTGCAACCTTTCGATTTTTAAATTCAATCGATTATGCACAACAATAATGGCTATCAGATTAACCTCCTGAACCCAATGCATTCAGGAGGCTGAATGAAAGATTACAAACACATCTTCGAATTGCAAATTGGTTCTTTGTTACTACGTTATAATATAAAATGTTTCGAACAGAATATTGCAAGATTTTTTTAATAGAATAAATATGCTTCATGTTAAATATAGAAACGTCCTGTAATGCACGCATGAAGATATTCGTCCTTTTATGTTTCACTGCGGGTTCTTTCAACCTCTTTTTTTTTTTGAAACTATTTTTATCTCTTTTTTAGGGTGAATTAAAGTTCCCTAAATTCTAAGGTTTATTTTTATCCAACACCAAGCTGCATTATTTATAATTGCTTCTTGTTTTGTTTTGTTTGAGGGGGAGGGGAGGGGATCACTTCAAGAACTTTCGACAAACTTTCGGATGTTAACTGCAGAATAGTAATTCTAAGAATTTGACACTCGGATGGTTTCAGCTACTGCCCATTGTGTCTGATTATATTCCAGCCTGCAAATAGCTCTCCAAGCTGTTGATTCTGGTAAATCGTGATAAGGCATCTCTCGAAACAGACATCAAGAAACGAAATCTCACAATAAATGTGCCAGAATGATCGAATTGCCGGGAAACCTTCCTCTTTATCAGGATATGTGATTTATGCATTGGGACGTCCCAGAGCCTAATTTGCAAAAGGATATGCATATTTCGGATGTTACGTCACACACTTCATTTTCCACATTTCGGCAAGAAGCCAGTGAGAACTAGGGAGAGTGTGAGTAATTGGTAGGATAAGGCACATGAAGTATGTATGCTATCATTATGTGAAACCTCAAAGGTTTCCCTACCAGTAAAGTACTATCTCTGTGTTTACTTATTGTCGCATTCATACCGTACGAGTAGAACAACTGAAGGTGACCATTGTCGGAAGGAAAATACCGAAATATTAAAGTACATTATGCGAATACAGACATAATTACATGTCACAGTCACGTAACTCTCCTAATAGGCTCCACCTACTGGCAATCACCAAAACAGTACTAAGCCAATCGCGTGTCCGAAATGACTTTAATCGCAATTCAGTATGTACATATGACATACGCTGCAGGGAACATCAAACTTGTACCTGTGCAGAGTGGTGACGTCGTGTGGTTAAATGAATCCCATTTACAGCTGTATAGAGCAGACAGGACGGTGCAACTTTGGCGTCGACGGCACAGACCACGGGCCTATCGTGCCAGGTAGGCTGTGTTGAAAGCGGTGGGTGTTATGTGATAGGGAGCCATCATATGGGACACATTAGGTCCGTTAATGGGCCTGGAGATGTCCTTAACCGCTCAGCAGGGCTACCGTGTGCTGGTTGATCACATGCTTTTATGGCCTTGGAGAATCTTGCGGCGGATAATCTGCTCCAGTAGAACAATGCGCCTCCCCACCGGGCCGCAACCACTCAGCCATAGCTCGAGGAAAACTCATCTGAGTTTGAAACCACTCAGGGGCCATCAAAGGAACCAGGATTTAAACGCCTCGGAAACACTCTGGGATATCATGGAGCGCAATATGAGATCCATGGATCTTGGGCAGACGTCTTGGTGTATGCTGCAATAGGCATGGCTGTCATTACCTTTAATAATCATCCGGCATGGTGGAGTCGATTCTTCGGCCAGTACAGATTCTAGAGAAAGTCCAACAAGCAATTAGTTCAGTATGTCTAATACTTTATCCATTGAGGGTATACACGTACATTTTTACGGTTTATGAGCACAATTTTCAAACAGAGGAAGAGATATCGGGGGATTCTCTGAGAGCAGTAATCCCCCACCAGGGAGTAACTCTGACTAGAACGGTCTCTAACATAAACCGTCCCATTTCGCAAGTTTCTTAAGTACAATAAATTAACACCCGTTCTTTCAACCTGAACCTAAGGAATCTTCGCGTCTGACATGTGTACGACAAGCCACATTGAATCTGGATGCGATAGATTTCACAATAATTTTTTTCAGGAACTTCGAGAAGATTTGCTTTTGAGAAATCATCTGCAGTTACGGAAGCGAAAAACAATTTGAAATTTGGTGACCTAAGGATTTCAGTTATTTTGAATCAAATTTCAGAGAAGAAAGAAATATCTGCCAGGTTTCAGTTAGAATTCGGAGAGATCAGCTCAAGATCTATTTATATTTATGTTCGTGAAGTGTTTTGATAGCTGAATCTATCGCTGAGTGTTTGAAGTTACTGCTGCTAGAAACACGTATGACGTTATCAAATTCTTTCTGGATATTTTCTATAGAACAAGTGTTTTACGCTGGGTAGACATGCGTTAAAAAGACACTCGCTCTTTGTTGGCTGGAATTGTTTGATATTCACCAGGTGGAAAACGAGCAGCAAAACTTGCGATGAGGAACAGTGATGTATGAATCTTCACAGTATACGTAATACGTCTAGAAAGGGAACATAACCAACATGCTGCAATTTTTGAAAGTGCAACAATATTTTGTAAAATTTTTTGTGAAATAAATAAATCTTCGTTAACCTACCACTACTTGGAGAATAATCTACAATTAGGTACGCTACGATTATTCATTCATCACTATTTTTCATCGCAAATTTTGCTCGTCGTTTAAAACCTCGTATATATCAAACAATTCCTGCCAACACAAAGCAAGTGCCTTTTTTACGCATGTCGTCAAGAATTCAATCTGAACAGGACAATTTTCTTGTCGTCAGCAATTGCGTGACGAATCGAAAATTTGTAACTTTTGCTCATATAAACTTGTATAATTTCGACTCTGCGCCTCAAGTTGCCTATGAGCTCTGTGCACTGCTTTCGCTCCGTTTCTCGATAGTTACGTTAAATGAGATACAGAATGCGAGCATAAGTTGCTGATAGTCCCACCCAAAAAATAAATTTAAGATCCTGGACTCTCCCATCAAACTGTAGGAATCATTAGAAGATAATCTCTATCGTCGATCTGTTCACTGATCTTCACAGACTAAAACTATCTGGACATTTCTTAAAAAGTCTTTTGTTTCGTAGACAATAATTTCAATTGCGTTTGCATAACCACTGAGAACAAAATATTTTCAAAGTTACTACATATTATGTGTGTTCCATGAAAGTTTTCATGAAAGTCTTTACATTCTGAAATCAGATAATTTCTGTTTGTTAAACAGTTATTTCCTTGAGGCAAGTAATTGCATTATTGATATTTCAACTTGAGATATGAAGGAAATTTTCAAAAGTGTATTTAAATGCATGCATATACAAAAAATTATTTCTATATAAATATGTACCTTCATTTATATGTCTCTCTCTACCTCACCGGTATATATACATTCTAAATTGAAATAAGTTGTTCATTTAAAGTTTTCCTTTACTATTACAAAAAATACGCATTTTTTAAGTGTACAAACAAATAACATAAAGATGACTAAATAGCATAAAGCGAATATAGAGATATCATACGCCTAATAATATTCGTTAGTATTCCTATGTTATTATAAAATATTCCACAGACCTCAACTCTCAATTGCAGTTCATGGCAAATGTACGAGCTATATCATATCTTCTACAGTGAAATCAATATTTGATGTGCAGTCAGCTTGACTAAATTGAATACGCTTAATCAAGCGTTTAAGAAAGAGCTTTGTCCCGCTACGATCTCAAACCCTGAATTATAGCATTAAGTATATACAATATTTGTATTAATAAACTGCTCTAAACAAAATATAAATAAAAATTAATAGATAGAGTAAAACTTGTTTAAGACGATAATCAAGATAATCGAACTTTTTTCGTTTTTCATGGATTTCCGTTTTGTACAAGTGCATTAATGGTAGCCACTGAAATATAAATATTCAAATTTTATCCATGCTAATACTAGATTCTACATAATTATAAGTTGCCACTAAAATGTTCATACGTATCATATTAAGCAACAAAAATCGCAAATTTCTAATATTTGAAATAATCGAACGTTGAATTACGTACGCTAACGCTAAGCTAGTCATTAAACGAAATAATTCTGACTCAAATCACCTCTGAGACTTACAAAAGCGGTTAGATCCTGAATATGTTTCATTTCTTGATTATATATTTCATCCTAGATGTGTTTTTTTATAATCCGTCTTCTCTATTTCGTCATCCTCAATGATATTTTTTTTATTCTGTTAATGTTGCTAAACTATATCGTAAAGGCCTACATTGCAAGTCTCAGTGTCAATGCTGGTGTTTGTATTTGCATTACCCACTTCACTTACAGGTAAAAAACTGTCTCTTTCTAGTGTTGCATGAAGATCATCGAAGATTTTTCCGTGCACGCTTGGAAAGTTCAAAGGAAATTTTGTTTTCTCGAAACACGACTTAATCGTTTCCTGGAAGAATTCACATGACACCATATTTACAATCAACCCAATAGGATCCACAACAATATTACTGGTTATCTTAGTATGAATGAGGATGATGCAGACTCTACATTCGAAAGGAGCAATGGCTTAACAGGTTTGCGGTATTATATTTGAGCTACCGAATAGTCCCTCTATCCATTGGCTTAAATAATGCTAACTGGGTGTGGTGGAAACCACGCAAGGTTTGCATTTGATGTCAAGATGAGGATGGTATTCTGCACTATCTAAAACTAAAAGAGAATGTCTGTTTTACAACTTCATCCATGATTCAAACTTGTCAGCCACTCGGCTAAAATATTAACTGTAATCCAGTTTTTCGCCTTCGATTTCAACTCATCGGGTAGCTTTTTGATATACAACGTACTGAAATATAGTGATTTGGCGGCTTTGCCAATCATTAGTAACGTTTCCGTCGCTGCATACACGAACACTCAAAGAAAATCTGTAAAGTGCTCCTAAGACAACAAAATAATTTCAAACATTTCCTTTTTTAATATAACTAACACTTTTACTTTTTTATTTGAAACATTTATTATATATATTAATGCAACTCTCTCTTCACGTATCCTTTTTCATTCTGGTAAAAATATCTGCAGTGCTGATTGGCACGTAATTGAAATGTTCCGAAACGTTTTTGGGAGCAAAACATATCTGTTAGAAGCAGAGATAGGATTTCTACGTTCAGCACGCACTACAAAATTTTATGCGGGCACTGTATAAATTCCAAATCGATCATAAACATGTAAAATCAAATTATTTTAAGACCCCTTATGTGCACTTGTGACGTACCTGCCAGCAGGACGCACACGACATAAAGGCAGATAGGAATCAGAATAAACGTCTGCGTAGCTCAGTTGGTAGAGCGGCTTGTTCCGGAATAAGCGGCCTCTGGTTCGAATCCCGGTGTAGACCAAAAATGACGGAGAAATTTACTTCGTTATAATGGCGCCCGAACTATCCGGATGACCCGGCCGTTCAAAATCTCGTATTGGTGTGATGTTATTTCCACACCGCGAGACAGGAAAAATCAGAGAATTCCTTCTCCAGCGCTTCGAAAAAAATGTGTGATGTTGCATTCCACACAGCAGATTGACTGGGAGTTCTCAAGTGCACGTTCTACAGTGGATGGCTGCCTGCAACGATTCATGGTCACGGCTGACCCGTGGGCCATGCCCCCGGCCCTCTTTCGGGGGGTGATGTGACGTACCTGCCAGCAGGACGCACACGACATAAAGGCAGATAGGAATCAGAATAAACGTCTGCGTAGCTCAGTTGGTAGAGCGACTTGTTCCGGAATAAGCGGCCTCGGGTTCGAATCCCGGCGTAGACCAAAAATGACGGAGAAATTTACTTCGTTATACACTTTCTAGCACGCAAGAGCACTTTGTGAACGCAATCTTGAATCTTGCACGCAAACCAAATATATGCCCCGAAATGAATGCAAAATTTAATTTTAGTGTGTAAAATTTACAGTTAAACTACAATTTTTTATGTGTATTTGTGAGAGAGAAACCGCGAAGAAGGGAAAGTTTTAGAAGTACGGATTATGGCATTTTTCCTCTCAACCGCGCAATGAAATAGGCACACTCCAACAGAAGCCACAAGAACGAAAGCAGTGAGCTCACGGGTTGGTTCGTATTCCTTTTCTATTTTTCTCTCCCCCATAATGAAATCGGCGCAGTCCAGAAGGCGGAGGAACAACGAAAGCAGCGCATTAGTTTGCATTCTTTTTCTTTACCTTCAGCAGCAAATGGCCACAAAGCAAAAATGAGTAAAATCTGAAAATCTAAATTCTACAGCATTCCAAAGGACTTTCAAAATCAGGTGTTTGAAACTGTGTACGTATTGACACAAAAAAATCATGGTAGATGATAAACACCAAAAGCTGCCATTGAAGAGACACGTGGAATCGGTCCCTCTGAAAAAGAACAAAGACCAAGTTAAACAGTAAAAGTTGTCCATTCGTTGCAGACGCTCTTCGACAAGCATCTAAGAAAATCGATCAAGTCAACCAGTTTAATGTTGATTTCGATGCTCATTGTAAAAAATATCTCTAGAACGGTACACACAAAAAAAGGTGCAGCATAGCTGTCTCAACATTTTTGAAAACGTTTTACAAGAAATCCTGATAAACGTTAAGCACATTTTTGAACAAACCTTAAACATTTTACCAACAAGATTTTGTGGAACTTTCCACAATAAGGAGTGGAACCTTTTCAACAAATGTGATCAACGTTCCACACATTATTAAAACACTCTGTCCCAGGATATCCGCGTCATTATGAGGAACGTTTCACAATAAACTTGAAAACATTTCGGAAAGGTGGAGAGGCTCCTATGGAATCTTTTCAACAGTTTTGAGGAAATTTAAACACGCTACTGAAAAATCTTGAAACAGGCTAGCAGCCTTGTTTTGAGGAGCGTTTCACAGTAAACAAGGAAAAGTTCCAGAAAGGTTTGAAGCCTTCAGAAACCAAAAAGTGTGAAACATTTCCAACAAATCTGAACAAGGTTTTGCACAATATATCAGAGAAATAATTATCTTTTATTATGTTCCTTAAATTTTCATTTGCACCAGGGCAGATAATGTTTACCATTTAAAGAAATTGCTTGAAGCATTTCATAAATTAACTTTAATAAGGACAATTCATGATGTATTAGTAATTCTTGATAATCATACGTAATGTAGCAACAGCCTTCATTGAATCTTAAGTTTACTGAATGAAGAAAGATAAGGACAATTTACTCACGAGTTTTCTCGGATTTGAAAAGAAAAGAAAACGTTATGAGAATGAAATGCGGATATTATTGAAGAAACACTGTTTTTAACAAATTTTAACTGCGTGTTACACTTAAAAATAATGTATCTTTTGTTCAGAATGCAGCTGCACAAACAAATGCGCTCGAGGGCATTGTACTTATGAAACATACTAAACCAATTTTCAATTTACCCAAACGTGACTGAAAAATCAATAAAGTTTACATTCGAGCCACTTTAAATTTATATGGTATGGTTCCTTCTTAACACATTAGCTACTAATTCAACAAATGATACAGGATGCCGTTCTTCCGCACCCAGTTACAATTTATTTTCCCGCAGTGCTAATCAGAAGTGATGTTTTTTCATTTTTTAACAAATGGCCAGAAATCAGCTTGATTTCATATGCAATGTATACATTGGGGAGAGGGCGTCAACCACAAGTTAAATTTAAAATAGAATAAAAATAGCAACGTTTCTCACAATAAAATTTTTATTATACATCGACTATAGTGTTACCATAAATGTCTATTATACATCGACTATAGTGTTACTATAAATGTCTATTATACATCGATTAAATTAGTTGAACTTAGCTTTTGAGTTCATCCTCATATACAGTTCATGTGTGAGACTGAAAATAATCGCTGCTTACCATTTGTTGATGCTCTGAAGGATCCTTTAGAACAACAATTAATCGAAAACAATTTGCTGTTTCCTTTCCCTCACATGTAAAATCATATCACCATGGAAACAAGAGATCTCTGCCTTCTACACATACGTATCTCGTACAATAAACACGGTCGATTCACATTATTGTGTTTACCAGCTAACATCAAGAGTAATGTCCGTGTGCAAAGTGAACAGCAGCTAGACGGGTGCTGGAAGGTGTTCACAGGTATGTGAATCCATGATGACTGCACTGCATCTGACAGCTGCTGGATGGTGCGCGATGGAGGATCCATAGAGCGAACAACACGATCGAGGTGGTCCTGTGACATTAGCTACCAACGCAGACATTGTTCAACAGTTTGTGGCTTTACTACATGATAATGAACGATACTATTGATGCCAGCTAATGAAACAATGAGGCACACGTCAAGTGAATCCGTGGAGTTACTACCGGACTCATACCAGACCTCACTCGTCTTTTAACATATGGCCACCGTGCTCTTGCTGGACTTATCTCCTCCACATTTCTTCCTGTAAGTGGTATATAAAGGAAACAGTGTAGTGTACAAAGTTTACACTCATAAGCTGGCGCCTCAACCATACACTCAACTATGCATTCGACAATAAAAAGTGAAATGTAACAAGAAGACTACAAAAAATTGTACTGACATTCAGATGTTAACTATTTTCTCACTAAAAAACTCACTTAATATTTTTAAAGATGAAGAAAAGGAACAGAAAAAAACTGCACCAATTGGAACACATTAGGTTGCAAATGAAGTCGTGTCTTTAATCAATAATATCAATCATTAAAAAAAGCAGAGATGCATTTAATACAAGATACTTATGTTTTTTTGTAGTGTCACGTTGTTGATTGTAGCAAAAATTTTGCCGCTTCAGTCTTCCAGATTACGCACTGGTGTAGCGTACGCAGGGACCTTAACTTACCCCCACGTAAAAAAATCAGGTGGGGTTAGGTCTTGTGATATGGAGGCCATGCAACAGACGCTCACCCTCTCCCAAACTATCTAGTTGTGAAGTGATTATCCAAGAATGTGCAGATACCATTTTCAATGTGCTGGGAAGCCACATCTTTTTAGTAAGTTGTTGTTTCTGGCAGCTGAGGCAAACAGAATCACTTTAACATGTCCAGGTAAGTTAGACTAGTTATCGTTACCTTATCATTCACTCTATCGCAAAACATCAAAGAATCGATTGTTCACGAGGTCAATTTAGATTATTTTTAAAATTAATTTCTATAAAAATGTAAACAAATTCTATAAAAAATGGGCAGTGTGTTCACGAGCAATTTGCTACTGGAACGAATGATTAACTAGACATTTATATCCGGGACGCAAAGTCATTCCTTATGCACAGCCTGAGGTTATGTGTTTGCACTTTTAAAAACGTACTGTTCTGCTTTTCACACATGATTACAAAAAAAATCGTTGTTTGTTTCATACTCGACATCACGTTTGTTATTCCTTCCAAATTTTGCTGGATGGTTAATTTTGTTTGTGAATATCTCTTTATCTAAAATGCTGGCTTCGGTGTTCAAGAGGTTTGATTCATCAAAATCGATGATTTAAGGGACATCATCTTTAAATCTTATAAGAGCTCTTCAAACATATCAATAAAATGTAATACATATTTCTCTTTTTAATAAATTATTTTATAGGTCTGTCATATATTGTCAGCCCGGAATATTAGTTTGGTTGAATACTTTCCTTTAGAATGCATCAATACACCCTGTAGTTTCGACAGCAAAAATAAATAGTAAAGGTCGCCCAAATGAAACTGAGACTGTCGGATTTTTTGCCGTTAGGGTTTATTGCTTGGAATATGTGAACATGCAGAAAGTTTGAATGATACATGGGCTACATACCCACTACGCATAGTAGCTTTGTCTGTCCAAGAAAGTGTCCGAGCGCTGCCTTAGATTGTGGATACCCTCAGCAAAGAACATCCGTCGTTGACAGTGAAATCAGTCTTCAACAGCGTCCTGTACCTCAGCGTGGTTAGCGAACCGGCTGGCCCTGAGAGTTTTTTCAGTGGCTCCAAGTGTGGTAGCCGCAGGGCGACAGATCAGGGACCTCACTGCTGCAGCTCCGCAGAAAATCTTGACATACTCTCGCCACAAGCGGCCGGGCGTTTTCGTGCATCAGAATCACCCCATTTGACAACATACCGGGTCGCTTGCGCTTGTTGGCCGTTTAGAGGTTGCGTGACGTATATCTGTACGTGGTTATCTTGACCGTACAGAATGCTTCCAGGCAATCCAACAGTAATGTGCTAGTCTTGTCGAATAAAACCGTGAGCATCACTTATCCAACTCTTTCGGGCAGGGAATGTTGGGATTCCGCCATTCCAGCTTATCGGTTTTGTGGCCTGATGGAAGCGGTGGCATCGAATTTCATCTGACACCACAATCTTAAAAAGAAACTGTCCCCTGTCTGCGTGGTAATGTTGCAGATGCTACAGGCGAGTACGCATTCGCCGCGCCTTCTGCTCCTGCTGGAGATGATTGGGAACGCATTGCGCGCACACCCTGCTGTATAAAAAATCGGCTATGAAGAATGGTGTTAAAAATTCCTTTGCTCGCGGGTGTGGATTCGCCGATTCTCCTTCACAAGGTTTTCCAGCGCAGCAATCGATTTCACGGTGATGATTACGTGTTCTTTCTCAGGTTTCGGCATGTCCTCTGTGCTAACACGTCCTTACCGAAATTCACTACACCATTAGAACACTGTACACCCTGCCTGACCCTCATTCGCATACACATCCTTCATACGAAGGTAAATTTCGCCCTACTAACACTTTGTGCCGTCAAAAAGTGCATAACTGCACGCCGGGCCTGTTTGGACGAATCCATGTCACAACTCTACGTAGTAAACTTGCTGCCAACGTGCAGACAGCATACTGACAGGTGCCGACGATAAAAGTGTTCTTTATGACATGATACCTCATCTACCGACGCAAATGCAAATGCAGGGCTCTGTGTAATTACACAACTACGCTATTACACGAGCCTCCCTTTCATTTGGGCGACTCTAGTACAACGGAATTTTGCCGTGAAAATGTTTGAACTAAATGCACACGTTTTTATTTGTACTAATGGAACTGGTTGTAGAAATTTCTGTGACCGTACGTTAAATATTTCCGACAGCATATGTCTTAGTTCTTGATGAAATACTGTATATGCAAAATTGTACATCCGTTTTTGGTTATTGTTCAAATATTTTGTGTGGGACTTTTTCGAAACACAGATTCAGTATTGAGAAAATATATTAACGTAACACGAAAGTCTAACGGAGTGCACTAAAAGTTTTGGTGTTCTGCGAAACGAAATAGCAACTGTTTAAATGTGAGATTGAAATTCAAATAGTTCTCGAACATCTTTTTGATGACATCTAGAGCGTGTTTGCGCACCATTGTGTGGCGCCTCAGGCAACAACAGTTGACTCACGACATACCTTAACGATTACAATAATGGAACTTACACCTTAGTATTATACAACTTGAAATATTTAATCCGTATTGAATTGTGTAAAAATTTATTAAACATACAACGACTAAGTGCCGAGCTTTCACACTCCGAACGGGAGGCTTTCTCAAGGCCATTGAACACAAAAATATTTCAAGAACAACGATAATTTGAAAATTTGGAGCGCGTATCTACTACGTGTCTAGGTGATATTGCGTCACGCGGAAGGTGGTGTCTCGTGACCTATCTTTCAGACATTCTCTCTCCTTTTCCCCTTAATGTTCTATTTCAGTAGAATCTTCCACGCAGCCGAAAGTTCGAGGGAAGGGCTCTCGTTGCAAGGGTTGGGTGCATGAATATTTCGACGCTTTCTCTAGTCAGTGTTCCTCTGTAGTCAGTGTACCGAGCGGTCCTCTTCATGTTTTTCCACTTCGGTACGGCGTTATATTGGATTACTTCTTTGCAAAACGCTGTTTGTGTTTTTCCTGCTTTAATGTTCGCTTATGTGTTCTTTTCCCCTAATTGAAGTCCTAGTCTAAACTAACTAGGACTTTCATATTGTCCTTGTTAGATCTCTAGAGAAAGCTAAGCAAAAGTCACACATTTAAGAAAAATAGTTTTCCATATATCGGGGTTGAAAAATTTCTTTCTCTGAAAGATTATAATGATATGGAGATTCTATATCAAAATAAAATTTGTCGGAACAACTGAAGAAACTAAGTCATGAAATGTGAAATTTAGGAGTAAAAAGACAATCATATTAATATTTAGGAAGTAATCGAAAAAGAAATTCCACTAAAAAAGATTTGTTTGTAAAGAAAACCGAGGCACATTTTGTTTTCAGTTTTTATTCGCTAAATTTTATTATGTGTATTACAAATTGCAACAAATTTTTAAAATTGGGAAACTTACGTATTTACTCATTTCTGGAACGCTTGTTTGACCGCAATTAAGTTAAGAAGCTGGTGATTGTAGCATTACGTTGGGCCCACAACTTGTTTTGGAAATTTGTTGCATAAATTAATTCTGGAGATCGTACTAAGAAACCCTTTATAATCTTGATGAAAATAAATGTCCACACACCTACAAGGTCACGTCGTCAAACAACAGTTTTGAAAGAAAAAAGCTCAGAAGTTTCCACGAGGAAATATTCAAAGATTAAGACTGTCGGCAAGAGAATGGGCCTGTACATTCAAATTTTGAAAAGTTCCGTATACACAGTACATAGTGGACACCGCAAATCTTTCTTTAACACTGATTTGCTTAAATTTTTCACCGGCTATATATCGCTGGAAGAAAGTGAAATATATTAATCTCCCTGTTCTGTTCTTTAACCTACTTCGTTTACCTCACGAAAGATGTCGTTAACTCCTTTACTTTGAAGTTCAGGAATATTTAGTTTTTCGCTGTGCTTTATTTTAAGTTGTCTTCTGGCTTATGATTCATATATGTCATGTCCGGTATTACGCTTATAAGTTATGTGCCAATTTTTCACTGGGAAAAGATGAAATAAATTTTATGAGAGCTTTTCATGTGAGAAAACGCAATATATCACTCTCAGGTTCGATGAATTGATCCTTTCAGCAGTGAAATATAGGCAAGAAAACTCTTCAAATCGACTTTTCAGATATTTTGCTTATCGACTTGCTTTTATGCCTTTAGAATGTTCACTTTAATCTGGATCATTGGATCCGGATGATCCGAATGAACGGGATCCCGAGAACGGGGTTATATTCTCCATATACAAAATGTACCCGATAAATTGCATTAGTAGTAACAATTGGGCAATTTTGGAAATTGGTCAGCCGCCCCGGTGGCGCAGTGGTCTAAGCTATGGCCTCTGATCTTTCGTCCTAAAGGGGTCCGGGTTCGAATCCCAGTGAAGCATGGATGTTGTGTTTGTCTTACGGGACTGGCTCTCTCCCTTGCCTGAAACTAGTGACCCTAAATTATAGACGGGCGACTGCTTATTACCCACTTGAGTTGCACACGGTGGTCGTTAAACCTCCAATAAAAAAAATGATCAGCTGTAGAGCCATGAGTCCAGCCATTCATTTATACGAGCCTATGATGCCTAACACCTGATATGCGTTTTCATAGCAGCGGTATTCCTATGCAGTATTTCCTCCTTTCAACAGCATAACGCACCGTGCCCCACTGTCCGAATTATTGAAGAATGGATCGCGGAGCATGAGGAAAAATTGCCGGTGTTGTGTTGGACTTGAAATTTCGGAGATTGAGTTAGGCATCTGTGGTTTGCAATGGAACAGCAAATCCGAAATGCGGAGTTTCAACGGCATTCAAGGTAACATTGATATGATAAGCAACTCATGATTTAACTTGTACCATTAAAACATGGCTCTACAGGGAGAAATTGAGCCTATTTGAAATTTGATAATTGAAGGCATAGTGAGAGCAAACCTGCCGGGATCCGACATGCTTCACCAGGACTGCACCCGTCGGGGAACAGTTCAACAACAACTGCTCCCTTGCTGAAGCCCACTTCCCACCCCTACTCAATTGACCGAATGTGTGACATTCAAGATACGCCAGGATTACAGTTTGTGAAAGTCTACGGGATTTATTCTCTACCGTGAACACACGTATGGAACCATCTGTCCTTCATTGCTATCTAGAATAAAATTACTTCATGTTCAAAACAGGTTCATGGGAAATTCAGCCTTTATTTTCATGTGATTTTCATCAGAATCATTTAAATCACCTCTTAATATATGAATGACAATTTGAAACACTGAGTAACTTTTACCGTGCTCCTATAGAAGCATAATCGTGTTTTGGTATTTATAGATATCTCTCTTACGCATCTAATCAGATTGCCTGTGATATTGTGTGCTTTGATTCGGATTTTGTTTTTGAAGTTATACTAATTATCAATATCCAATTTCTCTTGGGTTTTTTTAACATTCTTTTAAATTTTCTGATGAATTGTGGTCGTGAGGACTGAGTGGTGCAAATAGCAATGAGAGCTTTTTTTTAAGTTAAGCTCCACTTCCAGCTGTATCAATGCGTTCGTTGTCCGAGATTTGTAATGGGGAGTTCAGAAAATGTTTTTTTTATTTTTGTTCTTTGTCTTAAATGTTCGGGTGCAAAAATATAGTGTACCCTAAAAGGACCAGCAGAAGATTTTATCCTAGTTGAGCAGTCTCCTTGGATTTTGCGGATTTCCCATGTGTCGAAAAGTCTTTTTACCGTTACAAACTATTTCGTAATTCTTTGAGTCGCCGGCTAATCTGATCTCCAAGGCAAATAGGTATAAGAGAGGGTTGTATTAAATTATCTTGCCAAAATACTTAACACATTACGATTTCGGATCTGAGTTTGTAGAAGGCACCCGTATCTTTGAAAAAAAAATAATATTAGATTCACTTTAGAATTTTTGCATTAATCTTAAGAGGTATATATATATGTATATAATTTTTCGAATTGAATAGTGTGAAATGTTATGTAATCTGTATTTAAATCTTCACTTGAAGTTATGCAATGCTGAATACAAAATATTTACATGAAAATGTTACATTCTTACCTTCACTTTTCCATCAGTTTCTGCAGTTCACACCTGTCTTCCACGGCCAAAAAGTACTTAAAAGGCGACTGAAAGAAACGCATGTTATAAAATAGAATCAAATTGTTTGTGTGAAAGTTATGATGATAAGGTTTGCTCAGCATAATACAAATTAGAAATATGGGAGCCGCAAATTATTTTGCAGAGGTCGACGTATTACGTAGGTTTTATATTTGATTTAGATTTTGCATCTACTTTGAAGAATACCCCATATGTCGGTACATCCTAGCATGAAATTTCTGCGGAGTTCGTGACGTATTGATTTTAATATATATTTATGCCTTCAGTGAGTCGCAGTAAAGTTTAATTCAGATTAAGTGTCGTCTTACCAATGATAACCACTCTCGGATGTGTTCCCGTTACAAACCACATATGGAAATACAAACGGCCAATACGAATGCACAAGCAGTACCCAAGGAAATTGAGAATGAGAAAACATACAGTTCTCTAAAAGCAGGGGTAAAGTTCCATCGCTTAAGGAAGACGAAATTTTCAAGTATGCCGCCCCGGTGGCGTAGTGGTCTAAGCGCTGGCTTATGACCATTCGTCCGGGAATGGGTCAGGGTTCGAATCATGGTGAGGCATGGATGTTGTGTTTGTCTTACGGCACTGGTTTTCTCCCCTTCCTGGAACCAGTGGCCCGAAATAAGAACAGAAGGACGGGCGTGATTACATTAGAAGCACTGAGATCTTATAATTTTTTTTTTTTTTACATTAATTTGAAGAATCTTCACAAATCGATTCGCATTGCTCTTGAAAAGAGTTCTGTTACCAATTTTAAAAATATTTGAACAAAACACGATTACTTTTCGTGCTTGCAAATACATCCGTGCGACGTAAACGAATTTCTAAGTATTCATTGGAAATTCAGAAATTCGATAAGTATTATTTGCAATATTTGAATAAAGGAATATAGCGATTGGTATGGAAAGTTAACTGTTTCTGAAAGCATTTAAAAATAAAACATAGATATTTAAATCGGAAAGTTAATACGAAAGGGTCTCACTTGGATGGAATGACGGAACAGGTAGTTTGATTTTTCGAATTGGCGGCCAACATGATTTAGAAGTTGAAATGCTCATAATCGTGGTGTTTGACAATTGCAGTAGTGCTGATATCTCTTAAATCTTCCTCGTGCTATTATAATCTCAAATAATATGATCCGTCGCTATAAAATGCATACCCAAATAACTGTCCTATGTCGTAGACAAGCATTTTCGAAAGTGCAGTTTTCTGGATATATTTGGCAATTCCGTAGACATGCATGCAGTCAACTTCCTGAAGTCAAAACTCGCTAACTCTGATTGCTCGTACTCAAGAAAAACATTACTCCCTTCAAGTTCATTACACGCAAAATATTATTTCTCGTTGGTTGACTACAAAACTTCCGCCAGTTGACTTGATTGAATGAAATATTTTCTTTCTGAAGAAAGGCCATTTTAAAGCCGGAAATTAAAAATTTATCGGTAGTGAATTCCTTTATATCACTCGGCATTCCCCTTTGTGCTACTTTAAATGATAATGCAGTGAATAGGTGGAAACCAATTTCTAGTATTGGAAACTGACGGTGAGGTCATTCATTCATAGAAGACCCTTCAGAACACGGTATTCTTCATGTGAGGCGAATGGGGATTTAGTATTTCTATCTCGATAAATTTCTCAGGGTATGGAGAGTAACCACAGCCGAACAACACATGGAGAGTGACCCTAGAGAAAATTCCATGGAGAGTAATCCCATTAAATACACTGCTGTGCAAACATTAAGGACCAGGAGGAGAAATTAGCATAACAGCGGAACGAGCAGGCAGAACGGACCGAAAGACCACTCAGGAGATAGACTAGGATCCGGTACGGTAGGGCATGCGCTTGAATGCAGCCTTACGTAGGGGGCAGAGCCTCGGAAGTGTATAAAGCACACGGGCGGTGTACGCTCAGGTATTCGGTGAAAGCAATTACACGGTGTACATTGGTTTGAACGACGTAGAGGTGCTGCCACCGCGTGATATGGCCACAGGCAATCCAGTAGACTTCATCTGGATGACTTTACCGGAGGTAGCGTCATTGGGAAGTTGGAAGAAGGTAGAAGTGTGACTAGTGTGGTCGAGGAGTTCGGGATCGCTCACAGCATCTCTTTCACGAGCTTATAGAGCATTTGAAACGACAGGAACAGCTGTCCGAGAGCTTAGCAGTGGTCGTCCACGAACAACCACGTCGGCGGACTACCGGTATATTTTCCTATCGGCGAGAAGAGACAGACGGCAGACAGCGGGAGAAATCGTCATTCACATTCAACAGACAACTGGACGTCCGTTATCGCGTTTTACCCTGGCCAGGAGGCTGCACAAAGAAGGTCTATTTGCACGACGACCAGTACGGTGTGTGCTATTAACGCAGCTCATAGGAGACGGCGGTTTCTGTGGCGCCAGGAACACAAGAACTGGGTACATGAGCAATGTGGTCGAGTTCTCTTTACGGATAAGAGCCGATTTATTCTGACGAGCGATTCTGGACGTATACACATCTGGAAAGAGCAGGGAACCCGCAATCATACCTCCAACATCATTGAAAGGGGCCGGTTTGGAGAGGGCGGAATTTCTCGTTTGGGTCGGTATGATGCTTGGTAGCCGTACTGACCTCCATATCTCCCAAGGAGGTTCAGTCACTGGTGTCCGCTATTGCACCGAGGTTCTCCAGCCTCACGTGCGTCTGTTTAGAGGTGTTGTGAGTCCTGAGTTCCTCTTCGTGGACGACAAGGCTACACCTCATCGTACAGCGGCTGTCGCAGAGCTGTTGGAGAGTGAAGATATTCAACGTATGGATTGGCCCGCAAGGTCCCCGGACCTAAGTCCAATCGAGTACTTGTGGGACCATCTCGGGAGACGCTTAGAAACACGTAAAGAGCCGCCGGAAATGATTCCGCAGCTGCCATTAGCGCTACAAGAGGAATGGGCCGCGATGCCTCAACAACTCCTTGACAATCTCGTCCTCAGCATGGACAGACGTTGTAAATCCTGCAAAGCAGTGAGGAGTGATCATATCTTCTACTAAAGACTGGATTTTTCTTGGGAGCCGCCAGTTACATGGACGCTTTTGTCTTCTGTTCAGTTGTGCTCGAAACTATCTTTTCAATAAAGTGCCTTTGTATCTTTTGGATTCCTTGTTTGTACGGTTTTGCTCACTTGTCCCATATTCTCACATCTTGGGGATCTAAAGGTGTGATTTGAGTCGATGTGGATCACTTCTGTACGACGTTAAATTCGAAAAACGGTCTCGTCCTTGATTTTTGCACGCCAGTGTAATTTACTTAGAGGTAAGAGATATGAATAAATGAATATCCTATTACCCAAAAGCATATCTTTAAAAAAAAAGCATATCTTAAAACTTTGCTTAGTTCGTTTGTCGCAGGTGTTTTGTAAGGTTGACATTTTCAGAGTGCACCTTGCCTGAAATTGAATGCAATGTCAATTTTTTTAACATAAAATCTGAACTTAGGGAGTGTTGGAATGAAGAACAAGGAAATTTTCTTACAATTTCTAAATACCGAAGTGGTATGTTGTAAAGTAAACTGAAGGACAAAGAAATTATTGAAACAAATTCTGCAGAATATCATGATAACGCACGAAAATGAGAGAAGTAGACATCGTATTATAAAAGAAATCTAGCAAAACTAACTATTCACTGGAGAAATCAGATAAGAACCATGGTGGAAGCACAACACGGGGAGAAACAGAAACTTTTGCAAATAAACTTGGAGACAGTGAATTTAAAGTAAATGACGGTTTTTATGCAAAATCAAAAAAGGAACATGATCCAGTTTTGCGTGAGTAACGTGATTAAAGTGAAGCTGCTGATGAAGAAATTACGTGTGATGGAATAAAGCAATTCCTTGCAACTGAAAGGACTACGATATTAATGACAGTGTTAACACCAATGAAGCAAGGCTAATTTTTAATTGCTTATGAGATAAAAAATGGATTTCATGGGTAAAACGTCTAACGGAAGTAATCAAACGAAGTGTGTGGTCGCAAATAAAATGCGACGGAGCTATTTCCAATACTTTTATATGCCACCACAACTATGTGATAAAAGGTGCGTACGGCATATATACTCCGATGAGCGTTTCCACTGTGTCCACCGGAAGCCTAGAGAAATGAGCGCTTCTGGAGACCGAACGGTGATACAGGTGAAGTTCACAGAGCAGTATATATACAACCCGAAAACCGACTTTCGGTTACTAGAGTGTTAGGTGGCCGAATGTGAAAAAGATGCACATTTATCGGACTTTGATGAAGAACAAATTGTGATGACGCGGCGCCTCATGATTACAATCTCCGACGAAACGGCCCGGTTTTTGTGTTGTTGACACGCCACTGTAGTGAGAGCGTATCAAATGTGTTGCACAGATATCCAAACGACAAACTGTCGTCCAGGAGTGTGTCGTCCGCAGCTCCTTCATGGCAGAAGCGAGCGGAGAGTGTCGCGCATTGTTCACAGCGACTACAGGACCATAGTGCAAAAAATCACCCGCAGGTAAAACAGTGGTGATCAGGGCAATGCGTCACAGCACAAAGTTCATCGCGGCCTTTTGCCCAAGGACCTGGGTAGCCGAAGACCCAGCCTGGTCCTCATACTCACATGCACGTCATTGCCAACAATGCATGACATAGACCCATGATCTTTGAGACTGGACCGTGGATGATTGGAAGAAACTGGCCTGGTCTGACGAATTCCTGTTGCATTTCGTACACGGTGGAGAAAGGTTTCGCCCTTTATCAAAGGCGGCAATGGCACTTAAATGCACTGTTGGGCGGACACAAGCCGGAGGCGTCGGTTATTTGCTGTGGCCGATATTTTATTGGGGCGCTTTACGACCCATTATCCCAATAGAACAATCCCTGATAGCTGTCAAGTATCTGAACATCGTTGCGGACCAATTTCTACCATTCATGGCAACTGCGCTCCCAGGTGCTTATGACCATTCGTAACAGGAAAAGGCTCCATGCAACACTGCCAGAATCGTCAAGGATAGGTTCGAGGGTCATTCCAGTGACTTTTCCTGGTCTCCGAATTCGACTCAGATGAACCCAATCGATCATTTCTGTTTCGATTTGGAAATGCGGGTTCGCGCGAAGTCGTCACCATCGCAAAATATACGGGAATTGGAGAACCTGCTGTTGACATTATGGTACCAGATACGCCAGGATACCTATCGCCACCTAATCGAGTCGATGCTTCTCCGAGTGGCTGCTGTCTTTTGCTGGCTAAAGGTTGTTTACAGCTTATTTGGTAGATGATCATAATGTAACTGCACATCGGTGTTTAGTGGAAGACATCTCAACTAGCCCAAGTAGTAGCATTCTTAATTCGCATGGCAGTGTATCAAAATTTAACCGGTTACGATCGTTGTATGACAGTCGGCGCCCGGTAGTTACCGAGAAATTTCCATTTACGCGGTCAACATTCGTAATCACGTAATTGATGAAGTCTGCCTCTCTCTATCACTTCCTTGAAAAAAGTGAATTTGAACATTGAAAATGCTCTTCTGCATTTAAAACTCTGCAGCAAAATCAGGGTACATGACAAAGTCACTAATAATTTCATGCAATGTTTTAGGGGTTGAAAACAGTTCCGGTCCGGATGAAACAACTTTTCGTTTGCGACTTACATTAGTTAGGCTACAAAAGGTTACTTGTAATATTTGTGAGGAAACTAATACCCTGGAAGAAACGTTGCCCATAATCATTTCGATTGGAAACAACAAGTGTGAAGAATTATTAATGAGTATCATTTTTTCAATAAAATGTTAACTGCTTATCAGAGTAGAGCTAAGATATTGAAGGAGAAACATTATTGAATTTCGGAAAAGAAATATAAAAGAGAATGAGATTCCTTTGTGAACAGTTTGCTCTTCAATAGTACCATTTCTCAATAGAGAAAGAAACAGTATTGCGTGTCTGATAGGTACAAAAACAATTCAGATATCGTAATTTTTCTTTTTGGCTTCACGTTCTTGCACAGAAAAAGTTACAGCTCATCTGTCCAATTTACACAGTATGCTAGATTTTACAAAAGCTCGCGTTACACTCACAACCTGTTACACTGGCAGTTAGAGTGTATGTGTTATGTTGTTTTCCTTTGCAGAGAGCAGTCCTTACGTTTGCAAGTTGGTATGGTCCATTCAAGAGGAATGGAATATTCTCCCCTGATTTCGGTGACATATACGCATTTTTGCTTATAAGTATGATATTTGCATGTTCTTAGCAAATATGATTTCAATAATTCTGAACGGAAGCCTCACTTTTTTCTGCAGCCAGAACAATGCTGACGAAAATCGGTCCTAGCAGGATTTTCCCCAAGACGCTATCATTAACATCTGCTATTCAACGCCACGCAGTGTAAGAGCTGTTAGTTTTGCTACAACAAAAGATCTATATAAAACTTTCGGAATGCAGTGGTACGGTACAACGAAAATGGCACAAAGCACAAATTCAAAAAAATATATATATTTTGTTCCTTTGCGGCGATGTAGTGAACATCACTTACTGATACGGATTTGACATGAAAATTCCGAGACAAGAGCGATGATTCATCAGAAGTTAATATCTCGCGATCGCTCACAGCATCGTTTCACGAGCTTAGAGAGCATTTGAAATGACAGGAACAGCTGTCCGAGAGTTTAGCCGTGGGCGTCCACGAACAACCACGGCGGCGGACGACCGGTATATTTTCGTATCGGCGAGAAGAGACAGACGGCAGACAGCGGGAGAAATCGCAAGGCACATTCATCAGACAACTGGACGTCCGTTATCGCGTTTTAGCCTAGCCAGGAGGCTGCACAAAGAAGGTCTATTTCACGACGACCAGTAGGGTGGGTGCCATAACGCGGCGCATAGGAGACAGCTCCTTGACAATCTCGTCCTCAGCCTGGACAGACGTTGTAAATCCTGCAACGCAGTCAGGGGTGATCATATCTCCTACTAATGACTGGATTTTTCTTGGCAGCCGCCTGTCACATGGAAGTTTCTCTCTTCTGTCCAGTTGTGTCCGAAGCTATCTTTTCAATAAAGTGTCACTGTATCCTTTGGATTCCTTGTTTGGACGGTTTTGCTCACTTGTTTCGCATTCTTACATGTTGGGTAATTTATGGTAAGGTTTGGGTCGATGTGGAATACTTCTGCGCAACGTTACATTCGAAAACCGATTCGTCCGTAATTTTTGCACGCCAGTGTATTACGTTCCTTCTTTTCAGCAGCACATGCAGTCTATCTGAGTTCACGTTGACTGAAAATCTCAAACTATGACCCAACGCAACGTTTAACGGGCGTTAATTTTACACAGAAAGACACGCATGTCTCAAATTTGAGTAAAGATTATTACTGCAACAATATTTAATTTTCTCTTTCTTCACGTCAAGGAATTATTTTATTAATTAATGTAAGATAGAAGTGCAGCGATTCTGTGCCCCATACTTGCAATGAAAAAAATGTCGACCCTATTTTTTCAGTCAAGAAAGATATATCAAAAATCAAATTGATTCACTGACAGAAAACATCTGAACTTTGATTGTAAAATCTGTGTTTTTTTGCACAAAAACCACTTTCGTGAATTGTATTCAAAAGCGATAACTTTACTTCGACGTAGTAGTGTAGAAGGGAGGTGCCAGCTTCAAGCTAATATCATAACTACGTCGAAGAAAAGTTATTACTGTCTAATATACACTGCTGGCCACCAAAAATGCAAAACCAATAAAGACACGAGATAGCAACTCCAGATTTACTGGACACATAACATACAAAGATAAAATAAAGATGGATACAAAGATAAAACGATTGAGCGTACAGGCCCGTGCGACTTGCGAAACACGCAGACATCAATATTTCGTGTGGCCTCCATTTTCTGGCAATAACCGACGCTACCGCCGCGGAATCGAACGTAAGAGGCTTTGGATGTGGGTTTGGCGTATGTCGGTACAGGATGCTTCCACACGTTCCCACAGTTCATCAGGCGTAGCCGCGTGTGGTGATTGCTGGGTCACTCGGTTGCCGAAAATGGACCAGACGTGTTCGATGGGTGATATATCGGGAGAACAAGCAGGCCACGACAGCAGTGACGCCTGGTGGGCAGTGAAGAATTGTTCCACGATGCGTGCCACGTGTGGGCGCGCATTGTCCTGTTGAAACGTGGCCGCTGGCAAGTCCTGCAGGTAAGGGAGAAATACTGGCTCCAAAACGTCAGAGATGTAGAGGTGGCAGTTGAGCGTACCGGCGATTACGTATCAGAGGGGTGCGGATGTCATATCCAATTGCGCCCCAAACCCTAACGCCAGGCGGCGGACCGGTATGCCGAAGCATAACGCAGGCGTCATACAATCTCTCGCTGCGGTGCCGCCACATACGTGTTCGACCATCGTGGTGTTGCAGGCGGAAGCGGTACTCGTCGGAGAAGACAATGGTGTGCTACTCCCTAATTCAGGTGCGGCGTTCAACGGCCCACTGCCGCCGCACTTGCCGGTGGTGTAACGTCAATGGTAATCGGAGCAATGTGGGCCCTGCGGCAAGTCCCCGCTCTTGCAGACAACGTCGAACGGTACGTGCTGACACATGTTGTTGCGCAACACACCCTAATTCCTGCACTAACGTTCGTGATTTGGCGGTGCGAGCCGTCAATGCCAGCCGCGCAACATTCCGGTATTCTCTTTCGGAGGTATACTGCGGCTGCGGTAATCGCGCACGTCGGTCCGACAGTCCCTCCTGCAAATACCGAATCCATACTCGCCTCACTGTTGCTGGATGTCGTCCCACACAGGCGACGATGTCTCGGTACGAAAAATGCTGTCGCTTTAAGTCACTATTCTTCCTCTGTGGAACTCCGAAACGTGCTGGAATGACTGCCGTATTAAGGGAGCAGGCATCAGGAAGCTTCCAATGCACAGGTCCGGCAGCACAACACACTTACACTAATTACACCTAGCCTTCTGTGCACCTTTCTTATAGGGCTTCTCGGTGGCGTGCCGGGCGCACATGATTTGCATATGGCCTGCAATGCTAATCGTTTGCATGTCCTCTCGCCGGGGACAAATGCTGTAAATTTCAGGCCAATCAGATGCTTCCTTTTTGGTGTTGCATTTTGGGTGGCCTGCAATGTACTTCAGGACAGTTTTCTTTTCTTTTTTTTTTTTTTGAAAAAAAAAACAAAACAAAAAAGCTCTAGTTGCGCATCTTAAATTAAGACGTCGTTTATCAGGGTGGCATTTCTGATGAAATCTTGGTTCACTGAAAAAATAGGGACGATTCTTTTCTATTAGAATTATAGAAAGCAGAATTGGTAGACCTCATTGTAAATACCGAAGCAATTGATTGCTAGCATTTACATATATTGATTCTCCGTCAAAGTATTAATTTATAGTTGCAGTAGGGTCTTTAATACGTGCATGTAATATACTGTAAATTTTTTCAAGGGAGGACTACTATTAAAGATATATCCTAGCGTCGCTCTACGGGTTTAAAAAGTGAGATAAATGTTATAAGAAATTTTAGTAATTAATCTGAATAAGTTTCTACACAAGGAAAGACCTGAAATGCGCCGTTGCTACAGCAGGTTTGTGCAAAACACTCTCTGGTGTCCCATGTTTGTCAACCAACGGGTGCATTCTTTTATTTGTTACTTAGCACTTTCTTCAGAGATGGACCATCCCGTATATTGCTTTAGAAAGTATATTACATAACGTCTGTTATACGGGTAAGAGTACAAGACATCACGATCAGAGTAAAATCCTTAAAATGATAATGATCTGGATATACTTCTAGAAGGACAGACCATCGATGGACAGTCGAAATTTTAGATTGGATTCCAAGGAACAGGAAAAGACAAAGAAGATAACCACATGGAAGATGGGCGGATGAAATTCGAAAGTATGCGGGAGTAACATGGATGAGACTGTCACAAGACAGACCGTTGTGGAAGAGGCTTCGAGAGGCCTTCCTGCAGCAGTGATTGATTATGGTTGACAATGATGATGATGATGATGATGATACGGGTAAGTAGGAGATTCAAAAATTCTTTATACTAAATAAATATTGGAAATATTTATGTTCAGAGAAAAGAAAGCTAATGTTCAAAGAAAAGAAAATTATCTGAGCGTAGAAGAGCTATTCATATTCGATTCCATGTTTCATATTGCAGAAAAATAAAGCTCCGTGTGAAGCAGTGGTGAAGGCGTTGGCATCTGACAGATCGAGTGCACCACAGTTCAAGTCCTAAATGACACATGGTGATAAGTTGTTCTGACTGCACTATACACTTTTCCTACCTGCAAACCAGTAGCACTAACTTCGGGATGAGTGGCTGGTTCTATCGTTTAGATTTGCTCATGCTGTTCTCTAACCAAAAAAAAAATTGAATTATTTTTGTATGAACGAAGCAGATTTCAGAGTAAACAGATTTGTTGGTGGTCTTTTCCATCACAAGATATCAGTAACACATAATGTAACTAGAATTTTTACTTACATCAAAACGCTTAATAGTCTACAACGTCCTTCGTACATTTACACCGCTTTAGGTGTGAACTAAATTATGATAGGAATCTAGCAAGAGTAATTATATATCATAGAGGATTGTATCTTCTGCGATGTGATGTCATTAGTCCTGTTTCTAAATGTAACTGAAGAAGCTAACTTTTTTATAGGAAGCTAAATTGTTGAGAAACTAATCTTCTCCCATAACGAAGACAATGAGATGATTTAATAGATTTTCTTTTTTTTTTTTTTTTTTTTCGAGGTTTAACGACCACCGTGTGCAACTCAATGGGTTTATAAGCAGTCGCCGTCCGTTATACAGAGCCACTGGTTCCAGGGCAATGAGAGAACCAGTGCCGTAAGACTAACACAACATCCATACCTCAACGGGATTCCCACCCGGACACATATCGGACGAATGGTCAGAAGACAACAATTAGGCTACTTTGCCACCTGGTGGCAAATAAAAGTTCGTAACAGGGTTAATCTGATTGCATTACTTAGGGATCTATTTAAATAGATGAGGATACTTCGGTTGATATCTGGAATCCTGTTCGACATCAAGACTTTGAATACCGACCGCTCTTCACGAAGAGCTTAATTATTCTCCTCCTGAACTTCGCGGCGAAGTTTCCCGAAGAAATTATTTCTGACTATCTTGAGGCGGTATCGTAGAGGAGTCCCGTTTTGGTTTAGTGATGGGTGTGTCACTTTGAGGGGCAGTCGAAACGCATACCCGCCGTCCGCTTCCCTACCGCCATATTATAACGTTCTATTTTCCTTCACCCACAGTATACCGTGGCCTTATATGATTAAAGACTTAAGCCTATAGTATTTTACATTTTTACTTTGAGGCTGTCTACTAATAGTAAATCGTCCTACACTAACCTACATGAAACAATAAAATTGACCATCAGCATCAGCGCAACACTTCAGAAAATATACATGATCAAATAACTCCAGCGTTATCGGGAATTTAGCATTGTTCACTTGTTTACCTATATTGTTAATCTTTGTCTATCTGGCTTAATCCTTAACAATCACATTAAGTAGAAAATGGCTCATAGAGACTTAGCAAGTGGACATGAATATTGCAAAATATTTAAAGTAGCCTAAAACGGGGTCTGAGAATTTTTTAAAATAGTTTTTAGGCTGATCAGATTTTTTCTCAGAGAAACAAATTTGTAACTTCATGTAGTTACTTTAACTACAGTGAATGAGTCGTTTCCTTATAAGCCAATGGAACATCGAGATCTCTTAAAGCCATGTACATAGATAGACAACACGATACTGTCCGAAAAAAGACACACTATTTTTCATACTTATATTCTTGGCATTCATTTCCTTAATTTTTTAATACGCTGTATTGTGATGTTACTGGCCAATTAAAATTTGGTGAAGTAAATTTTAAAACAGTTAGAATAATAAATTTACGTTAGGTAATTTCCTTGCAGTATTTATTGTAAAAAATAGACAATATATATAATAGCACGAAAAACTTAAGTAATATTAGCTAATACAGTACAATAAACCTCTTTGCTTAACGCTTCGTACTAAACGGTTGCTATTCAGCAAGGAAGAATTTTTAGTTAGTTCCTTGACTTATTTATCGGTTTTTGGAAATATTCGTGGCGTCAACAAATCTCGTAAAAGCCAAAGGTCCTGAATCTGTTATTTCTCTTTGACACATTGTCAAAAATAATTTCAAATTCTGAAAAACATTGAAACTGATATTACCTTTGAAATGTGCCTGTGTGAATAGCAAAAATATCTATTCCTTTGGTTACGCAGTCGAACGTTGGGTAACAGAACTTCAAATCATTTCGAGTCCTCCGGCTTAACATAATTTCTTATGCAGTAAATACATTGCTATTTGTGTTTTGTAGTCCTTTTTTGGGCCTATATGCCATTGGTCGAATATAGACAAACCTCTATCGCTTATGGAACTAATTTCTTTGTTAAGTACATAAACTATCAGATAGAATTTGTGAAACAGAACTTATGCAGGGATATTTAGTATCAAGAAGGACGCAGAGAAAGGACTTTCGCCCAGAAAAGTTAGAAAGTATAGTCTTACTCACTCTGTTGCAACGGCAGCTGAAGAAACAAAGGGCAAACTGTTTTTTTCTGTAAGTAGTGTGTTCGGAGTCAAAACGGGAAAAGCTGTCGATTTATTGGAGTTTGATAAAGGACACATTGTGATGGCATCGCGCCTAGGGACTACGATATTGGAAACGACGCGGCTTCTGGATTTTTCACGTGCCGCAATAGTGACTACGTATCAAAAGTGGTGTACAGGCAGCCAAACGACAAACCGTCGTCCAGCCGCGTGTCATCCACAGATCACTAATGCCATAAGGGAGCCGAGACTATCGCGCATTGTTCTCAGCGACCGCAGGGCCACAGTGCGACAAATCACCCGAACTACAACAGTGGTGATCATTGCAAGGCGTCACTGCAAACAATTCATTGCCGCTTTCTGCATATGGGCCTGCGTTGTCGAAGACCTAACCGAGTCCCCATGCTCACTACACGTCATCGCCAACAATGCATGACATGGGCCCAAGATCTTTGAGATTGGACCGTGGATGATTGGAAGTAGTGATCTGGTCTGACGGATCAAGACTCCTCCTGGTGCATCACGTTGACGGCGGGGAGCAAATACCTCGTTTACCAAGGAGGCTATGGGACCTGGATGCACTGTTGGGAGGAAACAGGCCGGCGGCAGCAGTGTTATGCTGTGGTCAATGTTTTCTTGGGAGACTTTAGGTCCCTTTATCCACAATATCATAAATGCTGGCACCCGTCAATTATCTGAGCATCGCTGCTGACTAAGTTATCCCATTGATGGCAACTGTACTCCGTGCTGATGATGGCCATCACTAACAGGATAACGCGCCATGCAACACTTACAGAATCGACAAGTAATTGTCCGAGGAACATGCTGGTGAATTTTTGTTAATAATCTGTCTTCTAAATTTGCCTGAGATGAACCCAATCGAACATTTGTGTTTCGATTTACAAAAGCGTGTTCGCGCGATATCACCACCACCGGGAAATGTACGGGAACTGGAGGACCTTCTGTGACATTATGGTACCAGAAACCCCAGGTTACCTAACGCCATCACACAGAATAGATGCCTCTCCGTGTGATCGCTGTTTTGCGGGCTAAAGGGGGTCCTACAGCTCATTAGATAGGTGGTCACAATCTAATGGCTCATCGGTATACATAGGTTCTAAAACATTTATCGTAGATATAACATGTGCTTGATACAAATGCATTTCGGTTTTGAAATTTGGTATTGACACATCCTCTGTCACTGAAATACGTAAATAGCATATACGTGTATCGTTTGGGCATGGCATATTTAGTTCATGCTAGTATTATAAACAGTTATGGAGTTCGAAGACTTATAAATTTACGCCTTTTTTGTATTTTAAAGGTTGTACTTACAATTATACTAAGTGGTGTTTCGATCAACAGCAGACAAATACAGTACAGTACATTTGTAGTATATAATGAGTCTCAATTTAAAGACAATACCGCTGAAATACGGTAGAAAATCGTAATTAGAATGTTAAAGTATTTTTACAGTGTTACATGTTTATATTTCATCTAAAAATTGTGAGGAAACCGATTGTAATGCAGGTTTTAGGTGCGATTTAGATTGCAGCCCTGCATATAATGTAATACGTAAATTCTTCATATAGGGATTATTGAAGTATTGAACAAATGAATGCTAAAATCCGTCTCGTATGTGTTAAATGTCTCTCGAAGAATATTATCCAGCTTTTGGCATGTCACTGAGTCTCGATCAGGATCTTGCAGAGAAGCTTCCAGTGTCATTTCGTTGCATTGATGATATTTGTAAAAACAGAATTTCACAGAGCTGCATCATGCTAAATTTATGCAGATGTTTCATAAATTGTAATCGAAAAACAATGGATCATATTGTGGTAACAGTAATATTTGTGACTAGAACTATAACACCGAAATATAAATAAAAGTTATAAATTCTAATTTCTTTCACTACAGAAAACACGTCTCAGTAATTTTGTTGTGTTGATGCATTCAGATCCCGAAGTTAGATCACTGGTTAACAGTGGTTCCTAAAATAAAATAAGTTACTTTCTTTATAACGAATATTTATTATTGCACTTTTTGTAATCATTATTACAGTATAGATTCCAAGTATGCATATCTCACTTAATGCTCTGCGCTCGCTGACGCATTCCTGGAAGTATTGGTGTCGAAAAAGATTCGGAAACATCTGTGAGATGATATTTTTAATATAATTTTGTTTCCAAGAAGAAGACGTCTGATACCAACGGAATTTATACAGCATAATAACGGAATACAGAGGATAACGTGATCAAAACATAATGGCAAAATACAGCTGTATTTGCTGGTAAACGGTAAAATAACATTTCCATGTAACATGGTTAGTACGAGGTTGAACCGCCATGACCTGCGTCACACTGTGCAATTCTGGCATGCAGTCTGTCGTACAGATGTTGGATGTAAGTTTGGGGTATTGAGTTCCAAGAATCCTCAACCTGGATGCGTAAATCGGGGATGGTCGTGGCTGGCCGTGGAGACCGGATAAGTCGCTGTCCCATAAAATCCCACACGTGCTCAATGGAGGACAAATCCGATGAACGTGAAGGCCATGGCAGTTGTCTCACACCCTGAAGTGCATGTTGCGTTGCACGTGCCGTGTGTGGGCGTGCTTTATCTTGATGGAAAACACCACGATGGACCGATCTTACAAATGGCACAACAACGGGCTGAATGATCTTGTTGATGTAGGAGGTGCTGTTTAACGTACCCGGTACAAACACTAGTTGTGTACGGGAGTGATAGCTGATCGCTCCCCACACCTGAAGACCAGATGTAGGACCTGTGTGTCGCTCGCGGATGCAAGAATGGTGGAAACGCTCCCCTGTGCGTCTGCAAACACGCATACGGCCATCGGAGACTCCCAAGCAGAATCTGCTTTCATCGGTGAACACGACAGATCGCCTTTGCGTTCTCCAGTGCAGACGTTGGCGACACCACTGCAGCCGTTTCTGACGGTGGGTTGGAGTCAGAGGCACACGTGCACGTAGTCCTGCATCCAGTAGACGGTTGCGGATTGTTTGCACAGTCACCTCAGGTGCAACGGCAGCTCTGATTTGCGTCACAGTGGATGTTCTGCTGGACAACGCCGCTCTTCTTATACGTCGATCGGTCCGCTGATCAGTCCGTCTGTGTCTCCCGGTTCCACGTCTTCTCGTGTGGGAATGTTCCTCGGACCATCTACGCCACCATCGTACCACCACCGATACTTCCCGTCCAATTCGCTCCGCAATACGACGACACGACCACCCGGCCTCGCGGAGTCCGACTAGACGACCTCGCTCAAAGTCCGATAACTGCTGAAATCGTACACGTCTTTTATGTCCATGCATTGCAGCTTACACGTCTTCTATGTCTATGCAGAATCCGTACGCCGACGACTGAATATATTCACTTCGCCGTACTCCTTAAATACCACCGACGATAATTTGCATATCATGCCGTTCTGTGGCGCAAGCGCTCACCGGTTGGTCCCGAAATTAACATTACACCTACGTCAACTCGACCCCATTAACATATGTAAATTTCATGATTGTCCGCCAATTACTTCTTGGTGTTCTTCTTTCACATTCCGCCAGTGTGTTTGTCACGTGAAGGTAGAAGAATCAAAGATCATCCAAGGGGAATACATCACGAAGTTCCCCAGTGATCCAACTTTCAATATAATGAATTCATCCACGCGCGCAGAAGAACGCAAGCATACAATGTCACACACGACAATTTCTTTTTGAAATAGTTTTAGTTATATATATGCTACCGACATCATCACGTGAGAGGTTTTCCTAGTTGTTCGTCATTACCTATAATGTTTGTTATACAAAACGATGCGTTGCAATATTTTCATAATTTTAAACGAGCAGTCTCATGCAAAACGTTACCAGTATAGGATACGTGATCATAGGGCACACTGTAAAAAAAATTATCGTAAATTTCACAGTTTTGGACCGTTAACAAGGTTGCCATCCTTTGACTGTAAAAAAAACAGTTTTGTACTGTATTAATTACGGAAAACAACTGCGAAAGAACAGTCAGGAACTGTTATTTTGACAGTTTTGTACCGTATTATTTACGGAAAACAACTGCGAAGGAACAGTCTGGAACTGTTATTTTTACAGTTTTGTACTGTATTATTTACGGAAACAACTGTAATTTTTACAGTTTTGTACCGTATTTTTTATGGGAAGGAACAGTCAGGAACTGTTATTTTTACAGCTTTGTTTTGTACTGTATTATTTACAGAAAAGAACTGTGAAGAAAGAATTACAAACAGTAATTCTTACAGTTTTATACTGTTGTTTACAGAGAGAAGAAACAGTCAAACTGTAAATCCTAGTTTTAAGATTATTAACCTAGTAATCAGATATGCCTGAATCGTGTGATTTTTTACTGTTCAATATGTAATATCACATCAGAAAACTTGAATATTACATCTCAATCCAGGGTGACATAATTTCTAAGTTTTCGTACATGATATTACATATTGAACAGTAAAAAACAGGCAATTCAGGCATATCTGATAGCTAGGTTAATAATCCTGTGACCTTGTTCCACATAATAAGCGAAGAACGCATCTTCAGCTGAATGAATAGTAAAACTTGCTTTATATAATGTGTTATTTTAATACAAACACTTGTGAAACAGGTGAAGTAAACAGTGTGCTCACAAAAAACTTTAATGATAATGTATAACAATGAATACACACTTGTTTTATTGTGCTTATATTAAACATATGCTACTTATAAGCTTACTTGTTTTGTGTGCTGGCAAATTCAGCATCATCAATCAGTTCTGAACATGATTCAGTGAAAGTGGTCTTATAAGTAGGATATGTGTGATATAAAAGCAATAAAAATGTGTTCTCTGAAAACAACTGCAGTCAGTGTGGCGAGGTGTGGAAAAACACAAAGGTTGAAAAAACAGCTGAAGCTCAGATTTTCAGACAACATGGAGGGAAAGCACAAACGAATATCGAGCTGCCCAAGGATGATCATGATTACATCTGAAATGTTAGAAGTATCTAACTTGCTACATAGACCACAGTCACAGCATGATGCAATAACACAAGATAATAGACATATCTGGTCAGTATTGCATTACAATTTGGCAGCCTGAACATGGTTTCCCTCTTCACAAAATAACACAGGAATGATAGGGAATTGTTGGCCCTCGACAACATAATACAGGCTGCTTTATGGTAATAGGGACTTCATCCTTTCTATTCTCCAGACCTTGCCACAACTTACCTTTCAGAATGTTTCAAAGATAAAGAGCTTTTCAAGAAAGCCACATAGGCATGGCTATAAGAGCCTCATACATATTTTACTGCCACATAAAGTAAAAGAAAATATTTTAAAAAATTGTCCCAATGGTTTCCCTCTTTACAAAATAAGATGTTTAGCTGCGTTTTCTTATTTATATACTGTCATTCATAAAGAGCAATAAAAGGGCTACTTTATTTTAAAAAAAAATGGCTCTTTACTGAGAAATACTTTTGAATTTTCATCACCAAATCATAAAGTTTGTGATTACCATCCAAACCATTATACCTCGAGGCACAGTAGAATTCCAGAATTTCTACCTGTCATCAGTATAGCTTGTTCAAAGGATTATGCATTAAAAATTACTTTTATATTGATTGGTTACAATTTTAAAAAGGTGACAATGCTGAAAGGCCCAAGAAATCAGCAAAGATAATTGCTTTTTATTGCTGTCAAAGGTATGTTTTTATTCCCACAATAAAGATGTAGACCACAGATTCAAAATAGTTTCTCTTTTAGAGAAGTCGTATAACATCAGTAATTAAGCAGACTAGATATTAAACATGAAATAGCCTATCTTTTACAAATAACGTTTTTATTAAATAAGTGGTAAAGAAATTGTTGTACATAGTTGAAATATTTGTTTTAGTGCTCATTTAACAATATTGTTTTGTCCACTCAAAGTCAGTCATTCATTAACAAAAGAATGTTTGGACTGTATGGGTCATTTTATCTCTCAATTTTGATTCCATGCTCAGGGTTGATGTTGAGAAGGCACCTATACAAAAAAATATCAAGTTTAGGAAACATATAGAAATATATATATATATTCATTTATTTTATATCTAAATGCTTACATCTAGGAAAATCTCAGTAATACAATACCCTTGCAACTACACTCACGGACAATGAAATTTGTGCACTTAGAAGAAAACATCGCATTGAACTGAAATTTTATGGACTTAATGATACAGATGGATACAAATGGCAAAAACAGAGCTGCAGGACAATTACAGAGGGATCTGTGGCACGCAGTCCGACCTGGAATCCCCGCCAGGAATGGGAGCACATGGGGTGGTAGGATCTCATCCACACATCGCTGGCACGTCAATGATCCATATACTAGCAGGGCTTGAAAAAAACCATGCCAGAGATGCCCGAGGCATGTAAATTATTGGTCTGGGTAAGTAAAAATGAAATCTAGTAGCCCGGTTGGGCAACTAGGTTCAAAGAAAAAAAAAGTTTGGAATGGAGAATTTTCTACTCTAGAAAAAAAAAAAAAAGACCGTAGTCACGTGTTTTTCATTTTACTGCAAAAATCACCAGAATTTGTTTTATTATTATGGGAGGAAGTGCTTCTTCAATTATATTATGCTCTACATCCAGAAATTGGGGCCATACGTAGTTTTGCTCCAGATGGCGTTTACAGTTAACGACAGGATGCATGCCTGGATTGAAACTAGCCTCCGGTGTTTAGTGACAAAATGCGTAAACTGCCCTGAAAAAGGAGGACGCAGACTGATGGGCAAAAAAGCCGTGCTTTATGAGGAGGAAGTGACCACAGAATATTTATTGCACAGCCCCGGGTGGGGTTGGGTCTCTGATACAACTTGTGCGAGTGAGGGAGGAGAAATAATGGAAGCACCCCCCCCCCACACACACACACACAAAGAAAGAACAGCGGTACTACTGAAACAAAGCCTAAGTTTCGTTTAAGATTTAAGAACGAGCCTATACACTTAGCCGGGAGAAGAGCAAAAATTACCGACACCGATAACTTACCTAGTTTGTCTGAGAGAACAGTAGTTTGTGTTAGCTGCAGATATAAATTTTATTTATAAATGGATACGATTTTGGGAGGGGGGAACCAGCAATGAGAGCATATCTCATAGTAAGCTATTATGTGGAATTTCCGATCTGTCAGCGGTTGTTACAAATTCGTCTTCTGCATTGTTGAGTGATGTAATTTCAGAATCTGAATCTGTGTCGTTGGCAGAATTGAGACTTACGCAAGCGGACTATGATAAAGTGTACGCAAAAAAAAAACACCGTTGGACAGTTCAGGAATCTTGGATAAAAACATTTAATTGGCTAAAGTCAAATTATGACAAGATTATTATGTGGTGCACTGCTTGGCAAAACCATTCCAAAATTGCCAATACCACCAGCAATTTTTTCAAGAAATGTGTGTGTGTGTGGGGGGGGGGCACACAGGAGCAGCTACATTTGGCTGTACAGCGGACCGGGTCCCCGTGGAATCCATTTGTGCCTGGCGCATGATCCGTCGATCCTCTCTACCAGTGGTCCCCCTGGTCCGCCCGGAGCCACTCTGCCGTGTGGCAGTGCAGTCACGTGTTCACTGCTCCCAACACAGTCAGACGATATGTTCAGAATGGTCCAGGCGGTGTATTTTTTAACATTTCAAAATAAAAATTCTAAAACATAGAATTGAATTCAGTATTACACAAGTACAATGTCATCACGGCCCCACAAATACCCAGTGAGTTAAACCTGACCTTCCAGTGTGCAAGGAACACTTTTTTCCAGATTACTTTGCAGTCATCGTTGAAAATTTTCTTGGAAATTTCACCTAAAATAATCCCCTCTCTAGGTCCCAGGGCTTGACAAATCCCAGGTGCCTAGAAAACTGGCACTCACATTCGTTTTTTTTAAAGTTCTGTAATGTGCACTAAATACCATGATTTTTGTCATATGATCCACAGAGCATCTGTTAAAAGGTTTTTAAACCCTACATTGCATACATTAGTCCCCCCCCCCCCATTTTTTTAACCTAAATGTGTATATACAGTATAATGCTTACAAAAATCACATGAAATTCTGAAAATCATTATTGATTCTATAGATTATGAAATATAGGTTGGTGACAAATTTGGCACTTTGCACGACTAGGGTCTCCATCCAATATACTGTAATAGAAAATTAACGTCCTTTTTCATGAAAATATTTTTACAACATGTTTTGAATATCATTTTATTATTAAGGTATGTATGCATTGACGATATTTTCCAATGCAAAGCAATCAATAAATCACTTATATTGTCATAAAAGTCAATCAATAATCATTGTTTGAGCAAATAACATGAATTGTAAATTACTAGTCTTATGATGTAAGAAATTCAACAAAATAATTACTGTGCTTATTTAAATAAAAATGCAGATTGCATTTTATAATATATTTTTGTTTTTTTTATTGGAATTTTAACGACTATCATGAGCAACTCAATGGGCTATAAACAGTCGCCTGTCCCTAATTTAGGGTCACTGGTTCCAGGGAAGGGAGAGAGCCAGTGCCGTAAGAAAAACACAACATCCATGCCTCATCGGGATTCAAACCCGAACCCCTTTTGGATGAATGATCAGAGGCCATCGCTTAGACCACTGCGCCACCGGGGCAGCTTTTATACATTTCACTGCCAACTTTAATTTCCAGTTTACGAATTTACATTTTTGTCGATCATTGGGATTGACATCTAGACAGTTTCCATCACAACAAAAGCTCATTGCTAGTACAGCACATCTAAGGCCCTTGTGTTTCTTTAGCTGGAGTTCCTGTTTTTACACCATTGCTTGGCCTTCCTGCTGTAGCCCAGGACATGCGCCGTACCATTTGCTTACTCAGGATGCTTGGGCCTTCGATATTTACCCTGGATGTGATTTGCTTTTAAATCATTAAGCGGTCAGTATGTATGAGCCAAACATCACCTCATTTACCCACTTTTTTTCTTTTTTTTTATTGATTGAAAGTTTAACGACCACCGTGAGCAACTCAATGGGCTATAAGCAGTCGTCCATCCCTAATTTAGCCGCCCCGGTGGCGCAGTGGTCTAAGGCGTTGGCCTCTGATCATTCGTCCGTAAGGGGTCCGGGTTCGAATCCCGGTCAGGCATGGATGTTGTGTTTGTCTTACGGCACTGGCTCTCTCCCTGTCCTGGAACCAGTGGCCCTAAATTAGGAACGGGCGACTGCTTATAGCCCATTGAGTTGCTCACGGTGGTCGTTAAACCTCCAATCAAAAAAAAAAATCCCTAATTTAGGGTCACTGGTTCCAGGGAAAGGAGAGAGCCAGTGCCGTAAGACAAACACAACATCCATGCGTCACCGGGATTCGAACCCGGATTCTTCACGGACGAATGATCATAAGCCAGCGCTTAGACCTACGCATTTACCCACGTTCATCAATTCCAACGCACTGTTGAGAAGCCCCGCTGACCACCTATTTATTACCGGTATTTGGTTAGGAACTGCTTCATTTCGCGCGATGGATGCCTACGTCAACTGCCCATCACCCTTATCTCTAATGTTTTGTCTACTCAGAGGATATTTAACACACTGAAAGCTCTTCTTAGTGAAAAAAGTTGCACAGTATTTGTAATATTACAAAATATTGCTGTACGGAAAAATCAGAACGCGGAATGTCTTCCCCCCACACAATACAGAACAAGCTTTGTCGATACTATCAAACAGCTGATTATTGCACTATTTTAAACATGTAAAAATTTTTAATACTATAAAGCCAGCCTTTATTAAAGATTTTAACTTTAACAGTTACAGAGTTAGTCTTATTAACATTCATTGAAATCTTCAGTCAATTTTATTGAGACTATTCTCAATTTAAGTAATTTAATATCTTTGTATAACAGTACTGTTAGAAAACATAGATAACGTACATTTCTAAGACTTGAAACCTATATAAAATACAACAATATTATCTAAGAGAATTTTACAGATAAGATTTTGAAGAATTTTTTTGGTGGGGGGGGGGGGGCTTGAAGCACAAAACGTTTTTCAGACTCATCAGAAATAACTTTTCTGAACACACTGTAAAATGTTTTCATCAGCAAAATCTATGACCAATTTTGAGTATAGGAAATAAAAATAAAATGGGCAGAACTTAAACACAGAAAACCTGTTCACTAAATGGAATTTTAGAACATTTTTAAAACTCAACCCCCCCCCCCCACACACACACATTACTTGCAAAATAAATTTGCTAGCAGCTTCACTGTATAAAACTACGAGAAATTTTAGTACCGGTGTAAGGGCGAAGAGTAATAATGAGATGCATATCAATTAAGGTATGATCTAGTGCTAATTTATGTACATAAAAACAAGGAAATAACTTTATTTCATTAACTGTGTGCATATACAATGCCCAAGGTAGAAGGGCGCCAGCCTGACTGGGAAGACTGAATACGTCCTTTGTGTAAAAGAATGTCAGTATTGTTGTATGTTTTGTTCTGTTTGTATAGAGTTTGGTTTCCACGTACAGAAATCCGTTGGGTGGAATTCGTGGTATGTCATCAGGGACGGAGACAATAAGCGAGGGAGAGCGATTTCCCCAGAAGCAGGGGCAGCTGGGGTGCAGATTCGAAGAAAGGGGTGACTGCGGTCAAAGGTCAGGTTCGCTCCAGGACCTGACAAGTTCAGCGCCTTGTAGTAGGTCAGCGCCTCGTTGTAGAGGGGGCCAAAAAAAGAAGGGAGGGGACCTCTGGAGCGAATGTGATAAGAGATAGCTTCGGAGAGAGAAGAAGGAGATTGCGAAGCCGCTTGGAAGGCGAGTAGACGTCGGGAGCTTGACTCCGAGGAATGCGGTTCCTGGTTTTTGCGTGTGTGCTTCGGGAGAGAGAAGGAGGATTGCGAGGTGCGCTTGAACGGCGGGTAGACGTGCGGCGTCTATGCTCCGAGGAACGCAGTTCCTGTTATTTGCGGGAAGCTAGAGCCGTGCTTTATGAGGAGGAAGTGACCACAGAATATTTATTGCACAGCCCCGGGTGGGGTTGGGTCTCTGATACAACTTGTGCGAGTGAGGGAGGAGAAATAATGGAAGCACCCCCCCCCCCACACACACACACAAAGAAAGAACAGCGGTACTACTGAAACAAAGCCTAAGTTTCGTTTAAGATTTAAGAACGAGCCTATACACTTAGCCGGGAGAAGAGCAAAAATTACCGACACCGATAACTTACCTAGTTTGTCTGAGAGAACAGTAGTTTGTGTTAGCTGCAGATATAAATTTTATTTATAAATGGATACGATTTTGGGAGGGGGGAACCAGCAATGAGAGCATATCTCATAGTAAGCTATTATGTGGAATTTCCGATCTGTCAGCGGTTGTTACAAATTCGTCTTCTGCATTGTTGAGTGATGTAATTTCAGAATCTGAATCTGTGTCGTTGGCAGAATTGAGACTTACGCAAGCGGACTATGATAAAGTGTACGCAAAAAAAAAACACCGTTGGACAGTTCAGGAATCTTGGATAAAAACATTTAATTGGCTAAAGTCAAATTATGACAAGATTATTATGTGGTGCACTGCTTGGCAAAACCATTCCAAAATTGCCAATACCACCAGCAATTTTTTCAAGAAATGTGTGTGTGTGGGGGGGGGGGCACACAGGAGCAGCTACATTTGGCTGTACAGCGGACCGGGTCCCCGTGGAATCCATTTGTGCCTGGCGCATGATCCGTCGATCCTCTCTACCAGTGGTCCCCCTGGTCCGCCCGGAGCCACTCTGCCGTGTGGCAGTGCAGTCACGTGTTCACTGCTCCCAACACAGTCAGACGATATGTTCAGAATGGTCCAGGCGGTGTATTTTTTAACATTTCAAAATAAAAATTCTAAAACATAGAATTGAATTCAGTATTACACAAGTACAATGTCATCACGGCCCCACAAATACCCAGTGAGTTAAACCTGACCTTCCAGTGTGCAAGGAACACTTTTTTCCAGATTACTTTGCAGTCATCGTTGAAAATTTTCTTGGAAATTTCACCTAAAATAATCCCCTCTCTAGGTCCCAGGGCTTGACAAATCCCAGGTGCCTAGAAAACTGGCACTCACATTCGTTTTTTTTAAAGTTCTGTAATGTGCACTAAATACCATGATTTTTGTCATATGATCCACAGAGCATCTGTTAAAAGGTTTTTAAACCCTACATTGCATACATTAGTCCCCCCCCCCCCCATTTTTTTAACCTAAATGTGTATATACAGTATAATGCTTACAAAAATCACATGAAATTCTGAAAATCATTATTGATTCTATAGATTATGAAATATAGGTTGGTGACAAATTTGGCACTTTGCACGACTAGGGTCTCCATCCAATATACTGTAATAGAAAATTAACGTCCTTTTTCATGAAAATATTTTTACAACATGTTTTGAATATCATTTTATTATTAAGGTATGTATGCATTGACGATATTTTCCAATGCAAAGCAATCAATAAATCACTTATATTGTCATAAAAGTCAATCAATAATCATTGTTTGAGCAAATAACATGAATTGTAAATTACTAGTCTTATGATGTAAGAAATTCAACAAAATAATTACTGTGCTTATTTAAATAAAAATGCAGATTGCATTTTATAATATATTTTTGTTTTTTTTATTGGAATTTTAACGACTATCATGAGCAACTCAATGGGCTATAAACAGTCGCCTGTCCCTAATTTAGGGTCACTGGTTCCAGGGAAGGGAGAGAGCCAGTGCCGTAAGAAAAACACAACATCCATGCCTCATCGGGATTCAAACCCGAACCCCTTTTGGATGAATGATCAGAGGCCATCGCTTAGACCACTGCGCCACCGGGGCAGCTTTTATACATTTCACTGCCAACTTTAATTTCCAGTTTACGAATTTACATTTTTGTCGATCATTGGGATTGACATCTAGACAGTTTCCATCACAACAAAAGCTCATTGCTAGTACAGCACATCTAAGGCCCTTGTGTTTCTTTAGCTGGAGTTCCTGTTTTTACACCATTGCTTGGCCTTCCTGCTGTAGCCCAGGACATGCGCCGTACCATTTGCTTACTCAGGATGCTTGGGCCTTCGATATTTACCCTGGATGTGATTTGCTTTTAAATCATTAAGCGGTCAGTATGTATGAGCCAAACATCACCTCATTTACCCACTTTTTTTTCTTTTTTTTTATTGATTGAAAGTTTAACGACCACCGTGAGCAACTCAATGGGCTATAAGCAGTCGTCCATCCCTAATTTAGCCGCCCCGGTGGCGCAGTGGTCTAAGGCGTTGGCCTCTGATCATTCGTCCGTAAGGGGTCCGGGTTCGAATCCCGGTCAGGCATGGATGTTGTGTTTGTCTTACGGCACTGGCTCTCTCCCTGTCCTGGAACCAGTGGCCCTAAATTAGGAACGGGCGACTGCTTATAGCCCATTGAGTTGCTCACGGTGGTCGTTAAACCTCCAATCAAAAAAAAAAATCCCTAATTTAGGGTCACTGGTTCCAGGGAAAGGAGAGAGCCAGTGCCGTAAGACAAACACAACATCCATGCGTCACCGGGATTCGAACCCGGATTCTTCACGGACGAATGATCATAAGCCAGCGCTTAGACCTACGCATTTACCCACGTTCATCAATTCCAACGCACTGTTGAGAAGCCCCGCTGACCACCTATTTATTACCGGTATTTGGTTAGGAACTGCTTCATTTCGCGCGATGGATGCCTACGTCAACTGCCCATCACCCTTATCTCTAATGTTTTGTCTACTCAGAGGATATTTAACACACTGAAAGCTCTTCTTAGTGAAAAAAGTTGCACAGTATTTGTAATATTACAAAATATTGCTGTACGGAAAAATCAGAACGCGGAATGTCTTCCCCCACACAATACAGAACAAGCTTTGTCGATACTATCAAACAGCTGATTATTGCACTATTTTAAACATGTAAAAATTTTTAATACTATAAAGCCAGCCTTTATTAAAGATTTTAACTTTAACAGTTACAGAGTTAGTCTTATTAACATTCATTGAAATCTTCAGTCAATTTTATTGAGACTATTCTCAATTTAAGTAATTTAATATCTTTGTATAACAGTACTGTTAGAAAACATAGATAACGTACATTTCTAAGACTTGAAACCTATATAAAATACAACAATATTATCTAAGAGAATTTTACAGATAAGATTTTGAAGAATTTTTTGGTGGGGGGGGGGGGCTTGAAGCACAAAACGTTTTTCAGACTCATCAGAAATAACTTTTCTGAACACACTGTAAAATGTTTTCATCAGCAAAATCTATGACCAATTTTGAGTATAGGAAATAAAAATAAAATGGGCAGAACTTAAACACAGAAAACCTGTTCACTAAATGGAATTTTAGAACATTTTTAAAACTCAACCCCCCCCCCCACACACACACATTACTTGCAAAATAAATTTGCTAGCAGCTTCACTGTATAAAACTACGAGAAATTTTAGTACCGGTGTAAGGGCGAAGAGTAATAATGAGATGCATATCAATTAAGGTATGATCTAGTGCTAATTTATGTACATAAAAACAAGGAAATAACTTTATTTCATTAACTGTGTGCATATACAATGCCCAAGGTAGAAGGGCGCCAGCCTGACTGGGAAGACTGAATACGTCCTTTGTGTAAAAGAATGTCAGTATTGTTGTATGTTTTGTTCTGTTTGTATAGAGTTTGGTTTCCACGTACAGAAATCCGTTGGGTGGAATTCGTGGTATGTCATCAGGGACGGAGACAATAAGCGAGGGAGAGCGATTTCCCCAGAAGCAGGGGCAGCTGGGGTGCAGATTCGAAGAAAGGGGTGACTGCGGTCAAAGGTCAGGTTCGCTCCAGGACCTGACAAGTTCAGCGCCTTGTAGTAGGTCAGCGCCTCGTTGTAGAGGGGGCCAAAAAAAAAAGAAGGGAGGGGACCTCTGGAGCGAATGTGATAAGAGATAGCTTCGGAGAGAGAAGAAGGAGATTGCGAAGCCGCTTGGAAGGCGAGTAGACGTCGGGAGCTTGACTCCGAGGAATGCGGTTCCTGGTTTTTGCGTGTGTGCTTCGGGAGAGAGAAGGAGGATTGCGAGGTGCGCTTGAACGGCGGGTAGACGTGCGGCGTCTATGCTCCGAGGAACGCAGTTCCTGTTATTTGCGGGAAGCTAGAGGCTTCGGGAGAAAGCGTAAAAGATTTGCAACGAGTGTCTGGAAGACGGATAGACTGTGGAGATTTTATGCTCCGAGGAACGCAGTTCCTGGTTTTTAGCGTGAAACCGAGTGTTTCGAATTACAGAGTGGAGTCGGAACGACTCGGATAATTAGAGTGGCGATAGGGCAACGGATTTAATATTGAACACTTCGTGACGGACGACGCATGCCACAAATTCGTCGACGCGGACATTGGCACCGGAACCAGACTCTCACTAGTACTTTGATTAATTAAATTTCTTATCTTTCTTATTCACGAAGTATTTATTAAAGTTGATGAAGTGCCTTACAGTAGCCATTCTCTCCCTTCCTTGATTCGCGGATAATTACACAAAAAGGCGGAGGAAGAGGGGCCGGGATGATAAATTTATTATTAATAAATTACGACAGTGAGAACCTCAGATTATTTGCTGGGGGGGGGGGGGAGGGAGTTGTTAACTTAACTCACGGACGCCTATCGGAAAGAAGGCGGGACTTAGCACGAAAGTCTATGTCTCACCCCTACAACCGGTTCCACAACTGATGTACACATCAGTGTGCATAGAGAGCATATATTTCTGCAATCTGATTGCCAACCTAGATGAAAATGCTGTTTGCTCACTACACAAGTTTGAAGCCAACTTAGTGTTTACATTATAATGGAATTTTATTTCCACACCAAAACCTTTGCTCGTCTTCGCCTTCTCTACAGGAACAAAAGATACCGTTTTTTTAAAAAATGCTGAATGATCTTCGCTTATTTTTTAAACGTCAGAGCTATTTTAGTTTTATTTATTGCAATTTTGCAAGAAGGATACCAGACTTTTTTAGACTTAATTTTCCAAACGACCTTGAACATATTTTATTTAAACAAGGTTCCGAAAACAATTTCATATGAAGTTGGCAATGAACTATTCATTCTATAATAAGATGAGCACTAAACTAGCCATGCACACAAAACTAACAATTCAAAACTAAGTTGAAGCCTCACCTCTAAATGAATTCCAAGTTGGCAGCAGCATAGCAAATTCCTTTTCAGAACTTGAAATTCTGTCTATTATTTTTTGATCAATGCTGAGCATGAGTGTTGGGTGAGAGTACAAGTTTCTTCTGAAATGGATTAAAACAAGAATCTTAAACATAAGAATTAAAAAGCTGTTAAAAGTTGACAAAAATGTCCTACAAGGTATTTTTCTTAGTGTTCTTTATCTTAGCTTTTTATGCATTAGATATATCTCACAAGAAAGAGAGAAATATCTATTGTAAATGATGCTTTAAAAATAAAGCTTCCACCATGGAACTTATTTTAAAGCACCATTTACAATAATTTTGACACAAAAATTGATTTTAAATAATTTTGACACTTTTTGATAGAAGGAAATTTATACATATTCAGTTACATATGCATGAGGCTATCAGAGGTTTGAACTTTGGATTTGCTAATGATCTGTTGTTGGCATTAGTAAATAAATACTGCACAGGACCACTAAACTACTTATTTTACTGGTCTTGTTGGAGAGTTGTTTATTTACGTAAAAACTATAACTTTTCTTCTCATCCAGAAATTAGGTAGCAGTTTTTGGCTGGACTTCTGAATCTCAATGTAACACGTAATTTAATGTATCAATTCTTGCATGCATGCTTCGTAAGAATGTTGTTTGTCTGGAGGTTTAACAACTACCATGATAAAGTTGAATAAGCAGTAAATGTGAGCAACGTTTCCATAAGCAACTTAATGGGCTATGAGCTACATAATTTCGGGCCACTGGTTCCAGGAAAGGAAGCCAGTACTGTAAAATAAACACAACATCCATGCCATACCGGGATTTGAACTTGCACCCATTGTGGACAAATGGTCAGAAGCCAGCGCTAAGCCTACTGCGTCACTGGGACAGCTGTAAATTTTATGCTATGTACTTAGAAAAAATTTCAATGCTGTCGTAACATTTTTTAGTGCTAGCTTCCTTTAGCAGCTCCATATAATTTATCTGAATTTCTTTATAAAACTCATGTTTTCCCATTATTTGTGATCTCATGATACTATGTTTCTGCAGAGCATGCACTTTTGGAGTTTAAATTTGGTTGCAAAATGAAAGAAAATCGGTACTTACCCACTGCGATGCTTCGGCAACCACCATTTGTGCAATAGCACGTAAAGTTGTTTTCACAGCACAGGTAATTCTTGGCAATTCAATTGATGTTTGCCAACCGATCAGCTGTGGATGCGTAAACCTCTGAGCCGCACGCTGTCATATTACAATTGAGCAGAAAGGGTTTTTTTTTTCTTTAATTTTATTTTGATTGGAGGTTTAACAACCACTGTGAGCAACTCAATGGGCCATATGTAGTCGCACTTCCTTAATTTAGGACCACTGGTTCCAGGGAAGGGAGAGAGCCAGTGCCATAAGAAACTCAACATCCATGCTTAATCAGGATTTGAACTCTGACCCAAGTCGGACGAATGATCAGAAACCATTGCTTAGACCACTGTGCCACCAGGGCAGCAAAAGAGCATTCAACTACCAAAGGTCACAGGAAAATGGATTGTTTCTCCCAGCTGAATATTAATCTATATATTCATCTTTTTGCCACGCGGGTCTGTTCTACTTTACGAATAGATCTTGCGAAGTTTAAATAAAATAGGATCAATGCTTTTAAAAATCAGTAAATATTTCCTTTCGACTGCAGAAAGGGCGTGGGACTGTAATGAAATACTGGAAGTTCTGGTTGCTTTGGGAATTCTCGCTGTGCAAAAGATCAGCAAGAATTCTCAAGTCTTTTGATTTGCGATATTATGTGGCGCAGTTTGACTGGGCGATTCTCGCTTCCCACCAAAAGCTTCGTATTTTGTGGGCTGTATATTCAGCTACATTTTGTTTTGAGCTTTTCGAAATTCTGCTTCATTATGATATCTTGCCAAGGTTGTTCGTGGAAATTGCTGCAATAACATGGAGCTTCGAGTTTTACCCATACACTGCTTATCAGTTGGTAACCAGAAGTTCCATGTAGCAGAAGACACCTATGCCGTGAAAACAACTTGATGTGCTATATAGCAAATTATGGTTGCCGCTGCGTGTAGGTACCAATTTTCAAATTTCATTTTGACAATTTTAAACACCAAAAGTGTGTGCTCTGCAGAAACATGTGCTAATATATGGCCACAAATAATGGGAAAACATGGGTTTTATAAAGAAATTCGGGTAAATTACACAAAGCCGTTAAAGGAAACTATTAGCTACCCGTTTTTTATAAATAGAAATGCAAGTTCTTTTACACAAAGGAAATACTGAATGATAATAGAACAGTTTGGTTTTAGCCATCAGCCTGCTGCTTATCTTCTGCTGCACATTTAAAAAAAATATTACTGAACTATGTTATTCACCAATAATTTTATTTCAAGAGCTTTCCACCTGTTCCAGGTGTTATTCATGGCTGGCAGAGGTAGGGGGCCGCCCTGAGGATATAACTGATAGTTCACAAATCTATATCAGTTACTATTAAAGGGAAAACAAACTACTTTGCAGCTAAAGAATGTCAAAAAATATGGCCAAACGCAATTCGAAATTGTTTTTATTTTTATTTTTTAAATAGAACTATTACAAACAAATACATAAAATGAAAAAAAACCCTGAGGCATGAGGAAGCATCAGGCTGTGTGTGCCAAATGTTTTGAGAATTTTCATAACTGCTGCGTTGCGCGTTTTGATCTTCAGGTTATTTTGCAACTTTAGTTTTAAATTCAAAGTTTTTCCTTTGTTTTCAGCTTTGCTCTGCAGTATGTATGTATATATATATATATATATTATATATATATACATACAGCACTTGACAAATATGTACCAGATCTAGAAGCCAGATGAATGAAGTCAAAAAAAATGCATGATGTCTGTTGATGATGCTAAGCCAAAAAATAATAACTACATCTGTTGTCAATTTCCATTTTTTTTTTAACCCAAAGCACTTATTTGCAAAACAAAGTTCCAATTTGCTTCATAATTTTGTTTTCCCACTCATCCATTCCTGATCTCAAAAAATTAAAATTTAAGATTTTGATTTTATTAAAACACTATTTGCAGAAGTCATATTTTGTACATATTAATTCAAAGTACTGTACTTTTACCTTTGTGTAACCTGCAGACCACAAAATTGACACAAAAAGTTTCTTTCTAAGATCCATGGTGGTGTATAATACACAAGGCTGTGAAAAAAAATGTGACATATAATCCATAGAAAATGTGCCACCATCTGTCGTGTTAATCATGAACCATAATTTCCGGCAGAAAAGCCACGATTCACAGGATGACTGACTCAGAAGTCTAAAGATGAAGAAAAAAATATACGCTTATAAAAAAGTAACTAATTTATAAGTACTTTTGAGTTACTTTTAAATAAACAAAGGAACTCATATCCCTGGGTTTTGCAGCATTACTGTAGTTCATTAGTTAGACCTAATACATCTGTAGTATTTATCTTTTTTTTTTTATGTCTCAAAATAAAAAAAAAATTAAAAAAAATGAGAATATGATATTGCAAAATGGTTAAGTGCCATGGAATAGCTCTGTGTGCTGCTCACAACACATAGACTCCCACATGCACAAATATATAGACTTCGTTGCATCATATTTTATGTCAGAATGCTTGTAACTAAAAAAAAATCTTGCATCTCTTGGCGGTTTTCTATTGCGGCGTTTGTGTTACGTTTTTCCTGTTACATTTTTGGTACTTTTCCAATCCCACCTCTCCTGACAATACCCTCACATATTTTTTTAAATGCTGTACCAATTTTTTTTAAAATTATTTTACTCTACCAGTATTTGCAGTACCTAAATTTATTACTTCTTAACAGATAATCTGCAAATTATGCAACACAAATTACATTATTTACTAGAAATTGTAAAGTCTGAAATAAAAAAAATTTGCTGCCTGGGACAAAAATCTAAGTGCCTGGCACCTAGGATATGTCAAGTATGGATATACATATATAGCAACTATGTTAATACTAAGCAGGGTTTGCACTGGTTTTTCTAAAGTTTTTGCCAATTTAGTCGCCAAATTCAATTTTTTTTTTTTCACCAAAGTGTTATAACATAATGAAACGGTAATCGATAAAGGTTTTTTCCATCACCAAAATGATTTCGTTTTGCGCAAATTGCTAAGATGGCAATCGGCAGTGCGACCCCTGCTAAGTTTACATTATAAAAAGGAACAGATTGCTCTAACTATTCAAATCCGCACGAGGTCAAATCTTTATAAAACATAGTTAAGGCACTAGGATACCATATCGGAGGTTCCTGGGTCAATTTCATCTAGAAATAGGATTTGATTTTCCTAGGGCACCACCAGATGTAGACAAAAATACTCCTCCTCTAGAGGTCTGCAAGGGTCTAATTTGGTGAGCCTGGCCCAAGCACTGGCATTCAAGACCCAGCCCGTTTCAAATATCGGACATTCAGATCGGGCATATCAATTGCCTCTCTTATTTAAGCTTGGCTCGGCTTGTGATGTGCCATTTGGTATTATTTTGTTTTTCGATTGTATTTTATGAAAATGTGAAAATTAAGTAATGAAATGGGATATTATTGAAAATTTTAAGTTGAATGTAGTAAGCCTAAAAATATTAACTAAACTTTAACAATTACCAAAAAATATAATTAATTAATAACAAGGAACTGTACACCAATTACAATTAAAATAGTACTAGAGATCCAAATTTCTTGGTTTAGAATATAAATCAAAGTTTCCAAGCTTTCGCACATCAACCAGATGGCTTTTTCAAGGAAAGTAGACAGCCATAAACTTTAAAAAGAGAGAAAAAGGAAGACTAAACGCATTCAGAATATCCATTTCTCTGAACTAGTAAGCTATAACACTACAAAAGATCAGATTAATGATAGGAGAAAAAATCCATGCCGTTCCACCGTCATAGAAAAACACCCTCACCCCACTGCAGACACCCTCTGCCCCCCCCCCCCCCCATTTTACACAACACTCACGGAGTGTGGCAATTTTTTTGCTGTCAACAAGCCCCAAAATGGTTTTACCATCTTAACTTTAGATTGGTGAAAACACTGTGCATGCCTCTGCCTCTTGTTGCTTTTCTTACGACGCCCTGGGCTGTCATGGAAGTAAGTAAAACCTTCGAAACAGTTTAACACACCAGGAAATCCAGGAATTTTTTTCTTTACCATTGCAATAAAAATAATGGGTCGACTTGGCCCAGATCGTTGCTTTGTTCTCTAAACTACAAAAAGGCCTGACCTCGCCCATGCAGACCTCTACCCCCCTCGCCCCAATTTGTGCCACAGGGCTAAGTTTACAGTGAACTCTAACTTCACAGTCTGATTGCTCACTAAGTATAAATACAGAGAGGGCTCCCTCCCCCCCATTATACACAAAAATCAATGGTTCCCTTTTTCAGAGCTAGTACATTAAGGAAAAGCTTTTTTTTTGGTTAACCTTCCGAAAGTGGCCCGCTCCGATAGATGGCGCTCTGGCTACGCACATTTCACAGTCAACCACTCCCTCAACTTCATTGATCCCATCACAGGGGCGCATACACAAGGAGTAGAGAGCAATTGGCGTCCCCTTAAGCATCAGTTAACACAGGGCCACCACAAAATGTACTTGGCAGACCATATTATGGAATATTTATTCCGACGGAATTGCCCAATTTCCTCAGAACATTGCTTTGAAGTCCTGATTCGTGCGATCAGGCAGTTCTTCCCCGGCAGATAAAGATTTTCTGGCTTTTATTCTGCTAAGTAGACAGTTTCAGATTCATGAGGAAAACTCACTCTTCCGTCGTAATAAATATTTTACACATATGCAAGAATGTATATTCATAAAGGCCCTTTTAAGGGCCACCTAAAATCCATATTATTCACTTCCTTTGCCTATTTCATAACGTTACGCTACGCTTCACGATTTAGCGATAACGTGTCATCATCTATCGTCGCTTCAGAAACTACTTTTGGGCCACTTTCGGAAGGTTTACCCTTTTTTTTTTCCACCCGTGGGGAAGTAAAGATTTTTGTGTACCACTGATTAACAAAATCTGGTGGTCCAGTATGAAGTTTACTAATAATGCTAATTGATAGTTCACTCATAATACTAATTATCAGGTTGTTCAGAAAATAATGGCAGATTTTCTGAGATGCCATATTCAACTTTCCCACAATGCTTGCAAAGTTTCATTCCAGTGACATTAGCCAACGAGATAAGGAGGGATGAGGAGTCAGTACGGCATTCGGTCACTGATAACAATGTTCTGAAGGCAAATCCCAACATCAGTCAGTGAACTCGCCAAACAGTACAAGGTGTTGGTGCCAATCATTTCCATCAAATTGGTAAGGCCAAGAAGCTCGATAAGTTGGTCCCACACAAACTAATGGAACATCAGAAACAATGGTTCAAAAAGTGCAGTAACCTTCTGCTTCACAACAAAAAGGAGACCCTACTTGATCGCATTGTAACTTGTGTTTAAAAGTGGGTGCTATGTGACAACTGTAAGCAATCTGGACAGTGGCTGAACCTTGTTGAACCACCAAAACATTATCTTAAACCAAGGTTGATGCAAAAAGTCTTGACAGTGTGTGGGATTGTTCAGTGTTATACACTAAAGCTTCTGGAATGCTGATGAAAGCATTACCTCAGTTACATACTGTAAAGAAATTGACAATGCACCAGAAGTTGTGTTCCAAACAGTCATCTTTGGTGAACAGGGAGGGTCCTTTTCTCCGCCATGTTAACATGTTAACGCAAGACCACATGTGTCACATATGACAAAACAGAAATGATACGAACTGAGGTACAAACCCTTCCCACATCCTGTCTACGCGCCTGACTTGGCACCTACGGATTTCCACCTGTTCATGCATTTTAGCAATTACGTCAAGGTCAGGACCTTCAAGAATCGAGAGGAGGCTGAAATTGCATTCTGGGAATTTCTTGTATCCAGGAGCCAGATATCTTTTGGACTGGCATTAAAGCACTTGTTCCACAACAAACGCTTGCGAAATGGTTACTTTCGAAGGTGCAGAGCAAGCATGTTGTATGTTTTGGTTTGAGGAAACAATGTCTGCGACACAAAGTTCAAAGGAATTTTCGCACACAATATGGCAAATAACCTCTGAATAGGGGTACATTCTGTGTGTGTGGCACAATAATTTTGTGGAAACGGGCTGTTATATTCGTCATTTGATGGCGTACCCAAACACCTGTTTTCCAGATGGGTGGATTGGTGGCGGTGAGCCAGTAGCATAGCCACCTCATTCAACAGTTATTCCAGATATGCATAGTTGTATAGCCCCATTCAAAACACCCTGTATTTTTTCAACAGAGTAGTTGAAAAAAAATACAGTCCTAGCACTAGGAAGTAATGATCAGACTGTAAATTAGAAAAGAAACTGCAAATGGTGGCATTTTTTTCCTTGATCAAAATGTCAGTTAAGGAACAGTTATTTCACTTCGTAAATATTTGTTTACGTGCCCCATGAAGGGTAAATGTCTAAGTAATTGCACGCATGTATTTGTATTCAGATATCTTTATTAAGCTTTTTAGATTTAAATTATGTTTTAAAAGTATAACAAGGAAAAATAATAAAAAATAATATTAATCAGCTATGTTATTGTGGGCCTCCTTTATTTAAACAATCAAGTTTTATAAATCAATGCTTTTCTTTCTTCATAATGATGCCTTACACAACAGAGTAAGAAAGTATGATTTATTCACTTATTTCATTAAATTAAATTTATTTTCTAATTCTTGTAACTTTCAGTCATGGTAGTGTCAAACGGGAAGTAAAACAGGAGTGTTTCTAAAGTGTGATAGTTTTTCTCTGTGCCTACATTTTTTCAAGGTAAAATTGCATTTTGAATGTTTAAATTCTCATCTACGTTTGATCATATATATATATATCTTATGATTTATTCAGACTCTCACAACTTGTGGTTTTTGTAATCGTTTTTCTGTTTTTTGTGGCAGATGACGAGCGTGGGTTGAGCAAGGAAACTTATAGATGCATGCAAAGCTAAGTGATTCATCATGCAACTCTGAGGAAGTTATGATAATAAAAATTTTTTTGGTGGGCTTTTTTTTTTTTTTTTTTTTTGATTGGAGGTTTAACGACCACAGCGAGCAACTCAATGGGCTATAAGCAGTCGCCCGTCCCTAATTTACGGTCACTGGTTCCAGGGAAGGGAGAGAGCCAGTGCCGTAAGACAAACACAACATCCATGCCTCACCGGGATTTGAACCCGGTCCCCTGTCGAATGAATGATCAGAAGCCATTGCTTAGACCACTGCGTCACCGGGGCAGTGAAAACAGAAATAGAGTCAAGTAGTACAAATTGTGTATGCATCTGCTATCGTGGTCACAATATCTAGAAATATTGTTCTCACAATAAATTTATCACCTGAGTAAAACCATTTTTCAGATGGTGCATGTTATTTAATTGCATTATAACCCTTTTGTATTTTGTTAAGTAGGTTTTTCTTATTTCGGAACTGAACATATAATTTTGATATTGAAAAAAAAACACTAAAAGAAACTATTTTAATAAGGGTATATTTTTAAAAGCTTACTAGACAAGCATACTAAAATTTAGAAATGTTTTAAGGCATGAATAAAGTACTTTCTTCAGAAACTTTCATTCAGCAAAACTTTAGGCATGTAACTACATTCTGTACAACATTTCAAAAGTTTAGCAGCAAAAACTATGCTTACCTGTATCATTATTCCAGGCTTTGACTTTTTTGGAAGGTATTCCATGCTTTCTTCTTCTTCTAATAATTTTCACATTCAACTAATGAGTCACGTAGAAAGCAAAAAAACTACATGGCCATGTTATTATACAAAGCTGATATTTGAGACTAATTTAAAATTCGGACAGAGCAAAAGTAAATTTCCGTCTTTACTGGGTGGTATGTAAAAAGGTTATGAGAAGTAAATACAAATGATCAACAAGTTGTTTTTTTCAATTTTCCTTGAATAAGCCAGTTGCCTGGATGAAGCAATTTGTCAGATGATGATCATGCATCCCATAAACAAATGCACTGCATCCTGCAGAATTAACCAAGCAACAAAATTATGGGTAAATGTGTACTTTAGCGTCCTGCAAAGTTACGTAGTAGAATTCGTTTGTTTCTCACATACAATCCAAAATGTCACCAGTCCAACAGTTATGAATTTATCGTAAAATTCCATCACTTACACGATAGTACCATTAATAGTACAGGTAGTCGTTAAAAGTACTTTATATCTGTTAGCGGCAAACATACGCTAAAAGCAGATAAGTGCCCAGTCTTAACTCATGCCTAGACCAACGTGTAACCGAATAGTTAGCATATGTCCACATGAACTTTCCTGTTAAGCTGTAATCAAAAAGTTTCCAAATGAAAAAAGCACTAGTCTCCTACAGTACAGAAAAACTTTGGACAAACAGATACAAAACGTTAGGGAAAGATATTGAATAGGAATAAAGTGAAGTGATGTGCAGCGAACTTAACGTAGAAATTAAGCCTAACAAACAAACAATCCGGCGAAGTGCTCAACGCCAAATAAAATTAACTGAAATTGAAAGAAAAACAAAGAATGATAAATCTCGGAAGTGGAACACGGAAATTCTAACCTCGTAATAATAATTTAGTGGAACTGAGAATGATTAATATGTCTTGTAATGCTGAGATTACAAATCCCGTTTGCTCGTTATTTTGCTAAGTTCTACCAAACTACTTCGAAACGCGAGGCGAAGTGTTTGAGCATGCGCGTTAAGTAGTTCAGTAGCTCGGCGCGTTGCCATCCCCAAAACTGTAGATTTTACAGTTTTAAACTGTTAAATGTGGTTACGGCATTTTTCTGTAGCGATTTACAGTAATTTTCTGTAAAAACTACAACTTTTTTTTACAGTGAGGGAAACGGCAAGAACTAAGGTTTATTACAGGTAATATTTAGGGGAAGTTATAAGTTATTTTAAAGTATTCGCAAAAGTAGGAACTCCGCAACCTATATTCAAGCTACGCGCCGGAGCCACAGAAAAAAATATTCGTACAATTGAAGTTGCATCGTATCCAAAATATTACATATACAATCATAGTTTGGTTTGCTCTTTTGATCTTAATACTTTCGGGAAATTCCACGTATAACATATTCAGAAATAATAGCAAAAATAATAACTACAGTGATAATAATACCATATTTATCTTAGTGAGATGATGCAGCTTTCGAACTTTTACCAAGCTGCCTATGTCCAGGTGCATCAGTGGTTGTTTGGGCTGTAGAATAAATTCTGCATCTAACCGATTTTTTTCCTGAGCGATAATTGATTTTTATTGGCTCCTTTTGGTAGCTCTGAATATCCGTCTCTAGCGAGCACGTACCAAAAATAAAAAGGGATATCTCACTATAGATATCTTTGAGCGTTTCGTCAGATGCTAACTGTATGTTATAACAGGGTTTTGTTATACCAAATTAATAAAATGCGTAATACGAAATAAATAACATTTAATATTGACGCGAAAGGTCCAAAACTGCTATGGAAATGTTTCTATGTTATCAACCAACATATTTCATTTTAAGTGTTTCAGTTTAAACGGAGAATCTGATTGTTCATTTTTAAGGATTGTTTAACTCTATACACACCGCAGGTGTTTTTTTGGTGTGACTGCTCAGTTTTCTCGTACTGTTTTTTCTCATTCGTTTCAGATATTACTGCATTTGATAAGATGTGGTGCATTATTAGGTGCTATTTACAGACAGATTTTCAGGCAGAATGTGAATGGCTGTTCCCCGGTGCCTGGTCTAATGCTTTGAAAACAAAATTATAGGAAATTACGCAGCGCCTTTTTCGAAGACAGTAAATGTCCAGGACAAGCCACGTATCGCAGTACTAAAATGTGTAATACGAAATAAATCCGCAAATGCAATAATTTTACATCATACTGATTTGTCCTTCATAAGCTTCGTTTTATGTTATTTTTTTCCGCGAATTACAACTAATTGCATATAATATTCTTTGATCGTTAACTTTATTTTAAGTATCCTGTATGAATTTCAGGTCCATTAGGTTTGCAAGGCCTTCAGTGCTACATATTGTTCGATCTGCAATCATTCGACTGAATTTAAATTATTTCGTTGCTATAGCTAAGCCGTCAGAGACTTTGGCGTTTGATTCCTCGTGTGAAATGAGACTGGGTTAAATCGAGGACAAAGTGTGGGTGAATATATTTTTCTAACAAAGCTGGACCTCTCCTTCAATATTAAGAGTGATCCGGAATCCGACACTGCCAAAAACTTTTAGCCAGTGCGTTTCCTATTAAATTTGATGAAGCTCTAATGCAAACTATTGATAACAATTAAAAATTTGTAATTTTGTGAAATTGGAAGCGTTCTTGAAGGCGTTTTACTAAAACGATGACTTCCACAACAAGAAAAAAATTTACTCAACCATGTTTAAATTCAGTTTTCCTCAAATATTATAACAAAAGAAAATTTCATTTTAGTAGAAGTGGTATCCACAGTTTTCGGACGTACTTTTTTTCTGCTTTTTCTCCGTTTGGTGGCTTATCTAACAACATGAAAACGCAATCGCCTGCAAGCAGTCGTCCGTGCTTTTTTTAAGGCAGACAACTCAAGCGAAGCGAGAGATCCAATTCCGTAATACAAACAAAATGTACACTCCTGACCGGTACTATAACCCGAAATCATCTCGGACGAATGGTCAACAGCTAGTGTTTAGAAATCTTCTTCACATGAGCGGCTATACTTTATACTATTTCGATTTCCCGAAAGACTCCCGTTACCACCTGTTTTCGAAAACTGAAAGAAATACGAAGAGGATTTTTTATTTTAAGAAAAAAGGCGAAAAGCGAAAATAGCGTGCATCGTTTGTTTTGCAGTGAGCAGTTATTGCTGCAGCGCTCATCCCGAACAGCGAAAGCGACACAAGCCAGCTCTTTCACTGGGAACTACACTCAACATCAAGCCACCGTGATTTTGAGCTGTGTCTGTAAGCATCTGTTCTTTATCTCGATTTATGTTGTGTATCCGTTAGCATGATGTGCCCTAAGTTACCCGTAAAGCCTAAAAGAGCTCGTAAACATTTCAGTGTTACATTTAGCGCAAACTTAGAATAATTGAACATTTTGATCATGATGAATGAAACAGAGACATTGTATAACGTTTAACTTGTCTGTGTTCATCATTAGTACTAGATATTTACACGCAGAGAAAAAGAATATTGAAAGCTGCCGAAGTAACTGATGGTACTGCTAGTAGCAAAGTGGTCTCTTTTAGCAGGCATTCAGTAATGGTTAAAATGGAAAGTTTACTGTTTGCGTGGATTAATAGGTGTACAGAGAGTGATGCTAAGTGAGGTTATCTCGTTATATGTAATGGAGTACCACGTTTGAATTTGGCAAAGCTCAAAGATCTTTCCATATAAATTAATGGTACCTACTTCTTCGCTTTACGTCATTTGGACTTAGGAAAGGTTTCCTAGAAACGTTCTACTTTCGGACAGTGGGAGATACCTGTATTGCGATTTATCAAACTCAATAATCTGATTTATGTGTGAAATGAGATAATATTTGATATCGGTGAGTTAATAATATCCAAATTAAAAGCGTCGAAGTAACATCAATTACACTTATGAATGTCCGCTGTATTCACAAAATCATACATTTCCCATTTTCTCCTATGGCAAAAGAAATGAGAACGGCGGATTAAAATGCATTAAAACATTATTTTGATCCAGAATTTGAACTTCGACACAACAGGACGAATTATTAAGAATAATCTCATTAGAACTTTCCACCGTTTAAGACTCACTATTTACTAAGTATTGTTTTTAAATCTACCTCACATCATACTGTACTACAGCGTATCACCATGTATAGAAATTATTTTTTAAAACCAGAATATAAGTTCATTTATTTCTTAAAAATTGTTCAGTTCACTTTTGCTGTTCTTTTTAAAGCGTTCCTTTTGATTTCCATATACACTTTTTATTCTACAAATAATTTTTACAGGCGAAAAGAGAATTTTTCATTGATGAATTCATTATTTAAATTCAAATAATAATGCCCATGGCAATACATTCATTTAAAGCTTTTAACAATATTTTTTTACTGAAGGTTTAATAACCACGTGAGTAACTCAATGGGCTATAAGCAGTCGCCGGTCCCTTATTTAGGGCCACTGGTCCCCGGGAATGGAGAGAGATATTGCAGTAACACAAAAAGTCCGTATTCAAATCCATGCGTCACCGGGATTCGAATCCGGACCTCTCCCGGAAGAATAGCCATAATCCATTGCTTAGACTACTGCGCCATGGGGTGCTTTTAATTTTAACAATATGAAATAGCACAAAGTAGTTGAACATAAACGCCAATAAGAACACTTTACGAACTACGTAACAGGAGATTTAAAAACATTAATCCATTATTTCCCATTCTGATATATTGCGTACCAAAGGCTTTATTTAACAATCTACAGTCAATTTTTACGTCCTAAATAAAACTCGAAATTTATTATTTCAGTAAAATACTGACGAAAACATTTGTCAAAGCACAATGAATGATAGAAAAAAAATATTTGTCAAAGCACAATGAATGATAGAAAAAAATATATATACATAATAAAGAGTAAAATACGTTATATTCAGGATATGAAATGCAAAAATTTAGAAATTGCATTTTATTTGCAATATACGATTATAGTCGAAGGCGAGTTTTTATAATTGTCATCGAATATGAAAACCAATGAAATAAAAGAGGAATTCGAATTGAATTTAAACACGGATTTTTCGATATTATTACTCTCGTCGAAGATAAATGAAAATAAATTTACTTTTTCTTTGCTACTAGATTGATCTCTTTTTGAATCTCGAAATTGATGTTTTCACAGTTTAACGTATGCCCAACCACAGCTTTCCTAGTATGAACAAAATTAAGGTTCCTATTGGTGAAAGAGCTCTACTGTAAGAAATAAAAGATCGCTTGTTTATTTCCCACACTGACGAATTCATTCTTCTATTTAAAAACACTATAGGACAATTTTTATTTTTATATTCGGTAAGAATTTTGTTGAAATGTTAGCTCTGTTTCCTTACTTTAACACTCCAAACACGACTTTGTGTTCCGTTTCGCGTGGTACTCAGAGTTGTTTTTTTTTAAATATAATGGTAAATGTGTTCCGTTTCTATAGTAAAAAATCTGCTGGCAAATGTAATTTAATGAGGTGGAGAATTAAGATGAATTAACGATATAAAATGTAATTCATGAAGAGGATCAATTAATAAAATTAAATTTAATTTCATGAGGAGGAGAATTAAGATGAATTAAAGATATTTTTCAGCATGTACGAAAACATCTTTCAGAAACTCACCTTGCAGACTAAAAGAGATTTCATGCACATGAAGGATGTTTTCAGTAAATCATGCCCTATTGATAGAATAAATCAATCTTTTTATTTCTTTTAACCAAGTGCCAAACTTAATAAATGTCACAACCATTTGGAAACGCTTGCACTGAATGCTCTCTAAATCCCAATCATCCATATTCAAAGTGAGTCATTCCCGATGCTTCTGTAACGAGAAGATGTGACCCGTAGGGAAAAAAATTTCACCTAAATGTTATTAGTCGATTTATACGCAAACTTCCTGACGCGATGGGTAAAACCAAGGATTTATCGGAGTTTACGAAAGGACAAATTGCGAGAAAACTAAAGGCTTATATGTCCGTGTTGGAAACGGTGAGCTTTCGGGCTGTTAGAGGGCCCCATGTTCAATAGTGGTCCCGGAGAGAAATTAAAATACTGAAACATTCAGCGGTTGACACAGTTGTAAAGAACGGCTAAAGCTGGATTCCAGAGGTGAACAACGCGTGCTTCGCCTTTTGCAGCGCAGTCGATGCACACAGTTTCGAAGTTGACCGGCGAATATGGTTTATATTATTCAAAAACAATATCCAACTAAGGAATGCTTCAAAATACGAATTGCTGGAAAGAGTAGGTGTATAATTTGGCCGATAGTGGATTAGAAGCCTTTTGCAGATAGGACAAATAACGATATGCACTCCATTTTTTAGATGGTCGAGTCGTTATTTGACTTCAAGAGGATGAAGTTATAGATCCCTCATTCACGGCGTATGCTATTTTTTAGACTGGTGGGCACGGTTTTATGGTATTCGGCTTGTTTAGCTGATATGAAATGAGACTCTCGTTGGGGTATTCCAGTGTGTGGACGGCGGCTACTCTCAGGAAATTCTCCCGAGAATGTACATCCTCGATATTGTGCCTTGACCCTGAGGGCGTGCCTTTTTCCCGGATTACCTGAGCTTGAGTGGGCCCAAATCGACGAGGGAAACCGAAATTAATTATGAATTTCATGCTGGCTTTAACAGAAAACGAAAACTTTAAAGCTGCAATATATTTTGTATGAACCAAACAAAGGCACCGCATGAAAGTTTATTTTTCGCTTAAACTTTTGCCACCAGTCCTCTCTTTTTAATAATTTCTGCCGTAACAAAAATAACTGATTTTTAAAAATAAAAATCAAAACCGGAAGATCACACAGAATTAAAGATTTGTAATTTTAGTACTAATCAAACTGGCATTTATGACTGGTAGCGGTGCCGTAAAACCAAGAAGTCATTGCTGGGGATAAAGACACAAAAGGTCGTAATATCAGTGAAAAATTACCCGGCAAAAAAATTATTTCCGACGGTAAAGAAAGAAACTAAAAACATCTTAATACAACTGTATCGATACTATAATTTTAAATTATGATGCGTTTGAAGCGTTTGAAATATGATACTGAGACAAAACGGAGACGTAACAAATAAGAAATACTGAATACGAAATGTTGCGGCGGAACAGGTTTCTTTTTCACTTGTTGGTTGGAGTTATGCTCAGACATTTAAATATTAAGAATTGACACACAGAACTAAATATGCTCTAAGCTTTTGAAGGTCACTCTAAATTTCTGATGCTGAACGGAGGACCACGATTCAGGGAACTGACATTTGACGGCTCGGGGTGTAAGAGATAAGTGGGCCGTTTGAAACAAGGGAGGCATTTCTATCCCATGTCAATCGCGACTTACATTGCTTGGTTCCAATTTCCTAAAATATAAACCTCCAAAGATCAAGATACCCCATGGAAGACACTACAGAGTGTGCCCCTCTGGGAATCTCTAAAGTCGCTGAATCCCTCTCCCCAGATGGCGAGCGGGTCACAGATTTTAACTGACAGAAAACACATTAAAATCCTCTAGGTGTTCAATACATTGAATGGGTTTGAAGTTAAACTCTGGGAAATCCCATTCATTCATATACTTTTATAATACCTTTTTCCCTCTTCTAAACAAAGTCCTAATTGGAACCTTGCTAAAGAACGATAGATTTATCAAAAGCATTGGTATGAGCAAGTCATTTTGAAAATTCTTTAATATTTTTTTTATTTTATTGGTTGTAAAAACAATTAAAGCTAAAGATAACAATTTTTTGAAACAGAAACCTGAAAATTTGATTTTTTCCAAAACATGAACTCAGAGTCTTCAAGAAGGAGTCATGATAAAGAGACTGAATTGCAAAAAAACTGGTACACACGAGCTTATACAAAATACATTGCAACGTCACATATGCGCGTACTCCAGTGCTTCCGCCAGTTAGTATATAAAGCGAAAGACATCCTTGTCAGATGTCAGAGCTGTTTTCGGCATAAGAATGACAAGTAATAACGATTTTTGCGATTTTCAACACGGTGTCGTAGTTGGTGCTCGTGAGATGGGCCATAGTATTTCGGAGGTAGAAACGAAGAATCAGACTTTCACAGACGACCATTGCAAGGGTGTACCGTGACTACAGGAATTCCTGCAAAACCTCAAACGTACGATACCAGTGTGGCCGTAAAAAGATATTGGGTGAACGTGACGATCTTCGGCTGTCAAGTATCGTTTCACGCGATAGGCGTGCATCACTCTCGCAAGTATCATCGGAATTCAATGCTGGAGACTTGCCATGTATCAGCGTCCGGACTGTGCAACGTACCGTTCACGATATGGGATTTGGGAGCAGACGCCCAACTCGAGTCCCCTTGATGGGTGCACGACACAGAGCTATGCGCCTCGCTTGTGCACGGCAACACCGCCTCTGGACACGTGATGACTGGAAACAAGTAGCATGCTCTGACTAGTCGAATGAAGGACTCGAGTGTAGCGCAAACCTCATGAAGCTTTGGATCCCGTCTGTCAACAGGGAACTGCACCGGCTGGTGGGGGTTTCGTAACGGTATGGGGTGTATTTATCTGGACTTCACTGGGACCGCTGGCACGTCTACAAACGTCTGTGACAGGCCAACGCTGTGTGCTCATCCTTTCTAATTAGGTACACACGTTCATGTCCGGCAATCATGCTGATGGGTTGGGCCTGTTCCAACAGGACAATGCACCTCCACACAAGTGTGGAGACGCCACATTATGGTTAAAGGCGCATTCATCTGAGTTTGGGGTGTAGCCATTCCCTTCCAAATTACTCAGATCTGAAAGTGATAGAACCAATTTGGGATGCCTTGCAACGCGCTATTGAACATAGGAATCCGAGACCTCGGAGTACACCCGAATTGTGGAACGCTCTGCAGGATGTATGGTGTGAATTGCCTGCAGTATATTTATAGAAGCTAGTGCAGCCCATGCCCCGTCGTATTTCTGCAGTCCTGGGCTGCCTTGGGAGACCTACCAAGTATTAGACTGGTGTACTAGAATTTCTGGCACTTCAGCGTATATTTCATTTAGAAATCTTGGTCAGATTAGCTTTTCGTCACTAGGATCGTTTTATAACGCATTCATTTGAATACATTCAGGGATTAGTGCTCACATTTCATTTTTAAACAAAATGGCAACTGAACGCAAAGAAAAAAAGAAATGCACTGCTTATTCCATTCGAGCACTGGCAAGGGAATCACCTTCTTGTCAGCGGAGCACAGTTCGATGTGCGCCTCGCACAACGATGCCTCCACGTTTTTCACGCCATCTTGCTTGCAAGTTAGTGTTATCGTAAATGTTTCTAAAATGCATCATAAAGTTTATTTTTTTTTCACCATTTGCTATTAAATGCATACCTTAAAATTTGTGTATCCTTTTTTTTCGAAATGTTTTGCCAAATAATTTACGACACGAAAATACACCTTTTCCAAATAAAATATATGTAGACATTTAAGGGCCAACATTATGCAGAGTAAAACTTTCATTAAAAAATTTGTGTGCAAAGCCGACGTTTAAAAATTTCATTATTCTTTCAAATTGTCTAGAAGTTACATGTCCGCTCGGATAACGTTTGTTAAACTATGATCTTTTTTACTTCTATATATATTTTCTGGGTGTCTGCCAAGATTTATAACAATTTAACAATCAAGCAAATCTTTCGTTTGCTGAGAGTAAATTTATTGCTTTAAAGATGGAAACATCATGAAAGGAAACAAAATGTTTTACGTAATTGCTGTACACTTTTTTACCCGATACAGCTGCATGGGAAACCATACGTAAACATTTTGTATGAAATATATGTGAAAAATGTAGGACAAAATTTGACGGAAATCTGTGTGAATGTATTAAGATAAATTTAGAAATGAGGAAGGCGATTACTTAGTAATATAAAAGAAGTAATTTTTCATTGTAATTCCAGTGCAGTCCTGAAGTTCAACAGTGTTTACTCGAAGATAGCTTCTTAGATATACTTTTGTCATATTGATAAAATTGAGCTACGAAGAAGTAATGGTTAAGAAGGTTGAAGATTCACAGACAGTCAAGTAGTCACGTACAGTGGTGTAATGCTGTCCAAATTAAAAATAATCAAGTCCTTGGAGCTGAGAAAGGGAGAGATAATTTAATTTCTTGTGTGTTGTTCTCCTACGCAAATTTTACTGAACCGCTGCAGTGGAAGCTGATATTGACAGCATCCTTCCTCTACTCCACACATGCTTCAATCGACAGCCATCACACGGATAAGGATTAAATCATAGTTTCGAGGGGCCACTGGCCACTAAGATATACCTGGGGAGGCAGGGTTTGTTGTTCAAAAGCATGTGACCTTTATTTTTTTAATCAAGGCTGTCCTATTCTGAAGTTTCTCGAAATAGTTTGCTTTCCAGAACAGTGGAAACACTTATTTGCAGGAAAGTCAACAAAGGTACAACAAGGAGGGTTTCGCACTGTTCGTTAAGTATCTTAAAGCTGAATACCTTTGATGTATCAAGATATTGAAGCGCAAAAATGGAGACCGAAACAAATTCACAGAGGTTACAAGTGTTTGCAGAATTAAAATATTTTCAAAATTTACGAGAGATTCAAAACGAAAGAAAATATATTGATATTCTTTTTTTTATTTTTAATATAAGAGTAATATCAAACCACATCGCATGTGAACTCTTTTTTTGTTGTTGTTTGTATGGGGGTATAAACACCACTGTGAATAAATTGGCGGAGCATAAACAGACGCTCGATATGTTTAACTCGATGGGCTGTAAGCAGTCCGTATCAAGTGTTTTCTCATTCTGAGAGTAAAATTACGGAATAAAATCATAATTATTTCGTAGCATTTTTAAAACGTATGTCTTGGATGCAATTTCTATTGCAAATTACTGAAAATTAAGTACCAACGACTTTGGTAAAATACTGCTAGAATAGTAAACAGTATGCAATATTTCAAATTTAACAGACTGAGGAAAAAGAATAGCATAATTAGCATTATCAGTGTGTACCGCTCGTCAAGTCCATGCAGAAGACAAATCCCAATATGTTAATTTTATTTTTCTTTAAGAAAATTAAACCTGTGTTGTTGTTTTGAAATCACATAGCCTGCCTGTGGTGCTTTTGGTTTGATCAACTAATGCAGTCCGTAAGGAAAACTAAGTCGCGTGCTTCTAGTTAAAACATAGTTAGGACATAAGATAGTTTCTCGTAGAGGACAAAAGAAGACAAATAGCACTGAAAAGGAATTTTCAGTTCAAATTATGAAGAGTGATTTTAAAAACTTTACCACGCGCTCTAATCACATACAGGAGAATATTCTCCGTATCCATATATAACTAGGGATGAGAAATTCGAATATTCGAATCCCGCGAATCTTGAAAAAAAATCGAGATTCGAAAACTCGAATATTCGCGCTTTTTTCCTTATTCGAATCTTAACCTAAAAAACCTGGAGTTTGGTGCTTGTTCTGGAGCGCTATTTGTTCGAATTTGTGTCACGATGACGAGATCTGGCATTTGAAAACAATCAAAGAAGATCGTCTACCTCATTGTTTTCAAATGTCAACGAAGAAGACGATCTCCTTCGCAGATTGTATTAGTGGCTTGCCCATGAGAGAAACCGTGAGGCGTTTAATCATATCGCACTAATTGTTGAATGTTATACTAGTGGGTTGTCCATGAGAGAAGCCGAGAGGCATTTAAACATGCTCAAGTCAACTGTTTTGAATATACTGAATAAGTGGGAGTAACATGGCGTGCCTAAAGCATCAAAACGTGCGGGCAGACCAAAGTAAAACAGTGACAGAGAACGTCGAAGCCTCATGAGAGTCGTTTTAGGTAATCGACGGAGTACTGCACAAGACCTCAGTGTACAGGTGAGTAAAACTGCTGGAACTTCGGTATGTAAACGTACCACTCGCAGAGAACTTCATTCCATGAGTTACCGTGTCCATGCGACTGCTCATAAGCCTTCCATCTCCACTCGTAGTGCTACTCGTTGTTTAGCATGGTGTAAAGAACATTTACGTGGAGCGTAGATCAATGGAAACGGGACCTATGGCCTCATGAATCCAGATACACGATCCATAAGTCTGATGGCTGTGTGTGAGTATGGCACCAGTCGGGAGAACGCTATGTACCATACTGTACTCTTCATACGGTCAAATTTGAAGCTGGCAGTGTACTCGTGTGGGGGTGTTGTTCGTGCTATCGTCCCGCACATTGGTTACCGTGGACAAACATGTTAACCAGCACGTCAACGTCAATATTCTGGACAATTATGTCCTCCCAAATCTGTGGCAATACTATGGAACCGAGCCTAGTTCGTACCAGCAGGATAATGCACCGAGCCATAAAGTTACGGCGTGGTTTGCCGATAATTCCGTATTGTGTGTGGACTGGCCAGCACATAGCGCTATTCCTTATCCCATAGATCCCCTATGGGATAAATTAGAGCACCGCATAAGAAGTTTGGAACCAAAAACTACCACTAAGCAACAGTTAGCGGCAGCATTATGTACTGAATAGAAGCGCATGCCCCTCGCTGTGTTCCAAAACGTTGTACTAATCATGTCTCGAAGGGTCCGTGCATGCATTAAGGTCAAAGGTGGACAGACACTGTACTACTGTAAGTCAATAAATGCTAAGTTGTGTTTCCCTTCTAGGTGTCCGGCGCCTTTTGTCAATATAGTGTAGATAGGAATAATCGAAATTATTTGTATTCCTCACATATCAGTTCATTATTTCTATGTAAGGATCATGCCTATTAAGCAATTGATTTCACAAGTAAATAAACCTCTTAGTTTCCTCTAAGTTATTATCTCTTACGTACAATTCAACAGCCACTTTGAAGACTCGTAACAGAAAGGAAGATACGTAACAATTCGAACTCAAAGAGTAGATATTGCTTTCAACTGACAAAAGCTGAGACATTGATTTTCCAAAAGTCGCAGTTGTATGATAAAGGCACACATCATTTGGAAACGAATTTGTTTCATAAACGCTGAAGACATGTTGATCCACATCATCTTTGCACAATAAAAGAATATCTACTCTGTTGCCTTAGCTTTAAGTTAGAGCATGAGTTTCTGCAATTAATCAAAGAAAACCAAGGTTCTAACATGAATACCAGATAATCCCTGTTATCATATATAGTATAATTTATGACTATTTATCTTCCGGTGTTAATATAGAATAAAAATACCAACGTTTTTCACAATGAAATGTTTTTTATACATCGACCATAGTTTCGCAGAGCGTTTGGCTCGGCTTCATCAGGACGAATGCAGCGTAAACATATAAATCATTGGGACATCTTTTGAGTTATGACGATCTCAGAATTTAGAGTGTTGTTTCCACGCGCTTAAAAGAAGTGGAGTCACGCGCTTAAAAGAAGTGGAGTCGAAGTCAAGCTTAATATATTGGAAGCTTTTCAGATATACCGACACTCTTCACGCCTTGTCAACGACATGACGTCGACTCCATTTCTTTCAAGCGCGGGGAAACAACTCACCAAAATCCGTAAGCGTCAGAACTCTAATGATGTCACAATTATTTAAATGTTTACGCTCAATTCGTCCTGATGAAGCAGAGGAAAAAGCTCTGCGAAACTACAGTCGATTTATAATAAATATTTTATTGGCCTCACCGGTGGCGCAGTGGTCTAAGCGCTGGCTTATGACCATTCGTCCAAGAAGGGTCCGGTTTCCGAATCCCGGTCGAGCATGGATGTGTTGTTTGTCTTTCGGCACTGGTTCTCTCTCTTCCCTGAAATAAAATGACCCTAAATCAGGGACGGGAGACTGCTTATAGCCCATTGAGCTGCTCATGGTTGTCGTTAAATTTCAATCACAAAAAATATATATATTGTGAGAAACTTTGGTATTTTTATTTTAAATCACTCTTGTCCTTGTGTTGTGTACTGTTTCTTTCTGCGTGGTCATCACCCAATTCTGTCATAAACCAGAGTACAAGTGAATTGATGTTGGATAACATAAAGCAAGGCAATGCGCCAGATGTTTAAAGGGCTTATTGTTAATATATTGATAATTGTGATGGGCTCATACAATACGACAATGTTCCATTTTACCTTGATATTTTTTATTTATCGTGATTTTTCGATGTCGGTTAAAAAAACTGGCAAGAAAATGTTTGTGGTATTTTTTATTTTATTGCAATCTTGTCATCACCGTTTAACTTATAAAGAGGTTTTGAGTTGTTAAGTTCAACTGCCACACTCGGTAATTATGTTCCAGTGTATTAACACTCACACGTTCAGCAACCAACACTTCGTCACAAAAGAAACACCTCATATTTACTTTGCCAACAAGCAACGCGCGACGCGTAGTCCTGAAAATATTTTCTTGAGCGTGCTTATCAGATACCTTTCTTCTTTTGATTATTTCAGTCTCGCAAGTTGAGATTTATCATATTCGTGCCGGTAATTTATGTGGAACTTTGAACACTGTTTAAAAATGTTATTTTGACATCACACTTTAATTTTCACTTATTTCACTTATACTTTCTTATGTCGAACACACATGCGACAAAAATTAACAATGGTGTTTCTTTTCCCAGGTTACACACGAAAGAAATCTTGCCTCACACTTTTAAGGTGATTTTAAAGCAAAAATAAAATATATGTTTAAAATTTTTGACCTGGAAAAAATCTATGTTGATGTACCATAAAGCCCGACCACTCCCAGTTTTCCCTATTTGTAAAATAAGCCACTAATTTGGTTAATATCTGTGCTTCCAACGTTTCAACACTATAAAATGACCAAACATCTGTACAAAAGTGGTTATTCTCGTAACAATGGTTTTCAGTATATTTTGCTTCGATTACAAATCAAAATTAATATCACTTTTAAAATCCCTAATTTGAAACGTATAGAAAAATGCCATGCTGGAATATTAGCTGGAAAACAGCTCTAACACTGTAGGCACTAACGTGTGCGGTTTTCCTTTATAACGTAATGCTTGTAAATTATCGGACATGCACTGAAGTGCCAGAAAAACTGGTACACCCGTCTAGCCATGGATCCTGCTTGTCAAAAGAGAACTGTCCCGGCTGGTGGGGGGTCCTTAGTGGTACGGAATGTGCTTAGCTGTACTTCACTGGGAACCATGGGTAGGTCCCCCACGGGAGCGCAGGACTGCAGAAATACGACTGGGGATGGACTCCTCTAGCTTCTGGAAATATGATGTAGGCAATGCACAATATACTTCCTGCAGAGCGTTCCACAATTTGGGTGTATTCCGAGATCTCGGATTCCTGTGTTCCATAGCGCGTTACATGGCATCCCAAACGTGTTATAACACGTTCTGATCTGCGGACTTGGGTGGGATTTGCAACACCCCAAACTCAGATGAATGCTCCTCTAACCATAATGTGGGTTCCCGACACTTGTGTGGAGGTGCATTGTGCTGTTAGAACAGGCCCAACCCATCAACATGAAGGCAGGGCATGAACGGGTGTACCTCGCCAGAAAGGATGAACATAAAACGTTGGCCGGTCACAGTCGTTTGTAGACATACCATGGTTCCCAGTGAAGTACAGCTAAGCACATTCCGTACCACTAAGGACCCCCCACCAGCCGGGACAGTTCTCTTTTGACAAGCAGGATCCATGGCTTCATGGAGTTTGTGCCACACACGAATCAATATATCTGCCCGATACAGTTGGAAACGCAACTCGTCAGTCCACGCTTCTTGTTTCCAGTCATCAAGTGTCCAGTGGCGGTGTTGCTGTGCCCAAGCGACGCGTATAGCTCTATGTCGTGAACCCATCAAAGGGACTCTAGTTGGGCGTCTGCTCCCAAAGCCCATATCGGGAAGAGTACGTTGCACAGTCCGGACGCTGATGCTTGTTGAGGCTTCAGCATTGGATTCCGATGATACCTGCGAGAGTGTTGCATGCCTATCACGTGAAACGATTCGTGAGAGCCGACGATGGTCATGTTCACCCAATGTCTTTTTACGGCCGCACTGGTATCGTAGGTTGGAGGTTTTTCCGGAATTCTTGTAGCCACGGTACAATCTTGCAATGGTCGTCCGTAAAATTGCGAACTACGTTTCTACCTCCGAAATACTATGGACCATCTCACGAGCACCAACTATGAAACCGTGTTGAAAATCGCATAAATCGTTATTACTTGTCATTCTCATGCCGAAAACAGCTCTGACAGCGGGCAGATAATATGTACAGGATTTTAAAAAGAGAGTGTCTGACCCCAGGTCTTAAACAACCCTTAGAAATAGGAAGCTAGGAGATTTGGGCTAGCGTGCCCGATAGGACTGTGACACGGAAGCGAAGTAGAAAGTGGGAGGAAGACGCCCTTATTTATTACCGGGGTCCGACGGCTTAACGTGCCCATACGACGCACGGCGGATGTTTAGTTGATCGAGCGTTCGTACCTACCTGGGATCGAACCTGAGGTCCTTTCCGTGGCAGTTACGAACGTTGCCCACTAGGCCACCTGCTGCTGACAACTGGAAGAAATGTCTATCGCTTTATATACGCACTAGCGGACGCAGCCGAGTACGCTCAATGGTGTTGCTATGTGTTTTGCTTAAGCTCGTCTGTACTAGTTTTTATGGCACTTCTGTTGATTTTGGGGTCATTACCGATAATCAGTCTGTACCTGCCTACTTTCAATTGTTCCAAGTGAAATTGGGGTAACACGTTTTGTACTATTATGACACTAAGCTAAATCACTATAACGCTTTTAGCTTTTTAGTATCATAATGTCTAGGAATGTTCCAAAAATTCACTAACATAACCTTAAATTTCGCTTAAAGTTTGTGGAGGAATCTATTTCTAGAAATATAAGAACCGTTTCATTTGAAAAAGTTAAGAGGGTTGTAGTGGCGTGGTACCAGACTAGCTGTGTGGCAACGAATATTGTCGGGCAACAAAATCGACTGTTCTTTTGGAAATTCAAATCTCTTGTAGCAAAGTGCAGGTCGTAAGTGGTGTTACAGAAATTTCTTGTAATACTGTGCATTGATTGTTGTCCTAGAAAGCACAGCATGCGTAAAAATGACCCAAACCGGTGATACGCAACAATAAGCAATACTCTGACGTTGCTGGGAGACTGGCGGGTTTCTTCCGTTGATGAGAACTTGGATGTCACCAATCAGACTGTTAAAGTTTCAGCTCCGTCTCGTAGCTACACCCCAACGTTTTATACACTGGGATTATGCATTTCAAGAAAGCTTCGCCGTCCAGTCGATTACCAGTCAAACGCGTTTCAACATCAGCGAATCGGTGCCATTTTTGAAAGACCGGCAGATGGTAAGAGCATGTTGGCCATTTACTTCATTCCCAGATGATATGTTAGTAAGCTGTGAACTGTCTTTGAAAAAATGTGTACCTCACATGACAATTACATGCAAATCCATCCTCGGTCAATGCTGAACAATTCCCTGACTAACGCGACATGACTCTTTTCGGTGACCTCGACAGTTCTTCCAGCACCAGAGCGATGATCAACATCTTCACGGCTCTTCTCAAACGCCAACACAATTGAATATGGCAATGCATTAACACCTGTTATTAATCGCAATTCCTTTGCACACTGTGCGGAATTTCCTCTTCGGACAACCTGTATTTTCACAAAAAATCTGCTCCCTATGCGTGAATTCGATCTTAAGCCGCTTTCTACATCGGGTTTCCTCAGATGCTCTCACTCCTTCCTAGCTGCCAACGCATACTCACTTTGTACTCAGATGCGGAAATCTGTGATGTACGACTTGCTGCAATGGGAACATCGATGTTACAAGCGAAGGAATTTCTATTACCTGTGATCAATATCTTTGACTTGGCCACGTAGATCGAAAAAAAACCCACATTTTGAAGAATCTTTCAAGTTTTCTGATGTAAATCATTAACATAGAAGCTCGTGATACATAAAAAGCCGTGTTCAGTTATGTTGTTGTAAAACTACTGAAACAAAATATTAATTAGTATAAAGGCTTATACGTACAATGTATAACAGATACGCGTAACTTATCGCTATGGTATTCTAAGATCTCACTGCGTTATGATGATAGAACATCATAATGTGTTCTAACATCGTACCGCAGTGTAAATATACCAAATATTCAGTTAAAAACCACTTTTGTTTATATATCAGCATCCGTTTTCTTAAGGGGAAGAAATTCTTGTAGGTGTAATTTTGCAATACGTCAATTTGGATTGGATTCCCTAGTAAAATTACACACACGTGTACAATTTATCTTAATTTCAGTTGTTTATTTCAAAAACATTAATAAAAAATAGGAATTTTCAAATTTCCGTAAATCCGGGCAGCGGGTGGCCTAGTGGACAACTTTCTGACTGCCACGGAAAGGACCTCGATCCACTGATTATCCGCCGTGAGTCGGATGGCAACGTTAAGCCGTCGGACCCCGGGTACTATAGATAGCCCCGGTAATAAATAGGGGTCTTTCTCCCCCTTTCTACTTCGCATCCGTGTCACATTGCTATCAGGGACTCTAGCCCAAATCTCCTAGCTTCCTATTTCTAAGGGTTGTTTAAGACCTGGGGTCCGACACTCCCTTCCTAAAATCCTGTACATATAATCATTTCCGTAAATCCGGATTTTTGCCGATTGCAATACTTTCTGCTACTGAAAAGTAGTGGAAGATATACCATGCATGCAGATATACACTGAAATATGTCGAAAACGAAATCTTTCGATTCAAACTTTTTTCCGTTTTATAAAGTCACACAATAAAAAGATTAAGTGGAATGGGAAATATTATAACGGAATTAAAAATAAACTGCATAGAAACCGTACAAACAGTAATTTAAAACGACAAACTACGAAGGAAGAATAAATAAAAATGACGGAAATGCGTACATATTGCAGACAGCGTACATTGCAATTATTTAAAAATGTCGTCTTTACTTGTTTGCCGGGCAGGTTTCAACGAGCTGGAAAGTATAATTTATTTCGCATCTTGCGTCTTGGGTCCTGATCTAGAGGAATCTGAGGGTAAGCTTTTATTTCCCTCAGATTTCTCTAGATCATTAATAGCACATATTACGTCAGAGAATGCCTTTATTTTTAACTCTGATTTTTTCGTCACCTTCACCGATATCATCATCTTCTTGCTCCTCTGCCTCCTTCCATACAACGAATTGCCAACGTCTCCAAACACGGGGAATTGATAATCGAAATGAACAACAACGCCATCTTCAAACTCAAGATTGGCTCGTTGGCATAAATCAGAAATTTCAACTTTATTTTCTACTACGCCATTGCCATTGTTGACGTCTACTTCCTCGTTTTCAAATCTTGCCTTAACGACACATTTCTTCACCCTCTGAAGAAGGGTGTTCTTGTATATCTTGCTTATCCAGTTAAATGCATCCAGTTCGTTTATGGATTTGCATAGCTCAGAAATACAGGTACAGTCTTGAAACTTGTGGATAAGTGATTGTAACTTAAACTTCTTGTAAAAGCACCTCAAATTGGAAAACACACGTTGGTCCAGCGGCTCCGTAACTGACGTCGTGTTAGGAGAAATTGCCTTCAAAACTTAAAAGAAACTAAGCCTCAATATGAAAAAACGGATATTTGCATAGAAAATGACTGTCCAGACTGATAAGCTTTATTTTCTTCATATTGTATAACATTCGTTCCGTGATTCAAACGCATATCTTGAATAATTTAGTAATGTCTTTAACGGATGTTACAACATTTATCGTCCGAAAATCTTTCGGAACGGATATTTACTTAACTTTAATAAAACAGCTTGATTTGTTTCTTTAATTCTTGTGACAGTCCGTTAATCATTTTGACTGTTAATACAGAGTGTTTAAGCTTTAGAAACTGCTGAACATTGATAACGTAGTCCTGTTTTTATGTTGAAATTAGAAGGAAAGACCTTCCTGCAATCTATTGAGAAGCAGAAAGAAAGAAGTGTGTTGATACTTCCTCAATGTTTTTTTCCATTTTTTAAATTTAAACACCGCTGATTGTTTGCCTTATATTTCAAAATCTCACCACGGGATGCTATTGCACTTCCAAAAAAGCACAGCTTTTCTCATAAAAAACGAAAGATTATATATGTAAGCTACTTTTTTTTTTTTTGGTGAATATCAAAGACATTATTCAGGTAAAACGTTTCTATCTGAAAAGGTGAACATACCTGTCTCCCCTTGTATTGATTTATGTGATCCGAGTCATAATTTTTATTTTCTACATGAATTACAATTTATTTTTCTAATACATCAAAATCGTGTTGAAAGCTATAATGAAATTTACTTCAAAGCCTTGTCTCTAAGTGTAGTGTTATTTTCCACATCACAAGTAGAAATTATCCAATAGAAACATTTTGTTGGTTCTGAAGATTAATTAACATCGTTAGCAACACAGTGCAGCAAAACAGCGGAAGGAATGTATATATTTTGAAGTATCTATTTCTACGCAAGGAAGAAATATAGTGCTGTAAAGCAAACACACCACTCATGCCTCAAGGGAGATTCGAAACTGGATTTATTCCGGACGAATGACTACAAGTTCTGTTTCCGTGACATTCTGCTAACGGGGCCGGAAGAAACTGTTGTTAGCTAATGAAATGAAGTAACAGAACGAATTTGAAAAGTGTTGTTATAAGTAACTCATATGTTGGCTTATGCTGCATATCAGAAAATATTTAAAAGTAGAGAAATACGAAATCGTTTAATACGTAAACTTTCGGAAAATCCTGATTATCCGCAGGTTTGAAATTTAATCTCGAATTTATTTTAAAACTTCGTTGTTTTTTCCGCTATGATAAAAATGGGCCAATGTTCTGTGTTTGGGATACATTACCATGCTTTCATTTTAAACGAGATATTCAGGTTTATTGAGTACAACTTATTTCTTGTACACATCTTTCAAACGAATCAATGCGATTACCATAACTCATACTTATTTATCAGAAAAAATATATAGATTAAGCAATGAAGAAAGACATTTTGGAGCCGCGGATGGCTTAGTGGTTAGTGTTTCAGACTGTCGATGCTGGGTCCCCAGGTTCAAGCCTGGGCTGATCTTTCAGAGATGGTGTGATTTACTAACAATCGCTGAATATCCGCCGTGCATCGGACGAGCACGTTAAGTGACGGCCCCCAGGCTGGACCCACTGGTTAAATGGGTATCCTTTCCTATACCCCACCTGAAATTATCTCACCCCTCTATGTGCAATATCGTACTTGTACGGTGGCGCCATCTACTGTACTCCAATCTCACTACAAACTGTTCTGTCAAAGTCGCTAGACTTGCTCTCATTCCTTCTGTTTCTGTGTCCTGCCCAAAAGGCGATCTCGCTGTAGGTGGCTGGGACCTAAACTCTACTACCTGTGGACGGAAGTCCTACAAGAAAATGACGCTGAAAAAGGAAAGACATTTTGTACAGCTTCCAGTTTAATAACTGTAATTTTTTCATAATTAAAAAGAAAAAATCTAATGTTTTACCTTAACTTCAAGGTCTTTTTCGTTGTGTGCGCCTCTAGTCAGGTAAATTTCAAGTTCAGTTCTAAGTAAACTTTTCATGCCTTTTAAAGGGCCGATCTGGGAATGTCCTCAGGTATGTTCATTAGCCAATATCGGCAAATGATCATGGGATCATTTGCCGATCTTGGCTAATGAATATAATACATACGCATAATCTCTACCTAAATGGAGTTTGAATATATGTATAACTTTAAACTTCTAATCTTGTAAAAACAGTCTTCGTTAACTGAAGCATTATCTGCGTAATTATGTTGAGTATATTAAAGCTATTCTAAAGGTTTTTGAACCAGTTACTCTCTTCTGCTTAATTTGTCAACCGATGTACAAGCAATTGGTTGGTCATTGTAAGAAGTCTTCTGAAAATTTTTCTGGTGTGCAGAAGGCTTTGCAGAAGATAAAGCACACGAACCATCCTATGATATTTCATTTCTGATCAGCATAAAGGAAATTGTTCACAAGTTATCTCAAATTTGTAAAACATATATTAAAGCTTCATTTTCGCATATAATGCAGAAGTCTATAATCCTGGCAAATTCCACAAAACATACTTTTGTTCTGTTTCAAGGATTTTACACCTGGCAGAACAAATATTCATGTATTCCGCCTTACAAACGTATCTTTAAAATCACCTGTAATGTTTAATTATTTGGCAAGGAAATGCCAAAATCTAACTGGAATAATTCTGTATGCTGATCTGGTTATCAGATATGAACCAGTTTAAGAAACCATTCCTTATTTACCTTAGACGTAACACAAATCTTTTTCTCATGTATTTCGAAAAGTATGAATGCTATACATTCATTACGCATCCAATTAACGTGGTGTCGTTTTTTACGCTTTCCAACCGTAGGTTGAAGAAGCTTATATGCTCCAGCTTTTTCCGTCCGTCTGTCGGCACGATAACTCACGTAAAAATGGTTCGATTTCGATGAAATTTTAGTATGTGGTACGGGACCAACAAGGGACGAACCCTATTGAAAATGGGTGAAGTAGGGTCAAAGGTCACGCCATAAGAGCGGGATCCATTCAATTGCTCTTATGCGTCATAACTTGCGTAAATATGGTGCGATTTCAATGAAACTTTAGTATGTGGTAGGGGACCACCTGTGGACAAACCCTGTTGAAAATGGGTGAAGTGGAGTCAAAGGTCAGGACATAGGAGCGGAACCACTTTCATCGCCATTATGCGTCATAACTTACGTAAAAATGCTTCGATTTTGATGAAAGTTAGTATGTTGTAGGGGCCTGCCTGGGAACGAATTTTATTGAAAATGGGCGAAATGAGGTCAAAGGTTAGGACACAAGAGCGGGATCTATTTCATAGCCCTTATGCATCATAACTTATGTAAAAATGCCTCGATTGCGACAAAGCTTTATCATGTTATTTCGGAGGTATACCGAACCGGTTCTGTTGAATATCATCGATATGGGATCAAGGGTCAGGGCACAGGACCGATATTTATTCCACAGCCATTATTCTCATAACTTGAGTGATAATTCGAGGAATGATTTCTGGTATGTTAGAAAGCATATTATAATCAATGCATTGCATGATTTTACAAACTTTTTTAAATTCGTGGTAATGACGTGCATAACTTGGATATTACCACTTTTTCCAAAATCTTAGCAGACCTTTGAAAAGCTGCAAATCAGATGTAGCTACTTTAGAAGAGATCCCTGTTTACCGTCTATGATGTACATTGCGCTTTTCAGATTTATTAATGTGCAATGCAAAGCGCTCATTTAACACGGGTTTGTCGGATATATTACGAATGTTCTCAATCTGATGGTTTTCTGCAATTTGTCTAATACTGATGTTTCGTTTAATTCCAGGAACAAATTTCTGTTAGTTTAAAAAGAAAAAGTTGAAAATACAATTTACTGCGAGTTGTCGAATTTTGAATCGGATATTCCATTTTAATTATCTCATGTTTCTGTTTTCCCTCCAACTAAAATTGTGGATACTTACACCTAAGAAAGGGGATCGAAGTACTTTGTACTTTTCAAAATAATACGTTTACTTTACTAAGTTCGAAAGTTTATAAAAACGGTAATAGCAAATTTTTGAGAATGCTTATTTAATGACGCATCCAAGTGGCAAGCGAAATTGTCTCGATTCGATTCAATTCGAAATGTATTCAGCAAGATGCTGAGCCCCATTTAAGGGGATGTTTATCCGATTGAAGTAATTACTACAATAATACAGCAAACATTCTGTATGTGAGATATATGAGTTACCGGATATTCACTGGAGGATAAACTCTGTTACGAATGGCGCTCTCAATCTCATAAAATAGAAATGTAACTTGGTAAAGATCTAGGGACTGTAATGGCCATTTCAGAGCTCTGACGTCATTGTAGTGATGCTCAAACACATGTATGATGATCCGAGCTTTGCGGCATTCCGCATTATTCGGCTGAATGCTTATCTAATGACTGTAAAGGCGGTTTCAGAGCTATGGCGTCACTGTAGTGCTACTCAAACACCTGTATAATGATCCGATCCCTGCGTCATTCTGCGTTTTCTGCTGAATGCTTATCTGATGACTATAATGGCTGTTTCAGATCTCTGACATCACTGTAGTGTTCTTCAAACAACTGTATCATGATACGAACCTTGTGACATTCCGCATTATTCTGCTGAATGCTTATCTAATGACTGTAAAGGCGGTTTCAGAGCTATGGCGTCACTGTAGTGCTACTCAAACACCTGTGTAATGATCCCATCCTTGTGTCATTCTGCGTTATTCTGCTGAATGCTTATCTGATGACTATAACGGCTGTTTCAGATCTCTGACGTCACTGTAGTGTTTTTCAAACAACTGTATCATGATACGAACCTTGTGACATTCCGCATTATTCTGCTGAATGCTTATCTAATGACTGTAAAGGCCGTTTCAAAGCTATGGCGTCACTGTAGTGCTACTCAAACACCTGTATATAGATCCGATCCTTGTGATATTCTGCATTATTATGCTGAATGCTTATCTGATGACTATAATGGCTGTTTCAGAGCTCTGACGTCACTGTAGTGTTCCTCAAACACCTGTATGATGATCCGAGCCTTGTGACATGCCGCATTATTCTGCTGAAATACCCCTCTTTACGAGAAAACTTCATGCATATATACTCGTAGATGGGAGTGGAAAAGAACAAAAGGAAATGTCAGGGAAATTTTAATTATCCTATACGCGTAAGAGTGGTCATACAATGTGTCTGTTTACCCTAAAAGCATTCGTTTTTATTCGATTATACAGGGTGTCCCATTCGCTACCGGACCGGGCATTTTTGGCACGTCTTTTGTAAAAAAAGATCGCGCTTATGTTATCGGTTTGTCCGTCCGTCCGTCCGTCTGTACACACGATATCTCTGCAAATATTAGTCTGATTTGAAAAATTATTTTTGCATTGGGAAGCTTGAAATATGCGAATGATGATCCTTCATTGCGTTTTTCTTTTACGATTAACAATTTCGCTGATAGAGGGTGTAAATGCAGATGATGTCGAATTCAAAAATACGTTTTAATCCACATATTTGCTTCAAAACAACCGATTGGAAAAAATATTTTATCTTTCGATTCCATTTACGTCGAAGAGTATTTTCCATATATTTACTTTTTCAAATTAATCTTAGATTTTCCGCTAGTGGACGTAAAGGTAAATTACATTTTCCCCTATAACCCTTCTTCTAAAACTCCGATTTCAAAAAAAAATTCTTCAGCGGATACACCTCCTGATGGAAAATCGTTAGCATATAATTTCAAATTTTTGATAAAGAATACTTTGGCCACCAGGGGGCGTAAGTGTTACATTTGGCTTTTTATATATTTACCATAATATATGAGTTTCTGAAATATCTATTTAAAAAATTATTTCGTGGACTGATGCCACTAACATCGATAAACCTTTTGGGAATATTTTCTTTTTAAAATATTCCACAGTTTCTCCGCCAGGAAGCGTAGATGCAAATCTTATTTTCGTCAATATCTCTACGTCCAGAAGTCCGATTGGAATTTCTTTTTCTTTATTGGATAGTGTTTTCAGTGTGACATGCTTTTCATATAAATTAAAAATTTTCAAGTATTTCATAGACTTTCCGCTAGAGGGCGTAGAGGTAAATTGCATTCCCCCGATATCTCTGCTTCTAAATCTCCGATTTGAAAAATTCTTTCTGCACCGGATACAGCTACTGATGGGAAATCGTTTGCACATAATTTCTAATTTTTGTGAAAAAATGGTTTGGCCACCAGGGAGCTTAAATCTTAATTTCCGCTGTACATGTACATGTATTTGCAGCAAAATATGAGCTTCTAAAACCTCGATGGAAAAAAACCCGTCGTTTTTACCCGATAGTACTCATGTTGACAAATCGTTTAGAAACATTTTTTTCTTAAAACAATTTAATTCATGGTGCTAGGAGGCGTAGAGCCCGATTTGAAAAATTCATTCTTTGTTGGATAGTGTTTCTCGTGTGACATGTTTTTCATATAATTTGAACATTTTCAACTAATTCATAGACTTTCCGCTAGGGGCGTAAAAGTAAATTGCTTTCCCCCCTATATCTTTGCTTCTAAATCTCCGATTTGAAAAATTCTTTGTGCACCGGATACAGCTCCTGATGGAAAATCATTTGCACATAATTTCAATGTTTTGTAAAAAATTGTTCGGCCACCAGGTGGCGTAAGTCTTAGTTCCCGCTTCTAATATATTTGCAGCAAAATATGAGCTTCTAAAATCTCGATTGAAGAAAAAGTCATTTGTTGACCGATACTACTCATGTCGACAAACCTTTTAGGGACATTTTCTCCTTGAAATAATGCAGTGTATTTACGCCAGCTGCGTAGATGTATATCTTATTTTTGTCAATATCTCTACTTCTAGGAGTCCGATTTAGAAAGTTCCTTCTTTGTTGGATAGTGTTTCCGATGCGAAATGTTTTTCCCAAAAATTCAAAATTTTCAAGTAAATTATAGACTTCCCACTAGGGGACACAAAGGCAAATTGCGTTTTCTGCGTTATTTCTTCTTCTAAGCTCCGATTTTAAAAATTCTTCCTTTAGCGCTTACAAGACCTGATGGAACATATTTTTCACATAATTTCTGATGTTTAGTAAAGAATGGTTTGGCCACCAGGGATCAAAAGCGTTAGTTTCTGCTTCCGATGTATTTGTAGCAAAATCTGTGCTCCTGAAAACTCGACTGAATTTTATTTTTCTTGGATCGATACCGCTCATATGGAAAATACGTATTAGAATACTTTCTTCCTACAAAATGCATGGCTTTCCCACCAAGGGACGTAAAATCACATCTTTTGTCGATATCTCTATTTCTGAGAGTCCGATTTGAAAACTTCTTTCTGTGCTGGAGAGCGTTTCCGGTACGAAATATTTCTTACATAAATTCATGTTTTTCTTAACAAAGAAATCTGCAACCAGAGTGCGTAAGTTCACGATTCCGGTTGCAGCAATATCTGAGGGATAAAAAACCCGATTGAAAACTTCTTTCTTCCGTCAGATACTATTTTTTTTCCATACCGGTTCCATTTACTTTGAATAGATTTCCTAAATTTAATTTGCGTCAAAACAGATTCAAAATACGTGCTTATTACACCCGAAAATTTGGTGTCAATTTTCTTTTTATTATAATATTAACACCAATGAAGACACTGCAAAGAAATTTGAGGTGAACATACTTCGTTTCGTGCGAAATGTGATGACATTACAACATCTTCTGGAAGTGGCCACCATTTGCGTCTATAAAGTATTGAACCCGGCTCGGTCCTCCAGCCAGCCGGACTGCCCTTTTTGGCAGACACATTCGTAAGTGGGGCGCCTCGTAAGAGCAGTCCGCCTGCCAGCCGGACGCGCCTCTCTGTTGCTTTGTTAACCTACTTGGCTAATCGTGTCTACACAATAAGGTTGTTGATAGTGAGTGCTGGTGCTCGTGGCTGTTCGCGTACGTGTGAAAATGTATCGGTATTCTCTGGAGGAGCGAGTGTTTATTGTTCGCACTTACTGGAAAACAGAAACGATAAAGTCTTTTCAACAGCAGTTCTTGGAGAGCTTTGTAGGCATACATCCGCAGAGCAAGTCCACCATTTCGGCATTGTCGAAGAAATTGGAATCAGTTCAATTAGATGAACTGTTACTTGTTAGGAGGAAGTAAATTATATAAAATATTTCTACCCATATTAGGTTATCGATATGTTAAACATTTCGTGACTAATTGTATAAGCGTCAATCAGTCATCGACCTCAACGCTTTTTTCCTAGTACGAGGAGCACCCTGAAAATATGTCTGAACAGTATGAATGGCAGAGCCACAAGTGGAGAAAGAATATTACGACCACTTAATTCACGGTTATTTCAGATTTTCTCCAAAGATATGGGAAACATACACCCATCCATGTCGCTCTAATCAGAAGTGCCGTGGTTGTCTCGAAGAAAAAGTTTATTGAAGCCGTAAGAACTGTACGCGTATTCCTCATTGGTAAGCTTCCTGGCTTAGAACTGCTGAATGACGGTCTGGGTTTCTTTAGGCTTGCATGTCTAGCTGGCATCATCATCATCATCATTGGACGAAGATCTCTCCAAGTTTCCTCCACAACGGTCTGTCCTGTGCCAGTCTCCTCCATGTCACTCCCGCATACTTTCGAATTTCATCCACCCATCTCCCATGTAGTCTTCTTCTGGATCTTTCCCTGTCCCTTGGAATATTCACAAGCTGGTGTATTCACAAAAATTAAAGCAAACAGATGTCATCAATTAAAAATGCTGTTGTTTTCACGTTCTCTGACAAAAGTTGTGCTTTCAACAGAAAGGTGAATTTCTAGACTGCATATTTTCTGAAAGCGTGAGGTTGATAGCTTCTTTGGACTTACGGACTTCCTGAAAGTGCCCAGGCGAAGCATTCGTGAATCTGACGAGATTTTGGGGGAATTCTTGCTGCTACTACAGGAAATACGTGATGCCCTTTAACTGTACTTCCTAAATGCAGTGCATGAGAATTTGAAAAATATCTACTGTTAAAAGATCCGTTTAAAATTAAGGGCCGAACTCGCAGCATGACTTCAGGTGAATATATGATCTTATCGGTCTGACACCCGAAATTTAGGTAAAGGCAGCTTTTGATATATTACCAGTCGGAGAATTTTCATGAAGCGCCAAGAAAGTGTACACATGTTTATCACAGAAAGCGGTAAGAATGCTCCTTCCTTTGTCAGTAAGTATCTGTGCGAGACTGTCAGTAAGTATCTTACAGTAATTCAATAAGTCAGTAAGTATCTTACGGTCCCACAGAATATAAGTATGGCCACAGAGTATAAGCAGAGCCGGACTTGCGTCTGCATCTCTCCTCTATACAGTAGGACGCAAAAGAGCATTATGGAGAAGAAACAAGTGCTCTCGTTGCCTTGAGGTCAGTAATTCAATAATTTTTACTTACGAATAGTTGCCATGCATTTGTAATAATATTTGCTTTCTTTTTTTATATCTATCGGTTCTATTACAGAATAATACTAGAATGTGAGAAACACATATTGCAGTCCTTACTTTAAATTTCTAAAGACTTTAATATTTAACGTCCACTACATTCCAGCCTCTTCCGACGACATAGGCATTAATATTATATTCGATTCCGTCGCAAAGAAGAAAAAGAAAGAAAAAAAAACATCTCTTGAAATACTTATTCGTTACATTTGTCTTTGGATTTCCAGTTTTTACGATAATTCTAATATTTATTAATTTATGTATCCAGTTCTTGAGGGAAATAGTGTCAAGATATCGCATGCTCTGAGTAATTAAAACATAATTCTTTACTTTGCTGTACATATTAAATTTCTTGAATCATAACGTAAGTTATAGGAAAATATGGCTTATTTACATTTCAGATAATGTAAACGTACTCAACAAGTGCACATGACAAAATACTTTTTTATTTATATTGAGATTAAATGGCCACCGTGAGGTAATTTAAAGGCTAGAAGAATTCACATTTCCCTAACTTATGTGTACTTGCTTTAGAGAAGTGAAAACACTGGTGCGCTAAGGTAAGAGTGCCTCCAAAGTTCAAAATGTTTTGGAAACTTGTAGTATACTTTATAAATTAATACAATGGCGGAGAAAAAATCCCAACACCGAGAAGGGGTTGTGTTAGATACACGACAGTTGGTAGGGGGTGAAAGTACATCTGTAAGATGACGTCTATGCAAATTTTGCGCTCGGCGCATACATGTGGAGCTAGTAGCGCCCCTCGGAGCATGCAAAGCAGGTTTTCTGTAAATACGCGCTGTAACGTTCGTGAGCGTTAGTTATCGTTGAGATTCGACGTAGTGTGTTGATGTTAGGCAAGAATGCCGTTAAGAAGACGAAGAAGCCATTACCAATAGCTCACGGAGTTTGAACGAGGTCGTGTAATAGGGCTACGAGAAGGTGGATTTTCTTTCCGCAATAATGCAGAACGACTTGGCAGGAATCTAGCTACTGTGCATGATTGTTGGCAGCGGTGGTCAAGGGAAGGTACTGCCTAAAGAAGACCGGGACCCGACCGGCCACGTGGCACTACTGAGAGGGAATACCGCCGTGTACGGCGTATGGCCGTGGCGCATCGTACCGCGTCTGCGGCAGCAATTCGAGCTGCAATTGCCACCACAGTGACACAACGAACTTTTACAAATCGGTTACTTGAAGGACAGCTCCGAGCCAGACGCCCTGTAGCGTACATTCCACTTACTCCAAACCACTGCCGTTTGCGACGTCAGAGGTGTCAAACTAGAGCTCATTTGAGGACGGAGTGGAGATCTGTTGTGTTTTCTGCTGAAAGCCGGTTCTGCCTGGGTACCAGTGATAGCCGTGTGTTGTTTAGAAGGAGGCCAGGTAAGCGCCTGCACCAACCTGTCTGCGGCCGAGACACACTGGACCTACACCTGGAGTTATGGTCTGGGGAGCAATTTCCTATGACAGCAGGAGCACTCTCGTGGTTATCCCAGGCACTCTGACGGCACAGTTGTACGTCGGTCTGGTGATTCAATCTGTTGTGCTGCCATTCATGAACAGCATTCCAGGGGGTGTTTTCCAACAGGATAACGCTCGCCCGCATGCCTCTGTTGTAATTCAACGTGCTCTACAGAGTGTCGACATGTTGCCGTGGCCTGCTAGATCACCTAATTTTTCACCAATCGAACACGTGTGGGACATCATTGGACGACAACTCCAGCGTCACCCACAACCAGCATTAACCGTCCTTGTATTGACCGACCAAGTGCAACAGGCATGGAACTCCATCCCACCATCTGACATCCAGCACCTGTACGACACAATGCATGAACTTTTGCGTGCTTGCATTCAACATTCTGGCGGTTACACCATTTATTAATGGGCCAGCATTTCACATTTAAAATGGCTTTTCTGGCGCTTAAAATAAGCTGTGATCTTGAAACCTTAATCGATTAAATATGTTACCTATACAAATGTATTGCCGCCATTTCATTCCTCTATAACTATTTTTTCGTGGTGTTGGGATTTTTTTCCCTCAGTGTATAAGAAACCGATTCTAGTTATTTGGGTTTTTGGGGATAATTGCATTCTCTCTTTAAGGTAGTGTGTGAAAGCTCATGCCAAACAAATAAACTCGAATAATCTTTATTTACGAAGTTTATAATTGCGCTCAATGGATATAATTACCACAATTTCCGATACACACTATTAGCAAACCAGAACCTAATTACATAATTAATGTGTAGGGCAACTGTGCAAGCAGCCTGATCTATTGCCCATCAAGCACGTGTTGGACCAATGGAACGCCTGCTTTCCCCATGTCCCAGTATTCATGATTTAGAGCGTCAGTTGCACGAAGTGTGTGCCAATCTGTCTCAGGATAACATACAGCGTCTCTGTGACCATGCCCTACCGTATCACTGCATGTAACCGAGGACGAGGCGATCCGACCAGGTACTAACGATGACGGAATGCTTACCGTATGTCCGCGGCAAATCATCCTTCTGCTGTGATAGTGTAATCACTTCTGTCTTTGGTATATGCCATCTCACTACTAAAATATCCTTTCAATCCGACGCCTTTTTCTTGGTGCGTGAATTTTTATGACAATGAGAGTATATATACAGTGAAACTTCTCCAAGGGACCACACTTATATAACGACCACACCCCCTAACGACCGATTTTTTTAGGCACGGAACTTTACACCGTTAACGTAATGTTAAAATGCCCCTATGAACGACCAAGCCAATTTCCATGAGCGACTGGTTTTCCCTCCTTCCTTCCCTAAAAGAAAAATTCTACCCGCTTGGACGTGGGGGAACCAGTGGAGAGGAGACAGGTGTCTGACTTTCACGTGTGCACGTGTGATCGCTGATTGCTCATTTCAGGGAGGGAATTCGAGCATCGCATTGTCGGACGAAATAAATAAATTCTTGTCGTCTCGGGCCATTTGTGAATCTTGTGTTCACTCACGATTTCACGTGGAATATATTCACTTTTGTAATGTCTAAAAAACGTTTTTTTTTTATCTCTTGAACAGCGTGTTGAAGTCATAAAATTGAATGAACGTAGAAAATGTTAAAGGAAGTTATCAGAATCATTTAACTACGGTAAGATTCAAATAAACAAGATAACCAAGGACAAAGTTACAATTTCAAAAGAATGGGAGGACTTCAAGTTTCGTGGAGTCAAGAGGATTCACCTCGCAAAGTTTTCGGATATCAACGAAGCTGTGTTGAAGTGGGCCAAAATCTCAAGGGCAAAGAACATTCCGATCAGTATACCTTTGATTAAGCAAAAGGCTATCAAAATAGCAGATGCTATCGTTATTGAAGGCTTTTCTGCTAGGAATGGATGGTTGAACAAATTTCGGATCCGACATAACATCGTGTTTCGTTCTTTGAGTTGTGAAGCGGCAGACATAGATCAGCAATTGTGAGAGGACTGGGTTACGAGACTCCCATTACTTTTGGCTGGTAATGAAGACAAGGACTTTTTCAATATGGATGAAACCGGAATTTTTTCCGTGCTCTGCCGGCGAAAAGTATGACTGAAAAATTGGAAGAATCTTTGCCTCATTATGAGGCAAAATTGCAAAACAACTCTTAACTTATTTTGTGGTAGTGCTGCAAGCAAAAAAGAGAAACCGTTGGTGATCTGGAAATACAAAAGACCAAGATGTTTTAAGGGAGAAACATTGCTAATATGGGTGTGATTTGGAAATCAAATTCAAAAGCGTTGATGACTCTTCCTATATTTAAAAAGTGACTCATGAAGTTTGATCAAACGATGAGAAATCAAGGAAGAAGTGTCCTGCTTGTGTTAGACAACGCCACATACCATGCACGTAAAGCAAGTCTCAAAAATGTAAAATTGCTTTTTTTGCCACCATACACTACGGCTAATTTATAGCCTTTGGATCACGGTGTGATTAAATGGTTCAAAAATGAATACCGCGTTATGTATTGCAATCGATCCTCGCTCGAATTGAAAGTGCATCTGCTGTCATGCGCAACAGTACCCCATTCAGTGATGCCTGCCTAATGGGCGGTGTGGCAATCGCGAATGGAACCGGGACCTATCCGCTCACCGGGGTGTCACTAGACACGAATCCATCGATTATCAGGACACAGACAGAAACGGGATTCAACACAGGAGACCACAGTGGTCCATTTGTGACCACAGTTTGCGTGACTGTCGCACCAATCCAGCACACCAGTGCTGCGAAGGCTGGCCGTCAATGGCAGTCGAAGTAGCGTTTGCCTACTTCGCAGGTTTGCCACATGTAACATTCGGTTTATATGCAGTTCCAGTTGTTATTGCGACGTCCATGTCCGATGACACAACAATTTGATTATAGGTTGGCAGTGCTAGGAGGGGGGGGACGAGCGTGTAGAACAATCCGCTGGTCTAGGAGTGCCGACTTCTCTCGGACTGCACGACTCCCGATCGGACAAACGTACGAACCTTGCTATAGTGTCTGATGTCACAACGTTCAACAGTTTCTGTATCCCGTTCCACATGTGCAGCTATACAACATGTAGAACAGCCTTCTTAACACAGGCCTACAATTAGTTCTCTCCAAACCGCATCCAAAGGCGATAAACCTGCCGACGGCGTGTACCTGGTATCTTCGTCCTTCGCTGAGTAGTTTTCCAACACAAACATCACATCTGAAAGGTCCGCGACCCTTCCACCAGTGACCACACATTACCATCCTTGCTGCTGGCACCTTTATCTGGCAAACGTGTGACGTCATTGGCTCTGGTTTAACGTCATTTGCATATCTCGGGTGGGTACACACCCAGACTGCGATTTGCATGTTTGGAAAAACCACCTTCTGGTTGTAGAAATTTCTACGTCGAGCAGTGTATTTCACTTTACATTGGAACAAAGTATTTAATTATGATACATGTGATACTTCATATGATACTTCATTATACACATCATAGGAGTACTTCACATCACCGTACAATAAATATTAGAAGTCACCGGTGATGAACTGGAAAAATGTTATATAGTAACCAATGTTACAAATCGGCTTAATATCTTGATCCATTAGAAATTCATCTGTTGAAAAAAATGCTGACTGATTAAGAATAGAAGAGCATTTTATTCTGATGACTAGTTTTGTAATTAACAAATGTGATGTAAAATAAATATGCAAAGTGGATTCCCTAACAGTAACGTCTCGTCTTTTGTCAAAAGATTAGCAGGATCTTCTATTCTTTGCATTGTTTCTTTTACGAACAGAAACCCTGCATTCATGAACAGTAAGCTATAAATGGGTTAGGCTATAATTTCGTAGATTACGTTTCAGGTATATTTCTGAATTAGTCAGCAACTTTTCACTTACATCAATCTCCAATAGATGTCGCTCTGTCTGTTCTGAGATAAAAGCTCTGAATCAACTTTTAAAGTGTTTGGATATACTCCCCTTCACACAGTGAAATGCTGTTTATTTCATTTCATTTATTGATCTTGCTGTTACATATTATTCTGAATAGTTAAGCATAAACATAAAAATAACATCAGGGAAGATCAAGGAAAACGCTTCGAGGAAACCTGACCAGCCTTGATCTCCCAAGGTTTAAGTCAAGACAACATTGATATAGCAGCAACAGAGTCAAAATAGGAAACAAATATGGAAATACACATCTAATCATGATTTGGAGTTAACAGCATAACAAGGGTACACTGAGTCTTCAATAATTGTTTAATTTTATTTCACACTCAACAAAAATTTATAGATTAACGGAAATACTATGCAAAATTCATAATCCTGAAAAACTCTGGTTATAATATCAGAAATAACATTTTAAAGTACGTCGGATGAAGATGTAAAGAACAAAAATTTTCTTTGGTTACACATTTTAATATCCTAGCATTTACCGAAAGTAAACTCACAGTTAAAAAACAGTAATGTTATCATGTTTCTGATCATGTTGGCTACCGAAGCAAATTTTCTCGTTAACTTGAGAAATGAGTATACATTGCCATGAGAATTGTGCAGATGTTTTAAATAATTTTTTTCACTTTATTCTAAATTTTAAGAGCATTTTATTAGTTCTTTACACTGATGATTAAAACATTTTTGTTAATGGTATGAATATGCATCATATATGCTTCTCAGCATATAGATGCAGCAAAAGAAAAACACAATACAATATCTTCTTGCCCAGCTACTGAAGAAATTCAATACTAAACACAAAATCGAAACGTCTGATGGGCATTGCACCAAGAAATCAGCAGTTCTCTGATTTCGTGTTCAGTCGGCCCTGTGATTTTAAATTAGCACGTCGTATTTTGAAAATGAACTTAAGATTGAGCTAGTTTATGTTTCATTCAGTATATATCCTTTAGTCGAGGAACACATTGTAATAATTGTTCCAAAATATTCCATTGACTCCTCATGTGTAACTCCTCGACTTCACTGCTGTCTGCATGATCACGTGTTCTGTGGAAAATACAAAAAACAAGCAATTTGCTTTAGTCGCGTTGTTGTTCCAACACCAATTCTTTGGGACGGCCGAGACATTCAAAGACAGAACTTCTATCCCTTGTGGAAACCTAGACTTCCGGATTTTGGACATCGATTCCTGGAATGAATGTCCTGCCTTTCACGATCTTGTGGCGATGTTTCTCATCCTACTGCGACCTAATAGAGTTGTGATATGGTGTTAAGAAAGGTACTCGAAGTGACCTTTGTCTTGCTTAATGCATTACGGTTCTCATACGTCGTGTTGTCTTCGCAGAAACTTTAGTAGGACCCCGGAATTTGAATACAGCTGTTATGTTCTCCAATGTGACTCTCATTCCCCATATCACGATAAAAGCGAGGCGTGCCTCACGTTTAACACCTATTACGGCCAAACTTTGCCCGGCAGGTACCAATTTTGGGGCAGACAAAGTACACACGCACGACGGTAGCACGAAAAAATTACGGATGGTTTTCGAGAAAGGAGGCGGTGCACCCATTTTCATTTAACTATTTGCCTTGGATCGAACTGCTTCAGTCCTCAATGTTTGGCCATGTTGATAGTATCTCGTACATTATACAGCATATCTCCTATGTTTTACCCAAACAAAATTTCAGCGATGGACATTAATATTGCAGGGTAGGACAAAATCTTTTTATGAGTGGTGTGTGTGCAAGAAATTCGGATTTAAGTTCAGTTGGAAACATGCCACTGAGTTTCCCAACCATGCATTATGAAACATTAAGAAATGTGCGAAAAATATTTCATGGGGTTGATTATGTGCCTTATGGAAAGAAATTCTTCAAATCGGAGTTTTAGAAACAGGAATATCGTAAAAAAATGAATGTGTTTTTTTCCTTAAAGAAGAAATGCCTTTCTTACTTTAGGAATGTGGGACGAATAGCTTTTTTTTGTAGTTTGCAGTATCCGCACAATTTTTCTTGAATCATGGTTTTACTCGCGTAGATGCGTCTCTAAATATGTTCAGAAGGAAACTATGAGCTTATTCTGAGCGGTGGAAAACTTTCCTTATAAAACATTGGAATGAATATGAAGACTATTTTTGAAAAAGGGAAGCTCTTCGTTCAATAAAGAATTTTCTGAAGTCGAAACAGTAGAAGGGCTAATAGCGGGAAAATGTATAATAGGTAATTTAGCTCCCTATTCAGAAGGTGTGCATTATGTTGAAAAATAAATTTTGCAAAGTATTCGACGTTTTGATAAGTTTGAGTCAAGCCTCTCTTTAATCTCACTAGAAATGACCATCCTAGATGCTCTTACGGATTTGTATAAGAAACAAAATACTGTAGTCACGGCTAAGTCTCACTGTCTATAGGAGTCTCAGTTTACGATCTCACCTCAGTAACTTCCACTTAGCGTGAATTCTACAGATCATGCTTTCAATGCAGCAGATGATCTCAGTCTTTTTAACATTTTAATCCCAGGATATATTACATTTAGGTACAGATTGACTGATACGCTATAGTTTTCTTTCATTGAAATTACACTGGCAGAGGGATGCACATACATCGTGTAAATACAAATTATAAATCTGAAACTCAGATGGCATTTTTCTTTCCCAAACACCCTAAAATAGAGTAAGGTCTAATTTATGACTATAAAACTAGTCCTTACTAAAACCCAACCCATCTCAGAACATTAATTCCACCACCCAAAGGGTGCAGAAATTTTATTTTATTGTAAAGTCCAAAGTCCAACACAGCATTAATGTTACGACGTACACACTGGATGTCGAGAAAAGGAAGAGCTCATATTTTCAATAAGCATAATAAGGGACACTACATAATATGCAGAAATATTAATATTATTCACATGTTCGGCACATGTGGCGCGCTCACCAAATTTTTAACATGAGTTTGAGCAGTCATCTTCATCAAATAAAATCTGAGATTTGAAGCAATGAGATATGCAAACAATACCTGCTAATATTTCTCAACGCCGTATAAAATTTAGAGGTGGTACTGCGTTTCTTATACGCTTTCAATATTACTTTTAAAAAGTTAACATTACAAAAAACGGCAGTTTTGATTGAAATTGAGGAGAGGGGATCTCTTTATCACGATAAGTTGCAATATGAAATACGAGAATAGATCATTTTTTTGTGTTTTTGCATTATGTACTCTTTGACTTTTTGAGCCAGCAAAAATTATATATAGAATAGAGAAAATACAACGTTAAAGAGATCAAACAAGCGAAATTTAAAACCATTCCTGATACACTACATAAGCCACATTACTCCACTCTATTACAACAAAAAACTGGGGCAACAAATGTGTACTTAAAAGCATTAGAGGAACTCACTGGACCAAAAAAATAGAAAAACCAAACCCCATGTCTTTTGGAAAATAATGGCCGATTTGAAAAATAAAAATAAATAAGACATACCTCACAGCACACAACCTTGCTGTACTCAAAATATGTACCTTTAGCTGCTACACATCTCTGCCAGGGAGTAACAAGTGCTTTAATATTAGCCAGGTAGGGAGAAATCTGGCATCCTGGATGCAAGAAAATCCTGGAATGGAATTTCGGCATCCTCACGGTTTCTGCAAGTTCTTTGCTTGAGATAATTAGTAAAATGAATGACAGGTAGAAATAGGTAGGTGCTAAATCAGGCGAGTAGTCTGGATGTGGGAGTGTTTTGAACCTTATTTCATTTAGTTTCTGTTTCGTCATTTGTGACACGTGTGGTCTCGCGCTATCATAGGCGAGGATATGACCCTTTCTGTTCACCAAAGATGACTGTTTAGTCTGGATGTGGAAGGGTTTCGAAACTTATTTCGTTTAGTTTCTGTTTCGTCATTTGTGACATGTGTGGTCTCGCGCTCTCATAGACAAGGGTAGGATCCTCCCTGTTCACCAAAGATGACTGTTTAGTCTGGATGTGGGAGGGTTTCGAAACTTATTTCGTTTAGTTTCTGTTTCGTCATTTGTGACACGCGTGGTCTTGCGATATCATAGACGAGGATATGACCCTTCCTGTTCACCAAAAAATGCCTGTTTAGCCTGGATGTGGGAGGGTTTCGAAACTTATTTCATTTAGTTTCTGTTTCATCATTTGTGACACGTGTGGTCTTGCGATATCATAGACGAGGATATGACCCTTCCTGTTCACCAAAGGGGACTGTTTGGAACACAACGTCTGGTGCATTCCGTCAATTTCTTCAGAGCATATGACAGAGGTAACAACTTTATGGATAATAATAAATGATAAATATTAAAAGTGAAAATAAAATTTACAAATAATAATTTTAAAATGCTTTCATGCAGGCTGTGTTGCTCAACAGTTCACCGATGAACATGTGACATTATCTCTCCCGAATAGCATTTTCCTCTTTTTGTTTTTTCCTCAAGGTTCGATTAAAATATTTCTAGGTAATAATTCTTCACAATATTTACCGAATGCATATCAACTCAAATTCATCTCAGTAAGTTTCTTTAAATTTTTTCTGGAATTTTTTTAGAGCTGTTACTTTATCATTTCTTAAATGCGGCTATAACTTTTTTTAATGCCTTTAAAAAAACTTCGACACTGTATCAAGGATTTGTTCTGTTGATAGACAGTATTAAAGTCTTCATATCTCCTCTCCATCGAGTATAATTCTGTGTCAGGTAGTTTTAATCGTACATTTTCTCTTTTGCCTCATGAAATGTCTCTTTTTCTAAGAACTGAATGCAGAATTCCGATGTAATCTTTATTTTTCATTTTTCTTTCGTTTGCGTCTGAAGAGCAGCGAAGACATTTAAACACAGTTTTGCTCAATTGCTGTTCCTTGTCTGTATCTCTAACCTCCGATTTTCACTCGAAAATTTATTTTAATAACATAGAGAGAGAAAGAGCATCTGCTTATATTTCATATATGTTTTCATGTAAAGGAATTTTGCTTTCTCCTGAACTTAAGAAGTTTCTTTATCAACGACTGATCGCGTATCCAAACTTTCCTAATAAGTAAACAAACCCAAAGATTATCATTTTAGCACATGAAGTGAAACTGCGATTTGTAGCACATCTACGAAAATGGTTGGCGTAACACCAAATATATGATCAAAGATAAGAATGGCGTAAAAACGTGTTTTAACTACCATCTTTGTCGTGAAAGAATCCTGAAGAATTTAGTTACTCATATTTTGAAATTATTATAAACAGAAATACGTAGCAATGGCCTTTAGAAGAATATTTTTCCATATGGAAAGTACGAAAATATATTGTGTGAAATATGTTAAGCCATAACAAAGCCATACCGAAATAAAATAATTAAACAAAACGGATATCTTCGAAGATAGTTTTTTGGTTCCCAGTTTAAAGGGCAAACTTATTAGAAAGCCATATGTAATCGAATAAATACAATTTCTGTTTATTGTACAAAATTTTTTGATTCGCAAAAGTTGTGTGCCCTTTTTTAGAATAACCCTACCTTGGATTTTATATCTAGGAGCTCTTGATAACGGACATTAATTAGAATTTTCAGTTACTTATGGAAAAATAAATTTATATTAAGAAGAAAATCAAATAAAATCTGTATTATCCATGTATAATGGCATACGTTAAGTAAACGACTTGTGCAAGGCTTCTTTTTAAAATTTCTGTTGAAAGTCAAGTTCATTCCGAATCAGCCTCAGATAGGGTCCTTTACGATGCGATGCAGTGAAGGCATATTTTGGAGACTCGCGCATGCCTTAGCTAAGTGAAGGTAGATAATTGGTTTCGAGAGTTGGATTACATATGGTTACTATTAGTCTTGAATTCTATTGTGGTAACTAAAAGAAATCGTTCGATTGCTGAGTCTTTTCTTGCTAGAAAAACGTGGCTATTCAAATATATACAAATATGTTGTCAAGATGCTATAATTTGCTCTAAACGTTTTACTGATGATGATTATGAACGGATTTCAAATACGAATTACTGGACTTCCATCGACTAAGCACAAAAGACCGAAATCATATGGCATTCCGTTCATGAATCTCCCGTGTAGTAATATTTTTGTTGCATATGCCCATGGTTGCATAACCGAAATTTTAGCGACTTTCTAAATAAAATTCAATCACAATTTCTATCCGAATTTCTAGAAATGCTCCTCATTTCGAGGTTGAAATGTAAAATGGAAATAGGTAACAATGTTGTGAATGAAAACATCTCGACTACATTTCCGTAGCGTAAAGAATATCGGAATAGAGCAACGGTATTTACTCAACAAACCGCTCGGCTTGATCTTAGCGCGAAATAAAGTGCTTGCAGTTAAGAAATCCTGTGATTTTAGAACAGGTTGAATTTTCGACTTCTACTTGCTATCCCTTACAGTTCAGAAGCTAGTATTTATTAAACTGAATTTAGTAATCATGTAGATACTTATGCTATTTTTTAAATTTTCTGAAAAACAAGGAATTAAACAGCTTCCTCTTTTCAGGATTGCTTGTTAATTACGAAAAAACTTAGCACACTATTCTGTGTTACCTATGTTACATAGTGAAATATTGTGACTTCACATTGCTTGATATTGCGACATAAATAAATGATGAGGGTTTCAATCGTCATTTTTCAATTAACATACGTCGAACCCTAACCGTGAAATACACACCTTACGTTCATTTTGCAAAAACTCGTTTCACTTGATTTCTAATGTTTTTTTTCAAACCTGTACAAAATTCAATATTCTGTACCAAAAAAAAAATGATTAATTGAAGTTACTGAAATGTGATACATGTTCATGACCCCATTACATCTGGGACGCCTACATAAGTGCGTGCTTTCTTTCACCAGGTGGACCATGCCAGAAAGATTGAACATCCAAAGAATAACTTTACACTTTTCGTATATTACGTAATGTTATAAGATAACACTTAATATCAAAAAAGAAAAAAAACTGTTTTCATCTTTCGATTTTTACACAAGATACCAAGAAATCAAAAAAAAAATAATAAGAGTTTTTATGGTAAACGGAAATATTGTTTTTAAAATTTTACAGATAGAACGTATCAGCTGCATAAGTGGTGATTCATTACCACTTAAAATAGCCAAGGATTACGTTATTAGATACAGATGAGATTATCATTGAGCCCTGCTGGACTGTACTACTACTAAATGATGTGGTATTCTTGAATATAGTGCACAAGATACACTTGTGATGGCGATATGAACACCAATCGTTATAGTAAAGAACAGTTATCCCGTACGGTTCTGTAAGAGCAAGGCCTCTCATTGCATTAACCTTTTAACGACCTTGACTCTAAAATCTAGTATCACTCTAAATACTATAAATCGCGAAAATGTCTGTTGTTTCACTTCTTTGCTTAAACAGACTGGCGAGGTCACCTGCTGATCCCTCATAGGTCGCGCAAATTTAAAGAAACCCTAACATTAGGAAATCTGACTCACTTTAGACAGGCGTTTCGGGCAGCTATGGTCATTTGTATGTACGGGCGTTTGGGCGTTATGGTCTTTAATGGGTTAACAACCATTTTGACGTTACGCATAATATGCTTAAAAAACAAACTGCCATTGAAAGTCTTTGTTTACCTTATATCGTTTTAGATTTTATAGATGTGGATCATTTTTTTCCGTGTGTTCTCCCCGAAAAGTTGTACGATGTTATTCAAACCCTCAGCCAATTCAGACGTTTCGTTTTCGCAGATGAAAGAAATTTGTTTTGTAGCACTGACAACGGAAGAGCTATGGTAGGTGTTCTTCCTACCATCAGACTGAGATCTTCACCAAAAGTTTCATATAGAGGCCTCACAGACAGGCGAATGTCTCGTAATTTCTTTCTAAGATTAATATATTGCCCCAGTGTTTGCTTATTATTCAACAGTTTTCATAAAACATGAATTCGTATCTTAGTTTTCTATTACATTCATGCCTTTAATATTTACAAGTGAGTCGCCTTTTTTGTCATTAAAATTACAGAGTGCACTATATTATCTTAAAAATTAATTTTATTTTCATTTAATCGCCATTGCAATATGAAAACCAACTCTAAAATTAAGGTGGACGTCAAGTAATTTTGCTTCCTATACTTCCAATGGAAAAACTTCTGTACATATTTTCTTCACAATTAATGCGTTCCCAAGGATGAAAATTTGAACATCGATTAAAATAGCTTCATTTTATAACTTGGAATACTTAATATTTTCTATAACATAACCATAATTATGCAATCCAACATTTGTTTGTCTACTGACGTCATCAAAGTACAGGTCGCGCCATCTTTTTTCTGGTTTCAACACCACCAAAGGAAAAGTTATTGACTTTTAATATAATTATGGTTATGTTTTAGAAAATATTAAGTATTCCAAGTTATAATTTGAAACAATTTTAATCGATGTTCAAATTTTCATCCTTGGGAACGCATTAATTGCGAAGAAAATGTGTACAGAAGTTATTCCATTGGAAGTATAGGAAGCAAAATTACTTGACGTCCACCTTAAAAGCTCAAAAAACGCCTTTTAGGAGGCTTCTCAATAGAATCATTTCATATTCGTCTCGGTAACATTAGGAGTTGATATCATATTTGCTGCTATTTGGTACTTGCTCAAATGTCACAATTAAACTCCTTTGTATGGCTCTCTTGCCAGCATAATCGTTTAAGCATGTGGAATATTTTTTCTCTCGATGTCATACCTAAAGTTCTTGAATTTTTTAAATGGAATTTCATAGCGTTTTTCCCGCCGGAAATAAAACTAATATTTAAATCATGAATCAAAGTCTTGAATGCGTAACATCAATTGTTATTTACTACTATACGACAAGCAAATTTAACAGAAATCATAGTTAATTTAAGAAAAGACAACTGTACGTTTTTAGACAGATAAAACCGCATAAACGTTTTATGCATGAAACGCAAACTGTAACTAATCTTAAACATATGGAAATTTGAATGTGGTTGAGACTGATTTTGACTTCGTTTTCAATCAAACAGGGCGAATAGTCACACGTACGTTCTGGTTGGACAAGATAGTAACATACGAAATGTGGCTGTTGATATAACATCAGTTACAACGAAAAATACTCAACTCTCAGAAGACAACGATGAGTTTAGAATGAAATCTTGAATCAATTAGGTTTTCAAAGATATTGAAATTTGTCAAGTGAAGAATACATTCTAGAATTCATATTAACACAATCAAGTTGCAGGTCCTTTCAATTTTTTTCCTCCCTTGTGTTCGGAAACAAATAAGAAAGTACAGCAAGCAAAGTGATTGTGAGAATTGTTGAGTATCTGCCGTTTGGTGAATGGAAAATGTGCAGTCAACTGAGAAATATAATGAAGATTAAGAATGGCAGGGAACAACACATGAATTTTTCATTCATTTGAAAGATGTGAGAGATTGTTCGCCACGAGAGGAGAGTCTTGCTTGAATCACTTCTGAATAAGTGTGCAACAGAGAATAGGGGACATCCACTATGTTCCACAATTTATCAGGTTCCACTTCGCCCCACAACGCAAGTGCTTTAGAACCACATCATTATATTCAGTGAGCACAGTGAGACAAACTGGCGTGATTGGATGCAAATCCAATTGACATTCATATGAACGAGCTTGTGTAAGTCAGAATTTTACCAAAATAATGAATACACTCCCACGAATGAGTGACCATTTCCATCGCTACCGGGTAAACAACATTACGGAATGCGATTTCGTAATTGAACCACTCTGTTAGAAGGTAATTTTTTTCCCTGCGACATTTGAGAACTTCACATTGTCACCGAAAATTGACAAACGTTTTAATGAGGCATTTTGTAGCAACATGCAGTAGGAACTTCCATTTTTTGCGACACTCTCGAAGTCGATACGTTTGAATTTTGCCGTGATCAAGCTTTTACTAGAAGGTAGCTTCATAATGAATTCATTTCTGCATTTTTAAGGACGTCTTTCTTGTGTAGCAATTTGGACCTTGTATAATTTCCCTAAGCCTTCTCAGTTAAAGATTCTGTGATCTAAGATTGTATAGGTGGTGTATGTTAAGTGTTCGAACGGAATGTTTTCGAACTTTTAATAGCAGTCGTATAGAACTTTGTTTCCGCGGAAATGTAGGAAGTAAACAATGCAGAAGAATATTTTCGCTGTTACGACGGAAGAAACATGATGGATATTTCATAATGAGTAACGTATACGCATTATCGGTTTTCATTCGTTTTGCTGAATTCCATATTTATCGGTCCACTAAATCTTCAGCAGTCGTGGTAACTAACTTCCAGCAAAAACAGCTAAAAAGTAACTGAGAAGAAAGCTTCGCTGCCGATTAAAGATGAACGACACAAAGATACACTTTGCAGAGCTCTTCTTAATTTTCTTATCATTCCGAGTTAAGAATGTTTAATTTAAAAAATTGTAATCAAGGCTTTGCTATTATATTAATATGTGAATTTCACTTCACTAATGAGCATCGACTAATTTTAAAGTACTGGACAACTCAGCGATGCCTGTTTTTTTGTTCGAAATCAGTGTTTGGATAATTTTGCGCACGTCTGAGTAAATTATCAATGGCATTGCTTTGATTCGCTTTTAAACGCAGTAGCATTTTTTCCAAAACGGTTTACTCACCATGTTACTTAAATTACACTTTCAATTAATGTTTCTAATTCGCATTTATTTAATTCTAATACAGTGAAATTTCTTAATAGGGGTCAATGCTCTGCTGGTAAAATAACACTGCTCTCCGAAGGTGGATGTTTTCGTAGGCTGGCCAAATTAAATATTTCTGTCTCCGTCTCGTTTTGACAAAAGCAGAATAAGTGCACAAAACTGGTGCACAAAGAAACTGGTAGGAGCGCTTTTCAAAAATGCTAAATAAAGATCCATATAACAGTATTATAAATAAACCATGCTGTAAAGAAATTGAGGAAAGCAGTATCACACGTCAGCCGTGAAACAGACATTAGAAATTACAAGCTAAAATGATATGGTTAACGTCGACTATAGGCAAGAAAAAATATCCGACAATGAAGTGCAGCTGAAGAGCTACCAGACCCACAGATAGCACATCGATAGACATCGCTCCCAACTGGTAGCTTTACAATCACCAATAGCTATCAAGCAGCTTTCGGGGGCACTCAAACATGCACGTTAGTCGGATTTCGTAAATCATAGAACTAAATTTTCCATCCTTTCTTTCACTTAAACAAATTATTGTATCTGCCGAAACTCAACGAGATATGCTAAGGTTACAGTTCCTTAAACAACATAAACGTCCCTGTTTTATTCCTACAACAGAAGTACCGAAGGAACTACGGGACAAGATGTTCGTTTGATATATTCACAGATTGAATCGGTCCGCTCTTATGAAGTTTCTTTGTTTTAATTTATCGTTAATGTTAGTTCTACGGCAGCTAATCTGTACCAAAATCTGCCGGTCCTCCGAAGTATGCGCGCGCGTTGATGGATGTTTCACTGTATAACTGAAATCTTTTCAGATTAAAGAGCTGTATTGAAGAAATTCTTTAAAATTTCATATTTGCGAAACTATTTCTACATCTAAACTCCTGTGTTACCCTTCTTACTTTGCAAGCGACAGCTCAAGAAGCGTAAGCAACACAAGGCAAAATCAAGGACAATCAAATTAAGTGTTTTAACTGCTTTGCAAAGGGCAACTCAAAAAGTGTTAGCTACCCAAGGTAAAAGCAATAACAGTCAAATTAAAGGATTTACTTGCTTTGTAAAGTGTAGCACAAGAAGCGTAAGTCACCAAAGGCGAAAGCAATGAAAATCAAATTAAAGTATTTACTTTCTTTCCAAAGGACAGCAAAAGAGGCGTAAGTTACGCAAGGCAAAAGGAATGGCAGTTAAATTAAAGGATTTATTTGCTTTGCAAAGGGCAACCCAAGAAGCGTAAGTTACCCAAAGCCAAAGCAATGACAGTCAAATAAAAGGGTTAACTTTCTTTGGAAAGGGCAGCAGAAGAAATGTAAATTATCCAAGGCAAAAGCAATTTAAAATAAAATGTAACACCGTTCCACGAAAAAATACATAACATTTATTTTACTGAACATTTCTTGTTCAAATAAATTCCAAAGTTAAAAACAAATTTAGAAGTGAACTAAAATGGTTTATTATTTGTTTATACTGGATCAAGGTAGTGAATGTGGATGAGACACGAGCTTACTGTAGGTTTGCAAGACACATATTCGTGCGCATCACTGTGATTTAATGGACCACATGCAAATAAATGAGCATAATAACACTACACCATTATTCGACCGTATGAGAGGTCTTGAAACTTATTGAACGTAGGCTATATGTCTTTTTATCATTTTTTCTTCTGAAATTTCCTGAAGATCCTGCGGTCCATTCGATTGGCCCCCGCGGACAACCACTTGTCCGCGGACATTTAAAAAATATTTCCTAGAAACACGGACTTCACTCAGAAATTGCTAAGTAGATTTCATGTCTAATTGAACATTTTTAATTTGAACACATTTGTTTCCGCGGTGGTTGTTTTTAAACAAGTAAAAGGTAAAGCCTTCCTTTTGTATTCTTTCACAACTAGCATTAACAGTTTTGGAAACAAATATCATAGAGCAGCATTTCATCTCACAGACTTTTTAATTCGTAGGGTCACGTCACACCTACCAGAGATTGTAAAATAAATCCAAGAACCGCATTCTGACAGTTATCATACTTTTAAAATCTTAAATTATCAAAATAGATTATTGAAACACTTCAGCGTCTTGCATATCAGGTGGTTGCTGGTGAGAATACTTAACCGGATTCTTCAAATTGACCAAAAAATATTTAACAAAACAATTACAAAATAACAGAATGTAGAACATATCAGTATACATAACTTTTCAAGGTAGTGGTTAAGCCTAAAGTTTCTAACTTCATACGTTGGATATTTTATGGTTGGACTTAAAAGGTTATGGTAGCAATGATTGTATGGTTCGACACAAAATGTTAGGCATTTGACCTATGACCAGATAATAAGTCCACCACAAAAGTTTGGAAAATTCGTTCTTAACAGCTGCTTTGAGAACGCTGCTATTAAGTTTGCTATATTACTACACGAAACAAAAGGAGAGATAGTACTCTACAAGCGTTTAGAAATTGCACAGTTTGGCGATTTTTTTGACGAAACTCTTGCAGGTCTCAAAATGAAATGCAGGCTTCTGCCAAAATTTAGGTAATTTACCTGCATACAGTGCTCTATATCAAATGTCACAGAGAAAAAAACATATCATTTTGATAGGATCTTTTATTCTGAATTCAAATACGGTGTTAGTTTTTTTTTCTTTTATGCGAGATATTTTTGTAAAACACAATAGGAAGAATGTGCCTTGACGTAAAATTATAAACTGCATTTGAATTTACATTCTGTCATCTGAACTTGTATTTTCAATACTTTTAAATCACGAAAGATGATAATTTTTTCTGTATCATTAATTTATTTTGCTTCTGTCGCTCCAGAAGCAGTTACCACATCAGTACTACAAATAGCGATATGGAAACAGGCAGCCATTTGAGCTGTATATTTTTCATACATTTCTCACTGAAAAGGGACTTTGTTTTTCAGCACTTGAAATTATCTTTGATTATGTTATGGAACAGCGGTGACGTACATGTAGTTATGTAATTAAATAGGCAGTGAAAACATTATAGTAAAATAAAATAGATATGAGTTCAATGTTCTGTTGGGCAAGTACATCTTCTTCTTCAGTGCCTCCACAGCCCGGTGTGGGCCCTAACATTCGAAAGAAGTATTTTTGTGAGATTTCGCAAAGGTGTTGTTTTATAAGGTACGGTATGTAACCCAGCGCCCAACTCCCAACCGGGAGGACCTAGGGGCATGCTACGTCCAGGACTGACTTCAGAGGAATCCATCTACGCAGCCGAGTTCCCTAAACACAGCGAGTCTGCAGAAAACACCAGAAAAACTAAAGCGTAGGTGGCCTGCAGGACCGGGATTCGAACACGCTTCAGAAACTTCAGCCTCTCACAAAAAGTACAGCGACTTTAAAAACCGAGCTATGCCGGATATGTTGTAAAGACATCAAACAAGAAAGGGGGCCACCCCACTTATTTTGGAACCTTTTGCCGCATATAAACAAGTAAGGTACCGTTGGAAAGGGCTCGTAGGAAACTATCACATGATGCGAAGAAGCATGCTAATTAAGCTAATTAACATGTTAATTAGGTCACTAACTCCGAATTTTTCCATATAAAGCATGTGTTACAATATTTTATGCGCATTTTATTTAGCACATGAAAAAAAACCTAAATCTTAAATATCGTCTAAATCGGATGATTCATAGCGAAGATATTTGCAAATAAAGTTAGAGGGACCACTCATAAATCTGCATCTGGGAAACTCACCTCGAATGATTTTTTCCCTACAAGAACAGCAATAATGCTGGAAAGTATGCATCTTGCCTGAAATCTCCGACAAATTGAATACAGAGTACAGGTTAGCACAGGATCATGTCCATAATCTGTACAATAACTTGGACACAACCCATTTAGGGACGGGGTTCATTTGTCTTGTTGTTTTCTTTATAATAACTTAATTTATTCGTGCTAATGATTTGAATTAGTGTTAGAGTAAACATTATATATATTTCTAATAATCGAAAACTCGAATTTGTGCAAGCTGAAATTTGTTTCGAACATTCTTGTTTCCGACCATTACATTTTCTCGGGGCACTGTGTACTCACTTTTCACTGAAAGGTTGTTTCATAATAGAAAATTGAAGCAGAACCAGCATATCTCTTTTCTAAGCATCTTTTGTGAAAAAGTTCGTTATAATGTTACTGGTTTGTCCGTCCGACAGTCTGTGGACATCATATCTCTGCAAATATTAGTCCAATTTAAAAAAATCTTTTTGTGTTAGAAAGCTTGAAATGTGCGAATGATGATCCTTTATTTCTGTTTTTTTTATGATGAAGAATTTCGCCTCTAGATGACGTAAGTAAGTATATCGAATTCCAAATATATTTTATTCCGTATATTTGCTTCTAAACACCCGATTGAAAATATATAGTTTTACCTTTAAAATCCATTTCGAGCGAAGATTATTTTAGCTATAATCACTTTTCCAAATTAAACACTGATATTCCGCTAGGGGGCGCCTAACTCAACTGCGTTTTATCAGATATAAATTCTACTAAATCTCTGATTGAAAAAATTGTTTCTGCTGTGGATGCAGCTACACATGGGAAATAATTTGCATATGACAACTAATTTTTTGGTAAAAAAGGTTTCGTCACCAGGGGACCTAACATTTAATTTTTTGCATCTGATGTATTTACAGTAAAATCTGTCCTAAAATCTCGATTGGAAAAATTCGTTCTTGGACCGATACCATTCACATCTATAAACCTTTTCGGAAAATATTCTTCTTAAAATAGTGAACGGTTTACCCTTAAGGAAGAGTAAATGTACGTCCTATTCTTGTCAATATCTCAGCTTCTAAGAGTCCGATTTGTAAATTTCCACCTTTGATGGATAGAGTTCCTTGAGCGAAATGATTTTCATATAAATTTAAAATTTTCAAGCAACCCATAGACTTTCAGCTGGGTGGCGATTGGATAAATTGCGTTTCTCCGATATATATGCTTCTGAGATTACGATTTGAAAAATTCTTCCTGTATCACATACAGCTCCCGATTGAAAATGTTTTGCATAACATTTCTAATGTTTGGTAAAGAACGGTTTGGACAGCAGGGAGTGTAAGGGTTATTTTCTGGTTCTGATGTACTTGCGGCAAAATCTGAACTCCTGAAAACTCGATTGAAATTTTTTTCGTAAACCGATACCACTCACATAGAACCTTTGCAGAATACTTTCTTCGTAAAATAATGCACAGTTTTCCCGCCAGAAAGCGTAGCGTATATCATATAGTTGTTGACATATTTGCTTCTAAGGGTTCGATTTGAAGAATTATTTCTTTCTTGGAAAGCCTTTCCCCTGCGAAAGTTTTCTCATATAATTTCAAATTTCTCTTAAGGCGCAAGTCTGCCAACAGAGGGTCTGAGCTCACATTTCCTTTACAGCAATATCTGAGGGACTAAAAGCCCGACTGAGAAATTTCTTTCTTCGGTCAAATACTACTAACTATGCAAAATCCGTGTGCGTATTTTCTTCCCAAAATATTGTATAATTTCGCCCCTAGGGGATACAAATGTTTGATTTGTTGTCAACAATATCTCTGCTTTTACATGTGCAATATAAAAAAAAATTATTTCAACACCGGAAGCCATTTACTTTGTAGAAAACGTTAGTCTAGAATATAAGGAATGTTACAATTCACAGTTCTTTCGGTAGGTTGTGTTTGTGTAGTTTTGTTTGCAGCTGTATCTTCGCTTCTAAACACCCTATTGAGAAGTTACTTTTTTTACATTATGCCATTCACGACAACAGGGATGTGGACCATTATCCTCTCGAAAAAATGCACAGATTTCCCGTTATATGGTGTAATGGTCAATAAATTTCTCTTTTTTGTCTCTATTTCTGTTGCGGGAGTCGTAGCAAAAAAGTAATTTTTCTTTGCAGACTTTTTTCCTCAGGAGACCTTTTTACATGAAAAATATTTTAAGACTGTTTTCAACATTTCCATTATGCAGAATTCTTCCGCTAGAAGGTGCAAAGTTATTTCACGTTTCTTTCTGTATTTGTTCTTTTAACTGTTCGATTCGAAAACCTGTTTGTCTTCGATATCCTGCTATGAAAAATTTTATGTGCGCCTTTCGTAAATTACAAAACCTTTACGAATCAAAATATGCACCGCCTTTACCAATCACTTTCCACCATCTGTCGGGCAGCTGACGAATTCCAGCCATGAAGAATACTTCGTCGCGTGATGAAATAAAGTCGGAACACACTTTTGTACTTCGTCACATGTCCGAAACCGTAAGCACACAAATCATGTTGCATCGATCGAAACATATGATAGTCTGAAGGGACTATGTCGGGACTATACGCCGGGTGCCCCTAAACGTCCCAGCCAAGCGTCAATAACGTTTCCTAGATCGATTTCGTGACATACGGCCTAGCGCTGTCATGTAGCAATTTCACGGGACGCAAGCCTTTGCCTGTGAATGGACGTTTCGAACAGATTTGGTGGTTCAATCGCAGCAATTGTTGTTTGTAGCGATCAGAAGCAACGGTTTGACCCTATTAGAATAGTTCATAATAGAGCACACCCTTCATATCCAAACAAATGCACAGCAGAACTTTCTTGGAGTTAATATTTCGTTCAGGTTTCAAAAGTGTTACTCCACAGGGATCTACCCAGTGTTGTTTGCGTTTGGAATTGTCGTACCATATTCACTCTTCATCACCCGTAACGATTTTCTACATGAAAGGCTTTCTATGTTTATTCAGCAGATTCAAAATCTTCATGACACGCTCATCCTTGTTCTTATGGCTCAGGTCATGTGGCACCCATTTTTCTTCCCTCTAAATATTGCCCACTGAGCGTAAACCATTGGAAATGGTTTGTTGAGTTAGTTTGTTTTGCGTTTGAGACGGATCTTCATCCAGCAATGATTGCATTTCCTCATGTGCTACCATCTTCGGGGCGTCTCTACGTTCTCGGTCGCTAACATCAAAATCACCTGCTTTAAACCGTCTAAACCAAAACCCACACGTGTTTTTCGATATAGTAATTTCCCGCAAAGCAGAACAGATCGATGCATATCCTTTTGCAGCACTTTTTCCTTGATGAAATTCGTAACGAATGTAGTGTAGAATACGTGCAGTATCGCCTGCCATCTTTCATCTATCGATGTGCAAATGTGTTTGACTGTTGGACAAACTTCTGTGTCACATTTTATAGTCTGGACCAGTTAAGGTCACGTGAGAACAACACCGGGGAATGTCGGATATGTAAATTAGCGGTATACGCCACGGGAAAACGCCTTTAAAACGTATTTCTATACCTAATAAATAAAAAATATAACTTTAAATACGTATAAAACTGTATGCTGCTTGTCATTGGTCACGTATTACGAAAACCAGCTGAAAAGTCCACATTTGAGCCGGACACAGCCACACGTAAACAAGGAGTCCAAATACATGGTCGAAATTCGGGCAGGAGATGGTTCGACCTAATGAAATGCAGCTGCAAATGTAGTTTATGCTGTACTCTGTTATATATACCATGGAATGTACAAGGACTGGCGCTAATGTTAAACAACTGAATGGATAGCAGATGAATATCTATGTGCACCAAATGACACATGACGTGTTTGATGCCAAGTTTCACGTAACCAAAACCCACTGTTTAAGTACATTAGTGCATTATTGCAGTTAAAATGATGCAGACGCTTGAGCCATGCCCTACTTCGATCATTTCTTTTCTAGTTGTCCGTAGTATTTTGGAATGTATAGAACATCAATGTGTTCCGACATTGATGAGGAAAGGTTGACAACTCATTTGGAACACCTCCAGAAAGTAATTCTGAAAAATGCGTTTGCAGTGTGTTACGACAGTGTTCCATGCTTTTCCACGTAGTATTACGAATGTGTTATGTAAAAATATTGTCTTCTATCATACAAGTAAAATGTTTTGTGGAGAGAGCATTGTTAAAACATGCAGAGAGCATCGATAACACATAGACATACGGAACACTTTTAAAACGTATGAGAAATGCAATGATCACTCTTTTTTTAAATGGCGTTCACAAAATTCTACAAAAGTGTGCGATACATTCCAAGTGATTTGTTACTTAGTTTTTTCCTCCTGAAAAACTCACTTTGCTTTCATATAGTTACCGGGCTTAACACACGAATAAATGGGAACCTCTATGTCTTGTAATTTAAATTTGCACCTCTGATATTAGTTCCACGTGACAATCTAAAACAATATAATTTTCTTTGTTTGAACGTATGGACGCTTGTCCTATTTTGTCGCGTACAGCGCACGTGTGTACCACTTTGCTTTTTTGTCATAGAAACACAGAACAATTTTTACAGCTTCTGGTGTGATGCCACCTTATCAAAATCATTCTGACATGACGTCACAGATGCATTACGTCCCAAGATCAAATCTTTTGAAGCAGAAAAACGCTGCGTCAGGAATTTTGCATCTACTTTGTCGTTCATAAACGACATATGGAATTTTTCTTTTGGATTCCTATCGTATGAAATTTAATTTTAAACTTTCCATTGCGAACCTAAATTGTTTATTTTAGATTGTCAAACCAGTTTCTTTTCTCATTTAAGTCTAAAATTTGACAGTTCTAATACAGTAAGTAAGAGTGTCTTTTTATTATTGCATGCATATACTGAAGAAACATGATTAGAAACTTTCTGTTTCCTTTTTCCTTAAACTACGACATTATCAGAATATAATTCGATTCTTTTCGCAGAGTATTACCAGATATTATTTTGTTTATATTTGTAGAAGAAATGAAAAAAAAGAAAAAAGGAAAGAAAAAAAAAGCATATTTTTTGTGGTTCTGCGCATGAACTACCATAATATTTTTGCATTTGCAACTGCAGAGTTCTAAAATTCCGAAAATACTTTTATTATTTTAACACTTTTCTGCTATCTAGCACTAGCAAGAACAGGAGAATGTAACTGCTGGCCATCAGCGGGATTTTTTTTTTTGCAGCATACTTGAAACAATGCGCGCTTTAAGACCACTATGTTAAATTAATATGAGAGGTTTTAAAGAACGGGAATCACTAAAAAGGATTGCTTTCAAATGATTTCACCGAAAAATGTCGGAAATATTATTATACAACTGGTTGTTGTTTTTGTTTTTCATATATTTCATGAGCTGCCTGTAGAAACATCTGATGAATAGCGAACAAATACTGGGGAAATGCGCGCGGTTGCCGATGTTGATTGTTGAATCCCTACCTGAACCGGTAATGTTTTTTTTTCTCTCCAAAGAGTATAACTGTCTAAAAATCCGAATTTCTAGGCGTAGAATAGAAATAAAACTTTCAAGTTTTATTTCTATTCTACACAAAGAAATTTAAATTATTAGTATAGTTATACTTTTTGAAGCATAATCGGTGTACGGTTCCTATTTATTGCTTTCTTTTTAAAAATGAATATACATATTATTTTTTAATTGCTTTCTTTTATTTCATTATTGCAATGTTTATGAAACATACTTTCACAGTTGGACATCACAACAAAAACAAAAACAATATATGAATAATAAAAATTACACATCTTATTTTCGGCCGTTATTATTAACGGGCTTTCACCTAGTCAATAACAATTGATTTCTAACATTGATACTGGTTTCTGTAGTTCACTGAGACATATTTAAATAAAATCTTATTTCTGCGAAAGTTATCTGGCCACACATTCGCCTACTGAAATGTAGGGTGACATCTAGTTTGACCTGAAGCTAGAATTAAACTAACTGTAGCTCTGCTTAGGTATTCCCTGTATTTTAACCTGAGGAGACAGAGCAGTAGACATATTCTGCGACATTGTGGGACACGAATAATATACAAGAGTCAGCTACGTAACTAATAAAAATGATTAAATATTTCAGTTCACAAACTACGTCGTAAGTTAAGTTATACTTGTACAAAATTATTAATTTATAATGTTCATAATTAAAAGTTGTAATTTTTAATTTAATCGTATGACTGATTCCGCATCCCATGGTTTTCTTCCTTGCAACTAAAATCAGTATCACGTAGAAACACTTTCTCCTAAGTGTTTTCAAATACTGCTGGGTAAACTGTTTCACAGTAACTACAGGAACATATGCTTTTTTATGCACGGCCCCTTAATCGATGTATGCTTGAGTTTTCTCTTATATCTCATTAATGAGATATGGTCACAATTCATATTTTTTGATTATCATATTCCATAATTTATAATTCTCTTAATATACCAGTTCTGTTCTCGCATAGCGGCTCATATTATCCGAGTATCTTTGTGCCTTACTGTTGCAACACCAAATCATTGTATCTGTTCTCGATTAAATGATACAAATCCAAATCGAATTAAACAGTTTAACATTAGCGGCATCTTTTTTCCGTAGCTCAGGTCGATTTGTGTGAAATTTGGATTTTAGGGGTTTTACTGTGTGCTGAATAAAATGCGCGTGAAATATCATACCTCTTTTATGGAAAATTTCGGAGATAGAGAGCTAATTAGTATGGTAATTAGCCTAACTAGCATGTTTCTTCGCATCATATGATAGTTCCCGTCGAGTCCTTTCCAACGATGCCTTATTTGCTCACATGCGGCTAACGGTTCCAAAGCTAAGGGGGTTGGCTCCTTTCTTTTTTGATGTCTGTACATACATACATTCTTTAAGTTTAACATTGTTAATGTCATTCTATTCGGTTTGTATAAATGCCCTCGCAAAACAGCCAAATTGTATTTAAAACGTGCGTCAATGCACATGTCATCAAATGCCAACATTTTCGTAAGAAAGCACATATGATCGAATGAAAATATGTTGTTTAAAAATTTCCTAGCGTTGTTCCGAATACGATTTAAATTAGCTCTTCCGTATTGGAATGTCACACCAAATGTAACTTGTATTAAGTGACTAATACAAAATCCATAGTAGTATATAACTTACATACGTATTTATTAGTTAATAGACAGAGAATTTAGATTTAAATTACCTTCAGGTTTAAAATAATAATCACTTCTGCCAAATCGATGGCTAAATTTGGCTATTTAAGCTTGTCCTCTCGTATTCTTGAATAAATAAAATTCTTGGCAGTGTATTTTACTTTCTTTCGAAATACATCTTCCAACTATGACCAAATACGATGCTTTTAGTTTACCGTTTTCATTTCTGCAGTGGTATTCGAAAATATTCTTGAAGAAATACAATTTTGCCTTGAAACGAAAGTCTTTTATCTGTCTAGATTTAACTGCGATAGAGCAACACTTATATTACATTAAAGGTAGTTTAATTTAATTAAAAATTGGGAATATCGTATTACTCTTTATATAATTGAATCAATTACATTAAATTAGTGGCATATACTATTTTTTTTTACTTGGATAGCATAAAAACCTTTTTGACAGAAATACCACAGTAGGAACATTAATATCCTAGTATGTTCTTCTAGGTACAGAGTAGACGAAAAGAGTGCAGTAAACGGTTCGAAAAGTATATTATTATCCGTACATTATACAATTTAATTGGAATAGATTATATTTCAGCCTGGTATTAATGCTGCATGTGCAATAGTACTTTGTAGTACTGAAACTAATACATATCTGTTCAAAATTTGTTTGAAAGTCCTGAAAATGTATTTGATTTTTTAGAAAAATAAATCATTATCTGAGAATTGAAATTACATTATTTGAAACTTGAGATGTGTGGTAATATACGAAACAAGAAATATAACACTTAAAAAAAGGAAAATCCATACGGAAAAGATAAGAAATCTTATCACAACCGAAAGCGTATGCTTAATACTTTGCTATATAATAAAAATGACCCACAGAAAATATACACTAGTTTCCATAAATTAAGCAACAAACCGGAAAATAGCTATGATTGGGCAAAATATAGTTAAACTTCACGAAATTTGCTTATGTTACGGGCGAAGATATAGAGCATCGATGGCCGGAAGGCAAATGAGTAGCGCAGGCAGCTCTTTATGCAAATGTGCAAGATCATAAAACCAGCTGTTTCGGAGAGAGTCGTCAATTCATGAGCGGCGGTGAAACGAAAGCATTTCGAGATAGCGATTTTGTTAACATGACTTCTAGAAGTTATTTATAGCGGATTTACTCTACAGAACGTTAGTCTGACTTGAAGAAGGGCAATGGCAGGCGGACGTCGCAAGATGGCTCAACGTCGATCGTTCTGTGGTCAGCCGGATGAAGCAGCAGTTCCCAGCCACGGGTGCAGGTTCTGGAAAGTACAGGCAAAATAGGTCCACGGTGACGGACGATCTCCGCGGATGACCGGTATTTGCGGCTTTCTGTACAACTGAACAGGATGAGTACGCCGATTCATCTCAGATCTTTATTTGCGTCAGCACCGGACGGATAGTATCAGCTTTGACGGTACGTAGAAGGTAACATGCAGAAGGACTATATGCTAAGCAACCTGTATTGTGCAAGCCCCTTATCCCCTCGATGGGAGTGAAAGTATCAGTTAGGCACAAAATGAATGTGAACAGGACTAAAAATCAGTGGAGCTCTTTTCTGTTCACTGATGAGTCGCGATACCGTTTACAGGGTGATTCTCCAGAGTTTACATTTGGAGAGAGGTCAGCACTCACTGTCTTCCCTCTAATATCTACGTAACGGATATCTATGGTGGTGGTAGTGTTCCGGTGTGGACAGATATATCGTTATACGGCCGTACCAACGTTTATGTGTTGCCACATGGAAACCTAAGTGCTCAGAGTTATAGAGACGACAACATGGACCTTAATTTTCTTCCGCATGCAGCCGCAATGGGATATACATTTGTACTGCAGGAGGATAACGCCCGCCCTGACACAACTCTCCTCGTGCACCAGTATATCGAACAGGAGACTATAGTCCGTATGGAGTGGCTAGCACGCTCTCCCGATCTGAAACCCGTTGAGCATGTCTGGGAAGCTCTATGGAGGCGTGTTTCTGGGCTCCAGTCCCCTCCCCGAACTCTGCAGGGTCTTCGCAATACTTTAATCGAGCCATGGACGCAGCTTCCTCGGAACTGTTCGATACCATAATTAACAGAATGGAACATCGCTGTCGGGCCCGTATTGCTGTTTGGGATAATTACAGTCTGTATTCAAAAGTAGCTCTTCCTAATTCAACCTGGTACCCATGGTTCTGTATTTTCATCACTCATACAAAATGTAAATACTTTATATAAGGTTTTTTTTTCGTTTTGTTTTTGCAATTGGTCTGATAAAGATTACCTTTTCAAGTAATTAATGGAAACCAATGTAGGTAAAACGTATTTAGCGAATTCCCAAATTTACTGGACCTTTCCGAGTCACAGTAATGGTATTCAATATTTCTCTAATTATTTACTTCATATAAATTATTTTCTAATTTATTACTGTAAGTAATACAGCTGATTTTTTGTGTGTGCTAAATTGTACTGCTGCTTTGACAAAACAAGTTGAATGTGGTTCAATTAAACACAGCTCTAAATTTTTGAACTTTTTTTTCGTCATGAGTGAAATACGTAAGATAATTAGGGGTATTTTTACAACTGATAATAATAAACGTATTACAGATTTACACTTACCAACTCAAATCCCTTTATTTGCAAGATTCACATTTATTTTGAAAGTTCCTATTCCCAGAAGATTATTTTCTGATTCTTGATACTGATGTATGACCTTCTCATTGTTGATATATTGATAATATTTTAACCTTATATAGAATCTTATTTTAACATTCTCATTGTTGATAATTTAGGTAATATTTTAAAAACGAGATATCACTGCCCATTATTGTTTAAATATGATATCTGTTTCCTAAGAAATGTTGCCTCACGCCAAACATGCTAAAACGTGAAAGATATGTCTTGTTTCGGGGTTAAAGAACCATCCTAAGTATAACCCTTAAGGCGACTAATAGTTCGTCTTCCCTTATCCAGCGACACTCGCTTCAATCGGTGAATAGACAGCGTATATTAGATACACACTAACAATGCAATTTCTAGTGTCAAACGGCGTCCCTACTCGTACAACTGAGCATAATGTCATGGCTCTGCGTCTCGGCGTACAACACTTGCGAACTTTCTTTGTAGCTTGGCAACACCGATTTACCCTATTACTAATGCTAAACTAATATTTTTGAAAAGCACTGAAAGGTTAAAGCGCCAGACAATTATTGTTACTTGAAAACGTATTGCTGCAATGGTTATTGATTCTCGTGAAAAAAATCCCTTGGTCACTGTCTGTCATTTTGTCAAGTTTATCCACGTGTCAATCTACGATATCTGTTTTTCTTCTAAACGTGATACGTATGGTAGTATTTCTTGCAGTACAACCTAAAAACAATAAGTCAGGAAAAGAAACTGAACCTTTTGTCTGCTGCATGACTGAGGAGTAAGAATTTTGCAAAAGCATCAGAAACACTATTGTCTCGTCTGGTTTTTTTTTTCAGAACTTAACTAGCATTTAGTACCTGTGGTTTCAGTGGTGGAGTAGCAGAACGAATAGAGAAATGCCATATTCAGTGCCGAGTGTCACTTAACTCTCAGTGCTGAGGATTCCGATCGAAAACCTCGAGACGACGTGGTCACTTGCCTGTTCTTCCTGCCTTCCATGGGCGTCAACTATTCACATAATTTCATTGTTTGGGTTGTTATCAGGTTCAAAGTTTAGACAGCCGTCGACTCGTACACATAATTTGTGCAGTAGCTGCTGTGCGATAAGTCAAAAAGGTGCTGCAGCGTTCTTTGTTACTGAATCTCCGTGGTATATCTGACTCATACTTTCAGCAGGAAAACGTACACGCCGAATCTTCCCGAGCAAGCTGGTAAGCTCCAGCGATGTCTTTGAATAGGGAACATAAGTGAACAAAGAATGGTCAGATATATCCTCAGTTCACAATCCGTGAGCATTTTCTAAAATAAATATGCCAGGGAGACACACAGGAAGAATCCTGAAATGAGCATTACGGGATTTTTATATTAAAACCAATGAGGACCTCTAACGTGGCCTGTATATTCTAATATAAATGTAATTTGTAGGTACAAAACTTGTAGATAGATTTGCTTTCGCTTTATAATTTTTAAATTCATTTACATTAGGAATAAAAGGAGTGCAGTTTGCTTATTAGTTGTCATGCCATTGTAATGATCGAGTTTGTTGGATTATATAATAATCAGCTACTTTCCCGGAAAAGAATTGGTGCTCAACATAACTTCAGGGACCGGCATCGTGGATAGCTAAATGATGAGGTTAAATGCACATACGGTAGAAAGTCGAACAACATGATGAATGGGGTAATACAAATAATCTTTGCTGAGCAAATTAAAGTACAACATAAGTTTCCAACATCCAAAACATCACTTTTCTAAATTTGCAGCTTTATGTTGCGTTAAGGGAGATTTTAAAATCCCAACTAAAGATGTTTTTTATTTTTAGTATTAGTTTTATCCATACTATATTTTAACAAAACATGTAGTTATTAACTTTGAACTATGCTTAAGCAAAAATCCGTCTTTAACATTCTTCAGTATTTTACTTGTAAGGAATATTTCTTATAAATATGTCAAATGTACGTTGTCAGGAATGTGAAATAGAATTGTAATTACGAAGACCAATTCTCCACAAACAAGTAAGATCAAGATCTGGACTTCTGGTTAGGACGGTTCTTTGTCAACCTGTGCGTTGCGAATGTCTAAAGGCATATTTTGTGGGAGGCATGAATATTCAGAAGACAGAAGCGATGTACAATGCTTTTACAAGAAATTAGGATTTATTGAATGAATGAGAAAAGCTGGATATAACAGACACGTACGTTTATCTTAGACAGCAGATATCAAGTGAGGGTCACATTGATGAAGAAATTAATCGGCGTATAAAACTTGCCTGGAGAGCTTTTGGAAGAAACAGCATAAAATACACATCTCTATATACACTGACGGAAAAAAATTCCAACACCAAGAAGGGGTTGTGTTAGATAAACGACAGTTGGTAGGCGGTGAGAGTACATCTGTAAGATGACGTCTACGCAAATTTCGCGCTTGGCGCCTACGTGTGGCGCTAGTAGCGCCCTTCATAACATGCAAAGCAGGTTTGCTGTAAATACGCGCTGTAACGTTCGTGAGAGTTAGTTATCGTTGAGATTCGACGTAGTGTGTTGATGTTAGTCAAGAATGCCTTTAAGAAGACGAAGAAGCCATTATCAACAGTTCACGGAGTTTGAACGAGGTCGTGTAATAGGGCTACGAGAAGGCGGATTTTCTTTCCGCAATATTGCAGAACGACTTGGCAGGAATGTAGCCACTGTGCATGATTGTTGGCAGCGGTGGTCAAGGGAAGGTACTGCTTCAAGAAGACCGGGTTCCGGCCGGCCACGTGGCACTACTGAGAGGGAAGACCGCCGTGTACGGCGTATGGCCGTGGCGCATCGTACTGTGTCTGCGGCAGCAATTCGAGCTGCAGTTGCCACCACAGTGACACAACGAACTGTTACAAATCGGTTACTGGAAGGACAGTTCCGAGCCAGACGCCCTGTAGCGAGCATTCTACTTACTCCAAACCACTGCCGTTTGCGACGTCAGTGGTGTCAAGCTAGAGTTCATTGGAGGACGGATTGGAGATCTGTTGTGATTTCTGATGAAAGACGGTTCTGCCTAGGTACCAGTGATGGCCGTGTGTTGGTCAGAAGGAGGCCAGGTGAGCGCCTGCAACCAACCTGTCTACGGCCGAGACACACTGGACCTACACCTGGAGTTATGGTCTGGGGAGGAATTTCCTATGACAGCAGGAGCAATCTCGTGGTTATCCCACGCACTCTGACGGCACAGTTGTACGTCGGTCTGGTATTCAACCTGTTGTGCTGCCATTCATGAACATCATTCCAGGTGGTATTTTCCACCAGGATAACCCTCGCCTGCATACCGCTGTTGTAACCCAACATGTTCTACAGAGTGTCGACATGTTTCCGTGGCCTGCTAGATCACCAGATCTTTCTCCAATCGAGCACGTATGGGACATCATTGGACGAAAACTCCAGTGTGACCCCCAACCAGCATTAACCGTCCCTGTATTAACCGACCAAGTGTACCAGGCATGGAACTCCATCCCACAAACTGACATCCAGCACCTGTACGACACAATGCATGAACGTTTGCGTGCTTGCATTCAACATTCTGGCGGTTACACCGGTTATTAATGTACCAGCATTGCACATTTAAAATGGCTCGTCTCGAGCTTATATTAAGCTGTGATCTTGAAACCTTAATCGATTAAATATGCTACCTATACAAATGTATTGCCGCCATTTCATTTCTCTTCAACTATTTTTTCGTGGTGTTGGGATTTTTTTCCGTCAGTGTAGTTACACAACGACGCTGTTACACGAGTCTCACTTTCCTTTGGACAACCCTTACAGTAACTCCAAGGAGAGAGCACACGTACACGAGCTCCACGTGGTGACAATGGAAAAGCTGTTCACCGGAGCAGATGACCCTCTTCCAAGAATTCAAGGTCACGTTTTGATGCTCGTGTATGCAGAGTATTCTTTTGAAAGAGAAACGAGATTAGCACAAGCACTCGGAGCGGCCTGCGGCTGCCAAGTTTCATGGTTATCAGAAATGTCCGATGTACTTACTGTGTGTTGATTCATATAAATCCCGTTAGCTGCATTCGTTTACTGGCTCGTTTATTGGCTCCCCCAACCCACTCGTTTATTGGCTCCTAGTATATGGAATAGAGTTCGCTCAACTCTAGTATCGATGAGCTGTGTTCGACCAAGGCCTTGCAGGCTGTTTGTAGGGTTACCCTCCTTTTACTACGTTTTTCGTGTACACACCATGGCCAACCGTGAGAACAGCATATATTAGGTTACGATTTTGGAAATGCTCTGACTCAGTGGTCTGGAGATTACAATTTGGCCTATACGTAACTCGCTTAAGTGCACTGCCTTTTCCTTCTGAGACATAAAAACTACTCTTATTAGCACAACTCAATATCAGGTATTACGAATCGTGTTCAATATAAAATCCCTAATCGCAAGTGTCTTGCGTATGACTGAAAACCAGTCAAATTTTTAATTATTTCTTGCCATTAGCTTCATTTTACTGCGTAATAGAACATCGCAATCTATGTCTTCAAATTTGAAATGGATGATTATTTTTCATCTGTGTCGACGGGTGTCAAAGAACCAGCCGTTAGAGGGTATAAATCATGAAAATATACCTTCCAAACAATTTCGCGGTGGATTAGTGGCAATTCATGGCTCTAGAACTTTGGACATAAGCAATGTTCGTTGTCAGGAAAGAACAACAAATGACAATGGAGGAATGTTTGACGTCAAGAATGAGCCACGGAATTAGAGGCTCGTAATAATAGGAGGCTCGTAATCGTAACTAGGGATTTTAAAAGGCAAAAGTCTATTATCTCATCAGGGAAAATCGAAGAATAACTCAGAGGAATACATCAGGTTAGCTGAACATTAGTTGAGATAGTGCCGATGACATTGTTAATGTTTCAGGGCACAGAAACTGTGCACTCATTGTTCTGATCTATCTAAGTGCTTCAATAAAGTGTCAGTTAAGTTTGTTTCAAAAGCGTTTCAGTCGTTAGCTGATCTCTCTAAAGTGCGTCATCTAACGACTCAAATGAAGAAATCAAGGCTTGAAAGTAGCCAAAGTTTGCTTGCTCGCTATAGACATTTTGGAACTGATTTTCTCCAAGGACTGGTGATGATAGTTGGGTTCAGCAAAATGGCCCGCAAATGAAATATCATTCGCTGGAGTACTGACACCACTTTCTCCTAGAGGGAAAAAAATCGGAAACTCAAATTTCTTCCGGTAAGTGCATAATCACTGTGTTCTTGCACAACAGAGGCATTATTAATCCAGAGTACACTTTCAAAAGTACAACTATGAAATCTGAAAATGGCGTGCAAAGTTTAAAAAACGTTAAAGCAATGAATAAACGGCGTGAGTGAAAATAATCGCTAAGATTCTGCAAACAAAGCAACTCCAAACCTCATATCAGTGTTTTCACTTCATGGGCCGTGTAAAAAATTAGTTTTGAAGTTGTTGAACACCCAAATTACAGCCTCTATTCGGCGCCGTCCGACTTCTGTCTGTTTCCCACTCACAACAGACATTCGAAAGTAATTTATTTCAGCTCTTACAAAGATGTTTAAGCCGCTACGAGGAAATGGTTCCGATAACTGCCAGTAGATTTTTACTGAGGCGGACAAAAAACTTGTTAAAAGTCCGCGAATCAGTATCGAGCGTGAGAGGTACTACGTGGAAAATGTTTAGTTTGATAACTTTCCACTGGGCATTTATGTGATGTAAATATATAGAAATTGCTTCTGAACACTCTCTATATTTGTATTGTTTTATGCACTTACAACACCGTCGTTTACCTGCGGTTGCTTCGATTTGCATAAAGACGCGGTCACACTATTGTGTCTCTTCTATGTGTTATCGAATATCCAGACCAATGTGGATTTCCCATACGTGCTTTTTTAACTCTGTGAGGCTCCAAGTAGACAAGCCGACATTTCGTTAGGCTAATCAGTTGCACTATTCTCGGAAATACAGGCTTGGTGTACGTTGAAAGATTCGGGATGTGACGTCGAAATCTTTTTTCTGAAGTTTTCTTGATTGGTAATTTAAAGACTGAGTTGTGTTAATACTTACAACGCACACTCTTGTATAACTATGACTTTAGTGGTTTGCATAAATTCCGTGATCTTTGGTTTCATTGAAGATTTATGTTGATAGTGAAGCAATTCCTTTTATTTATGTATTTATGTTTTACATCTCCATGTAACGGTCTTATGTTTTATTTTGCTTCCAGGCACTTTTCACCTGCCGGAAATTAAGCTGTGCTTGAAACAGCTCCGCTGAGCGTTTAAACTTGACCCGAGTATGTTTCATCACAGCAATTCATCTTTATAAATTTTTCCACGGGTATTTTATAAATTAATTCCTGCAGCCTAATTTCTTGGTTTCATATTGACTCGTACTAACACTTTCACTTCGCACGCTCTGAAATTTGGCTTCAATGCTTTTACTGCTGTCTCCTTAATAATCTATCTCTGCACTGGCATTTATTTCAAATGTTGTCCAGATGTAAGGGTCAAACTCATTTGGTGCTATTGTTTTATGACCATACTTACAGACAAAGAAATCGTCCCGTATTATGTGACAACGTTTAATATCTGCAGTTTTGTTTTTTCTATGTCACCCACATTTCACTGATTGATAATTTCTGTTTGAATGCACATGATTCGTTGTTTTCACACTGCAAAGGAAATAGATATATAATAGGAGTTTCTTCATAAATCACCTTTGTAAATGAACCAGCAGGGCCAGTTCAGTGGAAGCTCATCAAATTAAATTTTCCAACGTAAATTGCTTTCACCGCTGCACTTAGAATTCTGTCGGTCTTCAGTCGGATGGCAAAGCTTTTCTACTGGAAACTTTTCTCCTGTTACATTGATAGGAAGCAGGTGAAAGATAATTTTAGATGTCAAAGTATGTTAAAAATGAAAGTATGTGATGCAGACGTAAACAGGAAAAACAGAAGCCCCAATTTGTGTTTGGTTCAAACAACTTGCATTATAAAATTTATTTTGCATACAAACGGAAACTCTTCCTAATTCTAGATTATAATATTATTATGTGTTCGTTTTAACGAGATCTAACGAACGTGCTTTTAGAAAGTTAGTGACGCAACACGTTAGTTAGTTAGTGACGCACCACTAGAGGAGCTTTCCGTCGTGCGTTGAAAGAAACTTCTCCTACTACAAAAAGTACTATCTGCAGATAGATCCGGAATTACCGAAGCGAACCTGGTGACCCATCTTCGACTGACATTTAACGGCGCAGCTGAAGAGTTGGAATCAGAACTTGAAAATATTGCTGCCCGGGATTCAGATTCTGAATAAATTGTGAGATAATCCTGTAATTTTTGATTTTTAACACAGACAATTTGTTAAATATTGTAGACATTAAAGCCTAGGCAATAATTAAAGGCATTTTCAAAATTTATTATTCAAACTTGATCTTTTTCTCACATAAACAAAAAACATAATAAAAAAAGCTCTACTAAGTGCAGCAGGGGTTTTCTACTACATTTACATGTATTTAAACGCAAAATGCACAATTTCCATAATTCTTGGATTTGAAACGCATGATGTCTCGATTTTATTTGCACAAAGAGTAATGAATAAGTATTACTTTCTTAGTTTAATGAATAAGTATTACTTGCCTTAGTAATGAATAAGTATTACTTCCTTAGTTTACTTTCAACATCGTAGAAAAGGCTTTCATAGCCTGTTTTATATGAAGTAATTGCAGTATTTGTTTAAAAAAAAAGTATGTTTAAGATAGTCTCCAACTACTGTCTCTTGGAACAAATGGTGTTCCTTGAATCATTTCCTGGCTGAGAAACGCCATACGGTGATAGAAATTTATGAACTTTGCTTGAGGTTTAATTGGAGCTGGCCTAAAACCACACATAGTCAACAGCATAAGAAACATTTTGGCGGTAATTTATCTTGGATAGCTTATGTAATATAGAATGGCAATTCACTGGAACATCTTGTCCACACGTGCTTTTAAAATCCCTAATATTCGGATGAAGTCCTAATGTATTCCTGTCATGTTCGGACCCTTTATAAGAGTAAACTCTTCATTTGGTTCGTTCGAGTATACTAAAACGTATTGTCTATCCATTTTCGAGCTGTTCTGAATATTTTACGTACAACACATATGTAGTTACGTAACAGGACCGCACCAACGTGTAAATTTTAAGAATCTCTTTTTATGCCCGTGTGGAGATTTAACTATGAAATGACAAAGGAAAGTAATTTCTGAAGTAATTAGTAAGGTATATTAGGCTTGTTTGCAATGTGGTGATCACGATATCAGTTGGTAGCTGCTTATGTTTTATGCAGAAAATATCAGCTTGGTTAAATGACATGCACCCTTTAGTACCGTTTGCAATCTCAATGATATGGGTAGATCGAAAGCACCATGGTTCATGTTTCTGATTGCCACTTCTTTTTAACTAATCTGCCTGGAATTTGCTAGAAAAATAAACACACCATGATTTACCCGAATATTTCATTAAATGTAAGATCCGCTAAGCATAAAGTTTCCGTAATTATGAAACTCAAGGAATAGGATGAATGGAACCGGGATGTTGAAACATTTAACTCCTGCTCTGCAATATTCTCATACATTTCTTCTGATATTGACTTCTCTCTTTGATCAGAAAAACCACGTTTAATTTCACAGTTCCGATTGAGTAACCTCCTGTAAACCTGAACCTCATGAAAAACCAAAATGAGCTGATTATTGTTCAGCCAGGCATGGTGAGCATCAGGAAACGTCATCACAATCTATGAAGTTTTTACTTGACGAAATGCAGTCATGTTTATTGCAGTTACGTAAAGGGACTGCTTACCGCGTTTGGTAACACCCATAATCCTACAGACTGTCGTCTCTCTATAGGTTCATTTAAACCTAGTTTAAGGTCTGCGTTGTTGCATAAACAAAACATTTTCCGTCAGCACCTCTAGTCTATGATGCGAACATGAAAGGAACACATATAATATGCTTCTTCTTTTTAAAGCTATAAATATATCCGAACACGTGTGGCAAATAGTAAGGAAACTCAAAGCAATTATTTTTCTAGCTGGAATGCAACGTGGTAAACATTTTGTGTGTGTGTGTGTGTGTGTGTGTGTGTGTCGGTTGGGCAGTTCAAATAAGAGACATAATTATGTTGTCAAAGTGATGCCTTTTAAAGGAAGTTTAGTAACCTAGAAAACACTGTGAAAACCAAACCGCACGTTCTTTCCGTCAAAATTGTGTTGACAATAGTCCACATAAGGTTAGACGACGGAAAATGTGTTACTTCTATGGATAACGTAGGAAGTGTTACTTTTTCAGTGTTTAAAATAAATTTTCACTAGTTGGACCGATATGAAACTAGGAACGCGTATTTTCACTGGGGCCACAAATGTGAGGCATCCTAAATAACCATGTGTTCAACGCAATTAAACTGATAACTCAACATGGCTGCCTTCAAGACTGTATGCGCGACCTTCCTCGAACCTTTTGAACAAGTGAAAGCCGTAATAAAAGCTTACAAGACAATAGGGTGAACATGACCCTGAAAATTCAGATTTTCCACTAGGTGCTGGATTTATTTACACTAATCCTGGAACAGGTGAGCAATGAGCATAGAGAAAGTTCCCATCAGCATATATCTGAATTGGAAAGACGATGTACTGGAGGTGGACACAGCGAATGATTACTGATCACTCTTGGCTTTTTATTTCTGATATTTCCGTGCTCTTCAAGAAACACATTCCAAGTATATATATGAACTAATGAATTTCAGAAAATACTAATATATTTTGCTTACAAACTTCTCTTGACAACATTTTTATTCACCATATCATTTTCACCTGGAATAAACTATTTATATTTTTTCAGTATAGAAGATCTCGAAAAGAAAATTACCAATGTATCTTTGCTTTTTTTATCTGTGTTCGTTCAAACTGTCGGTCTTTTCTTATAAAAAATGAAACTTGATTTTCCAAAAATTAGCCAGCTAACATGACAGATTGAATTTTGTATTTATAATCAAGGCATGGATAATTAATTAAATTCATTAAATTTTATTTCTATGGAAATATTTTGTAACATGTTTTTCAGTGACAATACATACTTTTTTCTATCCCTGCTACTGTTTCCAGATTTTCGAAACCCCCTTCCTTAAGACATTACTGAATTAATAAAATATTCCGTCTCGTTTAACTTAGGCTGAGCATATAGTCAGACAGCGTTTTGTTTTCAACGCCAGAACCGCGTAGCAAAATTAAATACTTAAAAACGACAAACTTTTTTTCAAAATATGTGCTTGATGAATTTTTTTTTAATTCAGTCGAACTAAATGATTACAGCATTCTAGTTTTAAAATATTTTTTTATGTTTTTGAAAGTACTAAATATTTACAATCGTTGGAAAAATGTAAGGACGTCGATTTTTGAAAGTTCTGCGAGGAAACCAAATGAAATCAAAGGAAAACATCACAGTAAACTAAATATCTTGCGCACCACGGGCGAATGACCTTTCTACAGCTCGTAATATTTCGCATTTTGGCTAAACCGAGAAGCGCAGTTCGTAGAGATATACATTTTAATCAAAATTTTAAAAACAGTAAGAATTTAAGAAATCTATATATCCTCACGTCTCCTTGAGATAGAACTGAATATTAACGAACAAAAAAAGCACTTTGAAAAAATTTCCAAAACGAGTTGTATTAGTTGCAAAGTAGATTTCAAAAATCGGGTGTTTAGGAATAGGGACTTCAAAAAGAAATGCTGAGAAAAAGACAGATACAAGCGAATTTTTGTCACTCGGTATGCCATGAAAATTGATGACACTTTCGAATTTCGTGGAGAAACAGGTTCGGCCAACAGACCGACTGAAGGGCGCTAAATGCTACTGTAAGGAAATCGATGCCAACACATTCGAATAACAACACAATGCCAACACTTTCTCCTAGGGCCCAATAACTTGGCAGAGATGAAGGGGTTGCGATGGGCCATTAAATTAATCCAATTAAAATTTTTATTCTAGAAAGTCTTCTCAAAATTTTATCTTGTTATTTCCTAACATAAATTTTTTTCCCGATTTTAAAGTGAAATTTATTAAGCCGCAAATAAATCTACACATTACGCAAAGAAAATGTTTATTCCTAAGTAACCATTGCTGACCAATCAGAGCTGCAGCAGAAAGCTCATTTGCTCAACTTTTTTGCATAATTTTGTGGGACAGATAAAGATGAGAAGCTATATTTTACAATCATATATTCTCTTAATTAATAATTCCTGAAAACGTACTGATCAAAATGGCCTAAGCTGAGTTGATATTCAAAGAACATGTGGAAATAATGTATAAATATTTTCAGATCGTTTCTCTGCTTTTTTAATACATTAACTGATTGATATGGCAAATTAGATCCCTGTAAATTGACAAGTGACCGTTATTAATTCATTGCATACTGCATAGTGGCAATTCAAAAAACGTATTTTCTTAGATTTATGTTTTAAAGAGAAGAACAGGTCATCTGGTGGCTCTTAATAAAATCCACATGTGATGTCTCCGTAATGTTTTCATTTCCAGAATGTTTTATGTCATTAGAAGTGTATATAAATAGTTTAACTTTGTTGAAATGCCCGAATTCATGTGGTAAAACTGCGAATATTTCCATTGTTTATGTTCCGGGGCCTCTGGAGAATTTCAGAATATCTGACTCCTGATTAAATTCTATTTGTCGTACTTCTGTTTCATCCCAGGTTTTCAAATATTTTCTCCAACACATTAATCTGAGTTCTCTGTGAAACAGCTTACAAGTCAGTTTCGGGTGAAATATATATGTTGCTCCTGATTTTCACATTAGAATATCATTTTGTCGTTGTTCTCACTATCGACATACCACGTTTGTTAAGCAGTGCTATAATTTGCACTTAGTCAGTGTGTAATGGTATATTGGAAATGGTCTCCTTCCGTGGTGCATAATTTTGAATGGTAATTATTGATTAAATCTGGCTTTTTCATTGATGTTCCACGATTGACTTCTCAAATCAACATTGTTCTGCAATTAGTACTATGGTGGTTTCATTCATTGTTAGTGTTCTTGCAATGAAAAAGAACTTGGCTGAATTATTTTGAATTTAATCAATGTCCATTTTTGTATTGAAATTACACCTAAATTTTAGGAGGCTATCTTTAATTACGGTAGTATCCATTTTACATTTATGGTTGCTCAAGTACAAAAAGTTGAAATGAAAGGAAGATTAGCTCCCGGAATAATATTTTTCAGAAACATTTGCCATGCAAACAGAAGTTCATTTGATATGTTTATTTGTGGTAGCAGCATATTGTTTAACCTATGACAGAAACGCATGGATATTTGCACCATGGCATTCGTAGAATCAGGAAATGATATTACTTGAAAAATAAGAAATATGTTTTTCAGTGTCGTAGGTTGAGAATTCAAGAAGTATTTTCCAGAATTTGTGAAACGAGACTGCTATCTTAATTGTGCTTAATGTAACAGCCAGTAAAATAATATTTTATATGTACATCGAAATAAAAAAAATACATCTACCTGTGAGATCTGTTTTTTTTTATCGGATTTGTTTTCCTTCTGAAAACAAAAGGTTTGCTCCTCTACGGTATTTCTCACTTATATCAGACTAGAACTGAAAACATACTGCATTTAGTGATATACATAATTTGGGTATCTAAATTACCCAAAAGAATCAATTTTATATGCATATTTTTACGGTTAAAGTACCAGCAAAATCCTGTATTACCTACATAATCTGTTTTATGAGCATGTTTTAACGAGTGAAATTTACCTTTTGTAAGGTACATCATTTCATACGAACCCCGTATGAAAAATGGCAAATCGCGAAGTAACATAGTCAGTTCAGTGACCATACATAGTAACATTCTTTCGGCACTGTGACCATGTCTTTATTTGTACATTGAATTATTCGATAGGAAATAAATAAATTTAATTAAAACGTCTAAAACAAAACGTAACCAAACACATGGAAACGTTTCCAGGAATTTTCTTTCAATACGATTCTATGTACATGAAATTTAAATTTAATTTTTCACCTCACTTTAGTACTTAACCTAATGATTGGGGACTCAAGCCTAGGAAGCAATAATAATAGTTTATAAACAGTGCATCTATTGTCTTCACTTAAGCAGAATATTTCGTCACAGGATTGAAGAGATTCTTCCGATTTGTCTCAGTGTAAAATTTTTAAAAGTGAAATAAGAAATATTTTTTTAAATCTTTTCATACTTACCTCACACTAAGGACTCCAGGCTTGCAGATATCGTTCCTTAAGACAGAAGCCTCCTATTGCACTTCGGGTTGCTGACGCCGCAAATTCTGCAAATTGCGGTTTATTCGGGTGCAAAATGTTTGGTCGCGGGGTTCCCCAAGGTGCAACCCTATAACATTAAACACACGGTCGAGTCCCGTTATTGTGACCACCAGCTAATACCCAGATTAAACGCCGTGCGCAGAGTGGGCAACAACTAAACGGGCTAGGAGTGACTCAATACGGTGCTGGAAGGTGTTCACAGGTATATGGAGCCATGCCGACTGCATTGCATGTAACAGTTGTTGTAACACTATTATTCCGTCAGTGGGTTGATCCAATGTTGCGTGGCGCAGGATACATAGAGCGAAAAACACGATCCAGGTATTCCCACAAATGCTCAATTGGCTTTAAGTATGGGAACTTAGGGACCCAGGGAAGTACTTTCAAGTCTTCATCGTGCTCTTTCAACCACTCTTGAACATTTCGAGCTGTGTGACACGTCGGATTGTCGTTCTGGAAGATCCCATCCGTCTCAGGCAAGACAATCAGCATTTAAGGGTTTACGTGTTCCACGATGATAGATCCATAAGGATTTCGGTCCATAGTGTCTTCCACAGGTACGAGCAGTCCCAAAGAATGCCACGAAAACATTCCCCAGACCATAAAGCTGCCCCCCAGCAGCCTGTGTTCTTCCAGCAATGGTAGAAGAGTGTTTATTCTCCGACGTTTCTCGCCTTATACGTCAGAGTCCATCCGTTTGATGAATCAGAAAATTTGACTCATTGGAAAAGACAATACTTTGAATTCAGAGGAGGTCCAATTCTGGTACTGCCGTGCAAATGTTAGATTTTTCTGTCGATGCACCTTCGTTACCATAGGTGCAGTGACCATCCGTCTGTATCTGAGCCCCATACGCAGCAGCGTTCGCTGAACTGTCGTTTTTAGATACACTTCCGGTATCTCCCAGGTTTATTCGGTCAGTGGTTTGCTCCAATGTAACGTGTAAATCGCACCTCACGCACCTTCGAAGCCGACAATCCCCTCTCGCATCATTGGCACTTTGCACTTCGCAGTTTCCACGTCGCTTATTCCCGATGCTGCAATTTCACCAAACATTATGAAATTTGACTGCAGAAGCACACGAAGATTTCACAAACTGCGCTCTTTCCGAAATACTGCCACCCTTTGCACAAAAATCGATAATCATCCCTTTTTGTAAATCTGATAAATCTTTCCTTTTATCCCTGACAGAAACAACTAATATTTTTAAAAATGTTACGGTAAAATTCTTAGTCTTCGAATCTTTTTGATATTACAAACGGTAAACCTAACCTATTTATATTAGCTAAGAATTCATTCAAAACCGGAGTTCTGAATTTTTCTTTTATTTAGAAATTTTATGAAAAATTGAAAAATTCAACGGAAAAATAATGTTTGCTTTTACTCACAATCTTTGAATTGCCTGCTACTGTAGGTATACAAAGGTATCAGATGAACCCTGCGTTTTCTTTACGCTAAGCTCCACCCCCGTGTGATCAAAAGCAATAGCCAATAGAGCATTAATTTTTCCAAACTTAAAGATTGTCTACGAACCTTGATAAGGAAAACGGAGGAAAAACAGGAATATATTCCATCTAAATATTTGCAACATTACTGCTGCATGGTGTATTTGAATATACGATTTCCGAACTACACTGGTGTGCAAAAATTAAGGACGAAAAGGAGAAATTAGCATAACAGCGGAGCTAGCAGGCTGAACGGACCGAAATACCACTCAGCAGATAGACTAGGGTCCGGTACGGTAGGGCATTCGCATATATACAGCATGACATAGGGGGAGGGGGAGTGTCGGAAGGGTATAAAGAACACGGGCGATGTACGCTCAGCAATTCGGTGAAAGCTATTGCACGGTGTACATCGGTTTGAACGACGTCGAGTTGCTGCCACCGTGTGATATTGCTTGCAGGCAGTCCAGTAGACGACATCCGGATGACTTTACTCGAGGTCGCGTCATTGGGAAGTTGGAAGAAGGTCGAAGTGTGACTAGTGTGGCCGAGGAGTTCGGGATCGCTCACAGCATCGTTTCAGAAGCTTGGAGAGCATTTCACACGGCATGAACAGCTGTCCGAGAGTTTAGCAGTGGTCGTCCATGAGCAACCACAGCGGCGGACGACCGGTATATTGTCCTACAGGCGAGAAGAGACAGACGACAGACAGCGGGAGAAATCGCAAGGCACATGCAACATACATCTGGATGTCCGTTATCGGGTTTTACCGTGGGTAGGAGGCTGCACGAAGGAGGTTTGTTTGCACGACGATCAGTACGGTGTGTGCCATTTACGCCTGCACATAGGAGACGGCAGAATCTGTGGTGCCAGGAACACAAGAACTCGAAACATGAGCAATGGGATCGAGTTCTCTTTACGGATGAGAGCCGATTTAGTCTGACGAACGATTCTGGACCTTTACACATCTGGAGAGAGCAGGGAACACGCAATCACTCCTCCGACATCATCGAAAGGGACCGGTTTGGAGGTGGCGGATTTCTCGTTTGGGGCGGTATCATGCTTGGTAGCCGTAATGACCTCCACATCTTCCAAGTAGGTTTAGTTACTGGTGTCAGATATTTTCCTGAGGTTCTCCTGCCTCACGTGCGTCTGTTTAGAAGTGCTGTGGGTCCTGAGTTCCTCTTCATGGACGACAACGCACACCTCATCGTACAATGGCTGTCGCAGAGTTGTTGGAGAGTTAATAAATTCAGCGCATGGATTGGCCTGCAATGTCCCCTGGTCTAAATCCAATCAAACACGTGTGGGGCCTTCTCGGGAGACGCTTGGCAGCACGTCACCAGCCGCCAGCAACAATTCCGCAGCTGTGATTGGCGCTACAAGAGAAATGGGCCGCGATGCCTCAACAGCTCCTTGACAACCTCGTCATCAGCAGGAACAGAAGTTGTAAATCCTGCTACGCAGTCAGGGGTGATTATATCCGCTACTAAAAACTAGATTTTTCTTGGCAGTCGCCTGTCATATGGACGTTTCTGTGTTCTGTCTAGTTGTGCTCAGAGCTACCTTTTCAATAAAGTGCCCTTGTATCCTTTGAATTCCTTGTTTAGACTGTTTTGCTCACTTGTCCCATATTCTTGCATCTTGGGGATCATATGGTATGATTTGAGTCGATGTGGAGCAATTCTGCACGACTTTGCATTCGAAAAACAGTCTCGTCCTAAATTTTTCCACGCCAGTGTATACTAGAAGTTTACAATAAAACCAGAAAACTACACTGGCGGAAAGTGAAAAAGAACACCAAGAAGGAATTGGCGGACGATCAAGAAATTTACATATGTTAATGAGCTCGAGTTTACGTAGGTGGTATGTTAATTTCGGGACCAACCGGTGACCGCTTGCGCCACAGCACGGCATAATATGCAAATTATCGTCGGTGGTATTTAAGGAGTACGGCGAAGTGAATGTAATCAGTCGTCAGCGTACGGACACGTGCGAAGGCCCTGAAGAAGCTGCAATGCCTGGATATGGAAGAACTGTACGATTTCAGCAGTTATCGGACTTTGAGCGAGGTCGTCTAGTCGGAATCCGCGAGGCCGGGTGGTCGTATCGTCGTGTTGCGGAGCGAATCGGACGGGAAGTATCGGTGGTGGGACGATGGTGGCGTATATATTTCGTGGAACATTCCCACACGAGAATACGTGGAACCGGGAGTCACAGACGAACTTATGAGCGGACCGATCGACGCATAAGAAGAGCTGGGTTGTCAAGCAGAATATCCACTGCGACGCAAATCCGAGCTGCCGTTGCACCTGAGGTGACTGTGCGAATAATTCGCAACCATCTACTGGATGCTGGACTACGTGCACGTGTGCCTTTGGCATGTGTAGCTCTGACTCCAACCCACCGTCAGGAACGGCTGCAGTGGTGTCGCCAACGTTTGCACTGGAGTAGGCAATAGTGATCTGTCGTGTTCAGCGATGAAGGCAGATTCTGCTTGGGAGCCTCCGATGGCTGTATGCGAGTTCGCAGACGCACAGGGGAGCGTCTCCCCCTTTCTTGCATCCGCCAGCGACACACAGGGCTTACACCTGGTCTCCTGTTGTGGGGAGCGATCAACTATGACTCCCGTACACAACTAGTTTTTGTACCGGGTACGTTAAACAGCACCTCCTACATCAACAAAATCATTCAGCCCGTTGTTGTGCCATTTGTAAGTTCGGTCCATCATGGTGTTTTCCAGCAATATAACGCACGCCCACACACGGCACGTGCAGCGCAACATGCACTTCAGTGTGTGAGGCCACCTCCATGGCCTCCACGTTCACCGGATTTGTCCCCCATTGAGCACGTGTGGTATTTTATGGGACAACGACTTATCCGGTCTCCACGGCTAGCCACGACCATCCCCGATTTAGGCGTCCAGGTTGAGGATGCTTGGAACTCAATACCTCAAACTTACATCCAAATTCTGTACGACAGACTAGATGCCAGAATTGCCCAGTGTGACGCAGTTCATGGCGGTTCAATCTCGTACTAACCATGTTACATAGAAATGTTATTTTTCAGTTTACCAGCAAATACAGCTGTATTTTGCCATAATGTTTTGATCACGTTATCCTCTGTATTCCGTTATTATGCTTTATAAATTTCGTTGGTATCAGATGTCTCCTTCTTGGTGTTCTTTTTTCACTTTTAGCCAGTGTATTTTAATATTATTAAATTCATCACACATGCAGGAGTTATTCCTAATTTCATGCCTCTGTTTTTATTCATCATCCGTGACTAATTGTACCTTTGTTTAATCTGTTCTATTTTTAGGAAATTGCGGTCTGTAAGAAATATTCTGTATCTACAACTTCGCCACAGGTTGGTTTGTGAAGAAATGTGTATACGTACATGCAATACAGCTCAAACAAGCAGATGCATATCCTTTCATGTAGGTCAAGAATATAAAATAAAATAAAATAATATAAAATAAAATAAAATAAAATAAAATAAAATAATATGTTGTTCTAAGTTCTTTTCAGTGCAGTTGATCATCAATATTATTTAAAGGAATATGTTACGTACGATACGATCTTTGAATTGCACAGTGAATGCTTGAAGCTAAAATGTGAAATTGAGGAGTAAGGTATCAGTTCGAACATCCAACGATATAATTAGATTTCATGTCATGCACGCTAAAAATTTCATTAAGAATCTCAAATTGGCCAGAAAGTTAAATATGACATTCAGGATGTAGCACCCTCTTTCCAGCGAAAGAAGAAAAGTTCTGAAAAGTTGTAACTAGCGGCACATATATTATTCTTACAACCACTGGTATTGTGACCCAGGGACCTACCCTCAAGACCATCGCATCCTATTCTATTTATACTGTCTGAGAACCACGAGTTTTACAACTCTAGAAAACCGTATAATTTGAAAAACGTAATTTTTAAAATACATTTCAAGTTATGTTCGAAGATCCTAAAAGACGCAAAATGGTCTTTGATCAAATTGCATTTTAGGTAAACGACTGAAGGCTTTTTGAAAAATTCCAAAACATTGTCCGAGATGTTTTGGCCCAATGAAATCTGGTGCTCGCGAATAATGCTCTTAGCATCTTTTCACACATGGCACTGCGTAAAAGATTTTCTGATATTGCAGTTTTGAAAACCAACTTGGATCATTTGAACTGGTTGCATTTGTGCATAAAATAGATTTTACACCAATGCCCGCCATCCGAAAACATGCATTGGAAATAATGTTCTGTTGTCATAGTTGGAGATCTGAGAAATGATATCTTTTCATTCTTATTATTAGCGTAGCTAAGTTTTCAATAGGACAGGAAAAAGAAATAATGAAAAATTGAAGCTCAGGTACAACATACTCACCTGAGGTACGGAAGATCTGAATCTGTGAGTAACAAGCTTATGTTTACGACCTACTATGTAGTTTAAGGAAGACGAAGAATAAATTTTAATAATCCATCTAGTGTTAAAAATAGAGCCTACAATTTTTTGCTGTGACGTGTTCAATGAAATCATTGAAGAGTTTCGAAAGAAAACGTGCTTATGGAGAGGTATAGTACTTGATTTTGGGACGAAATAAATTGCTAAATTGACATTCAGATGCGTGTGTCTGTTTGGTTTCAACTGTTCGTATGCGGCTTGTTTATGTGTTGTTATTCACAGCCAGATACTACATTTTTCTGTGTAAGGCGAGTCAAGGCTGCCGAATAAAGTGTATCTTCAAGGACGTATCCAAACAGACGTGCTTCGTAACCGACTGCTGCATGCCGCAGTCAACTATCCCTCCAATACATGAACATAGTTAGTTTTATACCTGATCCCGCCTTAAAAAAAAATTATCCAGCCACTTTGAAAACGCTACTGAGATCCATAGATGCTGCGTAAAAAAAGGCTGGCTTTTCACGACCGAAAGCGACTTATTCCCTAAGCACAAAAACCGGTCCTTCACATTGAAACCATTACTGGTGTCTACGGTTGGTTTCACTATACCACGCAGAATTTGCCAACTCATATACTGTAACTTGCTTTAATCAGAACCATATATACTTCTTCAAAAGAAACACGCCCGAGGAATATGTCATTAATCATTCAATGCAGCGAAATTGTACTTACCAAAGTGTACTTACTTCTAGATGTCCATGGATTGTAGTGATAGCAGATGTTTCAAAAACCCAGTTTCTAAATCGAATGTTTTCATCGCATGCGGGACATGCGATTAACTTCTCCAGAAAAAAAAGCATCTCGAACATTAGAAATTTGGAAAACAATATTAACTCTACTTCCCGAAGGTGTGTTACTCATGGGCAGAAATATTATTTTGCCCAGCCGAAACTGAAAGGTGTTTCTTCTATTAGATTTACCTGTAAAATAGGTGCACTCTAAACACGAAAAAGTACTTACTATAATTTACACGTTAGCAAAATGACACTTTTATTTGACGGAAAATAAATTAAAGCGATTAGGTAAGCAGTCTTACGGGAATAAAATAGGAATTACATATTGCGAAGAACCCTGCTCTTAAAATTCACTTCACTTGTGTTAGAAAAGCATTGGGCGACTTCATGGCCTTAATCCATTGGATAACGATGAACGCCTTCCACGCATGCAAACAATTTCACGAAGTAGTCAAGGCAGTCGCGATTAATACTCTCAATTCGCCTTCGGATCAGTATCGAGAGAGCGAGTCACACCCGTTAAAGAGATTTTAATCAGGGTGGAGCGCATTCAAAGCAGTCCGAAGGCAAATCCCAATGGTGGAAGGAACCATTTACCACTGACATTCTTCCTTACTGGGTTTTAAGGAGAGCACCATGAAATTGTCGATTACCTATATAAAGTAGTTGAACCACACGTAGACAGTTGCATTCGTCTCTGTACAAATATGACAGAACTTTATGGTGTATTCAGTGTGTTTATCGGTTGTAGTAAAGTGCAACAGTCATATTGCCACGTGTTAGGTTTAAGGATTTTCTTGTTGCCGCAAAGCGATCTTATTATTCATTCCACTCTAAAATAAGAAATTATTTTAAAAGATCACCTACCACTTAAAGCCGAAGGTAGACGCTTATTCTCATTTTCTGAAACAATATTCTCCGAATCTTTTGGCCCGAAGACAAAACATATACTTTCAGTATGCGCAAACTCGGAGATCAGGACATGAACTCAGTCTGTTTCTCAACCTGAGCAGAATAATTTAGAGTTAATGCAAAAATGATTTGTATTATGCTAAAGACATTTTCTTTCATTCCAGTAACTGATCAAATGGGAAAAATATGTCACGAACCCGTTTTCACCATTTGCTTTTTTACTTCTGTATTAAAGTTTGGAATTCCACACGCAGTAGCAATTGTTTGGCATTTCAGTGTGCAATTGTTATTATCAAAAAATAACCAACCGCACAGCATAAAGCAGTAACAATTACGAAAAATTACCACATCGCTGGTCAAATACTGCGGCACTTCGTGTTTGACTACAGAAATATCGTGCACTTAAAACATTGTTCTCAGTATTAGTCATTAAATAACACATGCACCTCATCTCGCAGCACAGTTGTTTTCCATTTTAATATCCAAATACAATTTAGTAAATTATAAGGTACTACTGTCAGTTTATTATTTTAGAAAAATATTATATTAACAAAATCTCAAATGACTTTTCTTCTTGCAAACAAGACATTACATGTACTCTTAGCCTTTGAAAAGGCTCCATAACTCCCAGATATTAAGCAAACGTTTAAATCGCGAGACAAACTATTTCTGATCCTAACATTAAGTAAATATTTTTCAAGTACCAAATTCGTGTATGTAAAAAGCTAAAAATATTCGAAATTCTGACTAAAGCTTTAGGGACTCCAGTTTGGAGAAGCATATTAAACATTATACGACCCATACATGCCCCGTACAGAGATAAAATTACGCCTCTCTCCTGCTAGCCTTCACATATGAACATTAACATTACAATGGGCCGTAAGGTAAAGGTCAGTGTCTTACAACGTGGATCCATTACAGGCTGCAATCTTAGCTTGAAGTCAGTTCGGGAAATTTCTGATATGCTGTAACTATCCTTATAAATTGCAAGTGATGCAGCTGGGAAGCTGAAACGCCTAGCACCAACAAGAACACAATCGCTACATAGTAGGGCACGTAAAATGACAGAGAGGTGGTGTCCAGTGCTGAATAGGGTAGTGCAGCAAAATTGCTTCACTTTGACTACAGCACTTACCACCGAGTTCAAAATACGGATGGAAGTATTGACAGCACCAGAGCGGTTCCCTGAGAACTGAAGGAAGCGGGTTTTAATGCCGAATTGCCATACACAAACCTTACTAATGAAACATCAACGCCGAGTCTCTGTTGGAGTGGTGAAACTCCGGGCATCGTTAGTGGATTCTGGAGCAGTAGAAAGGCGTTCTTTGGAGGGAGAAATTAAATATACCCATTTCTAAGTCTGACGTACTAGTCTGGGGGCAGGACGATTTCGGATGTATGCTACAAATAACACGATGTGGAAGATGTTAGGTGGATATCCCAAAGCCGCAGTGAGAGAAACACTCCGTTTTGTTACACCTCCTTTTGCAACGAATTTTAACGCAACTACTTTTCAATTACAGGAAGCAAGATTATATTCTTGTTGTCTCAAAAGTGCAATCACGAATTCTAGCTGGAAATATCTTATTCTTAGGCTTACTCATCACACTTCAAAAACGGTTTTGATATTTATGAAATACAGAATTTGAAAGAGTTGACTGAATGACCCATTATTCCGTATTTAAGGGTGTAAAATAATGTATTTAATTGGTCAGACTTTCAAATTAAATCTTTAAACAGCATTTCTTTACAATACTCTTTTTGTCCTTTAGTGCGCATTATACATTCATAATTCTCTATTTCCTATTTAATAGCTCATTGACAAAATCGTTACAAGTACATCTTTCTTTTATACAAAGTTTTCTAACTGATGCTCAATTTCATGTTTTAATAACTTTAGTAGTTTTTGAAGAACAATATTGATGTTTGTTATGAAAAGTGTCCTAATATTGCTGAACAAGCTTTAACGGATCATGGTTTCATTATAACAGTGTAAAATTTCGTTTATTTAAAAATTTCGGAGATCTCATTCTTAAGAAATCCGTCCATTATTTAAACGTTCCTACAAAGAGGCACTCCTTGTTTGACTCTGAATTGTGAATATCAAATACAACTCAAAAAAATAAAAATATTTTGAAAGTTCCGACGGAGAACCTTTCCTCCTTGAAAAATAATGTGTCAGCTTCAATATAAATGAAAAAAACGGTATACTTTCAAAGCTATCGAAGAGGGTCGCACCTCCAAAAGTGAAATGTAAACCTGCTGGTCCGTTTCCACAAATAATTTTCCATTTCAATTATTGTTCTAGCAGAAGACTTAAAATGAGCAATTTCTTTTTCACGCCATCTTCACGAATCAGAGTGCGAGTTTTTACCACAGGTGTCGGGACATTACAAGAAACAATTAATTTGGTAACAAGTGTCGTTTTCAGGAGCAACGAAGATTTCACCTGTATTCCTCGGCTATAGTTTTCAATATTTTTTGTATAATCTCTCTAAAAAGAAGCTTACCGAGGTTTTCAAATTATTGTCCAATCAGTAAATTAATTACAACCAAATTCACGTTCCAGCTTCATATGAAGACAGTTGCTTATAATTTGCTTTCTTTTAAATCCTGTCTCTGAAATCTGTAATTACTATATCCAGCATACCATTTCAATTTGGGTATCCAGATCTGTTACAAAAATTACTTAACACAGTCTGTGCTTATGTACAAAAGGCCATAATATTATATCTCAATATGAAGTATAAGAATTCAGAATAATATCATTTTGCGGTAGATCAATAGACCTTCGAAATGGGGAGTGTTTAAAAAACGTAAAAAAGAAAATATCCCAAGGTGATGAACTTCTGTACTCCTTTGAAACTGAAATTATTTTTTTTAAGAGAATTAAGCAAAATGTGTCAAATATGATTTTAAACATATTAGGTATTTTGGAAGGAACTGACAAGACACAATTTGTTTGAATTTAAGGTTGTTGATAGTTCGATCGGGATCAGTAATTGCTTGAAAAAATTAATTTTAAGAAATTTAATAAATTTTGAAACTTGTGTATCCAGGTAACCTTTAAGTGCCGCAAGTAGCCTAGTGGCAAACCTTCGTGACTGCCACGCAGAGAACCTTAGGCAAAGAATATCTAACGAGAAAGTTAAGGCTCAGCGAGACATAACTAGCACCCCATATCTTGAAGGAGTAAATGCCGTGCAGAGAAGCTAACATACAGGCTGAGGCGGGAGTAGAATACGCATGCGTATTTCTGTTGACTCCAGTTATTTGGGTAAAGAACAGTCAGCTGAGCTACTCAGCACGCGATTATTACCTTCTCGGTAGCATAATCACTTCGCAAATCGGGTTAGATAAAGCTTTTGTTTGTTTTTCAGAAACATTTTCAGTAATGCCAAATACTAGGGAATGTCTGTATTTTGTACAAATCCGTAGGCCTAACTGTAATATTTGCTGAAATTTAATTTAAATAGTAATACTAATATTATTGCATGTTTTTCTCACCAAAATAAGGGATGGGCGGATAACAGAAAACAGCAACAACAACAAAAAACTGCTCTATGCAAATAGTCATCAGATCGAAGGACACCATCGTGGATCAAAGAAAAGCTTCACTGCCCTAGTCCCTCTAACGTGTTGTGCTCCTAAATATGAACTTTCCCGCAGCAGAGCATATTATCTCTTAAGATGTGGTGGCGCTGTTGAAGCCTGTTTTAAGTTATTTCTATGGGAGTTGACCTTTAAGCGTTAGATATTCTTTGCCTGAGCAGATACGAAAGCTCGTACCGCTAAATATAAGCCATGCGTCGGATGGGTACGTTAAACCGTTGGACCCCAGTATAGGCCCCTCAGTAATATATAAGATCTGTTCAACATATTCTCCACCGCAAGCGATGCATTTGATGCATCGTTGAACCCAACTCTCGAATCTTCGAAAACATTCAGGTGTGGATTGTGTTCCCCACTAATCCACAGCGAATTTCGCCTCGACTGTATCATCAAATCATTCTGCCCGGAGAATGTCCTTCATTGGACCGAGCAGGTGGAATTCGGAGGGCGCCAGATCTAGGCTGTAGGTGGATGTGGGAACACTGACAAGCCCAAAATTTTAATCGCCTGATTTGCTGCAAAAGATGTGTGTAGCCTCGCATTGTCATGGGGAATGTGGAATATTTTTCAGATTCTTGTTCGGTCACTTCCTCCTGATGGCATTTTTAAGCTTCTTGAGTGCCTCAATGTTCCGCTCGCAGATCATACTGCTGCCACGTTCAAGAAAATCAAGGAGAATGACACCCCTGTCATCTCCAAAAGAAGACACCATGACTTTCTGTGTTGATCGCTAGCTCGTGAACTTCTTAATCACTGGTTAAGAGGTATGACGCAATGCCATGGATTGATTATTTGTTTCCGGATCGTAAAGACACACCTACGTTTCATCCCCTTTCACCAGATCGGAACATACGCCCTGTTTTCATTGGCTTCAGACGCTTCTAGCATATCAGAGCAGATTTTCACCCTTCTCTCCTTCCTATATGCAATGAAGAAGAAGGATTACTGTGGAAGAACCGTTACTCTACCAATGTCTGCCTTTTTAACCACCTCTGTTAGTTAATGAAACATATATGTCCACTTTTGCATCATCTTCGGTACAATACTCTTATAATATAATTATCTGAATTTCTTAATCGAAAAGAGCGCACAAGAGTTGCATGTCACCATAACGCAAAGGATTAATTCGCCAAGGTATTAAACCAGCCTCGTAAGTGCAGTGGTCAAAGCGCTGGCTACTGACCATTCGTACGAGGTGTGTCCGGGTTCTAATTTCGGTGAGGCAGGGATTTGTGCTTGCCTTACACTCTTGGTTCTCTTGCTTCCCTGGAACTGGAACCAGCACCCCTAAATCAGGGTTGGACAGCTTCTTATACAGTGGTAGTTGGACTTTCCGTCAAAAAATGATATTAAATATAAATGTCAAAATACGCTATTTTTGTTTTAGTGGCAATATCCATATTACAACGCATTTCCTCGGCCTTTTACTTACATTTGTAAGACAAAAATATATTAGCTTTCAATGTATATGTTTTAAATATTTTTAATTTTTTATTTCACAAATTACAAGTTTAAGAGCTTTCCATAACACGGTAAGTAAAAAGTTGTTCATTATTTTTGGTAATGTGTATGTCAGGAATATTGCGCATATCATTCAGTTTTTTCCACTGAACTCAAATTGGTCATTTGATACAGCCGAATCATACCATATACTTATTGATCGCTCGAGCCACTTTATACGAAGAATCGGCGGTAATAATCATAGCAATTATAGTTCCAAATTTAGGGGAAAAGTGGTTGATCTGTCCTAAGGAATTATCAGATACCTCAGACAAGTTTAGCTGTTTGGAGTTTTCTAATCTTAAGTCACTGTTAAAAATTCCCGTAAAAAAGTTTTGTTGCCCGTGTATTTTTACGATCAAGGCTCGTTTCCGCAGTTTCAAGGCGATGCCCGTATTTTAACGGGCATGAATATGTAGGACAAGTGTTCCAAACCGTAATTTTACAGGCGTTGCTAAGAGGCACGGGTTAGCCAATGAACGATAATGACAGAAAAGGAATGCGGCATGCGTCGCTTTCTGCTATTAGTTAGCGAGTCGTCACGTGATTTTACGGTGATGCTCGTTTTTTCACCAAGACGAAGTGATGGGCGATATTTTCAAAAGTATGATATCTCTCAATATTTCTGAGACCGATATATTGAATTGAAAATATCTGTATTTGGAGATCAATATATCGGATTGATTTTTCGATATTTTTCAATACTTCTGATCTCAAAAAGACTGATATTTCGGTTTATTCACTGCATACTGCATCAGGGTTATCACTGAATCCGATCCGATGTTGTGCTAAGTATTGGCTGTTGGGAACTTGGGACTAATTGGCTGTTGGCTTGTTCGCACAAATCTCAGCCAAGTACTAAATAAAGCTTCTTTGCGGCGATATTTGCAAATCTATATTGTTTTATTGAATACAGTGCCAAAGTGTGTATAAATAAATACACATAAACTATTCCTTACAGAGCTTTCCGGAAATGATAGAAATCACACGATTTACATAAAATAATTGTATAACTTAAGTCACAAGGAATTTTCATAGTAATTTTTTCTTTCTAAAACATGAAATTTATACTCTAGTTCCAGGGTTCTTAAAACGATCTAAGAGTATAAAAATATCCTGCAGCTTGAAAATATGGCTGCAATCAAGTTTTGTTAATACCATTAAAATAATGATATCTCAGAAAAGTACTGTGTATTACTAACTTCGTACCTTTTACAAGACCGTCGCTGTACTTGGAAATAAACGTAGTGTGTTTATTTTGACATTTCAGTCGTTTTGTTGTGTAAATAATTATTTCCGATAGCGGAATTGATATTTAACGTTTTTTTACAAGACCGACGCCATGGGTTTTACGACTTTAAAACTCGTTAAAAACTTAGTGCTTTTATTTTGCCCTTTTACGTTGTTTTGTTACGTAAATAAATATTTTCGACAGCGTAAATAAATATTTTCGACAGAGTTTTTATAATTCATGAAAATTCGCTAAAAATATATCTTGTATGCTGAGCTGGAAAGCCAACATCAGGGTTGTTTACATCGTAGCCATGGTAATGTAAGGGCGTATTTATATTATATATTTTATACATTTATGTAATGTAAGGGGGCATATATTTATGCCCACTCCCCCCCCGAAAGTGTTTAAATGTGTTTTATTAATTGCTAAAATGTGCCTTACATTTGAAACGAAAATTCTTAATTTAATAAAAAAATTCATTAATTTACGTTACAATTTTTTTTTTAATTTTTTTCTATTCTCATTCTTTTATTTTGCCCTGGTGGATTTAATTTTTTTTCATTTCATTGGCACGCCCTCAGAAAAATCTATATATGCCCCTTGTTGAATTTCTTAATGAAGGGGCAGAGCACAGATGGGATGAAAGTGGCCAAAGGGCAGGAAGTTGTCACATAAATTTACAGAACATAAATGCGGAAACTGTTTTTTTTAACAAAACATGTTATCATGATTCTCTGTACTTAACATTGCTACCTATGCAAGATTGTTGATACAGCGAGACAAAATTAGTCAAAAAAGCAATCATAGAAGTGTTGCGAACTTTTGTGTTTATATAACATCTGCACTCCCCTTCCACTAATGGAAGGGGGTGCTGTGGCTAGTATCAACTGTCACCAACGATATTTGAAGGTTTTGGTTATCATTTGAAAGTAAACAAATTAGATGACAACTTTCCTGTTAAGCACACTCAACATCTTTTTAAAGAATATATATGAATAAAAAAACACACTTGAAATGGAATTTGTGGAAAAAATATTTTGCTACATGGAAGACCAGTAAACCACAGGCAATTGGGTAAATAAGTCTCATTGATTTGATTATTCTACACATGTTAAGGTTTTTCCATTATTCGAAATGTTTATTTAAGTACAAAAGCGGAGTAAAATGCCTAAAACAAAATCACTGGGTTACTTCTGTCTGAAACATTACCCCCTTAGCCTGTAATCACAGCATATTATTGCAATTTCTAATGCAGAATGTTCTGAAAAGTCATAATATTGTTGAGAGGTAAATGGCTAGAGCTTTTTAATACAATTTTGAAGAAGTTTGCACATATACAGGAAAATATATTATTTCAAACTTAGTGTGCATATACACTGTAGACACATATATAATTATTTTTTTATATAAAAAAACAAACAAAAAAACTGAAAATACAAGAAACCTTTTTAACAGGTTTCGGCCTAATTTGCCCAGTGCTATCCATTTCGTCATTATGTCTATTTCTCTCTTGATAAAAATTGTGAACGTATTTTTTTTTTTTTTTTGAAAAATGTTATTCTCAAATGGAATGGCATTAACAAAATTCTGTTGTCCAGAAAAGTTTTAATGTGCTGCGCTCTTCCTCATTTGATTTCTCTTGTGTTTCTTTACAGTATACAAAGTTACTTTTTCCAAAATTCTTTTCCCGCTAAAATCTAATAAATGTGCAATGTAAAAATTGCATTTGTACTCATAAATATGGGTTCTTGGTTTGATTAAAAGGCAATACATTGTGCCAAATGTTTGACACTAGCTGTAGGAAGGGAGTTCTTAGACTACCATTAAAGACTATATTAATATATTAGCTGAAACAATGCTCAGATTATATGAATACCTTGCATTGCACCCATCGGTTTTACATTTGATGAAGTTTGCAAAAATTGTATGATTTTATACCTGCTACAACTGATTCAGCATCAATATCAGGAAAATTCTCATACAAAAAGATTACTTCTTCCTCAGAAGCTGCTAGAAAACAGTCGAATTTTCAAAATAAGGAGCACTGTTCATTAAATGTGAAAATCCTCCAAATATGTGGCGTCAGTGAATAAAAAAAGATGTCGCTCTTTCCAGGTTTTTAGCAATTAAATGTCATGAAATCTATTCAGTCAAGATATTTATTTATTAATTGTCATGAATAAAATCTATTCAGTCATGAAATGTTCATTAAATGTCATAGAAGCTATTCAGTATCTAAATAATCATCGAAATTGTGCCTACCAAGTGGTAAAATACATAAAGAAGTTGTTCCTGTCTTGTCTTTCCTGGAACCACTCGCCCTAAATTAGGGGCATGTGTCTGCTTATGGTGAATCAAGCTTCTACACATTCGGGAACAACTTTAGATGCTCATGGAGATCAACACACACACACACACACCACTTCACTTCAAGTATTTTTTTCCAGTTCTCAGCCCATTTCTTTGGATTTCTCATCTCCATTAAAAACGTGTACACAATAAATATCTGAAGTATTCTTTATCAAGTCTAAAACACCTGAGGAGCTATCTTCGATATCATTTTTTTTTACATTTTAAATGTTCATTGGTGGAGTCTATCCTTAAATTTAAGGAAGTCAGCAGATTTAAAAAAAAAAAATTACAGTTTTGAACTCAAATGGTATATAGCATTTAATGTTTCACTTATTAACACCAAAACAACACAAAAATAAGTACTGATTTCTCACCTCTAGTTATATTCAACTTGCTGTAGATGAGGGATTTTCTCTTTACATGCATATATATCACTAAGCTGTTCTTTAAGATCATAGGTTAGTTTCTTGATGAGAGCTTATCTGCTGGATTAAAGTTTAAAACTGATGGAACTGCATTTTATTTACTCTTGATGTATCAAACATCTGCATTTACAGTGATCTCAGCTCACAACTTGAGTTTCACTGACATCCATCACACACAAGACCATTTGTACTTCTCTTTTGTTCTCTTTTTCTCATGCAGGAATTCCTGAATCTGGCCCTCCCTTGATCTTCTACATTTTCTTCCTGTCACTTGTGCAGAATAAATTCTCCTAGTAATCATCTCACTACTCATTCTCCAAACCACCCAAGAATATTTGTCCCCACCTTACAAACAATATTTTGCTTCACACTACTCATCTACAAAACATCTTCATTCCTCACATGATCAAAACATATCTTGCCCCCACCCCCATAAGTAACACATCTCTACAGCTCACAAATCACTCCTATGTTTCATCTGCAGTACTCCACCTTCACTGCTGCACATCAGAGTAGCAACAATTACTGTACTTTTTCACACACAACTATTAGGGACTTTTTTGAGAACCTATCATTTCATCATTTATTCAAAATCCTCCTGAAGCAGCTGTGACTTTCAAAGATGAATTTACTAGCCTACTAATTTCACCACCTAATTTGTTTTCTCTGTCAAACATGCTTCCTAAATATGAAAATTGATTTACCTTGTCAATCTCTATGCCATTTAGACTGATCTGTTTGATTTAATACTAACAATTCATCTGTCAAAAGCATAACTTTGGGTTTTTCCTTTCATATACTAAGTTTGAAATTCATACAAACTTCATACATGTGGGACAACATACGCTGCAGCTCACTTTTTCTCTCTGCCAACAGGATTGTTTCATCAGCATGAGCAAACATAATTGAGTAACTACTCTCCACAGATAGCATTTACATAGTCTAATGACGACTCAACCATATGTGTCTCTTAAGACATAAAAATATTCTTTACCTTAAAAAATTGTTTTGGTAATAAGTAATAACTAATTATAATACACAAGCTTGGCAGTGAATGTGGGGAATAAATATCCTACCAGTTTTCTCAGATAATTTCTTAGAAACATCAGCTGAATTTTTTTTCAAGAGCTGCTTTATCCTGCTAAAAGGGAGCAATTTTATTTGTCCTTTATTATTACATTTTATAGCTTAAAACTATCTTTATGCAAGATTGCAGCTCTCAAGCTGTATTTTTAGTGATATGAAAAACACATAAAATATTGTTTTTCAGATCCTAAAATAAAAAAAATATATATATAGCAAAAAGTTTTGATGCAAAAATAAATAAAAAAATCATGCAACAGAAGTGAGCTTGTAATCTGCAGAAATGCTAAATATACTTTCCAAAACCCAAAAGGTGATTTTCTTGTTTCATGTGTGGGCATTGCTCGACGAGCAATGATATGGTTTCTGCCAAGAAGTTTCCAAAAATCCCAGTTGCAAAGGAATGTTTTCATGAGTTTTTCATCAATGTGAGATTATGAGAAATATGTATTTCCAACTTTTCGAGGAAAGGTAAGTTGAAACATAAGTATTCCATAAATGACAAAAAAACAAAAGTATTTATTAATCCCAGCAGACTGGAATCTTAACCATCAATTAACATGGGAATAACTGAATTATAGAAAGAATAACTATTTTTATTGGGATGCAAATGCCAAAGTTAACATTATATCAGCTTGCAAGGAAATGTTATGGAAAAAATTCTTTAAAAAAACTTTGTTATTGTAATTTTTAGAGCATTTTGTCTACATTTATATTTTTCAGAAGGTGTGAACAATGTTTGCTTTTTTTATCGTTTAAGACAGAACACAATGTTAATGGAGTATACAGATATAATTACTTCTATGGTGTAAGCAAAAATAGTTCCCATGGCATAAGCAAAAAAATCAAAGTGCTTATAATATGTTTACAAATGACATTTATGTTAAAAACAGTAATTAGAGTACGAATAATTTGTGATGCCCTTTTCATAGAAAGCAATTCTTTTTCCAGAAAGATATTTTAAAAAATGCTAACGATTATTAGTCCTCCATTAAAATATGATTATAAAAATAAAAACATGAAAAATATCGTAATCCAAATTAATCAAGTATATATATTTACTAATTAATTAATGAAAGCCATACTAATTAATGTATGAAAAACATAAAAAATATCATAATCCAAATTCATCAAGTATATGTTTACTAATTAATGTATGAAAGCCTGTCTCTCCTAGATAACAAAAAAACGAATGGACAATCAGAGGAAATAACATGCTGTAAGTGTGGGAAAATCAGCAGATCAAGACGAAAGTTGTTATGCTCATATTTTTACCAGATTATATAATTACTTCAGGAAGTTTCACTATGTATTAACAAGATAATTATCAAAGGATGATAAAAAAATTATGTCTGATATATACATAGCCTGAATTACAACAAACTTTATACTACATAACTTGTAAGACATCAAGAAAACTCTCGAAAAGCTGCTTTGCATTTCCTTACATAGCTGTTAAGATCTACATACTTTATCACAAACAAAAAAAAATGCTTAACTTCAAATTGTGTGTCATTGGTATGTATTTAATTTTGGTCAAAGTGCCAGTTTACTTCAAACATAATACTCATAGGCAAAAGAACAATCTGCTATCAACCGTTCGTTAAATTTGTTTCCTGGGTGCCTACTGTCAACTAATAGTTAAAATTTTCAACCATCAAGGTTTTCAACACAGCAGATATTTTTCCTTGTGAAGTTCTAGAAATCGGAAGGTGACATAATATCATGTGAATCTCGATAATGAGATCTCAGTTTGATAGTCCTCAAGCAACATAATTTTCGTGACATGCCAGAGGAAAGAACACAGATTTCATTCCACAAGTTAAATCACATCAGCCATAGGCTGATATATTGAATATCGCACCGATATAGTGATTTTCTGATATATCGTAACTTGGATATCAATACTATATATCGAAATATCGGACAAAAATATCGGACAAAAATATCGATATTTCGAGATATTGATAAATATCGCCCATCCCTAACTGACGAATACGAAGTCACGAACATGTACAGGAAATACGCCAGCATGTTAAAGAAAGAAAACGTGTGAATAGACACTTTTTAAAATTAAGTTTATTATGATATGTAAAAGTAACGAAATCAATTACACACATTTTTGTTTGATATTAAGCTCACGAACTGTGTACATATATATATATATATATATATAATTTTAAAAGTTTCACCACCAAACGAGGGTGGCTGAAGCATTGTGACACAGGAAAATCTATGTAGTAGCTAAGATTTCATTTGACTGGGGTAGGGGCATAATTCTCACATCCATATATGTTTTACTATCAATATGAAACAGTGCTTTACTTTCTGTGCAAGTCTTTATCGCCAGGTATATACCTAGCGTTGACTAGGATGTCGAATAAATTCGATCTGTACATGCTGATTTGGGAATTATGTAGGGAAGCATTCTTTTCGTATGTTTGTAGTCTGAAATGAATTCCATTTTGCAATATAACACGCATAAATATTGTCTTATCGTTTTGTGCTTTTTTTTTTTACGGTATAGTGTTCAACTCCTGAATTTAGACAGAATTATTTCTAAAGCACAAACTGGCTGAACAATACTTTGGTTTTTTTTTAAGACTCCTTTTCATTTGCTCATGTACTTACGAACTTGTGAAGTATTATATTTGCACCAATGAATACAAAGATTAGCTATGGAGTACAGATATGTACAGGCATATTCTTTAATGAAAAGTTTATTCCAGTGTGTTTATGTGGGTATAAAATATATAAAAAATACAAATACACACATATATTTGCTAAAATTACATACACTGATGTCACAGAAATTGCACAAATGGCTAAAAAAATCAAATAAAACTGGTCAAGTCATTTGTTTAGCATCAGTAAGATGTATGAGCTCGTTTACTCTTGCAAAGTTCATCAATATTTTGAGTTTTCTTGCTTATGTACAAACAAGTTATCTTCAACATCCAGCTTATTTCAATATTTAGTTTTTATGGTGGTTAAGGATAAAACACTAGTTTCACATAAATATGTAGTTGTAAAAGGCAACAAATACTTAATAAGGCAGTGCTCGACAATGTTGGAAATTCTTTTTCCATTGGAATCCAAAAACTAGGCAGTGATTTCAAAGAACAAATGCTTTTCAAACCAGAGTTAAAAGATGTCTCCTAAGTTCTTTATTTGGCAATAGAAGATAGCATATTTCTGCATTGTACGTGTAGTTCATTCAGTGGGAATGGGAAATACTGCCTTGTAAAAGTTTAGAGAGTGCAGAGATGGACGATTATTAGCTGTTTAACATCAAATTTCCAATTGTTTGCTCATTTTCTGACGATAATGAATTCAGTTATGAAAATTGGTCACAGCTGTTCCCTGTAATTTGGTTTTCTTATAAAGTTTTTTGGTCATTGCTTGTGTTTTGTTTTTTCAACATAGAACAGATTGTTTTCACCCTGTAATAAGAGGTTCCACTAGTTCATTTTTCAGAAATTTCAGCTAAATATGCTAAAATTCACCACACATCCTACCAGCACTAGCCATAAATTCAGATCAATTCTGTTTTGAAAATTGGTTCACTATGTGACTCGGTATGGTTGCTAACAAAATCGCATATGCCCTCCACCCGCCCTGTTATTTTAGTGTAACCCACTTTGAGAACCATTGGTCTAGAGGATGTTCAAGCCGTACTGGTATCAGAGTTGGTTGTACATCAAGGTTTTTGGCTAGCAGTCACAATTTAACATATGGTTTGAGTCCCATATGAGGTATTAGATTTGCCGCCCCGGTGGTGCAGTGGTCTAAGCACCATCTTATGATTGTTTGTCCAAGTGGGTCCGGGTTTGAATCCCGGTATGGCACGGATGTTGTGTTTGTCTTACAGCACTGGTGTTCTCTCTTCTCTGGAACCAGTGACTCTTAAATTAGGGACAGGGACTGCTTATATCCCATATAGTTCCTCACATTAGCCGTTAAAACCTTAAAAAAACACCTGTTTTTTACATAACTTAACAGCTTTGGCTTTCTCCTTCCCTAGAACCAATGGCCTCAATTTAGAGGAGGAAAAAAACTTTCATGTGGTGAAATGTCACATTTTCGTTCAGGAAACACATTTGTGATTCTCCCTGACTGCTACATGGTTTTGATTGCTTTTAGGAATACCATTTCACTCACATTCCTTAGTATATAATTATCATTCACTTTTGGCCGCCCCGGTGGCGCAGTTGTCTAAGCGATGGCCTCTGATCATTCGTCCGAAAGGGGTCCGGGTTCGAATCCCGGTGAGGCATGGATGTTGTGTTTGTCTTACGGCACTGGTTCTCTCCCTTCCCTGGAACCAGTGACCCTAAATTTGGGACGGGCGACTGTTATAGCCCATTGAGTTGCTCACGGTGGTCGTTAAACCTCCAATAAAAAAAATCATTTTGTGACTATGGCACATTCAGTTAACTCATAGGCACCCCTAGCTTAGTTTTTAGCAGGAGGAAGCAAACAATGGAAATCTGCATATATACAAACCCCATATGCAAATTTCCACTGTGCCTTCTTTTTATCACTCTTACACATAAATTACATAAATTTAATTGGAAACCAGAAGAGCCAAAATATATATATATATTTTAATTATATCTATAATCACCTCATTATCACATGTATAGAGTAATATCTCACATATGTATGTCAGCGCAAACCAAAGCCTGCATAAATGAGAGCGCAGCATAAGTAAAAGTTACTGTAATTCCAGCCAAAATTAAGTTTAAAATGTAATTAACATGATAGTAACATGCAAAATAAGAAAAATATGAATGATTGAATTTACTTAGTTAAAGTTAACACTTAAAAGCTTAAATTACTCAAAAATGTAAATTACATGATCATAAAATTTTAATTACATACCTTGTTTGTATTTATGGCTTTTTAAAGTTATGTAAAATTGAAGACTGTTTCTGCTGTTGCCTCTCATTGAAAACAGCTTTTTCAAGTTTGTTGAAACAGGAATGTGTGGCAATTAGATGTATCGGTGAGTTGTATGTTGTGACACTGTGTCCAAAGCTTCTACTGCTTTCGTGACAGTCTGGGGATCTTTTGTTAATTCTTCGTTATAGCTCTTCATCATCATCCTGAATTTCATTGGCTATTTCTTGAATATCCCTCAATTCCCCGATAATGCATTTTCATTGATTTCTACAAATTCTTTAAAACTACTGAATCCACCTGAAATGGCATTCCAATCTTCATCATTGGCAGATTATTCGCTAAATGTGTAGATTACCGTACTAAATTATTTTGTCAGAAACTTGTAATATTGACTTGTGAGTGCGACGCTGTGGTAAGCCTAACACATTACTACGGCAAAGATGTGAAGATTTGCTTTGTTGAAAGGAAGATTCGCTTTGCCGTGCAATTCACGTGCGGATGTCTACAAGTCCAAGCAAGTATCTTCTTGCCAGGAGAGCGAACCATGTTATACTCATATGCTACACAATATAGTTTGTTCATGTTTTGTAATTGTTTTTAAAGCAGACGTTTTGAAGTTTTTCATTCTTTCGCATATGATTCCCTGATCCGAAATAGAAAGTTTAGTAAATGTGTACTTTAGCGTCTAAATTATTTCGTCGGAAAAACGTAACTGTGTGAGAAAAGTGTGACATACAATATTTTAAGCATGCAAAACAATGGGGAAAGGTGCCAAAATATAGTATTTTTAGATAAAAGGAAATAAGTTTTCCGAAGTATATACCTGGGAGAGCGATGGTTTGGAAGAGTACGTGCGGTAGGCATAGGACGAGAGAGCAGCAACGACATCAAGGTGGAGTCCGGTGATGGAAGCTTCGTTGAGAAGGGCAAGTAACGGGCGGAAGAATTAAGAAGGAAACGGTTCAGCAGTACGTAGTCATCGAAAAGTCTTGTAGGCATACGCAGAAAGAAAGAGGTTGAATTTGCGCAGCATTGTAAGTTTTTGTTTTTTGAAGGGTAATTTTGAGAAAGCGGAAGTGCAATTTCGTCAGGGCTTAACATTTCATTATCCGCCACAATAAAAGAAGCTGTCTCCCTGCCATAGTACGATATATGAATTGAAGAAAATTGTTTATTTTGAAAAATATCCGTGTCACGAGGGAAAAAATGTGAGCTACGATGTACTGAATAACAGCAGAACTTCAAATGAAGTGCTTGAAGAAGTCACCTACCTGTGCACATCTTCCAAACCAAAACTAAAACTTTGGGTTCAACCGGAACCAAAACGTCTTCCTCAAAACTTCTGTCGTACATAAATTATTTTACATTCCTTAATTTCTTTCCATTCGGAGACACTGTGAAACAACCAATAACGACATTCTGCACATATCTTTCTCAAAAATGAATAAAACAGGTTTAAACTACTTCTTCTGCGCACGATTACACGACACTCTTCAGAAAAATATACCCTACTGCTGTCGTATTCTTCCGCGCATTTGCTACCAACTCATACTCCGCTCCGTCGCACAGCACCTTCTTGTGGTGGCCGTTAGCATCGCTTCAGCCTCCCGCACCACCTGCGACAAACCATCGTACTCGCAGGTTAATACTTCGGAAAAATTATTTCCTTTTTATCTAAAAATAATATAATTTTTCACCTTTCCCTATTATTTTGCATGCTTAAAAAATTGTGTGCATCGAACTTTTCACCCACAGTTAAATTTTTCTGACGAAATAATTTAGGACGCTGAAGTACACATTTACCGAAAGTACTAATATGCTTTTCTGTGTTGTACAGAAAACTGGGGAACTATAAATTTTGGTTTTGGTTTGAACAGATTTGCTGTGTCACCGCACTTTTGGTTCTCCTGTTAATAGCTTATTCGCACGCGAGTTTCTATCTTACTCATATGTATGTTTTGCAAATCGAAGAGGTTTTATCCGGTTTTTCCTGAAAACAACGTACAGGATACAACAAAATAAAGGGTGGCTGCTGTGGACCTATTTTCTGTAGCGTATCACTACAACATTTATTGCTCTTCTGCCAATAACGTAAGTCCTCTTTCTCTTGTACTCTTGTGCCCGTCATTTCCACACAGCAACGAACCTTCCTTTTAACGGACCAAAGCTTCACATCTTCACTGGAGCGATGCATTATGCCTATCGCAGCTTCTCTTCACAGTGTCGGACTCACAGGTCCATATTACAATAAAAATCTTTAAAAAACATTTAAAATATGAAATTTCTGAAAAAATATGAAACACATTAAAATATGAAAAATATGAAGTTTTAACCCTTTGTCAATAAACACAGGAGGCTAGTTCCATCAGAGGCATGCATTCAGTCGCTGACTTTAAACATTTGGGGCAAAATTACATATGCTTCCAATTTATGGAACTAAATCATAATGTAATTAAAGAAGTGATATTCTTCTGTCCTTGGCACTGCGTAACAATAATACAACTTCCAGTGATTAGCAATGAAAAGCAACATGACATGCGATGACTGTCTTTTTTCTTGTAGTAGAAAATTATATTCTGAACTTCATTTTTAGATTTAGTTCCCCAGTCTGTCACCTAGGGAAACTAGATTATTTATTTACCTGCCCAAGTCAATGATTCACACAACTCAGGCAAGGTATTTTTCAAGCCCTGATATGTATAAGTAAAAATATATACAGTACATAATTTCATACATACATATTAATTAAAGCTTATATATTTCATTATTACTACTTTAGCAAAAACTTCCCATTACAAAAAAGTACCTTTGCTTGTTTCTGTGGGCACTACTTTAACTTTTACAGCATTGCAATCTTATGCGTAATGAAAATTTCTGTAGTACATACTAACTTTTTAATGAACAATTTGTAATGTTTTAAGAACAATACGTTGCTACAAATTTTTTTGTCCCCTTGGAATTTCATTATAACGAGTTTCGACAGTTTATTCGTTTTTTACTGAATCTGGTAAATGTGGCCAAGAAAATGACAGTGAAAATATATCATGAACAGTTTTTTTGCTTTGCAAATGTAGTAATTAAAGTTAAATCTAAAAAAAAATTGATTTCATTCTAAATTTCTGCGAGTGAAATCTTTCACCTGTGTCACTTTAAGCAGGGCTTGGAAAATATCTGAAATGTTACTTGCCCAGCTGGGTATATACATAAATTATTTACCTACCCAGGTAGTAAAACCTGCCTGCCCAGGAAAATTTATATTTTAAGATAAATCAGAAGCCACTTTTTTTTAAGTTAAAAAATATGAAATTTTTTTTACATGTTTTGTATTCCTATTTTAAAGGTCTATTCAAAATGTTCAATATGCAAAGCATGTATTTCATGTTTTAAGATGATAGTGCTGAAATTGGTACAAAATGATAAGATGAAATTGTTTTTTGAGAAATTTAAAGATTCTGCCCTGTTCTTTTCCTTTGTCACTTAACACCTGATTTGTACATCAATAAAAATTGTTTCAGTATCTTCAGGAATTGCCAAGATATTATAAATACAACTATTTAATAGCTTTCCAAAAAAAAAAAAAAAAATTTGCTCCAAAATGGTTTCCTTGTGGCAACACAACAATGAAAGAATAGGTTTAATCACTGAAGTCATTTCTAAAACATTCCAAACAGGAAAATTTAATATTTTTGAAATATTGATATGCATTAATGTTCTACAATGACTTAATTAGAATCAGGGTCTAAACAAGTGTTTCTTCTTTGGGCGGGGGTCTGAGATTTCAAATGATGCCCTATCAAGTTCAAAAGCTATCACTTTCATTCAAGTATTTTTTTCATTTCTTTCCGATACCTTAATTATGGGGAAGCAGTGTGATCTTTCAAAAGCCGCACTTCCAGTTTTTGACATAATATTAGTAAAAATGAGAAAAGTAGGTAAATATCCAAAATTAGAGATAGGAAACAAGACAGTAAAAGTTCTGGGAACACTGACAACACAGTGCTCAGTAGAATGTAAAATGAAGCAGCACACAAGGCATAGAATGTCAAAACAGGAAAAGCATGATTCAACATTATGTCAAATGTAATACTGGCCAAAACCTACATGAAAAACCAACTTTGACACCATTGTGGATTGAATACCCTTATAGACGCAATGTACTCGGATGCCAGTTCGTAGTTTTGTTTGTCATTGATATAACATATAAATACAAGAATATGCCTGTACATATCTTTACTACATAATTACCCTTTGTATTCATTCATGCAAATGCTACATAAGTAAGTATGTGCAAATTAAAATGTCTAAAAGAAACTAAGTATTGTTCCACCAACTGTGCTTTAGAAATAATTCTCCAATTAAAACATGTCTAAAAGAAACGTAAGTATTGTTCAACCAACTGTGTGTACAGAGTTCGTAAAGCCTAATGTTAAACAAATCTGTGTGTAACTGATGTCATTATTTATCATATTGTAATAAACCTGATTTTAAGATATGATAATATCATTACTCACATTTAGAACTGAATTGATTTAGTAATAATGTAAGTATCCAACAATTTCACACTCACACACTCTTCCACAAAAAAACATGCATTTACTTGCACACTCTTTCACAAAAAACATGCATTTACTTGTACACTCTTCCGCAAAAAACATGCATTTACTTGCACACTCTTCCACAAAAAACATGCATTTACTTGCACACTCTTACACAAAAAATGCATTTATGTAAAAGTCGGTGACTACTCGCCGTGAGGCTTATCTGAATATGGCCAAACTTCACATTTACAGGGATTGCTTTGAAATTCAAATGAATAAGGTCAGACTTTTTAATTTCAGATTACCACTTGGCTGAATACAATCAAACTATAATTTTGCGGATTTGCTCTTCAAATTACGGCTTAATTGAAAACGGCCAAACTTTTCTTTTACAGGCATTGCCTTTCAAATTACAGGTAAAGCAAATAAGGTCAAACTTATTTTTTTCGGGTATTTCCCTTCAAAGTACGGCTTAGCTCAATACGGTCAAACTTATTTTTACGGGCAATGCCCTTCAAATAACAGCTTAAATGAATACGGTCTAGTTGTATTTCTACGGGCGTCGCCCCTCAAATTATGCGCTTAGTATTTACGGTTCAGAGCGTAATTTCAAGGCTTTCACAAAAACGGGCTAAGCCGTAGTTTTATGGGCAACGGCTGGGACCCCAGTTGCCGGCAGTTGCCCTTAATCTAACTGTGAAATTTTGAACAGTGTATATTTGTGGAGGCACGCATGATATAAAAAAAAATCGGAGCTATATGAACCAGTTTTTTATGTTTTTATATCATGCGTGCCTCCGCAAATATAGTGAAACAATGGTGCCATTTTACATATTGCTTTGGCTCCTGCAGCAGCTAAAAATAATTTTGTTAGAACACCATTTACAGATTTCCACGCTGCACAGGCAATATACTTAACTTTCACGAATTCTAGTTAATTCTTGCGCACTGAAAGCGCTAATCTTTCACAAATTGAAAATTTACAGGGTTTTCCACCGAAGCCGACAATTCATTTTGTTAAAGATTCAAATATCGAAAATTATTTCTTACCACCTCAAAAAACTTTCACTTTTCGTACATGACGAAAACAAATTTTCACTTTTATAAAATGTAAACGAAACAGTAAGTCATGTAAATCAATCAGCTTGTAGTTAATGCAACGAAAGAGAAATCGGAAGTGGTTATTTGAAATATTTACACTTAGTTAAAACCGAATATGCAGGGTCGAAATTAGCGTAATTTATAGCAATGGGCTATGGTATAGCATTTTAATCAGAGTCGTTGTTTAGAGAAACAAAATATGACGATTTTTTTGTAAAAAAATCGTCATATTTTTGTTCTCAGTAGCATGAAGTAGTATCATACGAGAAAATGATATCTAATCTTAAAACTACAGCAGAGCACCACAAAGACCAAGGTTATGCTCACCCTGCATTTCTGGAGATTCCTTTATGACTTTAATGTCCTAATGGCCATCATAAGGCATCCTATTTGCCACGTTTCTTTGTATCTATACAGTAGCGACGTGTCGGAATTTTTATTCGTAAACCAGCCGAAATTATCTTCAAAAAATTTTCATACTTTTTAATGCATATTGTTTTCAAATTTCAATTAAAAATATTTGGGGAATGTTGCCGAGATGCTTTTCCTCTTCCTCATAAAGAAATTCTTCATTATATGACAATAATAGTAATTCCTGATGTGCGTTTTCCCTTCTACATTTACATAAAAACAGCACCCTTGTAACTAAATGAACAATTGATAGTACAGCGGTTTTTCCACCTTTTTGCATACCAGAAAAGCACTGGCGGAATTTTTGAAATCTCCCTTACTAAAATATTCGTATGACTGTTAATTTGTTCTGTATTGAATGTAAATATGCTTTAACATAAGTTTCTGTTCTGTGTTTGAGTTACAAAAATTGTTGAAAATGTATCTTTCTTCAAGGCCAGAGTTCAGATCTATGATTCACATGCTAAGACGGAGATGTCACTCCGTGACGTCACAATTATTCGTCTGCGGACAAGGCGAATTCAGCAATCCTTACTGTCTTATTAACGTCGCCACAACACATGATGGTAAACTTTAAGATTATGCCTTACGACTGAAAAGTGCATAGAATTGTAAATTACATTTGTGCTTTTTTATTATTTCGTATTCTTTTATTATAGTCCAGAAGTGCAACACGGTTAAATAATGAAAACCATAGTATTGCGAACACTCAATATTAAAATTACATACTGTCTGTATAAATAAAAACTAGAGGTTGGGCCAAATTGTGTTAGTAACATAATCATTTGTAATCGCAAAAAGTGTATTTTGTAAATATTGCGAATAGTAACGCTGCTAAAGGCATTGTTATGTCTACGGTCGGAATAGAATTGAAAGAGGCCCAGAATATTGCATTTATTCGTGACTACTTCCATGGGTGATTAAGATGAGAAGTCGAAGAGAAACTTTAAATAAGCAACAATCAAGCATTGGGAAATTCCAATTCGTGAAGATCGCTATCCTCAATTTCTCGGCAATTTGAACAGTGTTGTAATGAAGGGTGCAGTAGATACGATATTATTCTACAAATTTTCAATTTATACGTTACAGAAATTCTGAAACACCACAGAAGTTTAGGAACAACAGCAATGTGTGGCCGAAATTTAATATCCATTTTGTACGAATAACACAAACTAAATAAGCCGTTGTAAATGGGAAATCCATAGACCCTTAATGAACATTTCGGGGATGAGAGATAAAATTGACAGGTTTGGAATACGGATATGTGCATTACAAGTATAACAGTAAAAATGCTGCACAAAACTTTGCTAAAGTAATCGGTGAAAATTAACGTTCTGAAGTTTTACTACACATGTTTTGCGTTCAAAATGCATATGTAAATCAAGATTTAAGTCAAAATCATTTGTTTTAAGCAAGTGAAAACATTTGTTTACTTAAACGAGTAGGGTAAAATAAATAACAACAGAAAAGCGTAGTACTTCTTACTAAAAATAAGGCAGTATAAAAACCAAGTTTAAAGAGTCAAAGAAAGCAAAGAAACAACGTATTCACGTCGGAGGAGCCCGTACAAAAGTTGCTTGCATAAGCGGTACACTGTAGGCGTAATATACCCTCAAGAGCAATTGAATTGTAGATACCTATCTAGTAAAGAGTAGCACCACCTTTCGGCTTGATGATGGCGGCTATTCGTCTCGACATGGACTCGACAAGACACCGGAAGCGTTGGGAAACCATACAAATACACGACCCCTCAGCAAGCTATCACAGTTCACGAAGATTTGATGGAGGGGGTCAGAGCCTCGAACATCTCTCTCGATGGCATCCTAGATGTGCTCGATGGGACTGAGATCAGGTAACCTAGCTGGCCAAGAAAGCCAGCTAGGTTACCTGACCTCAGTGGCACAGTGGGGTACCACCCGTGACACAGTGGTGGAGTGTTCATCCAACCATTCCGATACAATTCGGGACCGATGGCATGGTTCATTGTCTTGTTGCAGGATGAGGTCCCCAGTGAGATGTTAAAAACGCACAAACGCGAGTAAATGGTTGTTCAGGATATTCCGGTATCGTTGACCTGTGAAGGACGATATCACAAGTACCAGAGGTTCCATTTCAGTCCACGTAAACAGTCCCTAGACGAGAATGCCACCCCCACCAGCTTAAAGAGTACCCTGCTGGCAAGAAGGATTCATCGGTTGATGTGGTTGGCGCCGTACTCGTATCCTGCCATCCGCATGTACCAACGTGAATCTCGACTCATCAGTCCAGGCAACATATTTCCCCATGTCTAGGGTCCAGCGGCGATGTTCCCGCGCCCATGCTAATCTTTGCTACCTGCGATGTCCGGTCAGCAGCGGTATTCTCGTGGGACAATGGCTTCTGTACCCCATAGCGAGGAGATGGTTCTGGATGGTGTGGCTGCTTACACGTTTTGTGCACCAGCGTTAAATTGCCGAGTGATTTCTTGCACTGTGTCCTGTCTATCCGCTGTCACATTGCGAGCTAGCCGACCGACGATGACCCCGATCATTCCCACGCTATTGTCCACGGCAGTGGGCCCTTGCCGGGATGGTTTTACTGGATTCAATGTACTCACGTTGCACCCGTGACACAGTGGCTCGTGAAAATACCAGTGCCTGCTTGGCTTCCGAGATGGAGTGACCCATTCGTCGGGTCCCGACAATTTGCCCACGATCAAATGCGCTTAGATCCTTCGTCTTACCCGTACTGCGTCCGACTCTTACTGATTCCCGTCGCGTCACTCCTTATATTGTCGAATCGCTGAATACAACATGTCGTTTCGGTTTACAGGGTGGCCCGCAGCGCCACATTTGCATAACGCCATCTTTCTCTAATTCAATCGCTCTTCAGTGTACAAGTGGTAGAAGTTAGCATTGTTTTCCAGCCCGAGAAAAAAAACGGAATTCGGTCATTGGGTGGCCTAACTGAAAATAACCAATGGCGAGGCTGAGACAACATTTAAATCCTAATTTTTTAAACAGGATCTAAGTAGGTGGCGTTATTCGCAAACTTCATTTACTTTATCGCAAGTGTTGGCAACATATATATAAAAATTAGCGTTCTCTTTTGAGTCAAAATTCAAATTGAAAAAGGTTCCCTAATTGAAACACAACTCCCAAAATAGTTATGGTTCAAATCACAAATCAAAACAAGGTACTCATAAAGCACGGATCTTTATGGAGGCATGCAATAGTCCGGTTTGGAAAATTCTTTTTTTATTGGATAGAGTTTCCAGTGTGACATGATTTCTGTATAATTTCAAAATTTTCTAGTAAATCATAGACTTTCCGCTAGGGGACGTTAAGATAAATTGTGCCCCCCCCCCTCTTCCCAAGTCTGTGCTTCTAAAACTCCGATTCAAAAAATTCTTTCTGCACCCGATACAGTTCCGGATGGGAAATCCTTTGCATATATTTTCTGATTTTGTTAAACAATGGTATGGCTACCAGGAGCCTAAGACCTAAATTCTGCTTCTGATGAATTTACAGCAAAATCTGAACTTCTAAAATTTCGATTGAAAAAATTCGTTTGTGGAAAGATAATACAGTACTCACGTCGACAAACCTTTTAGGAATATTTTCTTCTTAAAATAATGCTTGGTTTCTGCGCCAGGGTTGATGTATATAATATTTTTGTCAATATCTCTGCTTCTAATCGTCCGGTTTGTAAAATTCTTCCTTTATTGAATAAAGTTTTCAGTGTGACAGGTTTTTCATATAAATTCAAAATTTTGAAGTAAACCATAGATTTTCCGGCAGGGGGCGCAATGGTAAATTGAGTTTTCTACTTTATTGCTGCTTCTGAACCTCAACTAGGACTTTATGAAAAGGTAATAAATATTATTTAGTGATCTTAAGTAGGATTTCATGAGAAGGTAATATTATTTAATTATCTTAAGTAGGGCTTTATGAAAAGATAATGTTATTTAATGATCTTTAGTAGGATCCCATGAAAAGGTAATATTATTGAATGAAGGTAGCGCTTCTGCATACATTCGTGATATCCATTTATCTATAAAAGCTATCATGAAATCTCTTCCTCTTGCAGTTGCATGTATCCTGATGATAATACAGCACATCTCATATTTTCTTTAGCCTGTATTGTTGTAAGTCCGTTAGTCGTGTTAGTTGTAAAACTTCCTTCCAAAACGGTATGACTTAGTCGCGTTTAAACAGATTTGCTATTCGTTTGGATGACGTTCCAAACAGTGCTCTGTTCTTCCACGTACTTTATCACATATTGTTTATCCCACTGCTTTTTATTGGAAATATACAAGGTAAACATTTCATTTAGAAATAAATTGCCGGCTACACCCGTAAACCTCTACTTTATTTTGTTTATTTGTTAGATCAGAATTTGGCTTATGCATTGTAACACATTCTGTTTTCAAGAAATTGCACAACACTGCTCGTTTATAGGAATTCTGGAAAAAAATCACGATACTTAAAACAGCTAGAAATTTCTTCTTTACACCATTGGATTTAGCATAATTATAATTTCAGAATTCGGTTTTATAATTTTATGAATTTCAAAATTTCATATATTTTTTTCTACCAGGAATGAAAGCCTTTAACTCCATAGGTTTTCATACGTTCGGGGTCCTGGTTCCAAAAATATTATAATTAGAATCGGTGATGGAAATTTAATTCACTTTCAGGCATTTGTGGTGTATTGACTTAATTCCGTGTGCTGACAGTCACTTTCAAGCTAGAAATTCCATATTTATCTGCTTCGCGGAAGGTGTGGTTGAACCTACACCTAACCAATATGTTGTATCAAAATATTTTCTTAATGATGATCACTGTTTGAGCACTTCTTTCACACTGCGGTCTAAAGGCCCATCAAGAAGTTTGCCGGAGGTATTCAACAATAAAATACCTTATTCATTGAAGCCTTCTGAAAGGCGAAATGAAGCAGGTTTTCGTCTAAATTTTACGAAACATGACTTAAGTGTTAATTAAAATAATTTGTTTTATTTAGAACTAACTGAAAGTTTCGGACACATTTTTTGTAAGATTTTACTACTGTATTTTTAATAACAATTAATATCCGTATTTGTGAAACAAACGGCTGATATATTCTCTTGCTGCGTCACGTTGCATGTTCCTTTACTCCTTTTATAGTTTATAAAATTTCAAAACTACAGTAACAATTCAATTAATCTACAAAACATTGCAAATAATATTTCGCAGCTGCACAATATCAGTGTTCACGTACCATCAATGATCGGAAATTCAGTTTGATAGTCGCCCGACAGTTAGAATTAACATTGCTAAATAGCCTTACCAGAGTCTCTTCTGATGCAATCGAAATACAATTTTAAGTTCCACCGAAATTACAAATGATGGTTCATGAAAATGAAATACATCCACAAATTTATTTTAGAAATTTATATATACAATTTGCTCCCCTCAGGCTGCAGAATAATAAACATAATTTTCCTTTCAAAGAAAATAAAAAAAAATTGATATGTGATTGAAATTATGTTGTGGAATATATTGTTGTTTAATGTTGATTACTGAATTAATCTGGCACAAAACGTAGGTAGAATTGCTTTTTCTTTAAATGTGTTTTAGGATACAATGCTCTATGTAATCGCTTCAAATACTCATTTATTTTTATGTTTTTTTTATAAATTATAAGTTTTTTAGATAATTATCCAAGTTTTTAACGAAATTTGTATTGCTTAAGTTAAACGGGCTCTTCTAGAAGAAAACAAATTTACTTAATCATTTAATGGTAGTGGAAAACCTTTAGATGAAAAGTAGGTATTAAATCTTCGCCGTTGAAAATTGAAGATCAACGGAAAATATAGTCGTAGCTATTTTTTATCACTCTTCGTGGCATTTAAAGTCATTTCGAAGTAAATCAAGATTTACGTCGTCATTATTACCCTTGCCACACATTACTTCGGAACGGAAATGAAGCGTAAAAACAGAATCGCTGAAAAAATGTTGGTTTTGGGAAAAAAATCTAATGTTCCGTTAGACACAAAAGATGTGGTATTTTTTTTCCGAGTGGTCATTTATTTACTATATACGCTGGAAGAGCATTTCTTTGTCATTATGTATATTAACATAACTGCAGACCATGCATTCCCGTACATGTGCATTGTATCTCCGATGCAGATGGTGACTACTTCAAACACTTCAGCAACCAAGGCTTCAAGGTTTGGATGGTCAAGGATTATAGCTGCTTCAAATTTTTTTTTATGATGATGCTTCAAATTCTTAAAATTGCAAAAAAAAAACATTTTTTTTTCAAATTCTTAAAGCTTCCCAAGAACCACCAAACAGAAAAGGTTCCCTCTCTATCTCTCTCTCTCCCTCACACACACACACAGACACACACACACATGAGCATGGCTGTTAATCCCGATGCACATTCAAATAATGAGTTTGAATTGAATGCAGCAATACAGTTCATTTTAGGCTTAACAGAGGGGGAAATTCGATATCTACGCTATTAGTATTTTACTAATAATCAGATGCTGTTTAATCGTGCAATATGACTAGTTGGATCAGCAGGATATATATATGTTTCGAATTTTGTCTTATTTTCTACGTTGATCTAAAATTAAACGAATTATGAAAGTTTGTCCTGTTTAAAAATTGAAAAGCCTGTTATTTCAGAAAATATTGTCACAAACAATTTCCTTTACAGAAGACATGTTACATAGGATAACATTTTTTCAGCACAGTGTTTCGTTTAAATGGCTACTTGATATTTTTTCCGGACAGAACTTCGTATAAATGGTTACTTGACTTTTACTCCAGATTTTGGTTCAATGAGAACGCACATGAAAGTGTAATTAAATTGATTTCTGAAGTTTAAAAGTTTTATAATATGCTTCATTAAAATTTAACATCACTTCTTAAGTGCCTAAGGAAACGACACTGCTTCAATGAGGGATTACCTAAAGATTTACAGTACATGAAAGGTGAAATAGAGGAATAAAATGTTATAAACGTCTTCATTCGTTTGACTTTTGATCTTTGTTTTACTTAACGTACAGAAGTTACAGAATTTTTTTCCAATTCCAAAACAAATCAAAATAGTAAATAAATTTAATTTAGAAAGAGTAGTAATAACATGTTCCTTTTTATATACACTGAGGGAAAAAAATCCCAACACCACGAAAAAATAGTTGTAGAGGAATAAAATGACGGCAATACATTTGTATAGGTAACATATTTAATCGATTAAGGTTTCAAGATAACAGCTTAATGTAAGCGCGAGAAGAGCCAATTTAAATGTGAAATGCTGGTACATTTATAACCGGTGTAACCGCCAGAATGTTGAATGCAAACACGCAAACGTTCGTGCGTTGTGTCGTACAGGTGCTGGATCTCAGTTTGTCGGATGGAGTTCCATGCCTCTTACACTTGGTCGGTCAATACAGGGACGGTTAATCCTAGTTGGGAGTGACGCCGGAGTTGTTTTCTCCAATGATGTCCCATACGTGCTCGATTAGTGAAATATCTGGTGATCTAGCGGGCCACGGCAACATGTCGACACTCTGTAGAGCATGTTGGGTTACAACAGCGGTATGCGGGCGAGCGTTATCCTGTTGGAAACCACCCCCTGGAATGCTGTTCATGAATGGCAGCACAACAGGTAGAATCACCAGACCGACGTAAAATGGGCCGTCAGGGTGCGTGGGATAACCACAAGAGTGCTCCTGCTGTCATAGGAAATTGCTCCCCAGACCATAACTCCAGGTGTAGGTACAGTGTGACTTAGCCGCAGACAGGCTGGTTGCACGCGCTCACCTGGCCTCCTTTTAACCAACACACGGCCATCACTGGCACCCAGGCAGAACCGGCTTTCATCAGAAAACGCAACAGATCTCCACTCCGTCCTCCAATGAGCTCTAGCTTGACACCACTGACGTCGCAAACGGCAGTGGTTTGGATTAAGAGGAATGCACGCTACAGGGCGTCTGGCTCGGAGCTGTCCTTCAAGTAACCGATTTGTAACAGTTCGTTGAGTCACTGTTGTGGGAACTGCAGCTCGAATTGCTGCCACAGACGCGGTGCGATGCGCCACGGCCATACGCCGTACACGGCGGTCTTCCCTCTCAATGGTGTCACGTGGACGGCCGGAACCCGGTCTTCTTGAGGCTGTAACTTCCGTTGATCACCGCTGCCAACAATCATGCACGGTCGCTACATTCCTGCCAAGTCGTTCTGCAATATTGCGGAAAGAAAATCCACCTTCTCGTAGCCCTATTACACGACCTCGTTCAAACTCCGTGAGCTGTTGATAATGGCTTCTTCGTCTTCTTAAAGGCATTCTTGAGTAACATCAACACACTACGTCGAAACTCAACGATAACTAAAGCTCACGAACGTTACAGCGCGTATTTACAGCAAACCTGCTTTGCATGTTCCGAGGGGCGCTACAACGCCATACGTATGCGCCGAGCGCGAAATTTGCATAGACGTCATCTTACAGATGTACTCTCACCGCCTACCAACTGTCGTTTATCTAACCCAACCCCTTCTTGGTGTTGGGATTTTTTTCCGTCAGTGTATATGCGAATATTTCTGTAACAATTTATACAAGTAAAACGTTTTTACAGGGTGATGAGAAAAATTTGCAGTTATTGATCTCTAAAGTAAATTATAAAAAACATATCTACTATTCCTGATGTATCTCATTCCTTCAGACTTAAAATTTGGACTCCTTTGCTTTGGGCTTAATACAGTGTACTCAAATTACGTGTGTGTCTTTGTTCCTTTGATGGATCAGTAAAACTCTAACCCCGGAAAAGGAAAGGACCGTTAGGAATGGCAGTCTGTCCGTTATCAAAGGAAGTGTAACGTAATCACATCGGCGCTATGTGGATATTGCTGGATATCGCAAGTGCATCGATGTACTGGTGATCCTCGGCACCTCCTTACATACATTTAGTACGTGTCGGTAAATTAGATTTCTTTCACCGGAAGTGCAATTTCTGAGATCATTAGAATCACCGTTGCAATGAAGTAGTGTGTGTGTGATTTTCATCGTACCTGTGCTATAGGAAATACAGTGTCTTTCTGAAAAGTATAAACTTTGTACTTTGTAGGTGTTTCGGTGTTCCGTGTGGCATTTCGGGGGGATATTCATATGCGATAGGGCTTCAGGTGTTTATTTCTAAGTGAAATGCAGTGTACATTGAATGCAAACTACAATGTGTTCCTAAAAGGTGCCGAAGTGTGCCCTTTTCGCTATGAAATTAAATTTTGCCGTCGAAACCTGAAAATGCCTCCCCAACCAAGTAGAAATGCCACGCAGATGTACAAGTGAATTAGTGCATGAGTTGTATCTAATTGAAAATACTGTTATCTCGATGGTGAAATGTGTGTGTGATCCTTCAAAGTGTTGTATTACGTCATTCTGCAACGTAGTGCAACAGTGTTTAAATACAACGGCTTTGAGAGTGTACAATGTTTAAGCAATCGTGACCATCGGATTTCAAAGTGTGTGTAAACGTTTTATATGAAGGGAAACAAAGTGGATTAATTAAATAGATGTATGAAGACAGGTGGCGAAGTGGTCTAAGCGCTGGCTTATGATCATTCATCCGATATGGGTCCGGTTCCGAATCCCGGTGTGGCAGGATTGTGGTGTTTGTATTACGATACTGGTTCCTTCTCTCCCCTAGAGGCAGTGGCCTAAAATTGGGACGGACGACTGCTTCTAGTCCATTGAGTTGCTCACGGTTGTCGTTAAACCTACAATAAAAAAAAGAGGCTGGTAAGTCATTCTTTTTTCTACATTTTGGTTAGGAAGTGTATGCAGAGATCAAATACCATTAGTTGGTCAATGATATTTTGCATCTGATACAATGAACAGATCAAAAAGTTCATCCATCTGGGATGCGACCAAAAGATTTTGGACGAGGAATTTCGGAGTTTTAGGGAAAGCCTGTTGGCGAAATGTTTGCCACAGTATAAGAGATCACAAATAGAAAGACTGACTTTCAATTCACTGAAAAATATGGGAGTATAATATTAAAGCGTATTAGAAAAAGAGAAATATGAATATGATTTTAATTCTTTCACGATCTCAAGAGCAGGAAATAATGTTAAGAGGGTTTTGTAAAGTGGCATCCTCCAGAAGACCCTGATAGGGAAGTTGTAGCTTCTTTACAGAAATATTGTTCAATACTTAATGTATATAGAGGAAGATTTCGACCCCATGAGAAAGACGAATTCATGCTAAATGTTCTTTCAAACGCTACAATAAACACAATAAATATGGATGAACCTGTTCAAATTTTGTGTATATTAAGGGAATTCTTAAAGGTTTCTTTCATTTTCATTGAATTTTATCATGATTATTAGATTAAAGATAATAAATAGTATATCCGTCTTTTTTTAGAAGTGTTCCTTCTTGGAGCTCTGGGGATACTTGTGTCAACATTGTGTGCTGCATTTCCTTTGGTTGCTCTGGAGAAATTACGTTCAGAGATATATTTTTACAGATTTCTGTATGACAACTGTGTTACCAAGGTCTTGAGAAATATGTGGAGTTGAGGGTGCTGTACAGTAAGTCATAAAGAACACTGTCAGACTCCGGGTTACTTGATCGAGCATTCCGGAAGCCATAACGCATGGAACTAATAGGGCCTTAAGAGATCTGAGGCACATCTCACCAGTGGTAACGGAAGGGAGCTCCTTCCGAATGATCTTGAAGCATCGTTCTTCCTCGGTGTTCGAATGGCGCGAGGGTGATGACTCATAATGTTTCGTCAGTGGTGAATCCTTGCTAGAACCGCAGATTAGGCCTAGAAGGTATGTATCATACTGTACTGGCACTCTCTACTCCCTAGAACCAATATCCCCAATTTAGAGACAGGCAACGGTTTATTACACAATGAGTTTGTCACCGTGATCGTTAAACCTCCAATCAAACACAAAACACTCTTATTGAATTAAGGTACTTAAAAAATTGCTGCACGTGAGTGGTCATTAATCATCTTTTTTCGCTTTACTGTTGGATTTTACCTTTGTATGCCTGCTTTTATGAGGACAATGTATGAAAGACGTCTTCTGCTGATCGACTCTAGAATAAATGGGTACTGGAAATCCGAAAAAATAAACATCAATATGTGTTATACATTTCATTTTTCTTAACCGTTTTTCTTTATCGATTATTGTTCTCATTCCAAATCCTTAATCTTTACGTTTAATTTCTCTTTTGCTTCTGTGCATGCAACTCCTTATCAGAGCAACCCTCGCCTTAAAATCTGTTTTCTTTTCTGTTAGAAACTTAATGTCACTAAAAGGTTTGAAAGCAGTGGAGAGGAAATTAGCTGATCTAACATTTCGGAAGTAACATTTCCTTTTAGACAGTAAACCTAAATTTCTATCTAAATATCGAAGCGAAATGTTAACTAAATATGTTCTACCTATCACGTGAGCTTCAAGCTTAGTTTCAGAAAGGCTTTATACGAAAGAGTTATAAATCATGATTCAAATAAAAGAAAAAAAACGAGTAGTTTTTGTATTTATTTCAAACACTTCTTTTATGGTAATGACTAACAGTAATTTTTTCATAAAATTAAACTAAATATATAAAATTATTCTGATTTCTTCCCATTCCGGCGGAACAATGTCTTATTTCAAGGAACAGAAATGTTCTCATCGAAGTAAAAAGCTCGGTGATTGGCTTCGAGCACAAATAACGTTGTACAAAATTACGTGCAACCAACCAAAATAAAGTCCTCACATTGTTGATAAGGATAATTTTATCTTAAATCGAGGACACACACAAGCGGTGTTTACAACAGTCCTAGAAGTAATCTCACCCGTTTCTCTTGGAGCCAGACTTGGGTGCTTCATTGGGACTCCCCAACCTGTCACCCTGCTGTCTACTGCTTACTGGGATGGGAAGCAATAATACGCGCGGATTTCAGTGAGAATTGCCCTTGAAATGGGTAAGTTTTTAAAAACATTTTCCTTTCAACTTGGCTTGAATAGAACAACGAGTACATATCAGTGGCTTTCAGTTGCTGTAGTAAACGCTGATTCATTTTCTAAGTTGATCGTATAGAAACACATTTGGGGACAAATCACAAATGCATTAGTGAAACGAAAAACCTGTGTAATCAACAGGAGAAAAAAGAACATATATTAGGTGTGTGTGCAAAATTTCTATTCCTTTTTGTAACAGATGCAAATTGCGATCGGAGTTGTTACGTCACGTATGACGCTGCGATGCTGAATTTTCAGCTAATCAAGCGTGAGGAAGTAGAACATATAGCGGGATTAGATTTGTACGAGTAAGTGATTCGTAATGGAAATCACGGACAGTGTAACATGGCATGTCATAAGAAGCACATTATAAATTTTTTACTGTACGAGTTCGATAAAAGCAGTACTGCAGCCGCGGCTTAACGTAACTTCTGTCAAGTGTACAAGGAGAAAGCTGTGGATGATAGCACATGTCGCCGTTAGTTTCGGAAATTCCGGAATGGAGACAGAAGCTGTAAATATCAACCACGTCCTGGAAGTCCGTCCGTGGTTTCTGACGAGGATTTGGGCCAAGCCATAACAAATGACCCACATCCAACCGTTCAGGAGTTATCGTTAACGTTTTCTGTATACAGAACAACATTTGAAAGACGGTTGCATGCGCTTGGGTTCATCACCAATAGTCCGATAACTGAGTTCCGCTAAAGGTTTCTGCAAAGCAACAAGAGGAGAGAGTCCTTACCTGTGTTTTTTTATTTTCTTTTCACAGAAATGAACCGTTTTGGGGACGATTTGCAACGACTAATGAGAAATTGGTACTGTAGCGTAATGTAAAGCGTGGACGGACTGTGTGCCAAGGTGCGGAGCCTGCTCCATCGACCTCAAATTGAGGACTGCGTCCCAAAAATGTTTTGTTGAGAGTTTGGTGAAATGTCCAGGAAATACTCCACTGCGAGGGGTTGGCATTTAAGCGAAAGCTAAATGCTGAGCTCTGCTGCCAACACTTGAACATGTTGCGAGAACAACTGACACCGAAGAGGCAGCACTTGTCAATCGCAAAGGCGTGATCCTTCATCATGATAATGCCAGACCTTGGGCTGCTTTAATCACTCGAGCAAAAATACTGGACTTTGGTTAGGAAGTGTTACCTTACTCGGCGTATTCCCTTCACCTGACATCTAGGGACTACCAGTTTTTCGATCGTTACAGAGCGCCTTCGCTCTCCAAACCTCCGAAAATGTGGACGATGGGAAAACGGCGTTACATGCCTTTTTTTACTCTAAACACAGAGGTTTCTCCGGTGTGGGACAATTATGTGAAATCTTAGGTACGTTATTTTCTGTGTTCTCTTCCTTTCTTTGTAGCCTATAAAAACGGGCAAAAGTTATGCACACAACTAATATGTCTGCTATTGACATTAAAAGTATCTTTCAACTGATGGATTCAAAATACCTGTTCTGGAAAAATAGAAAACTAATGACAAAGTGGAAGCATTACTCTGAAGAAGGAAATTTAAATTAAGCTTTTATAATCAGAAATTCTCTGATAGAGAAAGTATTGTTTTGTGCTTAGAGTACACATGCAGTGTTCTGCTTAGAGTACACATGCAGTGTTCTGCTTAGAGTTTGAAGTGTTCAAAATTTGGTCTTGGAAACATTTAAAGAGAGGGACAGCTATTCTTTTTAATCAGAAATGTATAGGGAGTTTCAATATAAATATATAACGAGTCCAACAGCATCAATTTTATACCCCTTACCGTAAAGACAGAGACCTACGTAACATTATTCTTACAAATATTTCTCTTAATGGGCAAGTTTAATATAACAAATGAGAAAGTACGAATGTTCACATAGACAACGTATGGCCGCACGACGAGGTGTTATTTCGATATGATCTTTGAACAGGCCCTCACAGAAACATCACATTTTTTAGGATTACGTCATAATTCTTTCGCTTCACCCTGTAGGGCCAATTTCATCCCAGTCATATACAGAATGGTCATCCTATGCGATTATAATGGTACTTACTTTATATTCTTCGACTACAATCCTTGCGATATTTTGCAAATGAGAAATATGAATACTTATTCAAAAATAAATTTATATACAGTAGACCACAAAATTAAAAAAACGTATTGGTGAATAATAGTTTTTGATTTCATCAAAGAAATTAAAATACGAGTATTTGTATCCATCGTATATATGACCCATTGAAGGGCGAATCATAACCTTAAGTCCTTAAATATATGAAGTGAAAATCGTTTTCTGTGTATACATTTTGTTCGTTTTTTTATTCTTTTTAATCTTTTTCTTTTCATTAGCGGAACGCATCTCATTTAAATTATTCCGTGTAATATATCCTATTCTTAAATTCAAGAAATCTCTGAAAACGACAGCCCAGAAGGTCATTCAGGTATTTTCTTAAAACCCGGCCTACGCCTGGTGACTCCTCTATAAAGATAATGCATCCTGCATCTAGCCTATAAATATAGTAAATATAAATTACTCGACTGGCCTTCGCTTTCCAGTGGTGTTACTTTGGGCATTCGTGATGTGTTCCTAATATTTCATGTTAACGAAATACTAGACACTATTTCTGTGTCTCAAAACTGATACGTTTTAATTCTGGTGCTGTAGTTTCGTTTTATACATGTTTTTCTCTCTTCCTGTTACTTTGTTAAGCATTTCGTAGCTGAAATATGTTTTGTAAAGTAAATGCCATGTTACAAATTCTCTCTTCATGTATTAAAAGAAGATCTGCTAAACAATTTAACAACGTAGAAATGTGGTTAGTCATATAGACAAATAATTTTGGAATTGGAATTTGTAACTTTGAACAGTAAGTCAAGCTTCCAATCAGAGGTTATAAACAAGAAGAAATCACAGTTCATGTTCATCACTTCATAGAGATGTATGTATCGTATAACGTTCTTCAAACTTTTTAGAAATCTTTTCATATTTATATAATCGCAATATTATTCATCGATATTTAAACGCGAGTTCCAGCAAGTTAAAGATTTTACATTTAAATTGACAAAAGAACGGAAAATCACAATTTCCAGACATTCATTTTTAAACTTGTTATAGTCTCAAAATTTGCAGTAACTGTTCTATAAAGTAAAATGTATAAATAAAATAAGTATAAATACTCAATTCCAATTAGCTTGTGACATCTAAACCGGGAAAGAACAGAAATGTTTCCATTAAAAAAGAAACGCCATCCAGGTTCCGTTCGTTGTCGAAGAACATATAATTTCACAGGAATTCTTGGGAAAAAAGTACGTTTTGGATAATTATCAAGAGGTCATTAAACGTGTTTGTCTGTATTCCTGGGTAACAAGGTCCTTGAGTTTGAGACAGTAACTGATACCACTGCATATCAAGTCTACTGCATATGGTAACTGATACCATATGCAGTAGACTTGAAAGAACGAGCTGAACTTGGTGATAAAAACGGATCATGTGAAACAGTCTTTTCAACGAGGGAATTAAAAAATGAAATTTAAAATTCCACGCGTTCATTAAATATATCCCTGAAGCAACAGATCAAATATAAAAGATAATGCCTTTTCAAAGTTTACTCAGTTTGTTTTTACAAACAGCGGCATGTTATTCATTCGAGAATTACTTTTTTCTTTTACGGTAGACAGCTTCAATTGCCGCACAGCAATTTGTAAGCGGTTCTGAAAATTTACAAACCGTTTTTAAACGACGGAGACAAAATGAACCTGCAGGGCCGTCTATGAAATTAAGGAGAGTTGGCAGTGAACAAAAGCCTTTGGTAAGCAAGAATCTTTCGTTCAATTCATAAGTTTCTGTAGAAATTACGTAGAACGAATGTTCAATATACACCCGAGAACATTCTGGGCCAAATTAAATTAGCAGGTCTTCATATCTTAGAAAAAGAAAACAAAACTAGCAAGCACGAAAATATGAGGCTAACAGCACAATATGTTTTCCTGTGCCATCTGATATTTCGTAGTTGAATGCTTTTTAAGATTTACAGGGGTAAACGATTTGCATATTACTGTCCAAAAATTCTTTAATTTTAGCAAAAGAAAAACAACAACAAAAATACCCAGTTATATTGCACTAATTAAGCTATTCAATACGAAGATGAATCCTTGTTGAGAAACAACGATCCTTCAATTAACAATTATTATTATTTACAAAACGTTGCCATTGTAACTCACGCTCTTTGAATGTATATCCACTCTTGCTTACCACCAGAAACTTTATAGAAAAAACGCTGGCGGTTTGAACAGGGTCAACAGTGCACCTCTGCTCCTAAAAATCCTACCGAAAAAAAAATAGTTTGTATTGTTTCGATACTTGGTGCGGTAGGGATGACAAACATCATACTCTTTAAAAAACGCACATCTTTTTCGGTAGTATACATGTTGAAAAATAAATTGAATTTCGGGTTTTGTGCTAGTGAATGTCTTATGCAGAACTCTGTTACTCAATTGCTATAAACGGAATTTCAATTATATTCGCTTCTATCAATATTCTCATTCAGCCACAAGGGAACATTAGAGCAAAGTAACATTTTGAAGTTAATATCATTTTTCTAAAACTTTCTTGCCAAAATCCTTCTTTGTTATGACTTTGTTAGTTGAGACATATTGCACCCACTTTGTTTAAATATGCGAATCTGCCCCACAGGAACCGTACAAATTACGTAACACATTTCTCCATATATATGCACATCTAATTGATTTATTTCGAGATCACTCTCTGATTTAGAAGTCTTCCGCTATGATGAAGATTTGCCGTGCATTTTGTGAATATGGGTGAGTCAAATTTATAACGTAATTAGGTACGTGTACTTCTAGATGTTTTGCTGATCGTACAAATTCATTTTTTTCGTAAACTCTTTCATTCGTCATAATAAAACATATTTATGTAACACGCAGCTTTCATACTAGAGCGGTAAGAGTACAGTTCGATCACTGAATACCACGTTTTTCTGAAAATCTGCTTAAGCTATCCGCTTCTTGTATAAAATAAATAAGTATCCAACATCAAGTGCAACGAATAATTATTCCATATCATTTACTACGGGCTGTCGTTCGCATTTGTAATAAATCAGTTTTAGCAAACTGTATCAATATTCTGCAATTAACATATGGTACATATGAAAGTTTTCAGTAATATAGCTGTAAACAAGTTTATAGTAATTATCCCAGTCAGATAATTAAGATTGTTAAGTATTTTGAATGTAGGAAGACACCTTTCAATAGGTTTTGCATTCGATAATTTGAGGTTCTTTTTTCTCTGAACTAGGATATTTTAGTAGAACTAAATTTCTTGTTTCTCAGGTGTGCGAAATGCGGAACCACCCAGCAGAATGTGTAAGGAACAACGATGTTTGCGAATTCTGAGCAAAGGGTTATTTATTTAAAAGAGAAACGTTTGTGTCACCCATAAAGAAATGTTGGTATTTTCTTAAAGTCGTATGTTATATTTTGGATGAGCATGCGACTGTTCTTTCCGATAGAAAAATGAAAAAACAACAACAAGTATTTCCAATAGAACCTTAAGGAGTATCTATTAAACCCTTATGCCAAGCACTTATAACTATCTCATTACATATAAAATAAACATACAGCAATGTTTACCTTAGCAGAGGAGAGTGTCACAACGAAAAAATAAAATATAACACGGTTTCCGACACTCAGATGACAAATATTGTTTTAGGTGGACCTTTAAAAAGCAAGGTCTTTACGAAAAACGTATGTCAGGAACCACAGAGCCGTTAGCAAACTTTCAGTATCATCACTTTTACCGATGATACTAAGGTCATTAGTATGAAAAGATTTATTTTTAGCTTCCGATTTTTTTCAGTATTTTATTCTTTTCTCTAATAGAAACATTCTCAAGAACTGTAACCACTAATTACTTTGTTACTAGCCGTTCGACGCATTGATTACCTTTTTTGCAAATACATAGATAACCTTATATTCAATTTTCTTTTCCAAATTCTGCTCCTTTTGCTGGAGAAGAAGTTCTGTTTTTTCCGCATTCGGCTGATTTTTAACAACAGACCTCTGATGCAAATGCAGTCTCACTGCAAATCCAAATGAGACGTTTGATGAAAAAAAAAAAAATTATACTATTTATTATACATGAATATTTCCTCCTTATAAAGTATTCGTATTTCTGGTGTTAAAAATCTTTGCTAATACACTGGCAAAAAGTGAAAAAAACACCAAGAAGGAGACGTCTGATACCAACGACATTTATACAGCATAATAACGGAATACATAGGATAACGTGATCAAAACATTATGGCAAAATACAGCTGTATTTGCTGGTAAACTGAAAAAAAATTCATGTAACATGGTTAGTACGAGGTTGAACCGCCATGAACTGCGTCACACTGTGCAGTTCTGGCATGGAGTCTGTCGTAAAGATGTTGGATGTAAGTTTGGGGTATTGAGTTCCAAGCATCCTCAACCTGGACGCGTAAATCGGGGATGGTCGTGGCTGGCCGCGGAGACAGAATGAGTCGTTGTCCCATAAAATCCCACACGTGCTCAATGGGGACAAATGCGGTGAACGTGCAGGCCATGGAAGTTGTCTCACACCCGGAAGTGCATGTTGCGTTGCGTGTGCCGTGTGTGGGCGTGAGGTATCTTGCTGGAAAACACCACGATGGACCGACCTTAGAAATGGCACAACAACGGGCTGAATGATGTTGTTGATGTAGGAGGTGCTGTTTAACGTACCCGGTACAAACACTAGTTGTGTACGGGAGTGATAGCTGATCACTCCCCACACCAGGGGAAAAGGTGTAGGCCCTGTGTGTCGCTGGCGGATGTAAGAAGGGTGGAGACGCTCTCCTGCGCGTCTTCGAACACGCATACGGCCATCGGAGGCTTTCAAGCAGAATCTGCTTTCATCGCTAAACACGACAGATGGCCATTGCGTTCTCCAGTGCAGATGTTTGCGACACCATGCAGCCGTTCCTGACGGTGGGCTGGAGTCAGAGGTACACATGCCAGAGGCACACGTGCACGTAGTCCTGAATCCAGTAGAACGTTTGCGGATTGTCCGCACAGTCACCTCAGGTGCAACGGCAGCTCGGATTTGCCTCGCAGTGGATGTTCTGCTTGACAACGCCGCTCCTCTTATGCGTCGATCGTTCCGCTCATCAGTCCGTCTGTGAGTCCCGGTTCCACGTCTTCTCGTGTGAGAATGTTCCTCGGGTCATCTACGCCACCATCGTACCACCAATGATATTTCCAGGCCAATTCGCTCCGCAATACGACGATACGACCACCCGGCCTTGCGGAGTCCGACTAGACGACCTCGCTCAAAGTCCGAGAACTGCTGAAATCGTACACGTCTTCCATGTCCAGGCATTGCAGCTTCTACAGGGTCTTCGCACGTGTCCGTACGCTGACGACTGATTATATTCACTTCGCCGTACTTCTTAAATACCACCGTCGATAATTTGCATATTATGCCGTGCTGTGGCGTAAGCGTTCACCGGTTGGTCCCGAAATTAACATCACACCTACGTAAACTCGACCCCATTAACATATGTAAATTTCCTGATCATTCTCCAAATCCTTCTTTGTGTTCTTTTTTCACTTTCCGCCAGTGTATACACTGTCCTTTCCGAATATTATGACCATCCGCGGAATTACATTTAATCCGCACAGGTGCGTCACAGAATGTACGTGATAAGGTAGACCACACTGAGACAGAACCGGCCGGCCAGGACAGATGAGCCATAGTGAGTTATATGAGCACAATGGGCGGAGGTAAGAATTGGACAGGCATATAAAAAGAAGTGATCATCTGTTACCGCGCCAATGGTGGAAGCGTCTCAGAAACAGCAAAACGTCGTGGGCTGTGTGCATGTTGCTGTAGTAAGGGTGTACCAACAATGGACCACACTCACATCAAGTACCTGCGGACGTCGTAACTGTGGAGCCCCAAACGCCATCGACCTCAGAGAAGATCGTCGTCTCTGTCGACAGGTAAAAGGCAATCTAGTGCAACAGTGGAGCAATTGCCCACGGAAATGAACTATGGGACACCAGGTACGTGTCCCCGATAACAGCAGAGCAAATCCTGTTACACATGGGTCTCCGGGGTCCACGCTGCGTAAAGGTTCCCATGTTAACCTCGGTCCATCGTCAAAGACGCCTGCAATGGGCATGTGACAAAGCCATTGGACAGTGGAAGAGTGGTAAAAGTTTGCTTTCTTCGACGAATCGAGATTTCTACTTTACAGAAGTGACGGGCGGTGCCGGATACGGCGTCAGACAACCAAGAACTAATACCGGGATCCGCTTGTCGGTCACGCATACAGGCAGGCGTTGGCAGTGCCATGTCTAAGGGATGTTTGGCGTATATGACCTTGGACCACTTGTACCACTGGGTGGGACCCTAACGTCAATGACTACTTGTGCATCACATGCATCCCTTCATATTGGGCGTTTACACTGGTGGAAATGGTGTCTACCAACAGATCAGTTCGCCATATCAAGCCGCTGAGGAGGTGCGTAACCGGTTCTAGGAACATAACACTAATTTCTTCATTCTCCCTTTCCTGGCGAAATCGCCCAAAATCAAACCCATACGGCACTTGTGGGACTATTTGGATCGATAGGCTCGACGTGACGACCCACAACTTCGTCATCTCCGGGACCTCCGTGCTCTGCTGCAGTCCGATTGAGCACGTGTGCGTCGGGCAAATTTCCAGGGTATTATTGCGTCCATGCCAGACCGTCTCGTCGCTGTCATCAGGGCCAAGTGTGGTTATTTCCATTATTAAGTAGGTCATTATATTATTCTGATACGACTGTATAGTGTTTAAATTAATTTTCATGAAAACATCGCGTATTAAATTTGTGCGCAATTTCTTGATTTCTACACAGTACTTATATCCCTGATACTTATAGAGTAATGCACACTTAAGATTTTAAAAAGAACATCATGATTTGTTTTGGAAAAAATAGAATTCCGCCATATATCAAATTGCATGTAGGCTTGTTTAGAAGGGAGCACTTACGTAATGCAGATGTTGCGTATGAGGTAACAATATTTTTGCTGTAGTGAATGATAATTGAATGCAATTATTGCCATTCTGTTTTATCCAGTGACAGCAAAACTTTTCTTTTGCAAGGATTCTGTTTCTAATTTTTGGCGATTCTTATTTTTCTTCATCAAGTTTTACCCACCTGAGGAAAACAATACTCCGAAAATAACATACTTTTTGGAAGGTTATAATAAACGAAAAGCCAATTCGAAAAAACTATGTTTAATGTTGTTATTTTACAACATCATAATCCTAAAATCGCATCCCCTGTATACATTTTTAAGTAAAGGCCTCCATACAACTCTGTAGTAAAGCGTATGATGATCTCTTACAGCAATGCAAGTGTCAGAACTATATCTCATGCTCTTGACTAAGGAAACAATAAAACCCAGTTGATGCAAAAGCCCCTCCTGAATAAGCAGCAGATCGGAGATTTTTGAGAGTTCCGTCAGGAATTGGACGACCAGCAAAGTGTCTCACGAATACATCCTACACATGTTCTTTTGGGATACGTTCCGGGGATGCCGCGGGAAAGGGCATGCAGTTAATATCTTGACTTTCCATACAGTCATCGAAAATAGTAGCTGCATGATGACTCGCGTTATCGTGCATGAGCAGGAAATCTTGGACTACGGCTCCGTTAAAAAGCCTCACGTAGCCATTAAGGATTTCGTCTCTGTATCTCCGACTTGTTAAAATACAAAGAGGATAATTTTGGAACTGTGTGCGTTCGTTGGACAAAACTCTATCCCAGACAAATACATTACCACCTTTGTAATGGATAATTTCTGGTAAATTTTGGGGGAATAACGCGCACTCCTGATGAAAAAAGGCGTCTCTCACTTCGGAGACTAAATCTCGACAAATGGGAGAAAAAGACATTTGCCCATTTAATTCAGTCCTAGTCTTAACGTTTTCTGCACCATCATATTCTGATATTTCTTGCTGATTGAGTTAGAGGGATGCAAAATTCAGATCTTCTATTGCATGCTCCTTGTTTGTTGAGCCGTCTGTGTATTTCGTGCCTTAAAACAGCTGGTACACCAGCCGCAGGCACACCAGCCGCAGGCATCTCTAATACAAACAAGCTTACTGAGACGTACCTGTTGCTCGCTCACTGAGACGGACCTATTGCGCACTACAGAGACTGGCCTGTTTGAGACTTACTGTTAGTGCGCGGTATCTATCGTTCTAAGGACTTGTAATGCATGGATGACCTACCACAGGTTGATGATTAACATCTCAGCTGTCGTGGTTCCAATAGATTGATTCGCGCCAAGGGATCTGGAAAAATTATTTTGAGTCTTGTCGGATTCTAGCATTCCGATTATTAGAATCTGTCATACTGTTTAAAAAAAAATAATTCTACCTCTAGCAGGGAGCGATGATGACAAGAAGTGTCACTTTCTCAGTTTGGCAGTTCTATCTCAACTACACTAACGTGTGCTGCTCGCCGTTTATTCCTGTTATCGTTCGTCACATGGCATCGCATCTTGATATCCACAGTTGCATGTTCCCTTGTCCTTTGTACTTTATACTTCATAACCTTTCTTCAGCCTTTGGTCTGTAATGGCTTTTATCGTAACTATGCTTGAAATTCTGGACACCAGCCTACATGTTTGTATCTATGGAACTGGAGGGAAGCAATTCAATTCTCGAAGATAAAACATGGATAATTTCAATGGTACCAAATTGTTATGTATGAATTTGAAATCCATGAGCCATCTACACGTGTAGTCGCTGAATATTTATATGAGAAAAGATTTTGCACATGCTAGAAGGTTAAGTGCTCAATGAATATGGACCAATGGCGCAATACACCACATTTAGCGAAAACACCGGCGGCCGTTAGACGTCACATCGATTTCATGAGGTGTAAATACACATTTTTAGAGTTCTCTAACTAAACGTTGCAGTACCCATTCATTGTATTGCGGAACCTCCTTCATGTCTGTAGCGTTTTACACTTTTTAAATTCTTTAAATATAGTTTGACAACATCTGGCAGAATAATTACATGCTTGTGGTCACTGGTAATTGGAAATTCTGGACTGTAACTAATGTTACGAAATAGTTTTCTTTCTTGTTTCCCCAACATTTTTTCTTTAGCAAGACGGAAAATTTGCATGAGCCAAATTGGTGCATTAGTGCCCTTGTGTACTTAAGCTTACACACTGACTGAAAAAATCCCAACACAAAGAATGGGTTGTGTTAGATAAACGACAGTTGGTAGGCGGTGAGAGTACATCTGTAAGATGACGTCTATGCAAATTTCGCGCTCGGAACATACGTGTAGCGCTAGTAGCGCCCCTCGGAACATGCAAAGCAGGTTTGCTGTAAATACGCGCTATAACGTTCTTGAGCGTTAGTTATCGTTGAGATTCGATGTAGTGCGTTGATGTTAATCAATAATGCATTTAAGAAGACAAAGAAGCCATTATCAACAGCTCACGGAGTTTGAACGAGGTCGTGTAATAGGGCTACGAGAAGGTGGATTTTCTTTCCGCAATATTGCAGAAGGATTTGGCAGGAATGTAGCCACTGTGCATGATTGTTGGCAGCGGTGGTCAAGGGAAGGTACTGCCTCAATACGACCGGGTTCCGGCCGGCCACGTGGCACTACTGAGAGGGAAAACCGCCGTGTACGGCGTGTGGCCGTTGCGCATCGTACCGCGTCTACGGCAGCAATTCGAGCTGCAGTTGCCGCCTCAGTGACACAACGAACTGTTACAAATCGGTTACTTGAAGGACAGCTCCGAGCCAGACGCCCTGTAGCGTGCATTCCCTTAACTCCAAACCACTGCCGTTTGCAACATCAGTAGTGTAAAGCTAGAGCTCATTGGATGACGGAGTTGAAATCAGACCAGTATAGGTGTGATTTTAAGTGAAAATATGAAGAACTACTTGATTCGCTATAGCTGCATAAGTGAGATGATTATTTGGATCCCGTTTGAAAGTGAAACTTCAGAGAATTTTAATTGTTGTAGTGTATGCTCCTTGTGGCTCGGAACCTTCTGATACGAAGGAAGATTTCTGGAATGAGCTAAAAGCAGTTTTGAGGCAGTTTGGCCATAAAGAGAAAGTCATAATAGCAGGGGATTTCAAGTCTATTGTAGGTGTGGATAATGCGATTTCTGATTATGTTCTGGGTAAGTCTAATGATCCTTGTGTGACTGATAATGGTGTAATATTAATTGAACTCTGTATTTAGAATGGTTTGGGTGTATCGAATAGGTTTTTCAACCACAAATATATCCGCACATATACTTGGAAAAATCGTAGTCTTCTTCAAAAGAATGTGATAAATTTTGTTGATTACGGTCAGCACCTGAAACACCTAATTGTTAACACCCCGAGTGATGAGAACTGCAAATGTTGGCCCTAATCACTACTTGGTAGTGTCACGATTGAAAATTAATATTGGTTGGAGGAAGAGGAATATGAAGAAGCCTACGATGGAAAGAATGGAGGCGGAAAAGCTCCCTGAAAATCATCAGCGTTATTTTAACTTATTCAAGAACAACTGAAATAGCTGAAGTCATGTGGGAGAGATCTAGAAAAGAAGTGGGGATGCTTTCAGAACTGTGTTGTCACTTTGGCAAAGAGGTCTGTGGCTCCACAATATTGAGTAACAATTGAGGTGATGCTTGGTGGAATAGTGAGATTGAAGAAGCAGTAAAGTGAAAGATGGAAACCTATTTGGGGATGTTGAAAAGTACAGTTTATGTGGATGAATATCGCTGTAAGAAGCGTGAAGCAGATGAGCTGGTTCGCCTGAGTTTGGGAAACGATAGGAAGGAGGAGGTGGAAAAGAATGAATTTATTTTTGGAAAGATAGAAAGAATTTCTTAAAAAACATGAGACTCAGGAAAAATAGGGGAAACAAAGTTGTAAGCTTTGTGAAGAATAGGATCGGGAAATTATATGGGAGCCCAATGAGTTAAATAAAAAATGGGGTGAATACGTCTGTGAGTTATTAGATCAGGAGAGCAAAGATTATTCTGAGCAGATGCAAATGATGTCATAGTGAAGGATGGAAACACAGGAGGGATCTCAAGGTAAGAAGTGTGTAAAGCTCCTAAATCTCTCCAGAATGGTAAAGCTTCGGTAGCGGTTGGCATAACTGCTGAGCTGTTGAAATATGGTGATGACTCTGTGATTGACACGTTAACTTAAATTAGCCAATTGTGCTGGGAGTTAGGAACCATCCCTTGGGACTGGAAGGATGCTACAATTATTCCGTTGTATAAGGATAAACGTGATCAGGCTGATTGTAAGAACTACCGTGGTATTAGACTTCTGAATGTGTGAGGGAAAGTGTTTGGTATCGTAATTTTTGAAAAAGTACCAGGTCTAACATCAGAGAAAGTGTGGGATGTTCAGAGTGGTGTTATATCTGGCTGGTAAAGGGTGGTCTAACCAAATTTTTGCATTACGCATGATGATTGAAAAGTATCTGGCTGTTGGTAAAGAGTGTTTGCCGCCTTCATAGATTTGGAGAAAGCTTACGACTGAGTAAATAGGACACTTTTTGGAAGGTATTGAATAAATATGGTGTTACTGGGAAACTATTTAATAGTGTAAAAGCCATGTGTGCTGGCAGTAGAGCTTGTGTGCGAGAGAATTTTGTTTTATCGAAATGGTTTCCTATTGGTACAGGAGTCAGGTATGTCTATGGTTTGTGACCATGACTATTTATATATTTATGGATTTGTGCTTAGGGGACGCCAAAATAGATAATACTCGTTTATGCCTTGGTGATATCCGTGTGTACAAACTGATGTATGCTGATGACACTATCCTGTTGAAACAGAGCAAAAGTGAGTTGCAGAGTATGTTTTTTCAGATGTAAAAGGTTTGCATGAAGTTCAGACTGAGTATAAATAATTGAAAAATCAAAGTTATTGTTTTCTAGCGAGGAACTGGAAGTAATGAATGTACTATAAGTCTAAATGGCACCGTGATTGACCAGGTGAATGAGGTTGTATATTTAGGAAGCATGTTTGACAGAGAGAACATACTGTACTGTGGAATTAGTAGGCGAGTGAATTCTTCCTTGAAAGTCATAGCAGCTTTGGGAGGATTTCACAGGAACGATGGATTCTCAAGAGAGTTCTGCATGGCTGTGTATGAGAGTTTAATTGTCCCTACTCTTATGTAGGTCAGTAAAACCTGGGTACTACAGAAGAAATATAAGAGTCGTTTGTGTGCTGGAGAAATGCGTTACGTACGGAGTGTTTGTGGCAAGACACGTTCTTATAGTGTGAGGAATGAAGATGTGTTGCAGTTGTGTAATGTGAAGCAAAATGTTGTTAGCAAGGTGGAGACTAATATGTTTCGGTGGTTTGGCCATATTGAAAGAATGAGTGATGAGATGCCTACTAAGATTATTTTTTAGCCCAAGTGGCAGGAAAGAAAAGCAGAGGAAGGGCAAGGAACTTATATGAGAATTAGATTCAGGAGTGTCTGCATCAGAAAAAGATTACGAGTATGAAGTATAGAACTTGTGTACGCCATGTGACGGATGTCACTGAAGCCCGATTTGTATGCCAAGATCTCTGTAAATGGAGAAGTTTGATACAGCAACAGTAAGTAAAAATTATCTGTTAGTTTGTATCTCTTTGTGGAGCCAACTACTGAATCTCAGAGAACAGCAGTGATATGTATGTAATATGTACGAGTAATCTGCCTCTTCATTGTGAGTGTGTGAATAAAAAATTTTCCTTCGAATCAGAAACCGAAGTGAAGAAACAAAAAGGTAACAGCGTTCTAGTTAAAAGGTCTTGTATACGTGAAGTGATGGATGTCAGTGAAGCCCGAGTTGGGTGTGAAAATCCCTGTAAATAAAAAAGTTTGATAAAGCAACCTTAAGTAAGTAATCAGTTAAAAACTTATCTGGTAGTTTTTATTTCTTTGTTGAGCTAACCTCTGAATCTCAGAGAACAGATTAGTGAAATACTGTGTAATATAAAGTTAATAAAAAATGTATTCCCACGTTTTCAAGTGTACGCATCTCAGTTTTCAAGAGTAATTAAATAATGATGATTTCAACAAAGTGTCTTCCACGCAGTTAGCGATAAGTTGTATGTGTTGATACCGATTACTTATCATCTATTTGACTGTGGAGTGATGGATGGATGTCAGTGAAGCGTACGTAGAGTGATGGATGTCACTGGTAGGCAAAATGTTTAATTGTTCTTTTTACGCCTGAAAGAACTATTAAAATACATTCCGCAAGCTTGCTTCAAAATCTAGGAGCAAAAATCGTATTCTTTGCTACTGTGTGAAAATTGCACTCCACATACTGAATACTGAATTGGCATTCAGTTACATACTGAATGGTACTTATTGGCATTCAGTTACATACTGAATGGTACTTATTGGCATTCAGTTACATACTGAATGGTACTTATTGGCATTCAGTTACATACTGAATGGTACTTATTGGCATTCAGTTACATACTGAATGGTACTTATTGGCATTCAGTTACATTCCCCTCTCAGTTAAATACTGAACTGGCATTATGTATATAACTTAAATAATAGGTTTTTATGGAAGTTACGATAAGCGTTTCAAAGTTTCGTTTGAAAGAATATTTAAGTGAAATATGACCTTAAACGGACAAAGTCAATAGGTAAAAATTTGACTTTGTTCATAGCAGCACTTTTCTGTCAATGTCCAAGAATTAAACCGAAGCGAAAGTCATCTTTCAATACTTCATTTCTTGAAATCAAATTCTTTTTACACTTAGAGCGCTTCGAAATGTAATCTTTCAAGAATCGTTGTAAAGTTTAGACATCTTTTTGAATTGGTATTTAACTACCAGCATGAGCAACTCCATGGCCTATAAACAGTGGGAAATAAAATATATAACAGTGGCGGAATTTAAATGTTTGCTGTGCCTATTGAGTCAAGCTCCTGAAGGCATGTAGTTGAAAGCTCCAAGGACGAGAAAGAAAAAAATGAGGTCAGGCTCTAATAAATCATAAAACATATACACCTGGTATATGGAGATCAAAGAAGAACAACGTGAGCGAAATACTAAAATGTGGAATCAAAGACCGAACATATAAATATATTATGCCGTTTTATTCCGCTATTATGGTCCTGGATACAAACGAATTTCACGTTTACCATTCGAACGCACTTCAGCTTTGAGGCCATTTGATGAAATTAGGATTTATATAACCTTACGTATGTGATTTTCTATGCAAGTAGAAGAGTATCAGGATGACACTAACAAATGTGTCTTTGTTGTGTTATACACCAGAAACCCTCTTTTTTCTACGTAATTGTACAGGATTTTTGCAAAGCGTCATAATTTTGTAATATCCGACATTCGTTTTGGAAAACGGTGGTGAAAACCACTTTGGTTACATAGGAGAGTTAAGCTGAAAATCAAATTTCGATAAGAAGAAAGTTCGGCTTTTGCTAAAAGTTTCGTCGTAATTCTGGGAGCTTTCTTGCTTGTGAGATTTTCGTGGTTCCTTCTAGGTACTACTGGCTTGGCTACCTTGTCAGGTAATTGTTTAGCCCTGCTTTAACTTTCGATGAGAAGGTTATTCAAAAGCAATTGTGAGATCACGCCTGAATTATGCGCTCCTTTTTCACAACCCTCTGACTTGGACTAATGTCTTTTTATGTTGTTGTTTTCTCTTATACCACACTCCCCAAGTTTGTATTACTGCTCTTCTCTCCATCAATCTGCTGTTGGTCAGCAATATTTCTTTTTCTTCAGTTAGAACAAATATATGTGATGTACGTCTTAACATTTCAAAGATTTACCCGTTTCTGGAAAACAATTGGAATCTTGCATTTCCAGAAGTCAGTTGATTAACATTTCCCTTTTTTTTTCTATTTGCCAAGCCAACAACCACGGTTAAAAACTACATCTAAACAGCAAGCAGCCATATGTCTCTTATCTGAGGTCACTTGTTCGAGGGAAAAAAGTAACTTCGGTAAGACAAAGAACCTATTCGTGACATAACCTGTAGTCTCACCAGTGGCAATCCCTGAAAAAACGATTAAAACACAGATGCGGCGAATCAAATACTTATTTATTTCAGCTGACACGATGTCTGTGTGTTAACACTTACCTATTAATTTAGGAAAATTCTTCACTTGAGTTTAAAAGGCGGTGTGTATTTCTACAATTCTTAATAAATTGCACAAACCTTATTAAAAACAAAAGGAAAAATGATAGTATTTTTTTAAAGATGGCAAAACGTTTTTCGCGCTAATGATTTAGTTAGAATATCCGTTATTATAATGCTTGAAATAATTACTGCATATATATACAGAAGTAACACTTACAACATTAACAGATACCACAATATCTTTTCTATCTAGTTAGGGCAAATTACAGCGTTATTGGATCCCAGCATGAAAACTTAGGTCAAAACTAATATGTCATAAAACTCAGCTGCCAAGCATGTTACCTATTTTCTGTATGCATTGGAACACTGAATGGACAGTTTTCCACAGATCAAGCAATATTAACCGACAACTGAAACAACATGGCACGTTTCTGTCGCCGGTTGGGTGCACATCATTCTTTTGTAAGTTATGGCTTAGTTGTCAATGTTTCATTGCTAGATACTATGTTGTCGGTAGTATATTGCTTTTTATATGTACTAATGTTTTCAGTTATCCATTTTTCACAGCTTCTTTTTCTTAATGATATTAATATCAAATGTTGCATGGGGAACAATATAGTATACACAATATACACCAATGAGCTATTACATTATGACCACAATCCTAATAAGCTAAGGTCCACATTTGGCCTGCAAAACAGCGGACACTCGGCGACGCATCGATTCAGTTAAGTGGCGAGAGGTATCCTGGGATATCTTGTACGTCAACTGCAGGTTCTCCAGTTGCCGTGCATTTCTGGATTGTGATGATTTTGCGCGAACCTGCTTTTTCAAGTCGAATCACAAATGATTGATTGGGTTCATGTGAGGTGAATTTGGCGGTCAGGGCTTTCCCAGAAAGTAACCAACATGTTCCCCGAACCACTTATTGACGATTCTGTTAGGGTGGCATGGCGCATAATCCTGTTGGTAATGGCCATCACCAGCAGGGGACACAGTTACCATGAATGGGCGAACTTGATACGCAGCGATGTTCAGATACCTTAGAGTTCCCAGGGTTTGCGCTATTGGAAAAATGAGGCCAAAAATGTCTCAAACAAATATCTCCCACAGCACAACACCGCACCGCCGGTCTGTTTCCGCCCTACATTGCATCAAGTTGCGACAGCCTCCGATGGTAATCGGCGTGTCCGTGCTAGGCCGTCTACGTGATGCACCAAGAATCTTGATTCGTTTGACAAAAAACACTTTCTTCCAATCATCCGCTGTCCAATCTCGATTATTGTCGTCCCGTTCCATGCGTTTTTGGTTATTACGTGCAGTGATCATGTTGATCCGGCTGGGTCTTCTGCTAGGCAGACGATTGTGCGGTGATAAATTTTGTGCGACTCACATTGCTCTGATCACTACTTTTGTAACTGCCGGTGATTGGTCGCACTGTGGCCTTGCGGGCATTGTAAAAAATGCACAGCAGACTCCGCTTCCTTGTGGCATCAGCGAGTTGCGAACAACACGGCTAGACGACGGTACGTCAGTTGGCCATCTGTACACCACTTTTGATACGTTCTCACTACAGTGGTACGTGAACAACCCACGAGTTGCGCCTTTTCCGAGATCATACTTCCAAGGCTCTGTGCCACCACAATTTATCTTTTATCAAACTCTGATAAAGAGGCAGCTTTTCCCATTTTGACTCCAAACATTTTACCAACCGAAAGCCGGTCCCCGGATTGTATATTCACTGCTCCGCGAACTTCACCTGCGCCTTGTTCAGTCTCGAGGCGTGCTCATTTCTTTAGCCTTGGGTTGGTCATAATGGATCATCGATGTAGAACATACAATCTATGTACACTGAAGAGGAATTGAATTAGAGATACCTGTCTTGTAACGTGTAGCACCACCTTTCGCCCAGATCACGGCGGCGATTCGTCTCGGCATCGGCTCGACAAGACACCGAAGTCGCTGCGGAGCCCATACGGATTACCGACCCCTCAACAAGCTCCCACAGTTCAGGAAGATTTGATGGAGAGGGGTCATAGCCTCGAACATCTCTCTCGATGGCATCCCAGATCTGTTCAAAGGTGATTTAGGTCATGTGACCTAGCTGGCCAAGGAAGCGAGGCCACGCCGGTGGAGAGTTTATCTAACCATTCGGATACAATTCGGGAGCGATGGCGCGGTGCATTTTCTTGTTGCAAGATGAGGTCCCCGTGCGATGTTGAAGACACACAAACGGTATCAAATGGTCGTCCAGGATATCCCGGTAACGTTGACCTGTGAGGGATGATGCCACACGTGCCAGGGGTCCCATTTCAGTCAACGTAAATAGTCCTCAGACGAGAATGCCAATCCCACCAGCTTGAAGAGTACCCTGCTGGCAAGAAGGATCCATCGCTTCATGAGGTTAGCGCCGTACTCGTGTCCTACAATCCGCATGTACCAACGTGAATCCCGACTCATCAGTCAAGGCCACATTTTCCCACATGTCTAGGGTCCAGTGGCGATTTTACCGCGCTCATGCTAATCTTTGCACCTTGTGATGTGCGGTCAGCAGCGGTTCCCTCGTGGGACGATGGCTTCTGTACCTTATAGCGAGGAGATGGTTCAGGATGGTGTGGCTGCTTAGACGTTTTTGTGCACCAGCGTTAAATTGCCGAGTGATTTCTTGCAGTGTGGCCCGTCTTTCCGGTGTTACAATGCGAGCTAGCCGACGATGATCCCGCTCATGCGCACGCTTTTTTCCACGGAGGTTTTCCCTTGCAGGGATGGTTTTACCGGATTCGATTATCTCACGGTTACACCCGTGACACAGTGGCTTGTGAAAATCCCAGTTCCTGCACGACTTCCGAGATGTAGTGACCCATTCGTCGGGCCCCGACAATTTGCCCACGATCAAATGCGCGTAGATTCTTCGTCTTACCCAATACTGCGCCCGACTCTTACTGATTCCCGTTGCATCACTCCTTATATTGTCGGATCACTGCATACGTCATGTCGTTTCCGTTTACAGGGCCGCCCACAGCGCCACATTTGCACAAATCCAACTGTCTCTACTTCAGTTTCACTTCAGTGTATACAGCATTAAATGCCTTACTACAGATTCATTTTTACTTGATATTATTTTCACACGATGAGGTGCAATTTTATGTGTTAAAATGCACAATAAATAAAAACATTGTAAAATCATCTCAAATGTCATATTTTGCACCGCCATCCGTGAAAAAGACATTTTTGCTTCCTTTTCCTCCACTTCGCACCCTGTCTTTGAGTATCTAAGTCAACCTCTTACTTTGTTCTAGGTGCGTAGAAGATGAATTATTTGTGGCTTGTAGTTATGAATCTAATTGCGCAAGATATTTCTTACTTTGGAACTTAACAGGAATTCCTTGAAATTTATTATAATTTTTCCCCTGAAGTGTGTTACGAATTAAAAACAATAAATCCGAATTAGCAGCTGGGTTTCTTTCTCCTGTTTGTAGTGATATTTTTTGGGATTTTATCTGGAATTTATTTTGGTCTTTTAGATTTTGCTGGATCCCAGTATCATAGCAAAGGGCGTCCCTGAGTAAAAGATTTCAGTGATACTGTACATTTTCATAGTATATTTCAGCTAGTTCGTATATGGTGCAATTAATTGAATTTACAGTGAGTATGTTTGGAATTTAATTTCAGACGTACTACCATTAAAAACCTTTCATCAGGCGAAGGTTTTGTTTTGGAGAAAGGGGATATTTTTCTGTGGATTTTAGGTGAGGTATCCAAGACTGAAATATGATATGTAATTATGAGAGTAAAGCAAGCGCTCCATAACTGCGCTTTGTTTTTAATAATTGTTTCTTCATTTTTCACTATGGGTGCTAAACTGGCACTAAATGACTTAGTTATGACCTTCAGGTTGTTTATTTAATACTGCAATAACAACGACTACCAATCTAATTTGCGCTTGTATTCTTTTCTCCGTTGTTTAGATGTATTTATCATGGATATATGTTCATCAATTAAAAAGCTTATGGTATGGTTGTGGTATATAAATTCTTAAGTGCAGTTTACAATATTTCGATTTTTTTTTATTTTTACGCATGATTCTAATTATCGCATGTCAGCGCAATATGCACATTTATAGAACAATCATTGTGTATGTGGATTTAATTGTCGGGACTCTGATATTGGAAAAAAAGCAGAAAAACAAATGTCGCTAATAAAATAAATGTCCGATGCATAAAATGCTACTGCAATAGCAGGGTGGGCCGAATGAAACTTTTTTTAATTTGCATATCCCCTAGTGAAGAAAAGTTACCATTTGGGTCAACAAGAATAACAAACGAACTTTTTTGAAATCGACCAATATCATACGTATCCGCACGGCACACTAAGTTCACGTTTTTCCGACCGCATTGGGCCGTAAACAAAAACAAATAGAATTTTTTGTAATTGAAATCGAGTAACGCCTATTGCGGAAAAGTGTCCTTTAGTGTTCCCAACAACAGTGAAAAAAACGTTTTGAAATTCATCAATATGCTATGTTTCCGGTTTGCACGCAAGGTTCACCATTTTCTTCACGCATTTGGCCCGTATGCCTAGGCAACCTGGTATGTAGGCATCGGAAAAATCCGTAGAAAATTGCACTGTTCTAAGTGCACCAAGCGTGCGCTTAGAACAGTGCAATGCAGTGCATACTGAGTTTAGTACACTCAGTTTGCTTTGCAATGTGTAGGGTGTAGCTCATCGCTTGCTTCCAATATCACATATGGAAACAACTCAGAGCTCACTACTAGTAGGTGGCTACTGGCTACACTTCGAGTTCCTCTCACCATCCCTCCAGCTCGTAATTTTATTTCAACATGGTATATCTTGTTCGGGAATCCGCTTTACTCGAATAATCTGGCATTAATTGCCGTGATGCAATTGTTGTCCTCATGAACGAATCTCTGCGGTTAGGCGCTCCAGATATTCGTCTGAGAGGTGTTTTGTCAAGGTTGGTTCGGTAAGACGCGTTTAGACCAATCGATCATCTCATAAAATTCATTAGTATCCAAATTTAGTTGCGGTACTTCGAATTCTTTTATGACATCATTTATTTGTTGTTGTCTAGCTTTCTTTATTCTTCGCCATCCAAGAGTTCTAACGTGGGTGCGAACTTCCGCAATCATACTTAGCAATATGTTCCCTGGGTGACTGAAGAACTCTAACATTGTATAACACATGCACCTCATCTTGCAGGACTTCGACTTGTCTGCAATTCTAATATCCAAATACGATACCGTTTTACATAAAATAATGCTTTCAGTTTTATATTTGTAAAATAAATTAAATTAAACAATTACGAAGCTGTACCTGAACGCTGAGTTTAAGATATGCTCCAACAAGGACGGCCTAAACAGGCTCTTAATTAAGGGATGATAAAATATTGGCCACCTGAAATGAAAAAGTAGGTATTATTTAAATATAATATTAATGTAAATAAAAAACTGAAAGTAATCCAAATCCGGATTACAAATACGCGGTCGCCAATTTTAAGTAGCAAAATTACCGATGTGTATAACATACATAACACGTACAGCTGTAAAATTACGTCTTTTTCCTGGCAGACGTCACAGATCAGCTTTATCAGTAAAATAAACGTTCGCAAGGCGACATCTTAGCATGAAGTGAGTTCGCGAAATTTCTGATTTGCTGTAACATCCTTTTAAATTGCAAGTGATGTTATTGTGAAGTTGAAACGATTAATTCCAACAAGAATTCAATCGCTACGTTATAGCCACGTAAGATAACAGGGCAGTAGGGTAGAGTGCTGAAGATGGTGGTTCAGTGAAACAAGATACCAAGGAATGATAACAGGCGTAGGAATATTTCAAATACCTTGTAAATTGTGGCGATTTGTGGGTCATATGTTTAAAATTTTACGGATGCACTAAATAGTGTGTTACGTTTTACTTTTATTTTATAGCCTAATAGGGGTGTAGCTTATATAGTAGCCAACAATTTTCAAACCCACACACACATACACACACGCACACGGGTACAGAAAACCAAAAATTTACACTACCCTCAGTAGTACGACTTCTGTTAGATTTCGTCTGGGCTATTGCTATTATGTTTAACTGCACATCAATAAGGAACAAAGGCAATGCAGCAACATGGGTTTTGTTAATCTTCGGACCTCTGGACTTATGATCACATCTTCAACTGCACAACGTCCCTAAACTTAGATATCTTGAGGTTACATTTACTGCAGGGTTCAATGACAAAAACTAAGCAGCCTAAATAAACGTATGTATAACTTTTTATATTTGAATGTGTCAGTTGTACTCTGAAAATAATTATTTCAAACTTCCTACATCAGCATTGCACAGGAAGTTAAGGAAATTGACTTGTTTTCACCGTCAAACAGGATGAGCATTTGCTAACTTGAGACCTCATTTTTCTCTGGCATTAAAAGAGAAAAATTGCATTTTCAATTGAAGCACAGATACCTACTTGGTGCCAACTGCTCACACTTATGCTCAGAGAGACATAATAACCAATTACTGAAAAACTAGGGATATGTAAAGTCATACATACGTACATTTTGAATTATCTTCCAAACACACGATTTTATAAATTTCGAACAGAAATGCATGATTAGTCGAATGCGTTAATTGTACCTTTGACATTTGGCTTAGGGATATGGTGCGATTTTTTTCTAGGAAGTGATATCAAGGGTGGCTTCCTCTCCCGAAAAAAAGTCAGGGAGGGCAACCATGGAATACTATTTCCCGAGATGGTAAAAGGGATTACTACAAGAAAAACTTTTTTTTTGATTGGAGGTTTAACGACCACCGTGAGCAACTCAATGGGCTATAAGCAGTCGCCCGTCCCTAATTTAGGGTCACTGGTTCCAGGAAAGGGAGAGAGCTAAAGGAAAACTTATTGATACGTTTAGTAGCTTTCAATATATGTACATGCAATAAAATAATTATTGTACTCATTTGTCACATAGACGAATTACTGACTTAAAATCAGCTATATGGTTCCATTCTGGTTCTATTCTATTCTATTCTGGTCAAACATCTTATTTGAGGAACGCTTGAGTGTGACATCTGCATCCGACTAAAGAAGTGATAGGAAATTGAAAGGATAAAATTATTGCTTCTGTTGTTGGATTTAAATTAGACGATTAAACAAAATGGGTAAGAGAAATTTCAGAGAAACTATGTTGTTTAATCCCCAAAGAAATTACCGCGTAGATAAGACATGCCCACATTTTCAACATTCCATTACTCGACAGATGTGTACATTAGGCACGAAAGATGTCAAGTGTTCACGCTTATCGTGTAGTCCCATTTCCTGTCGAATGAACACTCCGGAAAAAAAGAAAAAGCTGATGTATTTTTAAATACAGCAGTAATTCCAATTTTTCCTGCGTTTTACATGCGTTTTTGTTTACTTTGAGGTTTGCGCAAAACTTTCGTAAGGACTGCAATGTGGATCATTAGAAGTGTGTGATTTACACACACTTCTGGAAATCTACATTACCTTCTTTATGCCCTACTTTTACAACAGTAGGTGATAGAGTGATAAATTTTTTACTATCCATTAGATGCCGGTAATCTAGTAATATTCAGCTTTAAATAGGTTACCGCTTTAATAAATATATGGGATTATTATCTCGCCGAGAAATTACAGATAATTCATCAGGACTTTTTCTTCTCTTCCACTTCTCTTCTTGAATTTAAACGAGTGGAGCAGTATTTCCTTGAGAAATGATCTTTAAGCACCGATACTGCAGAAATGAGAATTGCAGGTTTGCGAATTTTGGATGACTAATTGAATGAATGCTAACGATAGCCTCGAATATCCCGAGCTTCTCTCCAAGTAAGGCTCATCTGCATAGGTTTATAATCAAAATGTTTTTGAGAAGAGCTATAGACTGTAAAAAAACAGTACGATCTTTCAGGCCCAATTAAAAGCGATTAGTGAGGTTTTGAATTGGTTGTTGACGAATTGCTGTGACACCCCAGTTCATATTTTCACTGACAGTTAGTCATCTCTTTAAGCAATTGAACGATTAGATAGTTGGAATCCGATGGTTAATGAGATTCGTCGAAAATTAGTCTTGCTAATGAATAGAGAAATAGAGTTTCATTGGATACGTGCACATCAGGGAGTTGTTGAAAATGAACATGGTGATTCCTTAGCAAAAACAGGGGTCTATAAAAGAAAATATTGATTGTTACCTCAAGACATTAAAGGTAAGTTTAAAAACCAAGTTACAGACAGTACTACTGAGGAGCTATAAGGAATTGTAAAATGGAAAAAGAGCGAACGACAAACTTATGAATTTTGTCCGACGGTGTAAATTAAAAGATGTTCGACAGACAGATACTGGAATCAGTTGATAACATAACATGGAGCTTGTCCCGCTTACTTTCATCGATTTGTGGTGAAGTATGGCTTATGTAGTTGTGCAACTGAAGATTCGACTATTCGACATCTGATTTCTAGCTGCCTAGGGATGACGAACATTAGGAGGCAGTTTTATCCATCAGGTTTTTCCTTGAACGTGTCAACACATGTTTCGACTGGGAAATTAAGGAAAGCGGTTTCGGAATTTTTATGTCATCTTGCCGAACAACAGGAATAACTGTTTACTAGACCTTGATATAGGACTGGTGAAATCAAGATGAATTTGTAATAAATTATAATTTTGCGTAATTGAACCCATTTTTATTGGGATCTGAAAATGGAGACCTTGTCGTTTGTTTAATGTTGGAATGTGTTCCTGAAATTAATATAATTTTGGGGATCTCGTGGTTGAGGCCCATACTAATTTGGTATTATTTGTGATTTGGAGGTTGTCTTTGTAGATGTATATAATTATCCAATGTAAAGTATTTTAAAGTGCGTTTACTAATAATTGGAATCACTGAAGTTTAGTGTGAGACAGTCTTGTAGTGTACAGATTGTGAATTTAAGAATTTTGTTTAACAATGCCTTGTTAATACCTGTTGATACGGTGAAACTGTGATTGAATTTATTTTAATTTAATTGATGAAAATCGTTGTTTTCATGAAAAAGTTTGAATTGCAAATATATTTCTATCATGGTGTGTGTAGATTGAAGAGTCGTTGTAAATGTAATTAAAAACTTTATTGTTTTGTTCATTTGAAAGCATTCAATAAAAGACAGAGTTTGTCTCTTCGCTTGGCGGGAAATTCTCCTAGAAGGAGTAAGGACGCGTTAGATTGTGAAGGGGAGGGGGGGTAAGAGATTTTGGTCCCGCGGACAGAGCTGAGCGATATTCGGGTATCCAGTACCTGCGGAATCCGGAATAGCAGTTGCATCCGCCTAAATCGTTTTGTTAATTCTTGTTATGCCAACTTGGCGACAGAAGTTAATACTATCAGTATCTCACTCATCTTTATCTCGAATCAGGGTTATGGAGACAGGTTCACGTAAAAAGTGGTAACATCAGTTTTCCTGCCCAGAGAAATCAACGATTTGACGCATTCCCTGCTGGTGTATTTCTTGAAGCTTTCCCTGCTGACCAATGTGAGGTTTTTGAGATGACTGGTTAAAATTTCGTGAAACGAAATTTTATCCAGCCCTATATGTGACTAGGTTGTCAGGGGTGATGGATGTATACGTATTAAAAGCAAACCCATTGATATCGTAATAGAATAACAATTTAATTTACTTCATTTCGGACACAAATGGGAATTACTGATGTGTAAATACAGTTTGAGATATATCGATAGACATTACATTAATTTGACAGTAGTGCACAGTCCAGTTAAACAATCCGTGTAAATAATAATATCTTATAAGATGTACGTTTGCGGGTGCTAAGCATTAAACTTAGATGACCGTGACGAATAAAGTTAACGTTTGGGAGAATTACGTTACAATTTTTCGCTATACGAAAATTAATACCTGAAAATTTTCGGTATTTATTTTGAGCTGCACATTGCTCTTGTTTACAAGAAAGACACTTTGGAAAATATATAGTAAAATTTGAGGAAGCTTTGTTGAGAACAAAAGGATGACGAGATGTATTCACAAAACTTTTCCTTTCTTCATTCTTTAATGCGTGGTGTAATTCCTGAAGAACACAATCTCAACTTATTTCGTATATGTTTTTAATATTTTTAACTTAAACATTTATTTTTGTATAAGTTATATTAATTCTCTTTAATGCTTATCATTCAGAATTAATTTTAAAATAGGCCCTTAAAGTATGAAGGAATTAGCCAGCAAAAAGGCTTCACACTCAGATACTGAAAGGTCAAAATATAAAATCATTAGTTACTGTGAATATAAACGTTAAAGATGAAGCATTCACGTCAGGAAAAAACTCCAGTTGATACACGAAAAACGAAACACCGATTTCCGTGAAATACTTTTCCCAATGAGCTACATAAACGCTTTACTTTGTGCAGAGCGTTGCTTAGTGGATAAATATTTTACTGGAGCAGTTAATAAAATTTCGTTTCTCTAACCACCTGCATCAGACACACTCCTTCACTTTCTGATTAAGCTTTACAGATATGTGCACATAAACATGAGTTGCATGTGCTTTGAAATCATTGAGGAACATTCTATTTCCCTTTCAAGACAATAAGGTCCTACTAGTCCGACATAATTTATCTTTCAACAGAATATTATTTATAATATTTTTTTACATTTAAACTAACAGCTGTATCACAAAATTATTATTATTAATAGTATTCCTTATCACTAAAATCAAAGAGAGAACAGTAAATGCTAGAAGAGTTCATTCCTTCGATGAATAAACAGCAGTCTTGATTTTCGCGGTGTAAGACGTCCTATTACTCTTCCTAGAAAACTAAATTCCGTCGGCTAAACTTACACAAAGAAAAGCGAAGCTTACCATTTCTGTTAGTTTGGCAACCTCCTCCTGGAATTAATGGACATAGAAGGCTGTTTCATGAATTTAGTTAAGAAGCATCAAAGGAATAAGAAATTAGTATCGGAAGTTCCATGTTAATTACCGAATATCTAAAATTTGTAGTTATTCTATCTTTGAATGTATCAGATGTATTATTTTTGCTAATGAGTTTCGAAGGAGATCTTGGAAAAAAAACTTCCATGGTATAAGCGCGCTATAGATTATTTTTAAAGCAATAAATTGCCTAACTGCTTATTTTCATTGGTAGGGGTTCCCCTCGCTCTGATATATAAAGCAGCAAAGCAGTAGTAAACCTAATACCCATGATATGAACTCCCAAATGAGTCAAATTATTTTTTGGTAGACCCCAAGCTTCCCGTTATTTTATGAACATCATTCTTTTCAGGTTGGCAGTTTATTTGATTTTGGCAGCAATAAGGAATTCATTTTGTCATACTTTGGAAAGTTATTTATATGTTATTCGTCAAAGGTTTAGTTGTTAGCGGGAGAGTAATACGTTTCTAAAGGTTTCTACTACTAAGTGACAGCTGGGTTTGAGATACGCAGATGCGGCCGCGAAGCCCGTAACCACTTCTTGTCAATCGGCAACTGAGGTGGTGTCTTTCAAATCCCCATTGTTCGTCACCTGGGCATCTTGGTTTCTCCTGTCGGCATCACCGAACGGTTCTTCATAAGTTGACACCTCAGGAAGCAGAACAACATGAAGATGTGTGTTGCATATTGCTGTCAAATTTTGAACAGAAGTTGAAGCTGCTGAAACATTTTACTTTGAATGAATACAACAAGAGACGCTGGCGTACGATTTTGGAAAAAAAATGGTATGAGCTCATACTTGTCTGAGCGTTCAGATATGCTTCTTTGAACATCTATTTCAATGAGCTCAATATGTAATTATATACAATCACCGACAAACGAATAGTGAATAAATGTAATACATTTATTTTAGTTGAAATTGGCAAATAGTTGCATTGTAATATTGTAATAACTATACTGTATATGAGTAGCTACTGAAAGTACGAATGGGCACTAATACAAACGAACTGAAATATAAGACTACATATATATATATATTTTTATTGAAGGTCTAACGTCCACCGTGAGCAACTCGATGTGCTATAAGTAGAATTTTGTCCTTACTTTAAGTCCATTGGTTCCACGGAAAGAAGAGAGTCAGTGCCGTAAGACAAACACGACTTCCATGTCTCACCGGGCGGGATTTGAACCCGGACCTTTTCTCGGAAGAATGATCATAAGCTAGCGCTTATACTACTGGGCTACCGTGGCGGCCAAATTTGTTAGACTTCAAAAGGTATATACTAGCTGCCTTCCGCACTCTCTATATATAGCAGCAGTTGGCTCTTTAGCTAAGCTGAATCCCTTTCTTAAGAGTTCCAAGGTATAAATGAATATTGAAATCTAAAAGGGGGCGTCTGGTCCAATGTCTAAAACTGACTTTTAAAACATGAGTTTTGGAGTTCAGGGAAAGAATCTGAGAAGTTAGTAAATGGCCGCCCTAATGGTGCAGTGATCTGAGTGATGGTTTATGATCATTCGCCCGAGATGGGTTCGGGTTCAAATACTGCGAGGCATGGATGTTGTGTTTGTCTTACGGCGCTGGCTCTCTCCCTTCCCTGAAACCAGTTACCCTAAATTAGGGACGGACGACTGCTTATAGCCCACTGAGTTGCTCACGGTGGTCGTTAAACGTCCTATAAAAAAGATGGTAACATGTAAAATTTCAGGACGCTTGATTTTTTCCCGTTAGGGAGGTAGATAGAGGGAACCCACAAAACCTCCAGACAACATACATTGAATCATCGGAATACTAACTTCCCGGATGGAAGGAAAACGGTTTTCTAGAGATACGAGTACAACATATCGGCAAGAACATGGCAATTCGAACACTTACGGAAATTTGCACATTATGTATTGGTACGTAACCTATTCCATCATGAATTTCCCCTCCCCCTCTCTCTTACACACTACTTTTCTACGTTCGGTTTTTAATAAAACAACTGCATCACTTTACAAAGCAAGATTTCAGGTCATTTTCAAAGGTGAAAGCTAATGGATATAATTTAAAACTTAAACTAGAGATACACCCTGGCCAAAACAAAAAACGCAGCATTCAGAAATAATCCAATCGAGAGGAATATTGGTATGTGCAATGAACATGTATAGGAAAGAAAATAGTTGCAATTCCAGAGCAGTCGGGCAATTTATTCATACAAAGGAGCCACACCAGTAAAACAAATCAGAACGTCGTGGTCCCATCACTGGCTCCGATAAAAGCTGTTTCTTAGGTGGCATATGCACATACAGTTCACGGATACTGCACTGAGATATAGTATGCCAGATGGTGTTCAAATGGAAGGCCAGTTCACCTATATTAAGGATGGGCGTAAGTGGCGTCCCATCATGTACCAGACATTATCGATCGGTAACAGGTCGGGCGATCGGATGACAGCGGAAGACCGTAGACTATACAGAAGTAAGACTTCGAGAGTCACGCCGTGTGTGGCCGAGCATTGTACTTTTGAAAAATTCCTCGGTGATGATGCGGTAGGAATGCCAACACAACAGGTCGTAGAATGTCGTCGACTTACCGTTGAGCCGTGAGGGAGTATGGAGGACTAATAAGGGTGTCCATCTATCGTAGGAAATATCTCCCAAGACAGTCACTCCCGTTGTAGGAACCGTGTAAAGGCAGGATCAATGAGCTGGGCGGCTTGCCTCCAAACACGTATGTGCTGGTCAGCTGCGCCTAGTGCAAACCGTAACTCATCTCTGAAGAAAGCACAACGCTACTGAACATTGCCCCACTTGGATCGAGCCCTACACAACTGCAACAGGCGCCGGTAATGCTCGCTGGTCAGTGGTGGGCGGCGGAGTGGCTTCCTCGAATGTAGTCACCGTGTCGCAAGTTGTCTGGCAACTGTCCTGATCACCACTTCCGTACTTGTGGACGACGCAACATGTCCACGGATATTTGAGATCCAAGAATACGTTATTGTTCGTGTGGGTCTCACAGTCGCTCGATCGTCGCGTTCTGTCGTTGCACTTGGCTATCCACTGCCCTCGTGCCTCTGGATTTTTATCTCTTCGACCCATTCGTACCAACATCATTCGATTGTCTCGTACTTACAATTAAATTCCCTGACTGCACGGCGACTTGACCAGCCGGCCTCTCTCATCCCAATTGTAAGTTCTTTCTCAAACTCGCTCACCTATTGCAGTGCACAGGGATTGGACGTCGAGACTTCACGTTTCTTTAAAATAACGCAAACGCTATTCGCTCTCGCATTGGTTCTGGCATGCGAGCTTTGCTCTTGAAAAACAATCCTCGATGCACTGTTCCCATGCGCTGTGGCTGGTCATATTTAATATGAAATTATTGGTCCTTATTTTTTAATCGTTATATGTGGAGTTTTATCAGGATTGAACGAAGTTTTCGGTCTTCTTTCTTGTTGTTGTTTTCCTTGGGTTTTTTTTAAGCAAAGAGTGTAGAATACCCAACACTCAGGAAAATTCACTTCGTAATGCGAAATAAATGAGATTTGAGAATCAGTTTTGCCATCGTGTGAGATATTTCCTTTACGAGTAGCACCCTGTTCTTCCCTCCGTTCCCTCCACATTCGTATGGTGTGCCCAGTTGAGAATGTATTACACGAGGCGAACATGTATGTAAATAAACGGTCTACTTAGCATCCCCTTAAGCAGTCAGAATGATAGAAATATTGATATTAATGATATTGGGATCAAGAACACATGAGCGACAGTCCCATGGCGAAATGGGATGGGTTCGTGGAGGGTTGATTATGCTGACACGCTATGATAACTTAGGGCAATCTAAAGTTACAGCGAAGGCAACAATTTCGTTAAATTTTCCATTTTAGTCATTACATAATGATTTAGTGAAAATTTCCCCTTTTAGTCATTACATAACAATTTAGTGAAATTTTCCCTTTTAGTCATTACATAACGATTTAGTGAAATTTTCCCTTTTAGTTATAACCTTCGGTGGCGGTGTGTTAATAAAAGAAAAACGTGGAAATAGCGATAACTTTGTGTATTTACATTGTCTCTTTGTAATTTAGAAGATTTGCATCATTTCTCTCGGCCTTTTGATTTATTTGCTATAATTAAATAGCGTGTGCCGTTGAGCCCCACCAGATGGAGAGTTCTAAATTGCTGAGCCCATTACTACGGACTAAGTTATTTTATAACAGATTACTAAAAATTCAGAACCTATGCTTTAAGGCCCTCCTCGGATACCAAGTTTAAAAATTCATATAATTTAAATACATCTCTAAGTGACAGGTTCTTTAAATAAAATTTAATTGCCACCTTACAACTTTCAGGTTGATAATCAGAAAAATAATTATTTATAATATTTCTTGAGAAAAGTTTTATTATTGTTTAGTGATATTAAACAAACTAACCTTTACGTAGGCTCCCAAAAAAAATGTTTTACATAAAACCTTTACTTTGTAAATTGTGATCTCAAAACATGAAAAACGTCCTAAATCAGACACGGCTGTGCAAAAGGATTTCACTTACATGCCAATTTTACCATGCTATATGTGTTCTTCCGGAGACACTTCTCTTTACCTTAATATTATTTAACTTGTTATATTTCTGCTGTATTTCAAATTTTTGAAATACAGATGTAAGGTCAGGTGATGCGCAACATCACAGCCTCTCCTTGACAAATGTGAACCCCGCCTTCTCGTGGTGCATCCTGTTAACACTAAAGGGGCTCTGACGATCACCAATAGCGGTATAACTGTACCATCGGGATTAGAGGAAATGCTATACCACACTCATCAACCCGCTTGGCCAGCGTGGTGAATTATGGCCAAACCGCTCGAAAAAGACTCCACAACTTAAATCTTGGCCCTCAGTCTCAGGCAGCTGGAATGTACCTAGCCAAGGCAGCGGCCAGTGTGACATGAAGGCAGAGGGTGCTAAGAATCACCGGAGGACCGGACTAGGCTGTCATCTGATGCTGACTTTGGCTACATATAATGGACGCTCCCTGTCTTCTGATTCAAGGCTTCTTGAATTGGAAGAGGAACTACAAAGGATCAAGTGGGACATCGTTGGGTTAAGTGAGGTAAGGAGAAAAGGAGAAGATCTCATTGAATTGAAAAGTGGACATCTCTTCTACTATCGTGGGACAAATACTGGCAGAAATAGTGGTGTTGGATTTATAATAAACAAGAAACTGAAGGATAAAGTTGTAGATGTTGAAAGTTCCTCTGACAGAGCTGCACGACTCGTTATCTAACTCTCGAAAAGATACCAGGCTCACATTATTCAAACTTATGCACCCACCACAAGTCATCCTGAAGAAGAAATTGAAGAATTTTATGAGGAAATTCGTCATCTAAATAATAAAAATAAGTAGTACTTGAAGATAATTATGGGATATTTCAATGCAAAAATACGGCAACGGCAACAGAATAAAACTTCAGTAGGTAAATTCGGTCACGGCAGCACAAAAACCAGGGTGAAAATACTTTCGTTGAGTTTGCAGAGGCAGAAGGGTTTTTTTATCTTGAACTCCTTTTTTAAGAAAAAGCCGCGCGGGAAATGGACACGGAGACTTCCAAATGGGATGACAAGTGAAATTGACTTTATTATGTGTAACAAAAAATTTGTCATAGAAGACTGCAGTGTGCTAAACAAGTTCAGCACAGGTAGTGACATAGATTGGTGAGATGTAAGATGCAACTCAACACTAAACTCGAACGTGGCAAGCTTATAAGCCAAACAAAATGTACTGACATAACCAACCTTAAAAAACACCATAATACCTTCAAGTTGGAACTGAAGAACAGATTCTCTGCTTTAGAGGGCCTAACATCGGAAGAAGATGATATTTCTAAAGTTAACAGAAAAGTAACCAAAGCTCTTATGGAAACAGAAACAAAATTATCTGGTTCTAAGAACAAGTTGCATGTGAACAAATTATCAGGAAAAACCAAAATGTTGATGCAAAAAAATGAGAGATGAGGACAACAAAAGAAAATGTGACTTCCAAAGTGGAATACATAGAGCTATGCAAGACAGTATGAAAAAGTATCACTGAAGACGTAAAGAAATTCAACTGTGAACTAGTGAGGAAAACATTTGAAAACAACAAAAGCCTAAAGATAGCAAAGGGACATCTCAGTAAGGGAAGAAAACAGATTATGGCACTGAGAAAAGAAGATGGTTCTGTAACAAGAAATAGAGGTGAAATTTTGTCAAGAGTGAAAGATTTGTACTCCAAGTTACATGAAAGGGATGATACATGTACTCCAGACATCATGAAAGGTAACAGAGTTCTGCCAGTCCTCCCAGCAGACGTTGCACATGATATCAAGAACATGAAGCGCGGAAAAGCTCCAGGAGAAGATTTAATTACTGTAGACATCATACAAGAAGCAAGTGGAGAAATCGAAACAGTACTCGCCCAAATTTTCACTCGATGCCTTAATGAAGGGAAGATTCCTGAGGTTTGGGACAATGCTATAATGACCCTGCTACATAAAAAAGGTGACATTGAGGATATCAGGAATTACAGGCCTATCAGCCTCCTATCAGTGGTTTACAAAATCTTCACTAAAGTTCTTTCACACCGCTTAAAGGTGACACTGGACATGGCTCAACCTAGAGAACAAGCTTTATTCAGGAAGGGCTACAGCACAATAGATCATATCCACGTACTGAGAGAACTAACTGAAAGAGCGAGGGAATATGAACTTCCATTGTTCAGGGCTTTTATCGATTATGAAAAAGCCTTTGATTCGGTGAAACCATCAGCAGTTACAATGGCTCTGAAATCCTGCGGTATTGAAGATGCATACATTAATATTATTAATAACATCTATGAAAATTCAAGTGCAAAGATTCGGCTGTTTGAAAATACAACACACATTGAAATTGGAAAGGGAGTGAGACAAGGTGACACCATATTTCCGAAGCTCTTTAACGCCACATTGGAAAATGTCTTTCAATCACTGAACTTGGAAAACAAAGGGATAAAGATTAATGGAGATTATCTAACACACCTTCGTTTCGCTGATGGCATAGTCATTTTTTCAACTACCCTATCAGAGCTTCAGAGTATGATCCAAGAACTTGCTGACAAGAGTAAAGAAGTGGGCTTAAAAATGAACTTTCAGAAGACAAAAGTGATGTTCAATGCTTTTACAAGAAATGAAGATTTATCGATTGATGGAGAAAAGCTGGAGATAACGGACACGTACGTTTATCTTGGACAGCAGATATCAAGTGAGGGTCACATTGATGAAGAAATTAATCGGCGTACAAAACTCGCCTGGAGAGCTTTTGGAAGAAACAGCACAATTTTCAAGAGCAATATGCCATTGCGTCTTGAAAGAAAAATGTTTGATCAATGCATTCTTCCAGTGCTTACGTATGGTGCAGAGACATGGACCTTAACTAAATGAGACATACAAACGGTGCAGACAACTCAATTAAGCATGGAGAGGTGCATGCTTGGTGTAACCAGGAGAGATAAGAAGAGGAACACGTGGATCCAGAAAATGACAAGAGTGAAAGGCATCATGATCAGAGTTAAATCCCTGAAATGGCAATGGGCTGGGCATGCTGCCCGAAGGACAGATCATCGATGGACAGCCAAAATTTTAGATTGGATTCCAAGAGACAGGTAAGACCCAGAAGAAGACCACATGGAAGATGGGTGGATGAAATTCGAAAGTATGCAGGAGTGACATGGAGAAGACTGGCACAAGACAGACCGTTGTGGAGGAAACTTGGGGAGACCTTCGTCCAGCAGTGGATTGATAATGGTTGACAATGATGATGATGATTATGTGTTCTTCCTGAGACACATTTCTTTACCTTGAAATTATTTCACCTGTTATGTTTCTGCTGTATTTAAAATTTTTAACTACTCAGTTCAAACAATCTGACGCAAATGTAAATCTTGATATAATAAAGGCTAATTTCAGTCATACCACTTTCATCCTAGTTGCTACTCATTGCTGTTCCCTTTTTATCACAGACACAGGGATGCGTCAACATCACACAGCCAACCGCACACATGGAAGTTCCAAAGTTATATAAACCAGTCTTTTATGTTTTAAAATTTAATATTGTTGCGACCTTTTGGTCTTCAGATATCAGGATGCCAAATTAATTCCGAACTGCGATTCGAATCACTGGATCCGCCAGTACCTTGTTAGCCAATTAGCCGACACAGTACACCAATAAACAAATGGAGGCACAGTATAACAATTAAAACAGTGATTTGATAGATACATGCATAAATTACACCGGATTCTTCATTAAATTACAAAGCTATAATTTCGACCAGCTTTGGCCCTCTTCGGTGTTTCAGAAAATATGTCCTAACGAAAAGTCTGTTCGTTCAGAATGGCAACAAATAAAAGTATTCGTAAAAAGTACTTACATAGGTCCTTGAGTATCCACAGTATGGATGACACTAACACACTAACAACACAAATACTCACCCACATTCACTAATATGTTTGCACTACGGGTAGTTTGATCTTAACTTCCATCACCGCTCCTTCTTGCTGTGGCAAAAACGTTGTCGTTCCCCGGTCACTGGAGGTACGTAATCAGACACACACACACAAGATTTTTCTCCCCTACTCGACACGAAGAGGCTCTGCAGGTGGGGGAGTCCTCCGTGGTTCTTGGTGTCAGGCGTTTCTCCTCTCCGCTCTCTCTCGCACAGGATGTGAGGGGATATTTCGTAATTATTATGTCTCTGTTTGCATTTCACCTGAAATGGCTCCTTACGACAGGTATCCGTGGTCCGACGAGGAGAAGAAATTTCCCAGGCAGATCTGGTGCTTGTTATTCATCAGCTGAAGTTTTCAGTTGGCTCCACTTATGCTCAGAATTGCAAGAGCACCCAGACGGTTATTAGCATTTGTTCTAGGGCGAGGAAAAATCCTTCCTCACTCTCTCGGCTTAAAATGGATTCTATCCTCAGCAACAATCTCCCTTCTCCAAGAAATTGGTAAGCGGTGAATTCCAACACTTGAAACCGCGACATTTACCATAAACCGCTCTTCAAGTCCAAGAGCTTCCCCATTGTTTCGCGCGGGCCACAGACAAAAGTTACAAACGCTTTTGCCGTCCAAACACTTTTGAGTCATGGGAAATAGCTCTTACACTCAGACCCGTCCCATTTCCGTTTATGGGCTCTTTGTTCTCGTCACAAACACCTGCAACTCGCCACTTGAATTCAAAGTGCTAGAATATCTTTTCTTAATACACCGCCCCTCGCAAGTGTTTAAATTATAACTCTATGTTAATTAAAACCCCCAATCAAGTTTCAATTACCGTTCATTTACCACGTCTCTTGCGAATTAATTATGCGTGGGGGGATCGTCACAATATCATGCGTGCCTCGACAAATATAGCGAAAACTATGCTGGCATTTTACATATTGATTCGACTTTAGCAGCAATTAAAAATAACTTTGACATAACACTATTTACAGATTTAAACGCTGCATTGGCAATGTACTTAACTTTCACGAATGTTAACTGTCGCGCACTGAAATTGCTGATCTTTCACAAATTGAAATTTTTAGGGTTTTCCACCGAGGCGGACATTTCATTTTGTTAAAGATTCAAATGTCGAAAATTCCTGTCTAACCACCTCGAAATATTTTCGCTTATATTACCTGACGAAAACATGCGATGCATTTTCACTTTTATTATTAGCACGTCTTTTGTAAAAAAAGATCGTGCTTCTGTTATCGGTTTGTCCGTCCGTCAGTCCGTCCGTCCGTCTGTCTGTACCCACGATATCCTGCAACTATTAGTCCGATTTGAAAAAATGTTTTTGCATTCGGAAGCTTGAAATATGCAAATGTGATCCTTCATTTCGTTTTTTATTACGATGTACAATTGTGCCGGTAGAGGGCGTAAATTCAGATGATGTCGAATTCAAAAATACGTTTTATTCCACATATTTGCTTCTAAATATCCGATTGAATTTTTTTATCTTTCGATTCCATTTATGTAGAAGAGTATTTTAGATATAGTTACTTTTCAAATTACGCATAGATTTTCCGCTAGGGGGCGTGAAAGTAAATTACATTTTTCCCGATAACTCTTTTTCTAAAACTCCGATTTGAATTTTTTTCTTCAGCGGATACATCTTCTGATAGAAAATCTTTTGCATATAATTTCAAATTTTCGGTAAAGAATACTTTGGCCACCAGGGGGCGTAAGTGTTAATTTTTTCTTCTGATGTATTTGCCATAAAATCGGAGCTTCTAAAATGTCGATTGAAAAACTTCTTTCGTGCACTGATGCCACTCACATCGATAAAACTTTTCGGAATATTTTCTTCTTAAAATATTGCACAGTTTCTCTGACACGGAGCGTACATGTACATCTTATTTTTGTCAATATCTCTACTTCTAGGAGTCCGATTTGAAAAATTCCTCCTTTGTTGGATAGTGTTTTCCGTGTGACATGTTTTTGATATAATTTCAAAATTTTCAAGTAAATCATAGACTTTCCGCTACGGAGCGTAGCGGTAAATTGTGTTTCCCCACACATCTCTGCTTCTAAATCTCCGATTTGAAAAATTCTTTCTGCACCGGATACATCTCCTGATAGGAAATCGTTTGCACATAATTTCTAATTTTTGTAAAAATATAATTTGGCCACCAGGGGGCGTAAATCTTAATTTCCGCTTATGTTGTGTTTGCAACAAAATATGAGCTTCTAAATTCTCGATTGAAAAAAAACGTTGCTTGTTGACCGATACTAGCCATGTCGACAAACCTTTTAGAAACTTTTTCTTCTTAAAATAGTGCGTGGTTTCTACGCCAGGGGGCGTAGATGTATATCTTATTTTTGTCAATATCTCTACTTGTACGAGTCCGATTTGAAAAATTCCTTCTTTGTTAGATACTGTTTCTAGTGTGACATGTGGTGCATCTAATTTCAAAATGTTGAAGTAATTCATATACTTTCAGCTAGGGGCGTAAATGTAAATTGCCTTTCCCCTATATCTCTGCGTCTAAATCTCCGATTTGAAAAATTCTTTCTGCACCGCATACAGCTCCTGATGGGAAATCGTTTGCACATAATTTCAAATTTTTGTAAAAAATGGTTTGGCCACCAGGGGGCGTAAACCTTAATTTCCGCTTCTGATGTATTTGCAGGAAAATATGAGTTTCTAAATCTCGATTAAAAATAAAGTCGTTTGTAGACCGATACTACTCATGCCGACAAACTTTTTAGAAACATTTTCTTCTTATAATAGTACACGGTTTCTACGCCAGGGGGCGTAGATATATATCTTATTTTTGTCAATATCTCTACTTCTAAGAGTACGATTTGAAAAATTCCTTCTTTGTTGGATAGTGTTTCCGATGCGAAATTTTTTTCCTATAAGTTCAAAATTTTCAAGTATATCATAGACTTTCTGCTAGGGGGCACAACGGCAAATTGCGTTTTCTGTGTTATTTCTTCTCCTAAAGCTCTGATTTGAAAAATTCTTTCTGTATCGCATACAAGACCTAATGAAAAATATTTTTCACATAATTTCTAATGCTTGGTAAAAATAGTTTAGCCACAAGGGGTCATAAGTGTTAATTTCTGCTTCTGAAGTATTTGTTGCAAAATCTGGGCTCCTGAAAACTTGACAATTTTTTTTCTTGGACCGATTCCGCTTATATGGATAAACATTTTGAGAATACTTTCTTCCTAAAATAATGCACGGTTTTCTCACCATGGGACGTAAAGTCACTTCTTATTTTTGTCGATATCTCTGTTTCTAAGAGTTCGTAAGCTCACGATTCCGTTTACAGCAATATCTGAGGGATTAAAAACACGATTGAAAATCGTCTGTCTTTCGTCAGATCTATCGTTTTGCATACCGGTCCCATTGACTTTGAATAGCTTTAATAAATTTAATTTTTTGTCAGAGCGGATTCAAAAGACCTGCTTAATACACCCGAAAATTTGGTGTCATCTTTCTTGTATTAAATGTTAACGAAAACGAAAATCTTGTAAATCAGTCAGCTTGGTACTTGATGCAACAAAAGAGAAATTGCAAGTGGCACTTTGAAACATTTACACTTAGCTGTGAAACCGAATAGGCACAGTCGAAATTAGTGTAATTAATACCAATAGGCTATGGTATAAAATTTCCATCAGAGATGTTGTATAAAGAAACAAAATAGAATGTAACAAAGCGACATATTTCTGTTGTCATTAGCACGAAGCAGTGAGGTACGAGAAAATTATATATAATCTTAAAACTACAGCATAGTACCACAAGACCGAGGTTAGCAGGTGACAAGGTTATGCTCATCCAGCACTTCCGGTGATTGTTTTGGGACGTCACTGTCCAAACGTTCACGTTTCTTTGTATATGCACCATGGCGACGTGTCGGAATTATTATTCGTCAACCATCTGGTATAATCTTCATAAATTCTTCCATATTTTTTAATGTCTAATGTTTCAATTTTTAATTAAACAAATTTGGGTAATGTTGCCGAGATGCTTTTCCTGTTTCTCATAAATAATTTTTTTATTATATGACAATAATAGTACATCATGTTCTGCGTTTTCCCTTCTAAATTTACATAAAAACTCAATTAACAGTTGAAACTCAATTAACAGTTGAAAGTATAGCAGTTATCCTTCCGCTTTTACGTAACAAAAATCCGCTGGCAGAATTTTTTTAATATCGCTTACTAAAATATTCATATGACTGTGAATTCGTTCTGTATTTAATGTAAATATGCTTTAACATAAGCTTCTGTTCTGTGTTTGAATTATAAAAATTGTTGGAAAGGTATCTTCCTTCACGGCCAGATTTCGGATCTCTGATTCACATGTTAGGACAGTGATGTCACTCCGAGACGTCCCGATTATTTTTCTGCGAGGAAAGCGAATTGTGCAATTCTTACTGTCCTATTAACCTCGCCATAACACATGAGCATTATGTCGCCCGACTGAAAATTTCATACAATTTTAAATTACATATGTGCTTTTTTATTATTTCATATTCTTTTACAAAATTCAGAAGTACAACACTGATAAAGAATGAAAACCATAGTATTCCGAACACTCAATATCAACCTTACAAAGTGTTTCTATAAATAAAAACTAGAAGTTGTAAAAATTTGTGTTGGTAACATAATCCTTTGTAATCGCGAAACAGTGTGTTTTGTAAGTATTGCAAATAGTAACGCTGCTGAAGGCATTGTTATGTCTACTGTCGGGGAAAAGGAATAGAATTGAAAGAGGCCCAGAATATCACATTTACTCGTGACCATTTGGATGGGTGATTGGATAAGAAGTCGAAGAAAAACATTCATTAAGCAACGATCAAGCATCGGGAAATTCTGATTGGTGAAGATCGCTGTCCTAGATCTCTCGGCAATTTGGACAGTGTTATAATGAAGGGTGCAGTAGATACGATCTTGTTCTACACATTTTAAATTTATACGTTACAGAAATTCTGAGAGACCACAGTAATTTCGAAACAAGAGTAATGTGTGGCCGAACTTTAATTTATATTTTGTACGAATAACATAAACTCAATACACCGCTCTAAACGGGGAATCCATATACATTTAATGACCATTTCAGGGATCAGATATACAATTGACAGGTTTAAGGATATGTACATTAAAAGTATAATGTTAAAAATGCTGCACAAACCTTTGCTAAAGTAATCGATGAAAATTAACGTTCTGAAGTTTTACTACACAAGTTTTGCTGACAAAATACATATGTAAATCAAGATTTAAGTCAAAATCATTTGTTTTAGGCAAGTGAAAACATTTGTTTACCTAAACGAGTAGGGTAAAATAAATAACAACTGCAAAGCGTAGTACTTCTCACTAAAAATAAGGCAGTATGAAAACCAAGTTCAAAGAGTAAAACAAAACAAAGAAACAACGTATTCTCGTCGGAGGAACCCGTACGAAGTTGTTTGCATAAGCTGTACACTGCAGGCGTAAAATGCAAATGGTACAAGTTAGCAGTGTTTTCCAGCCTGAGAAAAAAGAAACATAATTCGGTCATTCTGTGGCCTAACTTAAAATAACCAATAGCGAGACTGAGATAAATGCACGGCATTTAAATCCTAATTTTCTTAACAGGTTTATGCAGGTGGTGTTAATCACTAAATTCATTAATTTTATCGCAAGTGTAGGCAATGTATGAAAGTTGGCTTTTCTTTTGAGTCAAAATTCAAATTAAAAAAGTTTCCCAATCGAAACACAACTCTCAAAATTGTTATGGTTCAAATCAGAAATCAAAACACGGTAGTCATAAAGCCTACATCTTGATGGATGCATTTAATGGTCCGGTTTGGAAAATTCTTTCTTTATTGGATAGAGTTTCCAGTGTGAAGTGCTTTTTATGTAATTTCAAAATTTTCAAGTAAATCATACACTTTCCGGTAAATAGGTAAATTGTGCCCCCCCCCCGATATCTTTGTTTCTTAAACTCCGATTTGAAAAATTCTTTTTGTACCCGATACAGCTCCTGATGGGAAATTCTTTGCACTCATTTCTAATTTTGGTATACAATGATTTTTCTACCAGGAGCCTAAGACTTAAATTCTGCTTCTGATGTATTTGCAGCGACACCAGAGCTTCTAATACCTCTATTGAAACAAATTCTTTTGTGATAAGATAATACTCACGTCGACAGATCTTTTACGAATATTTTCTTCTTAAAATAATGCATGATTTCTAAGCCAGGGTTGATGTATATCTTATTTTTGTCAATATCTCTGCTTCTAAAGGACCGGTTTGGAAAATTCTTTCCTTATTGGATAAAGTTTCCAGTATGACATGTTTTTTCATATAAATGCAAAATTTTGAAGTAAGTCATAGACTTTCCGGCAGGTGGCGCAATGGAGAATGGCGTTTTCTGCGTTATTTCTGCTTCTAAAACTGAAGTATGATTCTATGAAAAGGTAATATTATTTAAGGAACTTAAGTAGAATTTCATGAAAAGGTAACATTGTTGAATGAAAGTAGCGCTTCTGCATTTATTAGTGTTATCTATTTATCTGTAAAAGGTATCCTGAAATCTCTTCCTCTTGAAGTTGCATATATCCTGATGAAAATACAGAACACCGCATATTTTCTTTAGCCTGCATTGTTTCAAGTCAGTTAGTTGTGCTAGTTGTAAACCTTCCTTCGAAAACAATATAACTGAATCGCGTTTAGACAAATTAGTTATTCGTTTGGATGACGTTCAAAACAGTGCTGTGTTCTTTCACGTACTCTATCACTTTGTTTATCCCACTACTTTTTATTGGAAATATAAAAGATAAACATTTCATTTAGCAATACATTGCTTGTTACAGCAGTAAACCTCTGTTTTATTTTGTTTATTTGTTAGATCATAATTTTGTCTGGTGCACCGTAACACTTTCTGTTTTCAAGGAATTGCACAAAACTGCCCGTTTATGAAAATTCCGGATAAAAATCACGATACTGAAAGCAGATAGACATTTCTGCTGTGCATCATTGGAATGAGCACAGAAACTGTTAGCATAATTATAATTTCCGAATTCGGTTATATAATTTTATGGATTTTAAAGATTCATACCTAATTTTCTATCAGGAATAAAAACCTTAAACTCCATACGTTTTCATACGTTCGGGGTCCTGTTTCCGAAAATGTAATAATTGGAATAGGTGATGGAAAGTGGCTTTCAGGCATTTGTGGTGTATAGACGTAATTCCGTGTGCTGAAAGTCAATAGTTCTGTCACGTTCAAGTCAGAAATTTCATATTTATCCGCTTATCTGAAAGTCTGGTTGACGCGACACCTAACCTAAGTTATATCAAAATATTTTATTAATTATGATCGCTATTTGAGCAATTCTTCTTCCCTGCGTTTTAATGTCCCATCCGGGAGTTTGCCGTAGGTATGCAACAACAAAATCCGTTATTCATTAAAGCCTTCTCAGAGGCGAAATGAAGCACATATCCGTCTACATTTTACAAAACACGATTTAAGTTTTAATTTAAATAATTTATTTGTTTTAGAACTAACTTTAAGTTTCGGAACCAATTTTTGTAATATTTTAAATTTTTATTTTCAAAATCAATTAATATCTCTATTTGTGAAACAAACTGCTGTGATATTCTGTTGCTGAGTCACGTTGCATGTTCCTTTGATCATTTTATAGTTTTTTAAATTTCAAAACTACCTTAATAATTCATTAATCTACAAACCACTGTAAATAATATTTCGCAGCTGCACAAAATCAGTGTTGACCTACTCTCAATGATCCAAAATTCCGTGAGATAGTCGCCCGCAATTAACATTGCTGAATAGCCTTACCAGAGGCACTTCTGATTCAACAAAACAAAATTTTAAGTTCCACCGAAATTACAATTGAAAGTTCAAGAAAAAGAAATACAGCCACAATATTATTTCAGAAATTTATATGTAGAATTTGCTCCCCACATTCAGCAGAATAATAAACAGAATTTTCCTTCCAAAGAAAATAAAAAAAAAGTTAGAAATGTGATTGAAATTATGTTATAGAATACTTTGCTGTTTAATGTTGATTCCTGAATTAATCTGACACAAAAGGTAGGTAGAATTGCTTGTTCGTAAAATGTTGTTGAGGATACAATTCTTTATGTAGTCGTTTCAAATACTCATTATTTTCATATTTCTTTTTATAAATTATAATTATTTTTTGATAATTATCCACGTTTTTTGCGAAATTTATATTGCTTAAGTTAAACTGGCTCTTCTAGAAGAAAACTAATTTACTTAATCATGATACGTTAGTGGAAAACCTTCGGATGAAAACTAAGTATTAAATATTCGCCGTTCAAGACTGAAGATAATCAACTGAACGGAAAATATAATCGTAGCTATATTTCATCACTCTTCGCGTAAATTAAAACCATTTCATAGTGAATGCAGATTTGCGTCATTATTAGGCTTGCCACACATTACTTCGGAACGGAAACGAAACATCAAAACGGAATCGCCGAAAAAATGTTGGTTTTCGGAAAAAAATGTAATGTTCCGTTAGACACAAAGGATGTGGAATTTTTTTCGAGTAGTCATTTAGTTCCTATATACAGCTGGAAGAGCATTTGTTTGTCACTATGTATATTAATATAATTGCGGCCCATGCACCCCCGTACATGTGCATTATGTCTCGGATGCTGAGGGTTACTACAGCAACCATTGCTTCAAGGCTTGGATGGTCACGGTATTGTTCTAAGGATGATTTCTGCTTCAAATTATTTTTGAAGATGATGCTTCAAATTCTTAAAATCACAAAAAAAAATTTGTTTTCAAATTCTTAAAGGCTCCCAAAAAAACCACACAGGAAATGTCCCCCCTCTCTCTCTCTCTCTCTCTCAGACACACACACGCGAGCATGCAGGTTAATCTCAATGCACATTCAAAAACTGGGTTTGAATGGAATGCAACAATACAGTCTTTCAAAGGAAATAAGAAAGAATTACCGTCACAACACAGCTATGGCCAAGTTTTGTAAGGAATTTCATTAGCTAGAAATAGAGAGCATGATAATTACACTCACAGGTGAGTGATTGCCACTGAATCTACCTGACTAATTATCTGTTAAATGTCCGGTAGAAATAGTTTTGAATCTAAGAAGTAAAACAGAAGATGTTTGTGTTATTTGTTTCTTCTCATTGGCAAGATGTCTGTGGTAGGGTGACTTGCCCTTCCTTATCATGCTTTGAGTTATGGAGGAGAGAAGAAAGATCAAAAAGGGAGATTTTATTACCATTGACAGTTTTATGGTAGGTGAGATCACATAGGAAAAGAAAGGGCTTTTTGTAGAATTCGCAAATCCCGACCACTATGTTAACATTTCATTTGGGGAGAGCAAAAAGTGTTGGCCACCATTTGGTTCACTTACATCAGCCGCATAAAGTGTTACAACTGTAATTCAGAACAATACCATTTTATGATGTATTATTCTAAAACACAGATACTTGCGGTTCCGAGCTTGAAAGTTCCGCCTCACAGTAATATATCTTTAACTTCCAAAAAGCAGGCTTGCTAAACGATATATAAGGGAAACACAAAATGCGCACTTTAAAAACAATCTGCGGAAAATAAATATCTGGTTAATTGTTTGTGTGAAATATATTTATTGATAATGCCTGTGATGCTGAATATCTTTTTATTGCTACTCCTTTCCCTCAAAATATACTTACATTCTAGTATCGTTCCATTTTCTGAGATATACGAGTATATATTAATTTTATATCTCAGGCTTTTATTTTTTTTTAAATGCCAATAGCCCTAGCAAAATCAGTCTCTAAACATGATATGGATTGCTTTTATTACAGCAGATGTGGTATCTCCTTTACCTCGCGCACCAAATCTGTACTATATGCTTTGTGCTAAATTGTGGCCCAGGCTGTTCAGCCCAAAAGAATTGAACTGTCTATTCATTGTACCTAAATGATGAACTGCCTATTCATTGCATCTTGCTGGAGTCCACCAAACCCTGCTGCTTTTATTTCTTAAATTCCTATGTCAAAACTTTGTGTATATGAAATTATGCTTTCGGTTCATGTCGTGTTTAATTAGGCACAGAGCAGTCATTTATAGAAGCCTTAAAATTCATAGGTAGTTTTATATAGCTCCAGGCTAAGAAAAGATAAAAACGAGAGAAAAGATATATTGTGTTGATTTTCTTAAATGAATACTGAAATTGTAATGTTGAAAGATTAGGAAAATACAGCGGGAGAAGAATGTTTGCTGAACTGAACTATACACCGTATGTGCATGTAACCTTGAAAAATGAAAGTTATCTTTCTGTGGTTATACCAAATTATAATATTAAAACGCTAAATTTTCAGTTTATTTTTCTTAAAAATATATAAATATAATATTTTATAATTGATTTGTTTGGTTGTAATGGTGTATCCTGGTTTTTTTTTTGACGCCTTTAATTAGGTCTCAATGCACAGGTAAATATCGACAGCACGAGGAGCATGACATCTGCGATTAGATAGCGTAATGGCAGTAAACGGGCTGGATGGCATATATCGACCACTGCGGTGCGATTTATGAAGATTTTACGTGATGCTCAGCCTTTCCACTAATATAATTACACTAATGCTGTACTACACTTTACACAAATATAAGCTAATATATTACATTTTACACTAACATGCTGTACTACATGACAGTTGTTGTGTATGTAAAATGTCATGCGGCCTAGTCTTTTGTCATTTCAGGGACACGGATGGCATAGTGGTCTGCACTTCTGGCTGTTATGAAAAGGAGTGGGTTCGATCCTGAGCAGGTAGAAACGTTGGAGCTACTGAATATTCGGCGTTTCGCGAACCAACATTTTAAACCCGCAACCCAGCGAACTGTCTTAGCGCAAATAAAATTTAAATTGTCCTTCCTCTACCTGGCGTACGGGTGAAGAAAGGCCGGGCGGCACATCTAATGGCTGTTCAAGAGCTGGGGTCGCAAACACTGTCTACCTAAAATCCTGTGCATAAATTTCTGAAAGTCTTATTTCAGTTAATTTTATGTTTCATGTGTTTCAGCGACGGAACGGAAAGCCATATTGGAGAATATAACGTCCGCACGTAACCACAAAGCACAAATGCAAATTATAAATAGATTATTCCACGTACGTGGGATCGACTGGGAAGCAATAGCCGACTATTCAGCTTAATCCTCTTGTTACGGGCCGTTGCCAGTTTGTGAAGTTGCATTAGGTGATGACACATTGCCATTGCACCGTAGAAGTGTAGCTACGAGGGAATTGTTTAACATTTGAAGTTTCAACAGCACGCCGACGTTGGTACTAGTCTCGGGAATAGACGTTTGGCGTCGAAAATATGGAGTGTTGAATTATATGCATCACGTCATCGAGTGACAACCCGGTAAAGTGGGTGAAATATTCTAGGGAGTATTTACAAATGACACTTGGGGGTCCTATTTTGGGCACCAAGATATCCTGCGTCCCATTTGGTTGTATTGACGTACTGCATGACCTTCTACGCCTGTTTAGAACAATTGGTTTCCCACAGCTGCATGCTTTCTTTGATCAGGAATTACCACGTTACGCGAGTAGCGACAGACGAACAACAGTTTGGAGAGCATTCAATTGAATTAGGCAGTGTCAGATGTTCTTTTCATTCGGTGGAATTGAAAACTGTTCGTACATTTTTCGAATTAAACGAAGCGGTGTATTAAAGCTCAAAACTCTTGCGCGGCAAATGTCAACGGTTTACAGTTGAATGTTCGAGAATCTTTTACTATAATACCACGGAATTTGCTACTGACAATATGAAACCAATATTTTTAAATGCTGCATTTATTTTATACTCAACATATATTCCCGTGATTCAGGTTCATTAAGCACGATTTTAAATAAAACCACTACTGCCGTAATGATAAACAGAAATTTGAAGATTTTTTTATTAACAAAAACAGATTCCAATGACAACGTAAAAATTGCTTTTTTAACAAAGTGGATTTAGAAAAGTGTTAAATTCCATAGTATACTTTTCTTATTAATGCGTTTCAAATAATCTGACTTTCTAACTTGTTTTAAGTTTTTACATAACTCTTCACAAAAAGTTGTAATTTTGTAGATCGGATTTTTCATCATAATAAAAGTTCTAAAAACAAAAATGTTGCTCATCAAGTACACTGGCGGAAAGTGAAAAAAGAACACCAAGAAGGAATTGACGGACGATCATGAAATTTACATATGTTAATGGAGTCGAGTTTACGTAGGTGTGATGTTAATTTCGGGACCAACCAGTGAGCGCTTACGCCACAGCACGGCATAAAATGCAAATTATCGTCGGTGGTATTTAAGGAGTACGGCGAAGCGAATGTAATCAGTCGTCGGCGTACGGACACGTGCGAAGACCCTGAAGAAGCTGCAATGCCTGGACATGGAAGACGTGTACGATTTCAGCAGTTATCGGACTTTGAGCGAGGTCGTCTAGTTAGACTCCGCGAGGCTGGGTGGTCGTATCGTCGTATTGCTGGGTGAATTGGACGGGAAGTATCGGTGGTGGTACGATGGTGGCGTAGATGGTCCGAGAAACATTCCCACACGAGAAGACGTGGAACCGGGAGTCACAGACGTACTGATGAGCGGACCCATCGACGCAAAAGAAGAGCTGTGTTGTCAAGCAGAACATCCACTGCGACGCAAATCCGAGCTACCCTTGCACCTGAGGTGACTGTGCGAACATTCCGCAACCGTCTACTGGATGCACGACTAAATGCACGTGTGCCTCTGGCATGTGTACCTGTGTCTCCAGCGCACCGCTAGGAACGGCTGTAGTGCTGTTGCCAACATTTGCACTGGACAACGCAATGTCGATCAGTCGTGTTGAGCGATGAAAGCAGATTCTGCTAGGGAGCCTCCGATGGCCGTATGCCTGTTCGCAGACGGACATCGGATGCTCCCAAGCAGAATCTCCACCCTTCTTGCATCCGCCAACGACACACAGGGCCTACATCTGGTCTCCTGGTGTGAGGAGCGTTCAGCTATCACTCCCGTACACAACTAGTGTTTGTACCGGGTACGTTAAACAGCACCTCCTACATCAACAACAGCATTCAGCCCGTTATTCAGCCCGTTGTTGTGCCATTTGTAAGGTCGGTCCATCGTGGTGTTTTCCAGCAAGGTAACGCACACCCACACGTGGCACGTGCAACGCAACATGCCCCTCAGGGTGTGAGACAACTTCCATGGCCTGCACGTTCACCGGAGTTTTCCCTCAGTGAGCACGTGTGGGATTTTATGGGACAACGACCTATCCGGTCTCCACGGCCAGCCACGACCATCCCCGATATACGCGTCCAGGTTGAGGATGCTTGGAATTTAATACCCCAAACTTACATCCAACATCTGTACGACAGACTCCATGCCAGAATTGCACAGTGTGACGCAGTTCATGGCGGTTCAACCTCGTACTAACCATGTTTCATGGAAATGTTATTTTTCAGTTTACCAGAAAATACAGCTGTATTTTGCCATAATGTTTTGATCACGTTATCTTCTGTATTCCGTTATTATGCTATATAAATTTCGTTGGTATCAGCCGTCTCCTTCTTGGGTTTTTTTTCAGTTTCCGCCAGGGTATTTTCACCATGATTGAACAAACCCGTCTAAAAACACAGAAAACGCTTTTTGTAAAACAATTAGCTATCTAAAATATAATGCAAAAGATATTACAATGAAATGCTTAATAAATTTTGAACGGAGTCGGGTGGTGTAACAGAAATATATACACTAATAAAAAATTAATTGCTCTGAATCAATTATAAGCGAATTTCAAGTTCCTAGTGCTTTTCTCACCGTTTTGGGTTGTTACATGTGCACGAAGAAAAAGCTTCTCAGAACGTAAAGCCATTTTCCAAGGAATATCAACTAATATTGCCGTTTGTATAAATTTTTAAAACTCTACATGTACTTTTATGAATATCAATTCTGTAGTATGGTTTTACCACCTGATTCCGTTTCTTTGTCTGTTTCATAGAGGTTTTACACACCGACGAAAGACATGTAACATGTCTGTAGGACATTGAAGCCATGGTATTGTAGACATAATGCATAAAGAATTTGATCTGAGCGATCACTCGAAACTTAAGTTTCAAAACGTTTCCTTGTATTAGGTTATACGCCATTTCTTTTATAAATAAAAAAGGAAGGAACATCAGAAAGAATTTCATTTAGCGAATACATATTCCCCTGTCCACGATGAGAACACGGTGCGCAAGACGTTTATGAACAGTTTCTGCAAAGCACAAGTAGGTTGGAATGTTTCTTTACGCACGAACGATTTTTTTGTACTCTTTTACGTATTTACTAAAGTCATAATGTTTTTATAGAAAAGGAAACAAGTATACTTTGTTTAATTTTTTCACATTATTTTATATTTACGTAAGATTATTTTATGAAAAACTTAACGTTTTTAAAGAAAGAAAAATATGTGGTCACTACTTGTTGTCGCAAGTTCAAGGGGATGGCAGCATCTTCCATCTGAAGTTCAAGCTATTTAGGTTTAAATTTCTTTTTATATTTGGCGAAATGTATGGTCCAAATGCCCGATTTCATTTGTATACCACACGTTCTCTTTTTTCATTGGCAGCTACGCAAACAGAATCTGCTGATTAGCGCAACACAAAAAAGGATACTTTCCCCCTTTATAATCTTTTGCTCGGAGTTAGAGTCAATCCTCCTCCTGTTTTTTTGAATGGTTCCATATTTCCTTCCGCCACTAAGTCCACTGGATAACCATAATCCTTATTTTAAAATATTTTTTTCTTTCTGGAAGAGTACCTTTCATTGCTTCCATGTTAGATTGGCCCAAAGCAGTTTCACATAACTTGCGTGTCAACATCCATTTCTGTGGAAAAAGTGAATTCTCCAGCCAAATAACTATTATAGGCCAGCTCCTTCGCTATCCCGTTATTAGTATAGCGAAGGAGCTGGCCCATGTCTCTGTTTTATTATTCTTGGTTGTTTATATATCACTACAACTTGAAAGGACAATTTTAATGCCCATATTCACACAGTGCTACAAATAAATTAATAAGGGAAATATTATATGGGGACTAAGAGACATGATAAAGGAAAATTTTATCTTCATAATTCCTTAAATTCTGAATTTGTTTGGTATAAGAAAATAACGGTGTGCTACCTTTATCCCATTTATTATTTTTATCTTTTTATTCGGTTTTAAGAAACGGTTGGTTATTCAGTGGGCAATAAACAGTCACTTGACCTTTATTTATGGGCACTGGCTCTCAAGAATAAAACAGCCTGTGCCGTAAGACACATGCTGATCCGTGTCTAATCCAAACCATTAGTGTCCCACACCCAGACCGGTCTCGTACAAATGGACAGAAGACAGCACTCAGACCACTGCGCTACATGGGATGCTTTCTTAAACAGCTCCGTAGAAGTACATTCCTGGGTACACTTTATTTTTTATATTCTTTATTTATCTAGATTACTGCAGTAAATATTTGAAAGATGTTCGCTTGTGTAAATAGGTATGTTCCTTTTGTTTTCATCTTTTGACTACTTAGCTGTAGTTGATATCATTTCCTAAATTTTCTTAATAGTGGCTTACAAAACGATGTGGCCAATGACTTAAATTAAAAAAGAGTGTATATCAACCTGTGGTACTTCACTTATAAGAAGATGAAATGGGCTACTTTTCTCATTATTCATTACTTCTCTTCTTGTTCTCTTTTTTTACGGAGCTTAGATAAATACATTACACCCCACTGTTGTGTTGCTGTCTATTGACATTCGGTGTCCTACAAGCGCTTCTCAAAATTTGTCATGAGTTATCGGTCTTTGTTTTTCTCTTTTTAATGGATTTTTTTACTGATTTCTGATATGTTGCCAGTTATATACTCACCTATGACCCTACGTTACGAGGTCGTAGGAGAGTGTTGGTAATTAAACTTACCGCATCTGTCCATTAACGCTACGTTCGCATCCCTCTAATGACGTTTCGGTCTTTTGAAATGCCAATTTCCGGTAGGAAAATCCAATTTTTCTCATCCCAACAATTTTTGCACGCTCAAAGTCCCTCAGGTGTTCAAAATGTAACCATTTTCGGCTAGGGGGACGGAGGTATTGAGACACAAGACACACCCTTTCGACTCAATATAGGTTTTTCACTGACTGTAACGTCTCGTTTGAGCTAACTCTTTTTACCACAAAACCGGGCAATGCGGAGGTTGCTGCTTCGAAACGGCATCCGCATTATCACTGTTAATTTATTTATTTGCATTCCCATATTGTTTCACATATATTGTAATTTTCTACCTAATAGCGGCATTCCTTCGTGGTATTGCAAACTTCACAAACAGTAGTATACTATAAAATGCAGATACGCATTTATTAGATTTAAACTTATTTTCATGTTGTAATTTTTAAAAACATATTATCTAATAATTTCGCGTCAACCTCAGAAATTTTTGCGAGATGTACGGTTTGCCATATCTTAAAACGTTTAATATGTATTTTTCTTGAGTTTCCATCCTAAAATATATCAATTGATTGATAGATGCATATAGGTACATAGTAAATGATATAATGCGGAAATGCTGAAAATTACATATTTAGAAATAAGAATCAGTAAAATATCTGTATATTGTGATATATTAAATGCGCTACAAAATAATTTTTTCTTTCCCAAAATTCTTCTGTTTATTAAAACGCCAAGAATAAAGGCTTCCAAACACCAAGGTTATTTTGCATTTCTGCATAAAACATCATAAATCTTGAAATGATTGATCAATACGCATCTATACACTGAGTTAGGTTATTGTTAAGAACAACTCCCCTTTCCCGTCTGAGCGTTAACGAAGTACCACCTGATAGCAAAGCACGCGAAGCTACCGTAAATTGTGAACATCTATGCTCTGTACGTAATCAGTAAACATCTGCCAATATACGGAAACGTGCCGACATAAAACAATTTGATCGCAATCTGATAGTTGAGGCCAGGAGGGCAGGTGTCAGCATTTCGGAAAAATCAGCACATGTTATTTGCTCCCGTTCTACTGTAACAATTTGTACCAGGACTGGATTAACAATACACATTCATCCAGCAAACGGGTTCATATTTGGTTACCCATGCGCGGTTGATGCGAGAAGTGAACGTCGTGTGTAATAACTGGTAATAAAACAAGGACGTGCAACAGTAACCCAGCCCATCAGTACAATAGCGGTGCATTTCGACCTATTTCCACATGATTCATGCTTCGTACCATTATTTACATTGGATTCCACTGCCGCAACACAAAGAAGGTCGCCTGTGATGACGCTCAGCAGTCACAAACAACAACTCTTTTGGGCCTGGCAACGGTGGTAATGTTCTCTCGACAGATGGAAGGTAGTTGCCGGGGGCGATGTATTCCACAAGCAAACGTATGGACAACATGCCGACCACAACAGCCACAAGTCTCTTATGACAGGCCTTTCCCGTGGGCTAAACAAAATTGGCATGGACGGATGTGTTATCCGAGATGTAATTTGGTTATTTTACTCTGTAAGAATCAGTGAATAACACCGAAATAAAATGAATGATTAGAGACATAGCAAAACGAATATTTTTAGTGCTCCACATATTATTTTTCACAAGCTCTTAAGTTTCTACTTCCCAATTCATAACACCTCGTTCATGTACTTAAATATCATGTTTTTAACATATGTCTAGCACCTCAACCTGTGTAACATACGTCTAGGATCGCATATGCTTTCACTGTTGAGAAAAACGTATCGCGTAAGTTAAGCGTGCTTCATAATGTGGAAAAGAAGAACATTTCAAAAGCTGATGTCCAAATTTCTTTTACAGCTTTAGTATTGTCGTAATGCAAGGAGTAGTTTAAATATATAGAGAGATAAGCTTCAAAAATAGTGAGATAATAGTTTTCGAATAAGAATCACCCTTCCGCGTGCTGTCGAAGCATTTATACATTTTTGAAAGTGAAGCGATATTTAAAATCCACATTTCTTTTTCGTTTAATGCCGGCCATCATTGTGAAAGTGTAACAATTCGGTTTTGTTTTAGTAAATGTGATTTCATCAGGACTATAAAAGCAATTCCATAAAGGCCGAAATATTACAAATAATGTACAACGCTTTGACATCAGTTGTGGAAACAATGAGAAATCTGGGAAGAAATATTTCAAGAACCATCGGTTCTTATGGAATACAGGAAGCGACAAGCAACGATTTCCCAGGCCTTCTGATAACAACTTTTAGAACCTTAGTTAAAGACGTTTTCTCTGATGAATGCCAGTACAGATCAGCAAGAAACAAAAGAAACTGCAATTTGCAGAAACAATTTTCTCAATAACTTAGTAAAGATAAACATAATATTTATTTAAAGATACGAACATTCTTTTTCCGATATAATATGCAAACAATTTGTAAATAAAATACACGAATTCCCTTTTACAATATCAGAAATTAAGTGATTCTTGTCTTTTTGGGATAGCTGGTTATACACACTTGTGTTTTGAAATAAAAAGAATGTTTACGGCAAATACAAATTGGCATTTTACATGAGACTATTAAAAATCCTAAAAGAATTTATAGATTCTTCAGGCATTTTTACCAGTTTCAGGTAAAATACTGTCCCTTTATTAGAAAAACGTGTTTTTGCCGTTTTTACTACCTTCTGCATCTGTCGCAAATATACACTGACGGAAAAAAATCCCAACACCACGAAAAAAGTTGTAGAGTTATGAAATGGCGGCAATACATTTCTATAGGTAACTTATTTAATCGATTCAGGTTTCAAGATCACAGCTTAATGTAAGCGCGAGAAGAGCCGTTATAAATATAAAATGCTGGTACATTAATAACCGGTGTAACCGCTAGAATGTTGAATGCAAGCATGCAAACGTTCATGCATTGTGTCGTGCATGTGCTGGATGTCAGTTAGTGGGATGGAGTTCCACGCCTGTTGCACTTGGTCGGTCAATACAGGGATGGTTAATGCTGGTTGGGGATGACGCTGCAGTTATCGTCCAATGATTTCCCATACGTGCTCGATTGGTGAAAGATCTGCTGATCTAGCACACCAACATGTCGACACTCTGTAGAGCATGTTGGGTTACACCAGTGGTATGCGGGCGAGCGTTATCCTGTTCGAAAACACCCCTGGAATGCTGCTCATGAATGGCAGCACAACAGGTTGAATCCCCAGACCGACGTACAACTGTGCCGTAAGGGTGCGTGGGATAACCACGAGAGTGCTCCTGCTGTCATAGGAAATTGCTCCCCCAGACCATAACTCCAGGTGTAGGTCCAGTGTGTCTCGGCCGCAGACAGGTTAGTTGCAGGCACTCACCTGGCCTCCTTCTAACCAACACACGGCCTTCACTGGCACCCAGGCAGATCCGGCTTTCATCAGAAAACACAACAGATCTCCACTCCGTCCTCCAATGAGCTCTAGCTTTACACCATTGACGTCGCAAACGGCAGTGGTTTGGAGTAAGTGGAATGCACGCTACAGGGCGTCTGACTCTGAGCTGTCCTTCAAGTAACCGATTTGTAACAGTTCGTTGTGTCACTGTGGTGGAAACTGCAGCTCGAATTGCAGCCGCAGACGTGGTACGATGAGCCACGGCCATACGCCGAACACGGCGGTCTTCTCTCTCAGTAATGCAACGTGGCCGGCCGGAACCCGGTCTTCTTGAGGCATTACCTTCCTTTGACCCCCGCTGCCAACAATCATGCACAGTGGCTACATTCCTGCCAAGTCGTTCTGGAATATTGTGGAAAGAAAATCCACCTTCTCGTAGCCCTATTACACGACCTCGTTTAAACTCCGTGAGCTGTTGATAATGGCTTCTTCGTCTTCTTAAAGGCATTCTTGACTAACATAAACACCCTACGTCGAATCTCAACGATACCTGACGCTCACGAACGTTACAGCGCGTATTTACAGCAAACGTGCTTTGCATGTTCCCAGGGGCGCTACTAGTGCCACACGTATGCGCCGAGCGCGAAATTGTGCATAGACGTCATCTTACAGATGTACTCTCAACGCCTACCACCTGTCGTTTATCAAACACAGCCCCTTCTTGGTGTTGGGATTATTTTTTTCGTCAGTGTATTTAACAAAATACTGGTATACCCATTTCTTGCTGAAAAAATAATTTATAATAGTAAAAAAATACGAGTAAGGAGAATTTAAGCGCGAACTGACGTTATGTTTCGCTCTTCATAAGGCTCTTGCTTTCCTCTATATACTTGACAGAGCTGTACTTGTTGCTTTAGTTACCTATTAAAAGACATACCAATAGATATAACTGATATATTTTAACAGAATTACCTATGCTATCTGTTAAAACAGGTTGCTGAAATATAAATTAAAAAAAATGTCATTTTGAGTTATGACATAAAAAACCCGTCGTCAGTCTGTATTGCATAATAAAGTAAATCCTGAAAAATAAATTAATTAGTTATTGTTGCCATTTCTATATTTGTTGTACACAAACCGTCTGTCGTATTTATTCATTAGAAGAGAGCCTGCGTGATCAGTCAAAAGAATCGACATAATAAAAAAATGTATTTAATTCTTCAGATGCATGTATCACGTACTATACCCAGAATAAGAGAAACAGTAGAAAAGAAAGGATTAACATGTGAAATACCTCAGAGGCGGAGGGGTGATTGCATCCATAATGTATTTAATACTTTCTAACAAAACAGGTAAACGTATAGAAACAATTTTTAAATAAAATACATGAATTTCCTTTACAATCTACTAAAGAAATGATAGTAAAATACCTTCGAAATAGAATTTGGTTTTATTAAATTTAAGAATCTCTCATGAAAAGGAACTGCTTGTTTTCAGGATTTCTTGTAATGTATAAAAATAATGAAAAATACATTTTCTTGAAACATACTGTACTCCCCCTGTCTGAATAAGAGACGAAAAGCAATTCTAAATTAGATATAGCGATAGAAGATTTGTCTTTTTGTTTTCTCTCACACCACTTCAAATAAGACTTCTGCAATTACACATTTTACTTTATTCTCGGACATCCAGTTTCAAACGTGGAAAAATATGAAGTTTTACATTGCAGGGAACACTGTTGATAACGATCTCCACGGTTTTTCGAATTGCAATAAATTTAGGGATCCGTAGGAAGCTGAACTCTGTCTGTCGTCCTCCACAGTAGTGGCGAAATGAACATAATTTATATAGGTAGGACCGTGGTTAATTTACAGTGCATCGGTGTCCATTTCATGCTCGTTTAGTCTAATTCTGAACGAACGCTTGGTCATTCCAATACAGTATCGCTTGGAGCCATCCATATAGTGTAAGGGGATGACATAAACACTTTTCTCATTGTAAAGCAATTACTGATGATCATTATTTCCTGTAAGCATCATATACGCGGTTGAGTCCATTGTTGTGACCACCAGCTAATATGCAGGATGACCGCCGTGTGCAGAGCAGATAGCAGCTAGATGGGCTGGGAGTGACTCAATACGAGAAGAATAAGGTGTTCACAAATATGTCGAGCCATGCTAACTGCAGTGCATCTGACAGCTGCTGGAGGGTGCGTGCGTGGTGGAGGATCCATAGCGCGAACAACACGATCCAGGTGGTACCACAATTGCTCGTTTGGGTTAAAGTCTGGGGAATTAGAAGAACTGGGAAGTACTTTGAAGTCTTCATCGTGCTCTTCCAACCACTCTCAGATATTCCTAGCTCTGGAACACACCGCATTGTTGTGCTGGAATATCCCGTCAGCCCCAGGGAAGACAATCAGCATGTATGGGTATACGCTATTTACAAGGTAGGATTCATAACGAATTTGGTTCATAGTGCCTTCCACAGGTATGAGTGGACCCATGGTGGGGCAGCGCTATAGTCTATGGAAAGCCACGAAAACATTCCCCAGACTATAACGCTGCCACACCAGCTTGTGTTCTGCCAGCAGTGATTCAAGAGTGTCTGTTCGCCGATGTTTCTCACCTTATACGCCGACATCAATCCGTTCGATGAAGCAGAAAATATGACTCATCGGAGAAGGCAATCCTTTGCCAATCAGCAGAGGTTTAATTACGATATTGCCGTGCAAATGTAAGCTTTTTCTGGTGATGCACCTTCGTTAGCATAGGTGCAGTGACCATCGGTCTGCATGGGAACCCCATACGCAGCAGGGTTCGCTGAACTGTCGATTTAGACACATCTCCGGTAGCCCCTAGCTCATTCGGCCACTGAGGTGCTCCACTGAAACGTGTCGAACGGCCCTCAGGCACCCGCGCAGTCCACTTTCGCTTAAGTCATCAATGGCACGTGGTGCTCCGCAGTTTACATGTCGCTTTTTCGCAACGTTGCCATTTTCCAATAATGATACACTTTAACCTCACCAGCACAAAACAGTTTTTAAATTGTGCTGTTTCAGAAATACTGCCACGCTTGTCCCGAAATCCGATAATCATCTCTTTTTACAAATCTGATAAATCGCTCTCTTTGACGATGAGAGCAACGAGTGATATGTTTTCAAAATGCCTACAGCGCACCTTATATAACGCCGAAGCCAGCTCACGACACATGCCTTCTTTCATTGGCTACGCGCTGTTGACCTCCAAATTAGGAGGTGGTCACAATATTGTGACTCCAATGTGGATAAAGACATATGGGAGACCTTGTGTTGACATCTTCTTAAATGCCTTCTTGAGGTGATAGAAATAAGCAGGTTATATACGCAGTTTTATCCAGAAATGTAGCCATGCATGAAAAAAATAGCACGAGTGATTACAATTTTTTTTCGATAAAGTTATGTATTATACACGGTTGTGGTATATCCTGTCTCTGTGGCCAATTTGCTGACATTTTGTAATTGTCACTACCAAGAAAGAACGTTGGAGCAGACGGCAAATGCTCTTCTGATTCGTGAACGGAAGAAACGTCTCCTGTAATCGGCAGGGTAGAATGAACTGAAAAGCATCGGTTCGTGGAAGGATGTGGGTTTTTGTAACAGACTGGTGTACGGAGAAGATATTCAGGCAATTTGCTGAGTAAAACATAAAATTAGGTAAGGTACTTTTGTTTTCAAGCTCCACAAAGGTTAGGGGTGAAGCTTCCTAAGCTACTTAATCGACTGCCATTCTCGAATAACTGATATTTACGAAAAGCGTGTATTGCAGTGATAGAATCTTGCTAGAGTTTTTTGCGAATTGGGAACCAGATTTTCAACTAATCAAAACCTTTTCTTTCCCTTTTAGGAAACCGCTTGCTAATCATCATCATGACGCATCAGGTTTTGAATATATACCTACATTCGCAAATATTCCTTTACGGTCAAGTCAAATAAATCAACGTGTTGTAACTGTTGAAGAATTCGATTATTCGTTTTGTCGTCTGCTGTCTGCTTTCCTTGAAAAATATGTCTGGTTTATGCGCAAAATCTAGTAAACTTAGAATTCTGCTTCACATAAATATACTCGGATAACTTGTATAGTTTCACTATTTTAAATATGGTTGGTGTACAATTCGTCGTATTTAAGTTGACCGTTAAATCATGAGTGTACGGATTTCGCTAATTTGGAATAGCACATTAGAAATAATTTTGTTTAAAATTTAGACATAATCTTACTATAATGAAAACCAGAGGGTATCATCCGTTATCAAGGGTTTTCAGTGAAAAAATATTGACATTGACTTTTAAGAACAGATTACTTCATGAAAGATTTTGCGAATTTTCATCGCTTGTTATATGAACCAGTTTTACATTACCATAAACATTTTACCAAATCTTGTTTGCATGAAAGGAAGAAAACCTTCTTAGCGTTCACGAATCTAAAATATGCCTTGCTCCCTTTGAAACCTTTTCTCACGATACTTCTCCGTAGCTTATGTCACTTTAGTTTTTCAACGCAGGCAGAATTACAGCAATAGTATGAAAATCAAAGGCATTCTCTGGCAGTATGTTAGTTTCTCAAGCGCCAATAAAGTTTAACCTAGTACAATTAAGTTTATTGGGAAAGTATGAAATGCAATTGTAAAAACAATTTTTGGATTTGAAATAAGGACAAGTTGAAATACTTTCTAATACACACACACACACGCACGCACACGCACACACACACACACACACACACACACACACACACACACACACACACACACACACACACACACACACATTAAAATTTAAACAACTGCATCACCTTTTGCACCGCTAGCTTCTGACCAATCGTCCAAGCATGGTGAAGGTTCTAATCTCGGTGAAGGGCATGGATGCTGTGTCTGTCTTGAGGTCTTGGACCTATCTCTTCCTTAGAGGCAGTGACCCAAATTTAGACACCAGTGACTCATTACGGCTTATCGATTTATTCCTAGTAGTGGTTGAATCTCAAAAATAAAAAAAAATGAAATGTTGTCAAAGAACGACAGATTCCAGAAAACTCTGCAGTAGCAAACTTTTTCTCAAGAGTTCAGCTGAAAGAATGTGCTATAAGTCTTATGCATTTGAGTTAACTTGCTTCTCTCAATTTAGTTTTTTTTTCTTTTATGTCCTATAAAACACTCTGAAAAACTTGCACTTTTTTTTCTGAAAAAAAATATACTTTAAAGAATTTGTAATGTGCTTGATGGAACACTATGCGAAATGGGTCATTGCTGAAATGCGAATTGAATTTCGCATCCAAGGTGAGCAGTTGTTCAGGAAACCATCGTGGGTCCTGAATAAGGAAGTCAAATATCCCGAACGGTATTGAATGTCGCTACTAAGATAAACATATTATCCACTTTGCTGTTGATAAAAAGCTGATCTTGGTGCATTACTTTACGATGATTCGTTCTGCGTAGATTGATGCTTGGAAAGTAAATTAGTGAATGAAAATATTTCGAATTCTATCCTCTGCAACTAATGACAGAACAGACGATCTTTTTTTAATTATTTTTAGAAATTACAATTTTCTTCTTGCATTATTCGTTCACTTGTGGGTTGGGAGAATTTATGCATACGAAAGATTATAATGCTGCATTATACAGTTATGCATTATCTATCAAACCTTTGCAAATTCCTTTTTCAGAATAATAAATGTTCGTGATGGTTTCTTTCTTTCCAAAACGTATTGTACATGCATTCAGAAAGTGTATGTACTGATGAGGTACCGCCATTATAATAATAAGTTATGTACTGATGAGGGATCGCCATTATAATAATAAGTTATTATAACATTATAATAAATTATGTACTGATGAGGGATCGCCATTATAATAATAAGTTATTATAACATTATAATAAGTTATGTACTGATGAGGGATCGCCATTATAATAACAAGTTATTATAACATAATAATAATTTTGTCTACAAATGAGCGATCTCCATTACAATAATAAGTTATTAAATAAGTTGTTATAGTATTATTATAAGTTGATGTACTGGTGAGAGATCGCTATTATAATTATAAGTTATTAAGTAAGTTATTATAATATTATAATACGTGTATGTACAGATGAGGGATCGCCATTATAATAAAAACACTTGCACATCATTAACTTAAAAGTATCTTTTCTTGTGCAATTTTCGGCAAGATTTAGTCATTTTGGTTTCCATGATGGCATTGAAGCTTATTTTCTTATGATAACTGTCCGTTCCTTTTTTCTGATTTCAATATCAGCGCCCTACTGGCATTCTCATTTTTCTATGTCAAATTTGGTTTTTCTCTTTTCCTTGAGAAAATATTGTGGTTTTCATTTTTCAAATGCAGCTACCTTTCTAGCATCGAAGGTGATACGGAGTTACACTTCCAGGCTTTCTAACGCACTGGTTAAATAACTATTTAACGTGATGAAGCAGTGTTGTTTGCAATATTTTTCCAGCACATCTTTTCGTTCGACACTTTCAGCGGCACAATCGAAACCCGCGTCCGATAGCACTATTGGGAAATGAGGGAGGAATAATTTGTCCTGGTCCATGAATCAGCCAGAAATGACTATCCATTCTGCTAACTGAATTTCTACAAGTGTCGCGGTGCAAAAATAATTATCCAAACTTGAAACAAAACAGCCGTTTTACGGTGATATCATTGACCACTACGCTTCCTTGAAAAGCAGAAAATTGATCATCTTTCTGTGAAGTAGATGCATTTGTTCTTAATGGATCCTCATTTTGTGACACATCACTTGCTCATCTTATAACAAGTCGCCACTGCTACCTCATAAATGAAAGTGAAACATAGCTTTGTCTTAAATACAGCAAGATGCGCCGAGCAATTAATGGATAAATTATATAATAAGTATTCCTACAACCTACGAAAGAAATTGAGTTGGAACTTGAAGAACATTAATAAAGTCTGTGATTTCACAAGAAAAAGTTTGAACGAAATTAAATAGGAATGAAACGGGTCAGAAAAATATTGATCGTTAAGTTTGAAATTCCTAAAGGAAATGTATAATTTTAATGTGTTTGAGACTATAATGAACAAAAAGGCATGAAAAACTAATTACCTCCTTTTCACAGGTAACACAAATTTCCGTGTTGCATTTTGGGAAGGGAATCCTTGAAAGAGCTCACGAGTTTCAATTTTATAGAGCTGCAATATTTTCCCATCATTTTCAGAAATCACCTGCATGAATGCAAGAAGCATGTAAGCAATTATACTTTATACTTCTAACCGAAGAACCTTTCTCCCAATATTGCCATTAAAGAATCCATTTTATTTTCTCCGTTGCTAACTTCAGTTCTAGTTCGTGCGGGAATGTGTTGCAGAAAATTTCCAAAGATAGGAGTTGGTGTAGGCAGTGTTAGTGCCCTTCGTACAGAAAAGGCTATCTATTACAAAACATAATAGAATATATCATACCTTTTATTTATGCATATTGTTGCCTATAATGTTATGCTCAAATATCAAGAACGGTAAAACTAAGATGTCACAAATCGGAAGGAGTAATTTCTTATTCTATGTTTTGCTTTCCTGATTTAGCAACCGCCCTCAGGAACACTAGGGACAAGGTACATTAGCGTGGTCCGCTTTTGTTTCGACACCCTTTTTCCCAGACGGGAAAGCTGGTCCAGTGCCGTATGAGAAGCGTATAACCCATGATACATCATTACTGATTCCCGGATATATTCGGACAAACGCCCAGCGTCTTGTACTTACAACACAGAGAAACTTAGGTTTCTTTTCTCTGTTCCTTATTAGGGTGAAGTTTTAACGATCAGAGTGCGGAATTCGATGAGTCATATGCATCGGCTTTAGACTAATTTATGGCACCTCGTTAAAGGTCAGGGAGGGAACCAGTGCCATAAAAAAATATTATCCGTGCCCCGCAATAAATCGATCCCGCACTCATCACGGACAAATTGTGAAAGGCCAACATTAAGACCACCTTTCCACCAGGGCGGCATCAAGGGATTTGAGGATACATATCTTTGACAGTGACTCCGTTAATACGGAGTAGAATCTCAATATTGCGGTGTTATTAAAAATATATTTGCGTGTGATGAATGCAATTTGCAATTCTTGAGCTCCCAAGCTGTAAGTGTAGATGAAAACAATAAACAAATATTATTAATTACATTTTGCAGATTAATTGGTCATTCTCCGTTCCTTGTGATTTAATTTCGTTAACAGGTTCAATTTTTCCTCTTCCATTGTCTGGAAGCCAGGCGTTACAGCCCTTGCATGACGTTGAATAACAAGTTCATGCACTGAAATGTAGCAGTTGTGCTTCCCAATGTACTATACGACTGACAGATTATAATCATGCTAAAAACATAATGCGACTGACAGATCATGTTTTTAGCATGATCAGTCAGTCGAATCCTTTACAAAAACGTTAGGAAATGAAAGGTGTTATTGAGACTGAGCAGGTAGTAAGTTGCAATTTGCCGACAATGTAAAGAAACAGTGCTCAGTTCTAAGCGTAGGAAGATGATCAAACCTTTCTTCTACATGGTTATTTCAATTACATCGAACTCTAACTTTTTTATAAGAGTAAACCACATCGCATATGTTGTATGACTGGAAAAATATTGATTCTAATTTGTTTCAGCTATATAAAGCTTTCGCCTCAAATGCGCTTTTAATTTGAATTCTAGTTTCACGAATAATGATGCTTCAAGCACACAAAAACTGTTAAATTTTTCCAAGTACGAGCAGAAACGAAAAAAAACCTTCGTTTTGTCCTTTGTTCTTCATACGATATTGCTGGAAAATGAAATATTCCTATTGTGTATCAGTGAATTCAGCTATAAAACTATCCCCAAATTTTCACAGTACACAACTGGCCCGTCTGTAGGCAAAGCGCAAACCGTCAGCAAGGTATAGATCAGTTATATTTTTATCGACTCCGTGAAAATCATAAACCGCTGGTGGTCCCTCGATGCTTGTTCTCTATTACAGAGAGATAGCATTCGCCTCCCCCACTGTGTATATCACAATGTTTCCGCATATATCGATTCATTTATCGATAAACCACAAAGAGGTTCAGAATTTATAAAGTTGAAGCAAAGAATCCGAAAAGAATGATGCGGATATTACGCGAATTCGAAAATTAAACATACAACCAGTTCGATCGTTTAATTTAACATTAGATATACTCAAAATTGTATAACTATACCAATGATCCGATTTCCTTCGGGTAGAATAAAAATGAAAATTTCCAAGCTTTCACACATAATCCAAATGTATTTTTCACTGAAGCTAGACACCCACCTGCAAGCTTTAGTTGACGTGTGAACCAGGGAAAGTAGGCAGCAAACTGCAAACAGTTTGCTGTCTACCTTCCTTCAGAAAGTCATTTGGTTGATTCGCGAATGGGTAGGGATTTCTGTTCTACGCTAAGAAATTCGGATCATTAGTATATCTACAATTGTTTGAGTGTAATTGGTGCTCAGTTTCTATTTATTAATTATTTGATATATTGCTGAGCTAATTTTTATTTAATATATGTTTTCTTCTGATTTCTTTCGAATAATTTGTGTGGTAAAAATGAATGCAATATTAGTATTATTATATATATGGGGAGACGTGAATTCGAAGACGTTAGGACTGCCAATACCTCTTAGCATTATGTATAAAGTCCAGCTGGGAAGAAATACACACACCATTCCGACTTACGTTTTTTAGGCATGTAAAAATACATGTTTAAAATTAGGAGACCTTTCGGGTCCAAGCTGGACCCATCCCCAGATCAACAAACGATTACATAGAGAGAATATTTTAAATATCTAAATGTAAAGAGCGCGTGACGCATCCTTCAATATATGTAGTCGTTTGTGCATCTTAGGATGGGTCCAGTGTGGACCCTAAAGGCCTCATAACTTTAAACTTGTATTTATACAGGCTAAATAAACAAAAGCCCGAATGAAGTTTGAGTTTCTTCACAACTAGACTTGATCCATCGCACTATGGGTATTGGATGCACTACCATATTTGAATAAATGCAATATTCTAATGCCTGAATTTGCTGAACAAACTAATATTAAAAAGAAGACAACAGGTTCTAGGAAGAATAAAAAATTTTAAAACTATAAAAATGGAAAAAAATACCATTCAATTCCACATCTGAATATAAATGCAATGCGAATCGTCTTTTAAGGGGTTTCTCACACAAAACCATTTTGATTTCTATTGTTATACTTCTGTGTTTCAATACTTCGTTCTAAGAGCACCGTTAGGAAATTGATAACAATAACTGAAGAACAATTTGCCACACACATGGAATAATAATTAGTGAATGCGCAAACGACATTATTCTTTAGATCAAGTAAAGCTGACGACAGCTTTCCATTAAACAATATTAAGATATCAGACAACCTAAGAGTTAAAAAACGATTTCTAAATATAAAGTGTCTTTCCAAATACACTGCTGGCCACCCAAAATGCAACACCAAGAAGGACACGAGATAGCAAAGCCAGATTTGCTGGACACATAACAACAGGGACAAAGATGAAACGATTAAGCTTACAGGCTCATGCGGCTTGCGGAACACGCATACATCAATAGCTCGTGTGGCCCCCATGGCTGTCAATAAGGCCGCTACACGCCGCGGCATCGAACGTAATAGGCTTTCGATGTGGGCTTGGGGTATATCGGTCCAGGCAGCTTCCACACGTTGCCACAGTTCATCAGGCGTAGCCGCGGGTGGTGCTTGCTGGGCCAGTCGGTGGCCGATCAGCGACCAGACGTGTTCGATGGGCGACATATCGGGAGGACAGGAGGGCCACTTCAGCAGTGCCAACTAGTGTGCCGTGAAGAATTGTTGCACGATGAGTGCAACGTGCGGGCGCGTATGTCCTGTTGAAACGTGGGCGCTGGCAGGTCCTGCAGGTAAGGGAAGACTACAGGTTTAAAAACGTCGGAGATGTAGCGGTGGCTGTTGAGTGTACCGGCGATGCGTACCAGTGGGGTGCGGATGTCATATGCAATTGCGACTTAAACCATAGCACCAGTCGACGGAACGGTATGGCGATGCATAATGCAGCGGTGCCGCCACACGCGGATCTGACCATCGTGGTGTTGCAGGCAGAAGCAGGATTCGTTGGAGAAGACAATGTCGTGCCATTCCGTAGTCCAGGTGCGGCGTTTAACGGCCCACTGCCGCCGCACTCGCCGGTGGTGTAACGTCCGTGGTAATCGGAGCAATGGGCGCCGTGCGACAATACCCCGCTACTGCAGACGACGTCGAACTGTACGTGCTGACACAGGTTGTTGCGTAACACATCCTAATTCCTACGCTAACGTTCGTGATGAGGAGGTGTGAGCCGTCAATGCCAGCCGCAAAACATGCCGGTCTTTTCGTTCGGTGGTGTGCCGGGGTTGCGGCAATCGCTCTCGTTGGTCTGTTCGTCCATCCTGCACCCACCGTATCCAAACTCGCCTCACTGTGGCTGGATGTCGTCCCACACAGGCGCCGATGTCTCGGTACGATAAACCACTGACATGATAAGCCACTATTCGTCCTCTGTCGAACTCCGAAACTTGCTGGAATGACTGCCGTATTCTGCGACGAGGCATCAGGAAGCTTCCCAAGCACATTTCCGGCAGCACAATACACTTCCACTACTTTCACACCGCCTTCTGTGCACCCTTGATATAGTGCTTCTCGATGGCGTGCCGGGCGCACATGATTTGCATATATCCTGCAATGCTAATCGTTTACATGTCCTCTCGCGCGCATCGCATGCTGCGAATTTCAGTCCCATCGGATGCTTCCTTCTTGGTGTTGCATTTTGGGTGGCCAGCTGTGTAAAAACTAACAGTTCTTTTTTTAATTCAGTGTCGTGCTAGAAGTTGATGATTGCAAATCGTAGGACTTCATAGTTCAGTTTTACTACGGGAAACATAAACAATAAATATATAAGATTTAAATGGAAATTATTATTCATCTCAAAAAAATTTAAAAACCTTCTTGATATAGATGTCAAAGAAAACAATTTAGTTGACGTGTGAACCGGGGAAAGTAGCATATTGTTAAAATAAAGGGAATGTTTATATTGTGTTACGATTGTTTGTAGTGAATATTATTTCCCAGGAACAGATAAAATTCAAGTATAACGGACTTGAACTTATCACCAACGGTTTACCGCGTAGGATATTGTAATGTAATCAGCCAAAATAATGTTCGAAATGTGGTTATTCTGCTAACGATCAAGTATATGAAGCATCAGATTACCAAGTTTTGTGAAATGTGCTAAAAATATCTTGCAGAAAAACTGCAAAGGAAAAAAATCCGAAATTCTTCAGGATTTGATATATTATGCAATTTTTGTTGTTCGTGAAACAGTTCGTATTCAGAAGTTTGGTAGTTTGAAGAGTCATATTGGATTGCATTTACAAAAACGTCTACACTGTACATGATATTTCGTATACAAAAGAACAGGAGAAAAAATAACAATAATAAACAACACATGTGTGTCAGCTAGTACACACACACATCATATTATCCACTAGGCCCAAGCAGTTACCAAAAAAGCCAACCGCAGGTTGTACGCCAGTCTTTGATTCCGTCTACAAATTGCCTACCTAAAAAGTGTTGAAACATTTGCAGGACTATATGGCACCATCTAGTGCTACCAACATCAATTATAAAGATAATTTCCAACATGCACTAGTTACGAACCTGCAAACTGAAAATTCTCAACTTCGTCAGTGTGACATTAAACTAGAGATTAGCTCATAGTGCATCGATAGAAAGGCCCTTTCGACAAATAAGTTACACAATTGGCTGGAGATTATGTGGGGAAAACAGCCGAAGACCAAGCCGAGACGATAACAGGCCAAGACTTGCGATTCACTCTAGAAATGATACTTTTATGTAACTTTCACTTTTGACCTTTCCATTCGATCAACCCCATGCCTTCGATTTTCTAATATATCATACAGGCTAATTCATAAGAATAATGAATTTATGGTCACTGAAAAAGCATTAATTGGTAATTTATTTTACTGATAATGAGATGTGAATCAAACACAAACATATAAACCAGCATTTTATGGGACGGTGAGGTGCTCAGTTCTATACTTTATGTAAATACATGCTATCCGAAAAGTACAGTAGCAAAATCTTCCAAGATGACTACATTTGTGAGAGATTCCTTTAGTAACCACACAGATCTCTAGCAATAATCAAACATAATTATCCAGCATGGATCCGTATTTTATTCCCCAATTTCCCACGTGCTGTACTTCCAAGTCTTCTCCTGTTTCTTGTTATTCAGTCTTTTATTTTAGTTGCTCAAATACACGAATATGTCCAGCTTATTGTGAAGTGTTATGTGTAAATTCCAGGCATTGCAAAAGTTTTTTTTCAAATAACTGCCTATTTTAGAAACGCTCCTCATTGTACAGGAAATATCGTTGCGGTCTCTAGAAAATACTGCTGAAAACAACCTGCAAGACGGCGTAGTTACAATAAATGCTCAGAAACCAAAAACAAAAAACGGAGAATATGATCAATTCTCTTTTTTTTTTGTTCAGATGTGGAGAGAAAAACCGAAAAAGATGAAATCGTTATTTGAACTAAAACGAACAAGCAACCTGAAAAATAACGGGAAAGAAATTCAAAAATTAGCACTAAAATAGTCGAGCGTTTGGTATTCTAAGTGACATATGATTACATGGTCCAGGTTGTTCAAGTGTGTGGGCCAATTCTGTGAAATAATTTCTCTCGTTTTTCTTTTGCAGCATAAGCGAAATGTTCGTAAGCATTACAGTTTCGTGTTCAGTATCCATATCTATTTTGAGTGAACACATCTTAGTATATCCTTTGTAAGTCACCTAATGGCATTTTGCCTGAGGCTGGTGAATTTCAGGTGAATCAAAAGAATGCATTTCTGCATTAATCTGATTTCACATTTTAAGTCTGTAAAGCAATTTTTTACGAGACTGCGTTAGTTTTCTGTGTCTCGGGAAAAAACTTCATGATTTTTTTTCGTAAGCTCTTGCTTTAATTTTTAAAATATTTCTGTTCAGACCAAGGCAGCATCTAATTTTTACCCACTTTGAAGAATTGCTGGAAGGATGTGTCTTTAAACCCTTTCCGCATCTGTTTACGAGAAAACTGACACACAATTTTGCAGTGTAATGATAACGCCATTTTAAGGAATCCCAATGCGGAAAGATATCTTTCCAGAAGATTTTTGGAAAAAATCGATCAAGGAAAAATAGAACGTATCCATGTCATTATGGGTAAAAGAGTGTGCTGTATAAAATACAATATATGGTATGTTCTTTCCAGGTAAAAGCAGTTCGAAATAAGAAAAAATGAATAAATTGCTTTTGTGCAACGTGGAAAATATCCTCGAGGAGAAATAGATCTACTAACCTCCATTAGAGACGGCGAGGATAACTAGATCTACTAACCCCGATTAGAGACGGAAATAGCCAGAATTGAAGCCAAATAATTATACATAAATTTTCCTCATAACGGAAGATACACGTTACAAAAGTAATTTCACATCGAATAATTAAAAGAAAATATGGATGAAATATTATGCAACGTTTTTCAACTTATCGGAAAAGTTTTGCTTTATTGGAAAAAAAATCGCAAACTGAGACGTACCACTAGATTTCCAAGTTTTTTTTTAAATCTATTTTACGCTCTCGAATCTAAATATATCACGGAAACCTCGGGCGACAGGAATGTGAATTATTGAAAGTACAAAATGCCCACGAAACATAAAATTTTATTCAGTGACAATGCAATGCCGAAAAAAATGCAATGAAGTGACGCATTAGCGCCCGATTACCATTCCGGAAACACGCAGGCCCTAATCCGAGCTCAGCGGGAAGAATGTTGCAATTTGTCTGAGTAAATTCTGGATCACTTTATGCTCAACATGCCACAATGTTGTGAGAGCTACATCGCAGTTAGGTGTGGAGATATTCCATACTGAAATATCTATGCACCTGGTAATCGGTAAGAACTGTACATCCGTTCTCCAACTATGCCCTTCAGATATTCATAATTTTTCCGTAAGGAGTGTTTGCAATGAGATTTCTGTATATTTATAAATATGTTTTGTGTGTTTCGTGTGATATTATGCTGACAATATAATTATTCCCCTATTTGACAGCGATCGTGTATTTTTTTCTTATGCAAATAAAATGTTAGTCCGTCTTTATACAAATAACAATTTAGCTTTTGGGCACCAGTATAATATCATACGTACAAGATCCATTACAGAATATCAAAACACAATACAAAGCCTGATATTCTGTTTTTACAAGACAATTCGTCTTGTGCTTTTACATTCTGAAAATCTGAAAATCACGTTGCTTTTCAGTATTCAAATAACTTATTTTACTTATATAATATTGAATGCTGAAAAAGTCCTTTAAAATGCAGGAAAAAAAAATGATTCATCTGATTTCATAATTCCATTCATATTAGCCGTGTGCCTATACCAAATGAAAGAGGAAATCTCCGAGTTTTAGTAGGTCACCCTGAGAGAGCTCCACGGTCACGGTTAGGCCGCCTCTTTGGCGTTCTGCTGTTCAACGATTCTTCAACACAGTGCTTCATTGCCATTGGATTGGTCGCAGTAGACCCCATTACTCGGTGTTCTATAGTTTGTTACTTAGTTCCTAAGACTTACACCGTGGACCTCCATTTGAGGAGATGTTAAGGATATTGTGTACATGCCATTATTGCCTATAGCCCTGAATGAGCTCAAAAAAAGGGATTGATACTGCGGTGGAGTCAGTGACAACGGATATGCTGGAACGAATGAACCTGCTCATTAAAGGTTGCCTACAACTCTGGAGCTTATTCAGAGTTGTAGGCAACGGTGGCATGTACACCTTATCCTTTACATAACCCCTCCTCCCCAAGCAAGAAGTTGCATGGTGTAAGTTCCGGAGTCGTAAGTGGCCAGCTTTAGATCACCAACACATGAACGGTGAACAACACAATGCCAATGAATGAGGCGGGCCAACAGTGACTGTGGAGCCCTCTCATGGTGACCTACTAAAAGTGAGATGTCTTTCTTCTTTTGCACATGCCTAGACCGCACACAGTTATAGGTATGGTATTATGTTCTTCTGAAATCAGATGGATCATTTTGAATTACCATGTATATTTGTTTCCATCGCACTATTGAAATCGTAGAAGTACCTTAATCATCAGGAACTCCAAATCTCTAAAATTCCAGGCTCTGCATTTAATCTTAGGGTAAACAAAGTTTAGTCTTTTCTTATGTTTTGTTCACCGGTATACTATCAGAAAATTTGATAGTCGGACACAAAGCATAATACGAAATATCATTTTCAGAATTTTGCAAAACGAATGCAATTAAAAGGCATAGTAAATTAGATGATTATTTATGGCAATAAAGCATTATTTCGCGAAAACCTCTGAAAGTTGTGTCGATTTTTTGTACCTGAATGAATATTTAACTAGATATAATACAGGTTACTTCTCTCCAAACTTCTCCGCCGAGTAGTAACTGATTTCAAGAAGAATCAGTAACTTTACATAGTTTCTTGTTTGTCCCAACACTATCGGTATATAAACCTAATCACAATAAATTATGGGTTGACTGCATTGGTTCATATTTATTAAGAGCAAATTTCGGATAACTGCTTTGACGTTCTTCGTAGCTTGCCATAGTTCATTTTTGTAAAGCTTCGACAAATTAAAATATAGGTGCCATTTAAATTTAGGCAACGTATTGCCAGTTGCGTTTGCAAATTGAAACAGAAACAAATTCTAGACAACTTTATCACTTAACAATAGATTATGAATACTCTAGCACAAATTACCTAATTGCTGACAGTAAGTTCTCAAAATAATATATTTTAAAAGAAATATTTCTTTACAACATCGTTTGAAATTACATAATTTACTTACTGTGTGTCGCCTCCAGGAACTCTTATTGCCGGAGGAAAAGTGTACTTTAAATACCAACGATGTTCCTTACGTTGTAATTCTTATATATTCGGGAGAAAATCTGAAGTTCGCTTTTCAGGCAGACGTGAAGTCTTGTCGTGTTGAACAATTTGCTGTGTATAATGAAATTGTTAAAGATACTTAAACTCACTTAATTTTTCTCAAAAGAAATTGGTATATCGGAACAGAATTATGTGGATTTCCCTGTTCAAGTTTCCGGTGCGACATGATTGCTGTGCTGGTCTTCCAGCGTTTCTCTAGCTCCTCCTAAAAAAACGGAATGTTTTAGAACTGTGAGTTATAAACTTTTATTTTCAAAAGTTCATAGAGTGCTACTCCCTCTTAAAAGTACTATGGCTTATTTCGAACAAAACTAAATGAAAATATATGGCGGGAAAGCAAAGAACTGCAAATTCAGACAGATTACAATATATTTTCTAGACTGATGATTAGGATCCTGTTATCGCTGCTACACGTACAGTAAAGCGATATGTGTTTAAGAAGTTCATTTCCGTGCATTTAGCTGGAGTAATTTTCATCCGGTTTTTATAAACACATGCAGCAAATTATTATAGTAAACATGTGTTAAACTCCATTACTACTTTAATTGTATTTTACCAGATAACATTAAGCTCACAAAGCAGTCAAAGCTCGCATTATGTTATACGGTCGTTAATCAAGATAAATTCATTTTTCGGTCCCAAAATTTGTTTTATTGTCATACGTTTCCATGGGTGGCCAAGCGACATTCATAGATATGAACCGTACGCGAAAACATTTCCATAATCCTACAACAAGTTAGTCCATTGAAAGATACTAAATATAGAAGCCGACAAGAAGATGATATTAAAGATATTTATAACATGTAATAGTTCGCACCCAAGCATATTATCAGACTTAAATAACTGCAACAACGTACTGCTTATGGGTATAATGGAAGACCATTGTGGATTCAAGTTTGCCTTCCGCATACAGGTAATGTTTAACTCAAAGTTTCACATTCCGTTTTGTGGCTTTTAAACAATACTTTTTCCGGCTATTCGAAATTTAATATGAATAATTATAGGTAAAGTATTCCTAGTTCACAACAAATTTTCGGTAATTATTATTTATCAAAATAAAACAAATTATAAAATTTCCGAAGTGCACTTTGAAAGTTCTAATATTTCACAAACTTTTCTGAAGCTAACGGCAAAATGATATCGAATACACTGGTAAATGTTCCGAAAAACTGTTTTACCTACATGTTTAACTGAATATCTAATAAAGTAACCGACTCTAAAAATTAAAAGCATTCTCTTTTTTACAACAGAAAACAGTCAGCGCCATTTATAAAAATAAAATTTTATCAGAAAATAATTAGTGACTATTACAAGTGAAAAAGGTGAAAAGTAATGATTTTTAAATACTGGACAGTGAATAAATACCTTTTTTTTTAAATGGTGGTCAAGGTTTTATTTCATATACCATCTTGCAATAGCTCAGGAAGATATGTTAAACATTTATCCAATATGTACAAAAGAATTTGTTCGAGATATGCCCAAAAATCCCGTTTCGCCGTGGGCACTGCTGTTTTTTATACATAATCTTCTCGAAGCGTGTTTTGTTTGTTGAATAAATCAGTGGACAGCCTAACGTAATCTTCACAAGATGGGACATAAGGACCATACTGTCATCATTTGAATTTAGAGAATGGTAAAGCGATGCGCAAACTAATGGAATCGAAAGTATGGGCATCGCATGAACTGAAAACATATTACAGGCAGCAACATAGAAAATCTTTCAGAAAGCATTCTGGATTATCTATATTCATTCAGAAATGTCTTCTTTTTCAGAATGCTGTTTCGATGCAATAAAATGCATCATTCGTCATTCCTATTCCGGCGGACAATGAATTTACTTTCTGTTAGACAAGCCACATTCCGTCTTGCAGGAAGAGTTACTTTTCCGCCTGAAAACAATCATGTCCGTATCTAAAAAACAATATAGAACTCTGCTGTAAAAAGTCATCCCCAAAATAAATAAAGAGCCTTTCTGACAGCAGCTAATAATCAATCATAAGAGATTGAACAGCGTTGTACTGTCTATCGGTGTTAAATGCAAATTGAATTTCTCTCGGAGGGAAAGGGCTGACGGCTCCCTTGTTAAATTCATAGACAATGATTTTCAAGTATATGCACATCTAGATATGTGTCAAATAACAAGGACTATTAAAGGTATTTTATGTGTTTAAGAAGTTTTAATCCGGTTTTTTACATTAGGTGAAAACCGTCAATAAAGACGGGAGAAAATAAGACATGCAGAGTATTTTTTTAATAACCACATATCCTTTTTGTTTATGATGTATAAATGTGAAAATATGTTTCATGAAGATTACAACAATAAAAAAAGTACTACGTCATAGAGTTTTTTCGTTATCGCTGATATATTTCTCCCTTTCCATTGTACAAACGAAAAGCTCAGCGGGACGTTGCAAACATTTCTTTCTCAGTTGGGGCTATGGACATGACGTCACATTATTATATTAGGGAAGCAGTTTCCATTCGCTGAACAATTGAACCAGTGCACGATATCTAAGATTGGCGTCACGAACACTTCTTTCCGAGTTGTCGCTAGCGTGATGACGTTTGATAATCTGATCCGGAAAGCAGTTTCCACTCACGGAACACCTGACAAAAGCACGAAAAGCTAACACTGACGTCACAAATATTTCGTTCTGAGTTGGTACTAAGGGGATGATGTCTCACAATTTGATCACGACAGCAGTTTCCACTTAATGAACAACTGCATAAGAGCACGAAAGCTAAGACTGACGTCAGAAATGTTTCGTTCGCTGTTGGTGCTTAGGGGATGATGCCGCGCCGGTTGTCTAGTGGTCTGAGCGATGGCGTCTGATAATTCGCCCAAAAGGGGTCCGGTTTCGAATCCATTTGAGGCATGAATGTTGTGTTTGTTTTACAGCACTGGCTTTCTCCCTTTCTTAGAACCAGTGGCCCGAAATTAGGAACGTGCGAATGCTACTAGCCCATTGTGTTGCTCACAGTAGTTGTTAAACCTCCAATCAAAAAGAGAGAAGATAATAAGGGGATGAGGCCTCACAATCTGATATGGAAGGTAGTTTCCACTTAATGAATAGCTGCACAAGTGCACTAAAAGCTTAGACTGACGTCAGAAATATTTCGTCTTCAGTTGATGCTAAGGGGATGATGTCTTACAATCTGATCAGGAAAACAATTTCCACTTACTGAATACCTGTACAGAAACACGAAAAAATAGGATTGACATAACAAATAATTCGTTTTCAGTAGGTGATGTGGTGGTGACTAGGGATCCGATTTTTCTCACCTAAAAATGTCAAAAATATGCAAGCATATATGACCTATTAAACCGAAAATATGACTTCATCAATTTTATGTAATTGTCACCCAATTTGTAAAACTCAGTGCTTATAAACATATAGATTGTGGATTTTAACAAAAGTGTTTTAATCTTCGTCACTTCTACATACTTAGAACTTGAATATTTCTATTTTATTAAACGGTTAGTACTAATCAGTGCAAAAGTGTTAGAGTTGAAGGAATAAAATGAACATTTTGAGAATAAAATAAATGTTATACCTGGATTAGTTTTCGTCTATCAAAGAGTTGCACTGTATGATTACGTGCATCTTCAGGTTAACAAACTCAAAACTCCTATTGTTGCTCGTCAGTATGTTCCTGTACCTAGAGAAACGCCGCTCAACATCACAAGAGGTTTTTGGGGCGGATTTGAATAACGCCAACTCATCTCGAGAAAATTCTGGCTCGAAGTTATCAAATTTTGCTTTACTTCCAGAAAGAATGTCACTTATTTTCCAGTGTTGAATAACCCGGATTAGATTGCAGCACCCTTTGCAGTTTGTAACTAACGTTTTCAGCTACTTTTTCCTATGCTTGCTTTTAATCACCTATAGTTTGTTTCACAATTTATAGTTCATCACTAAGTTTCATTCCTACAGTTTCAAGGCTAGTGATTGCACTAGATATTCCAGTGAAGTTACATGTTTATTGTGCCACGTTTCCAGCCAAGGTATCAGAAAAGGAATCTTACACAGTTTTCATGGAAGAAGAATCACAAAAGTTAAATTATTGTACTCTCCTCTCTAATGAATCATAATATGTGCAATAATACAAAGTCGTGTCCAGCCAGGCCCCCAAGCGCCGTAAGACAGGTTGGCGAGAAAGTGCCAAAACAGGAACAATTTCTTTGAACTGCTGCACGCGAAGCGGAGCTTTTGTGAACTTTTTTCCCATTTGAAATGAGCTTATCTGCATCAGGTTAGTTGCTTCGAATTTCTTCGGATACTCTGTGTAAACCATGTGCAAGGCTTGTGATATGGACCATTTTCGGATAAAGTAATTTTAGTTTTTTTAATGACTCATAACTGAGTCATGAGTCATAAAAAAACTTGATAACTTCATATATGGAGCGGCATTTGTTGCAAACAAGAGGATGTTTTCTCTTTGTACACCATCTGGAAAGAATAATTTCATTGAATCGTCGAAGAGCATAGCAATAGTGGAATTGTTTACTTTTTGCAGATTTTCGCACATTAGAAGAAATATTTCACCAGGCTACTCACATTTCGGTGTGCCGATACTAACATTAGCAATGTATATTCCATCTACATCACTTGTTTCATCTGCAGATCTTATCTTTCCTAAGATATATTCATAGCAGGCAGGGATATACTTTTACCTAAGAGTTAATTCACTTGTAATCGCATGACTGGTGTACTTCCCCAAAAAGTCTCTGAGGCTACCACTATTTAATTTCCTTACGGGAACATTAGAATTAATCATAATCTTACAGAGGTCCTTACAATATTCTGACTGTGTATTTGAGGAACCTGCAGTTGAAGATGCTTCGAAAAGGAGACGCTGCCTGTTTTCAGTGGAGGAAAATCTTACTAAACACCTCTGATGCCTCGCCGCAGCACAGTGTGTTGAACATTAAAACGCTTTTGGTCCGATACCTTAGCTTTCATAATTTACAAAAAAAAAAAAAAAAAAAGTTTTTTTGCTGTTCTTCTAGTTTAAACAATTAAATGAAAACACTATTATAATGTATGACGGTTTATTCATATCGTACTAAATTCCTTGTTCTGGATAAGTATCGAAATTAAGGAAGTTACACATATCATGATTGGTTTTGAAGTATGCTTGCCATGCCCTTCTTGAGAATTTACATCCTATTAGACTTTCAGCTAAATGCTCATCATGGAAGTGCTACCATATAGCCACTAAGTCTATGTCAGAGTATAGTAGCACTCTTCTGATTTTCGATATCTTCTAGTTTAAATTATTTCCTGTCACTAAAATTGTTCATTGATTTTGTAAAGGTTCATTAAACCTTCTTGTAGGAATCGAATTCTGGCTAACCTGCCAATTACATGTAGTATGTAATTAAGTGAAACAGTTTGTATATTTTTATATCTGTCGTATTATATTAATATCTCTGTCTTTGTGATTATAATAAATAACTTAACTGCAGACTGCTCTGCTGCACATGCCGAAGGTTACGTTCGGCTCTACTGTTAACAGATTCAAAGTTTCTGTTTCTTTATTTTATTTCTTGTAACGGACTTTACAAAAACCCGAATATCAATGTTTAACAAAGAATTGGTACGGATTGATTTATTTTCTGCTATCATTTCATTCAATTCATTCATCCACTTTCACTCTAAGAAGCTTATTAGTAATTAAATCAGGTCAACTAATTTATAATAACCCTATTAGAATTAACACTTTTACGGGTTTAAAAAAAATTCGAAATTTATTAAAGCCATTCTTTCTATCTTTTCAAAAATCACTCTCACTTCCACTTTGCAAGAGGGGGTCCGACCAAGAATTCCCTCCTTAATCAGGTTATATCCAAATTTTTCTGGGCACACTATTTTAGAAGACTCTAAGGAGTGGCTCATATAAAGTGTTTCATAAAAATACAGAGAAAACGAAATAAAGAAAAAAATAATTTCAGATTTGGTTAATTACAAGAGAATACAGGAACAAAAAGTAAGGACATTGAAAAACAATTTTTCGATTGACTAGAAATCATATGTAATATATTCCAATTATTTATTTTTTATTTCCAAAATGTTACACGTGCAGTTAACATAAATGAAAGCTTGATGAAAGGCGATTTGCTAGACTTCAGATCTTTTTAGCATCTTTAATATTTATGGTGAAAACAGTTATATACAGGGTGTTCGTAAACTGTTTTGACGAACGAAAATGGGTGATAGTATCTATCAAGACGAACAGTATTTACAATGGAACCTAGTTTCGCATTCCACTCTGAGTGTCAGAAAAGAGCAAAGTTAGATGTCCAAGTTGAACCATCAACAGTGCAAAGAAAGAGAATTAACGACATCATAAGTTGCGCAATCCCATTTATGGAGATCAGGGACAGACTCAAAGTAGATGCTCAAAGTGGCGGCCACGGGTACCGTTGCACAATTCACACTGGTGAATGAAAGACTGGCGCACCCTTTCGAAGACTCTTGGTGTCGTGTTTATCCTGTCCGCTGCAATAACGATTCTCGCTACGAGAACTTCCACGGAGTCCACAGGCGTCTCGTACACCAATGATTTCACGTGCCGCCAGAAGAAGACGTCCAGTGGGTTTGAGTCGGGTGAGCGCGGAGGCCATGCCACAGGTCCGCCACGTCCAATCCATCGTTCGGGATATATGGCATTCAGGAAGTGTCTACTGCACTTTGATAAGCCAATCAACCGCAAATGTCGATGCTCCGTCTTTTTTCTGGCAATTTGCATACGGTAATGGCTTGACGGTGATGTTCTGGCCATGTGCTATTTCTCCTGCACGAAAGAAATGACGTCTGAGGTGACGACGTGTGCTTTGTTAGACTGATTTTGAAATTACTCTTTTCTGACACTCAGAGTGGAATGCGACCCTAGGTTCCATTGTAAATATTGTTCGTCTTGATGGGTACTATCACCCCTCTTCTTTTGTCAAAACAGTTCACGAACACCCTGTATAAACTGATATTTTTGTTTTTTTGCTCCATAGTTTGTGACAATTTTGAAATATTATTTAATCATGTAGTTAATTTGCCATCAATCTGCCTGCAACACTCATTTGACTTCTAATTATTAATGAAGTTCTATTTATTCGGGTGATTCGCACTCTGATGGCGTGCCGCTAATATGAAGGGTCCTAAATGCTTCACTTTGCAGACAGCTGAGCATTACATCTCAGCCCCAACACACATCTTCAGTTGCTTGCAGGTTCCTTGTTCTGGGTGGTGCAACCGTATCATTCTCGAACATAAATAGGGAGATGCGGGATCTATTGCTGTTCCAAGGCGACATAATTTTCAAATTTTCTAAACCATGTCTACTCGTATGTTTAATTTTGCTTCCATCTTTTAGTAACATCTGTTTGAAGCTTATTCAGGTGGTCATAATTCTGCGATCATGGAGTGTACGTTTTTAAAATCTTGCGCGGTTTGCTGATACCAGTCTAAACTAAAGGGTATTTCTATGTCTTTGTTATGATAAGGTGTTTCTTACACTTTTGTTAAATTTGATTTTTGTAGCTGTTATGTACTGCAAAACACAAATATTTGTTTGACGAGGAGCACTTCATTAATTCTTGGTGACATAAATATTTCGTATAGATTGCATTTTTTAAAAATAAACAGTGATGATAAGAAACCATGAAAGCGCCTTTAGTTTTGTCTTGAAATGGAAATTTCTAATGCTAGAAACTGTTACTATGATTAACGAATGGAAAGAAAGGACGTTCCAAAGGATTCCGTTTAAAACCGCTGAGGAATGGACGCTGCGTTTGCCTTATGATAATGACTATTTCCTTTCCCTAGAACCAGTGCCTCTGAATTAGAAACAGTAGACTGCTCACATCCCTTCGAACTGCTCACAGTGGTCGTTAAACACCCATACACACACAAAAAAATAAAATATGATGATTACATGTTGAATATTTAACTGAAAGAAGAGGCGGAAAAATAGAAAAAAAGGTAAAACTGATGTACGGTTCCCCAATTGTAACAAAAGGAATCAAAACGTTTGCCAAACTCAATGATCTCTTTTTATATCCATCGAGGAGGAAATGATCTTGCCCTGGAAGCAATTATCAAAAATATTTTTGCCATAATCTTACACGTATTCAGTGAACATAGTTGCTGTGAATGTATCATGTGTATTCATTGGAAATACGAACGATCTTACAGAAGTTATTTTATGTCCAGTTATTCAATGTGATTCGCTAGATCATGGGATTATTAAAATATTGCAGTGTAGTTTACTCAACACTCTTCAACAAAAAATGCATGTTTGGGAAAATATGTGAGTTTAAGCTATTATTTTTTCTCATTCATGCAACGAATGAAAGTACGTCAAAGAAAGAGTTACAGGTCAGAGCGTACTTCCATTATTTTCACCTTTAGGATTGACTGTGGTACACTATTTTTCCTAAATCATATCGGACCGTCCCAGTAAATGATGGTTGGAATTTATATTTGCTTTAGAATGATCTTCCAAAAAGAAAATGCGGTATTGCGTTGACCTGACCTAAAAATGCACTCCTTTCCGAATTCAATCCAACTCTGCTATCAATATTACAAGGTTTGTTAATACTGAAAAAATGTTACACTGTTCTCTTCCTCCTTACGGAGCTGCAGGAAGGAACTCCATCATGAGAGTTTGACACCTTAATTGCTGATTTGAGGGATAAGTTCATTTTATTTATAAAGTAAATTTTCAGATTTGTTGCTGATTCCAGACCTTTCAATTGACTAGAATACATTCTTTATCATTTCAAAGTTCTTGTTCTTTATTTCTTTAATTAAAGTTAATTTATTTATAGCAGTTACAAGAAATTTCTCTAACGAATAATTTGAAAGAAGCCATATTCTACGATATAACAAAATACTAAAATGTTGTTCCTCTTCAAAACGTCTAAAAATCGTCTTATTAGAGAATAAGAGTAGTCGAAAGGAAACATAGACTCAGGTTGGTAGGTGACTCAGCAGGGAAATACAGCAAGCGAATTATTTAGTTTGTGCGAAGCATTTAACTCGGGCGAAGCATTGAATGTGAGTAATATCAAAGAAACTTTAAAGAACTATCTCATCGATACCTCGGAGCGAGCAGGTCGCGTCGTAATGCAATTTTTGAGAAAAAAGGGAAGAATATGGGCAGAAATTTTGCGACACATGCAAGTGGTTTACGGGAATGAGTTCCTCTCATTAAGTACGATCTCGAAACGGTGCAAAGATTTTTAGTTTGGGCGTGAAAGCACTAGGAATCTGTCAAGACTTGTCACAAAACACGTAGAGATCACACCGGACACTGCGGCAGCAGTGAAAGAACTGATGAAAGTTAACAGCAGAATATCAATTACTGAGTTACCAGCTTCCTTAGGATCATTAGCAGGGGTTTCCTTGGTTCAATGCTTCATCAAACGCTGGAATATTCGAATGTGTGTGTGTGTGTACAGTGGGTCCAAACCCACTTGACAAAGAATCCATAAACTTATCGACCGATGAAACTCTTATCTAAAGGTTAGAGGCAAGGACGTCTAGCGATATCACCCGCGTGTTATGCAGATATTTACCTGTGTACATATTTTATGTTGCAATAAAGTGCGCGTAACTCCAACAGCTAATTTATATTTCATTTGGACGACTCTCATGATTTACGAAACATGCGCGAACTCCCAGAAACATACTATTCAGACGTGTCTTTATAGTGTTAGTCAAATTACGGAAACCAAATTTTTAGAAAACGGATTTATAGTCATAAGTACGCATGATTTGAACTTCGTTTCCAAATCATATATCATCAAATTATTGCACTTGCTTGATACATTTCTAACAGAAGACATTGTCATTTTATTTTCCTCCTATACCAATGACTTTCGGCGAATGGATTCGGTTGTCAGTTCTGGATACGTAAGAATTAACGGACCAGATCATTAGTTATATTGTTTTCTTTTTAAATATCAATATTTTGATATACGTATGAGAAATTAAAATCTCCTCGTGGTTACCAAAGCATTTTGCATTACTTAGGAAAGTTGTGCTAATATACGTGCCCTGTGTTTTACAACCATGATTGTGTTCCAAGTAAAGAGACTGACATCAATGATTACTTTTACATTGTGCATTTTTATTGAAACCAAAGCCTCACTGTAGACTCATGCTAACGTAGAAGAGAAAGAGATGACCTGCACAATCAAACTGAATGCTCCGTTGAATAAATATTTTCTTTGAAAGCGCCAAATTCTCATTTTGTTTATTTATGAACTACCAACAACAGAATAACGAAGCAGAAGTTCGAACTGGACAAATAATTTGGATAGACATGCAAACGAAGTTCTCTCTTGAAAAGCCTGAGAGAGACAGACTCTGATTGATCTCATGGAGTTTATATTAGGTTACCGGTCCATATCTATGCATAGCTCGAATTTCACGGCAATCCACTGGTCCGGGATCGGTGGAATGACATTTGGACCACAAATACTCCTAGATCCGATTGCCTGTTTGTCCGGCATGTTGTTTCCTTCAGGCAGCGCCAATTTTTATTCAAGATGGAAAATTCAAACATCTGTTAAGCCAACGGGAAAAACAATGTGGCGACAGTGCGAAAGTGGTGCGCAAAAGTTTTGGTGATATTCTAAAATACATAACTACCGTAACATTGTTAGTAAATTCTTACATTCATTCATAGCTATGGGATGTAATATGTCCCTTAAAATTAATTTCTTGTATTGCCATTTTGATTTCTTCCCGAGAATCTGGATGCAGTCAGCGACGAACATGGGGCGTGATTTCACCAAAATATCTCGGTCATGCAGAAGATATACCAGTGAAAATGTGGTTCTAGCATACCTGGTGAATATTTTCGGACAATAAAAAAAGACAGATGTTCTATGTGTTTCAAATACGGAAAACATCAACTATCAAATTTTTTAATAGTTATGAACAGTCGTTTAAATGTACGTATATATACCATTTTTTAGATTTAAACTATGCGTCATTAAAAATCATTGCATGGTAGAGAAAGCTTGTAACGTATTTGAATTCTGCATAAGAAGCTTTTCTTACTTTTAAAAGCTTTAGTTTTGTTTTGTAAACTACTGATTATTGGCAAAGTACAATTCGCTTTCTTAAAATTCTGAGGGGTACCTACGAAACTGACAAAAACTATAGCAAACGTTCTTTAATGTTGCATATTTTTAGAAAGAAAACTGGGCGTAGCACTAGAATTATGACACATGGGTGAATCTGAATATTTAAGTGACCACAGTATGAATTGTTTTAATTCCCCGTCCAAAGAAGACGTGGTTTCATTTCAGTGAATTTCGAATGATGCCAAATACTTTATTTTTGTCAGAATCAAATTTTGCGTTTTAAGTTTACAAAAACGTTTTTCACGAGCATTTGTAATCGCAACTATTTCAGAGAAAAGCTTCAGAAAATGTTTTCCGATCCCAAAGTTTATTCCTAACAAAAATAGAAAATGTGTGTCTGTGTGTGTTTGTGTGCCACAAGTTTTAAAGAATGTATGGAATAATTATCGTCTACTCATCTGGCTGGAATGTCCCATGCGAAATATTGTCAGAAATATCTGGAAGACGGGAGTAACTGAACAATACAAGGAAAATAGTGCAAACGGTTCTTCGCATCACAAAAGAGTTAATTCCTAGACAACAAAGTAATTTGGGGGATTTTTTTCTAAATAAAACGTTAAAAAATTTTCAGATCAAAGTTCATTCGTAATTTATGATAACTTGTGAGAAGTTTCTGATTTCAAGTGTGTATCGTTCATTTATACATAGTGTAATACTTAAGAATAGCAATTTAAGCCTTTTTTTATGTGTAATTTTCGAGATTACCTAAAGTCAATGGGTTATAAAGAGCCATCTGTCCTTAATTTAGGGCCACTGGTTCCGGGGAAGGGAGAGAGCCGATGTCGTAAGAAAATCACAACATCCATGCCTCACCTGAATTCTGACCCAGACCCATCCCGGACGAATGGTTAGATGTCAGCTTTTAGGCTACTGCGTCATCATGAGGCATTGGAAATTTTTTTAATTGAGTTTGAAAGTTAAATTATCAGTAACACTGGGTATAAATAATTATCTCTTTTTAGGATTTTTTATCATTATGTCCCCTGCATGATTTCTGAGAACGAAATGCGACTAAATCTCTGCTTATCATAATTTTAGTGACATTAATTTTCTTTGGAGGTATTTTAAAAATACTGTAAAATAATAGTGACTGTTTGAAATTTCACGCCATGTTCTTTACTGAAACTTCGCTATGAGATCAAATATTTCCTTCGACTCGCTTTTAATTCGTATGTGCTTCCAATCATTGAGCCCCAGAAATTGACTACAGTATCTCATAAATATCAACTTATCAGTAAGTGTGAAGACAAAATCTACGATAAGAATACACTTAAACGGCACAATACAATTTTGATTATCGTAAAAACAGAGCAGAAGCTCGGAAATCTGGCATCTTTTAATTTTTTTCCCAGTGAAAATCCCATTTTCACGATGGCTATTAACTGTAAATACTTGAATTCGGTGAGCAATTTATACTTTTTTTTCTTGGCTGCTGTAATTTTTACCTTGAGTATTAGCGTCACGCGTTTTAAAGGTCATGAGAATTATTCCTAGATCAAATGCATATGTGTTGTCAAAACAACTCAAACAACTTCCAATCTACTAAAAAATATTCTTATTTTAATACCCAATCACATATGGGTTTCAAACATTGATTTACCTGTACCACTCCCCTCCAAGGTAACTAAAGGAAAATGCGAAAGATGACATCTTTGAAGCGAAGCCTGAGCTTGCAAATTTTGGTTTGCTGTCCATATATTTAAGAACTTATTTTCATGAAATGCTGCAACAGGAATACTGCTTAGCTATACACATTTTTATATGCTACTTAAGTCAAATATAAATTTTGACATTAGACAATACTTGATAGAGTTCATGAACTCACGCAGAACGTCAAAGGAAATGGCATGTGATACAAATTGTAGCAGTAAAACATTAAAATGAATTGCCTTGTGTTGCGTATATCCTTCGTAATCTGCTACAACATTGGCCCATCAACTTGGCATGAGCTCTAGAGTCTCCCAAGTAGCTCTGGTGGATAAGTGCTGTAAGGGCATGTTTCTAATTATTCTTCTGAGATCGGTTTGGGTAGGAATTCCGCTGAGGAAAATGGATGTTGGGCTCGTCTTACGGCACTAACTCTCTCCCTTTCCACGAACCAGTGGCTCTAAATAAGGGAAGGGAGACTGCTTATAGCCAATGTAATTTGCCACGGTTGTCATCAAATCCCCAAATAACAAGACTCCTAAAAAGGTAGGCAGGTAAGCCCTGTTATATCGGTATTTGCGATGCCCGTAGCGCTACCAATGTCCATGGTGTAGTGCCTGTATGTCGCAGATGTCGATCCAGTGTTCCACATTTCCTACGCTGAGTTCATGCCAGGCTAGGTGTGCTGCCGTGGTGTAGTGTAAAATAAATGCTGGTCTTACTACAAATATTCCTTGGTCATGTGAGATGGCACAACTACCAAAGCACACGTCTCACTGCGGAAAATAAACCGTAAGTATGAAACGCTGAACCTGCTCTGAAATGCTGGAGAATTACAAAATAACGTTCAAGTGGCCATGCATCTTATTCAGGGAAGTGAGAGTGAGTGTGTCCCAGGAAAACCTCCACCAAAAATCAAAACATGGTCACATGCATTTTGTCCGTGGGTTTAACAACTTTCACAATTTTGACCTAAGCGTTTCGCAATATCCACCGATCATCCAGCTGCTTGATACAGAAGTAAACGTTTTCAATCAGAAAAAGGCAACTTCATTCCTTCTTCCAAGGTCCATTCCCGATGTTTTCTTTCAACTTCAGTAGCTGCCACTGACCTACTGCGGTGAAGTTTGCTGCTGTTGTTATACTTTTACAACGTCAGGGTATAGGAAAGAGGTATTGGTGCGCTTTTGATGTGGCTACGTTCTTAAGAAATCCCTGTTATCAGACAATGGTGAGTTGCACAAAAGCAGCAAACTCATTTACCTTGATAATACCGCCAAGCTGCCTGTTAACTAATCATTAATTTAGTACTAAAGTGCAATACCACCAGGCAGACAGTGAACATCCGACAAAGTTCACCATTTGTTGAATATTTCCACTCTTTCTTTTATAACAAGCGATCAAACATTTTCAAGGGATTAAATCTTTATTCTTACCCATTCATTAACGCTTCACCTGCAACTGGTACAGCACATACCGCAAATCGTGTCTCACTCGTCTTTGATATCAAACGCGCTCATCGTCGTGCAGGAAGCAATCCAAACTTAAGACAGTGTGATCATAATATAATATCCTGTGGTCTGCATAGAGTGCATGCGCATCATGTGGAAACAGGGCGCAGTCAAAATTTTGCAAAACACTGCGAGAAATTTACGGAATGAAATCTTAACACAGAAATTCAGTAAAACATATTTATTTTTGTCCACTAATTTATTTTGTCCATGCGAGTTAAATTTATATGCATTTGTCGGGTGTTTTACATCTGTCAGAATGCACATTTTTCAGGCCTAGATGTTTAAACTTTCGTTTCAGTCCACACCGCTTACACAACAAGAAGAAAAAGGGCGAAAGAACGCGGCTGATGAAAATCGCTTGTCTTTAGTTTTCAGGCAGAAGAATTGTAAAACAAGATATCAAAAACATGCAATTCATTGATTATGATACGCTTTCCAACATATCGGAAATTATTACTCAAGTTATGAGGATAAATGCTGTGGAATAAATCTCGCTCCTGTGACCTCACTCTTGACACCATTTCGATGATATTAAAATGAGTTGGTTCAGTAAAGCTCCAGAACAACATACTAAATTCTGTTGAAATAGAACAGTTTTTAGTGAAGTTACGAGTACAATGGCCGTGGAATAAATCTCGCTCCCGTGCTCTGACCTTTGACCCCATTTCGATGACATTTAACCGAGCCAGTTCACTATACCTCCGGAACAACATCATAAAATTTTGTCACAGTCGAAGCATTTTTATGTAAGTCATGACACATAAGGGCGATAGAATGGATCCTGCTCCTATATTCTGAACTTTGACGCTATTCCGCCCATTTCTCAATAGGGCTCGTCCCCAAGTTGTCGCCTACCACATACTTAAATTTATCGAACTCGAACCATTTTTACGCGAGTTATCTTGCGGACAGACAGAGAGGCAGACAGACGGTCAAAGCTGGAACATATACGCTTCTTCAACCTACGGTTGGAAAGCGCAATAAAGATTACAATTGCGCCGGTTATGGTGGAAAACAATGTAGGAGATACATTCTAACTCTCACAGAAATTATTCGTTTTTCAGGCGGAGAGGAGATGCGCAAAAGAATGACATTTTGTGAATGATATTTCTGTATTTAGATAAATCTCGACTGCAAAATACAATTTAAACATATCACTGGATTTCTACACTTTACCGATAAATATATGAAAACAATTTCTGCAGTTCCCCGTCTCGGATACCCGTAATTTTGGCTAACATTCTACATAAGTCGTCAGGGTACATGCGTATCTTTAATTATCCCTTAAACCGATTTGAACTATATGCACTGATAAGAGGTTGTGTGGAAAATGTAATGATCACTGTTTGTGAAAAGTTTTGTTAAACTCTTGCTCGGTATTCAAACGTCTTTCAAAACTGCTGGAAGCTCACTCTTGCCACATAAATTCTTATGTATATTATAAAATATTAAGCCACGTCAATTCCAACGAATATTACCAACATAAATTCTAATTAGGGTCACATGGTTCGATATTCATCAAGAGCGCTCTTCTTTAAAAATAATTACCACTGCCTAATTTGCCCGCCTAGGAGCAATAGATCATTCTGCACAATTGAAGATATTTAATCTGATAAATCTGAAAGTATCTTCAAAATACTAGGCATACGTTGTATGATATGCATATCGTAGTGTTTCTGTTGACCATTCTAAACGTCGGGTCATTGGCAAAATCTTAAAGCTTTAAATTAAAGGCCTACTGAAAGGCGATACGAGTTTTACGTCTACAAGGTTCTGAAAGTGAAAAGTATGTTTTATGATTTCATGTATAATTTATTTTTCAAGGAATGAACTGCAAAAATGCTTATGTATTATCTAAAGAGATATGCACAAGCCGTTGGTTAGGCAAAATTTTAATTTCTAAGAATTTGCTATACATGTCGCTGTGGAAGAACTGAAACTGACATCGTGAGTCAGGATGCGGATTTCGAGAAAGGTGATAAATTCCTCTTTTATCATATTTCAAATGACAACCGTCAGCAACTCGATAATTTATAAACAGCCGCCCTTCCCTAATTTAGGACCAATAGAGGTAAAGGGTAGGTCCATTACCGTAAGACAAACACAACATTCATGGCTCACCGGGATTCGAACCCGGACCCTTAACGGACGAAAGATCAGAAGCCATCGCTTCGACCACTGCCCTACCGGGCTGCCGAAGACCGTGTTTGATAACTCTAAGGTAAAATTTTCTGATCTGAGAAATATTAAGTAAGTTTAATAATACACTGCTGGTCACCCAGAATGCAACACCAAGAAGGAAGCATCCGATTGGCCTGAAATTCGCAGCATGCGTCGCCCGCGAGAGGACATGCAAACGATTAGCATTGCCAGGCATATGCAAATCATGTGTGGCCGGCCCGCCACCGAAAAGCACTATACGAAGGGTGCACAGAAGGCGGGATGTAAGTAGTGGAAGTGTGTTGTGCTGCCGTACCTGTGCGTGGGAAGCTTCCTGAAGCCTCGTCGCAGAATACGGCAGTCATTCCAGCACGTTTAGGAGTTTGACAGAGGACGAATAGTGGCTTATCGCGACAGCGGTTTATCGTACAGAGACATTGGCGCCCGTGTGGGACGAATCCTGCCATAGTGAGGCGAGTATGGATTCGGTGGGTGCAGGAGGGACGGACGGACTGACGTGAGCGATTGCCGCTGCCGAGGAACACCACCGAACGAGAGGACCGGCATGTTGCGCGGCGGGCATTGACATCTCGCACCGCCACATCACGAACATTAGCGCATCAATTAGGGTGTGTTGCGCAACAACCTGTGTCAGCACGTACCGATCGTAGTCGTCTGCAATAGCGGGGACTTGTCCCACGGCGCCCATTGCACCGATAACCATTTACGTTACACCACCGTCGAGTGCGGCGGCAGTGCGCCGTTGAACGCCGCGCCTGGAATACGGAATGGCACGACATTGTCTTCTCCGACGAACCCCTATTCTGCCTGCAACACCACGATGGTCATATCCGCGTGTGGCCGAACCGCGGCGAGAGACTGTATGACGCCTGCATTATGCATCACCATACCGGTTCGTCGCCTGGCGTTAAGGTTGGGGCGCAATTGGATATCACCGCACCCCTCTGGTACGCATCGCCTGTACACTCAACAGCCACCGCTAAATCTCCGACGTTTTGGAGCCTGTATTCCCCCCCCTTTACCTGAAGGACCTGCCATCTGCCACGTTTCAACAGGACAATGCGCGCCCGCACGTGGCACACATCGAGCAACAATTCTTCATGGCCCATCAGGTGTTACTACTGCCGTGTCCCTCCTGTTCTCCCGATATGTCGCACATTGAACACGTCTGGTCGCTGATCGGCAAACGAGTGGCCCGGTAAGCTCCAACCGCGGCTACTCCTGGTGAACTGTGGCAACGTGTGGAAGCAGCCTGGACCGACATACCCCAAGCCCACATCCAAAGCCTCTTTTGTTCGATGCCGCGGCGTGTAGCAGCCGTTATTATTAGCCATGGAGGCCACACGAACTATTGATTTCTGCGTGTTCCGCAAGTCGCACGGGCCTGTAAGCTCAATCGTTTCATCCTTTTATCTGTTGTTATGTATCCAGTAAATCTGGCTTTGCTATCTCGTGTCCTTTTTGATGTTGCATTTTGGGTGACCAACAGTGTAAATTGGAAATCTGGATTTCAAACTGAATTTCATTTGAGCATTTAGAACATGGAGAGGCTGCAGGTTTAATATTTAATTTTGCCTAGAAACTTTTTCCGATAGTTTTCGATGATCAAATCTGAGAACGCACATATTCAAAACGTAAAGTTCTATATTAAATGCCTGGACAATACAGTAAAGTTCTGGTATGAATTCCGTTTGAATGTTTTAAAATTGCCAAATAAGATTCTTTACCTCATGCCATCTGCTTCCTGATAGCCATGAACGTCATATCATAATATTTATCAATCATTACACGTCGGGTTTACTTACCTATGATGAGTTTCAGTTTCTTTACTTATAGATGATGGGTGCTTGTAGACTGTATATAAACACAGCTCACTGTTACTTGAATTGTTGATGACCAGAAGTCAATATATATCAGAATCAATTTATCAGTAATGTAATTCTCCCTAAACATTTTTCCATACTTTAAATAGTTTTCAAAAGCAAATAATACAGATTTTATTCAACTTACACCATCAGATACACGGGGGAAAATACGTATCATTGCAAGTATATTTTAACTAAAGTGTATTTTAAAACACTTTATGCGAATCTTTGAAGAACTTACAGGGCTTATCTTTTTATCACACCACCTAGACTGTCAATTATTTGCTGTTATCTTTAGATCAGGACTATTACCGCGATTTTTATTTTTTTAGTTAGCATTTTAACTAATTAACAAATTTTCAAAGAAATCACTAAAAATGAAAACATCAAATGTTGTAAACAATAACTAAACGAGCTCAGTCAGTTTTGTTCTGGTAAAGAAATTCGAAAAGTGGAATAAATGAATATTTAAAAAGTACATTTACCTATTCCACTAATTAACAACATATATTTATGCAAATTTTGAAGATGACAATCCGATTTTTGGCGTAAATGTGACAAGGATGGTAAGTCAGATAATATCCGAAAACTTGAAATTTTTTTTCAAGTTTTAAAAATTTCGGATATTATGTGACTTACTATCCTTGTCACATTTACGCCCAAAATCGGATTGTCATCTTCAAAATTTGTATTATATGGCGTAATCCCGTATTTCTTTCATGATATATTTATGCACTATTGTTCGTGAGAATTGCAACACCAAGGAGGAATCAAGCTGTTTGAATGAAATTTATATCACATATTCCATATGCTGTAGGAGATAACTGATTTCTGTTGTAGAGCTGTACAACATTTTTCTCTTAAAAAATTAAAAGCCGTATGAGGTAACCTCAAATAAAAATAACAGCTTCTATACTGTGTGTCAATGATTGAAGATGTTTTTGGATGCGTCCTTGGAAATAACTTTCTTGGCTGCTTTCATACCTGGGCAGTCTTTTGTGGGTACTGGCAGAAACGCTTGTCGGAACAGTCACTTAGTTACCGTGCCTCAGGAATGTTTGACACCTGACATAACGGCAAACGAGCAGGCCAAGGAGAAAGAGCTAACTGCCTTGTATGGAAGAGGTCTTAAGCATTCAGGGCCACAAGTGGCCGAAATTTGTCTTACAGGAATATAACGCCAAAACAACTCACCTCAGCCTCCTAATTCAGTGTTGTCTAATCGTTTGGCTTGCCTGGGTAGCATTGGAAGAAGAAGTATTGTCTTGGGCCACACATAATATAAAGCACTAACACTAACGATAGCTGGTGAGCTAGAAAAAAAGGTCCGTGTATAATTTTCGTGATATCCGCTTGCACAAATAAGCGAAAAAATGTCTTCGCATAATAATCCTTATTATGCGCCGTTACATTACGAGAGTCTTTTATATTCGTCGAGAAGGTCACAAGTTTGTGATCACTGATGTAGGAAATGTACATATCTAAAGAATAAAATTTCTTATATTTTTGTATTTGTTTTATAAAAGTAAACGAATAGAGGCAACATAAAACTAGCAGGATATTTCACATTGTTTTTGAGAAATTAATGCACCAATATTTGTTTGAAGGACGTAGTTACAATTCTCAGTGAGTTCTCAAGGTGCTCATCATATATTTTGGTTCTAATTTTACTCTTTGTGTTCTTCATCCATGAAAATAGTTGCTCACAAATGTAAGTGCTGCCAAAAACGATGACTTGAACAAGCAGCGATTGTGAAGCGAGGGATATTTGTCTCTGGGATGATAGGTCTTATAAAAGTCCAGTAAAGAGACATGATCAGAATTTTCCTTAAGTTGAATGTCAGACTGCATCTCTATGCATTCCATTTGAAAATTGGCAGGTAAAATATTTATGTCGACTGAAAATGGAGTCGCAAATGTATCAAAACATTGATTATCATTCTGGAAATCTTGAAACCTGTTTTCAAATTCGTGTATCAGTTCGAAAAGCAAAGCCGCATGTTTTTGACTATTTAAATTATTGTATTTAGCTAACGTGTCGAAATGAATAAAATTGTTTGTCCTAATTTGAGCTTGCCATAATTTCAATTTCATTTGAACGCTGCTATAGTTTGAAACATTGTACTGATAAGTTGGTTTTCACCTTCAAGGCGCATGTTTAACACATTTAAATGAGCAGTGCAATCCACTAGAAATGGTAAATCTGTAAGCCAGTTTTCATCTTCCAGTTCTGGCACAAATTTTGTTTTTGTTAGGATAAACGACTTGATTTCTTGTCGCAAATCATAAAATATTTTCAACATTTAGTCTCGACTTAGCCATTTTACTTCCGGAAAGTAAATGTTGTTGCCACAGTCAGCATCCATACTTTTAAGAAATTCTTGGCATTGGTAAAGATTCAGTCCCTTGACCCTTATAAAATTCACAGCCTTGATGACGTTTTTCAGAAGGTTATCCATTTTTAAAGCTTTTGCGCATTAATTTTCTTGATGCACTATGCAATGATACCACCTCAAACGTGAGTTTGTGGCTCAGTTGCAACGTCTTCTATCAATTTTGCAAGTCCCTCTCTTTTACCGACCATCGATGGGACACCATCAATAACTATACCAGATATGTTTACAATGGACAAAGAAAATCGCTGTAACGTATTTTTTATTGCTTCGTATAAATCTCTTGATTTAGTTTTGTAAACCATTTCTTTAGTGACACTATATTCGTCATCAATACTTCTAATAAAACTGGCAAGTTGAGCGGTATTTGTTGCATCAGTGCTTACATCCATCGCCCAAGCATAAAATTTTAAATTAACAGCTGTACTCTCCAAACCTCTTTCCATAGATTTCCCAATTTCTTCACTGGCCTGGCTTTAGTCTGGTGAGACAAACTGATTTTAGAAATATCCCCTTTTTTATCAGGGCACATTATATCTGCAAGGCTTTCCATACATTGCTTAATAAACTGCCCATCAGTACATGGTTTTGAGTTCTTTTACTAGTAAATTTGCTACCACATAACTAGCTTTTACAACAGAGTCCCTTTGAGCTGTATCTTTGAAAAAATTGTTGAGGAGACAGACTTTGTTTAGTTCCGCTATTTTTGTCCTTGCGACACGTTCCTTGATACGAACCGAATTTGGCAGTATGTTTTTGCATATAATGCGTTTTGAAATTATATTCTTTTAAAACTGGCCCAAATTCCCTACAAATTAAGGAGAGTGCCATAATATTTACCTCGACAAAGAAGTAGTCATCTGTCCAATTTTCGTTCAACAATCTTCCTTCATTCGTAATTTTCCTTTTTTTGGTTTCTGTTTCCTTTTGAGCCGCTGTGTAAGCCATACTGGAGTTAAAAACATATTAATTTACTTATTTAATCCTTACGGTTTACTCGCCAAATCGCCACAAGCACACATAACGTCTGTTATGATCAATTCGTCTGTTTGCGTTTGGAGCATAACACACTAAAAGTCACTTGAAGAAACGCATGCGTACAAATAGCGATAGCGTACGGCGTGCGACGGCGTAATGTCTAGTACAGAATATACGCTTGAATTCTTTGTCACAATACATTTTACGCCACATTTCAACAAAATCCTCTCTCTCTTTATTTTATTAGTTAATTTTAACGTTTTTTCGTTTATTCTGTCATAACTGTTTGCAATTATAATGCGAATTACGGATAATACTCCGATATTTGTGGCCGTAACATACTCTGATTATTCAATTCCGTTCCGTTGTCTTCTACAAAGTTCGCGCTCGAGAGCTGCGTAACCGATTTACAAATATTGCAAAAAATATCATAGGGTTTTGAGTAAGTTAATGATCTTCTGTTGGGCCGCATTCGTAGTCGTCCTCCCCGTGTGTTGAACATGCTTGGTTTAAAGTATTATATAATACTTCTAAAAGAACGGCTGTTTATAGCTTTCATTTACAGAGTGAGTAAAATATACACTCTTTATGCCATATGCAATCATCATCATCATCATCATTGTCAACCATTATCAATCCACTGCTGGACGAAGGTCTCCCCAAGTTTCCTCCACAACGGTCTGTCTTGTGCCAGTCTCCTCCATGTCACTCCCGCATATTTACGAATTTCATCCACCCATCTCCCATGTGGTCTTTTTCTGGGTCTTTTCCTGTCCCTTGGAATCCAATCTAAAATTTCGGCTGTCCATCTATGGTCTGTCCTTCTGGCAGTATGTCCAGCCCATTGCCATTTCAGGGATTTAACTCTGATCATGATGTCTTCCACTCTCGTCATTTTTCGGATCCACGAGTTCCTCTTCTTATCTCTCCTGGTTATACCAAGCATGCACCTCTCCATGCTTCTTTGAGTTGTCTGCAGCCTTTGTATGTCTCTTTTAGTTAAGGTCCACGTCTCTGCACCATACGTAAGCACTGGAAGGATGCATTGATCAAACACTTTTCTTTTAAGACATAATGGCATATTGCTCTTGAAAATTATGCTGTTTCTTCCAAAAGCTCTCCAGGCAAGTTTTGTACGCCGATTCATTTCTTCATCAATGTGACCCTCACTTGATATCTGCTGTCCAAGATAAACATATGTATCTGTTATCTCCAGTTTTTCTCCATCAATCGATAAATCTTCATTTCTTGTAAAAGCATTGAACATCACTTTTGTCTTCTGAAAGTTCATTTTTAATCCCACTTCTTTACTCTTGTCAGCAAGTTCCTGGATCATACTCTGCAGCTCTGATGGGGTAGTTGCAAAAATGACTACATCATCAGCAAAACGAAGGTGGGTTAGATAATCTCCATTAATCTTTATCCCTTTGTTTTCCCAGTTCAGTGATTGAAAGACATTTTCCAATGTGGCATTAAAGAGCTTCGGAGATATGGTGTCACCTTGTCTCACTCCCTTTCCAATTTTTATGTGTGTTGTATTTTCAAACAGCCGAATCTTTGCACTTGCATTTTCATAGATGTTATTAATAATATTAATGTATGCATCTTCAATACCGCAGGATTTCAGAGCCGTGGTAACTGCTGATGGTTTCACCGAATCAAAGGCTTTTTCATAATCGATAAAAGCCATGCACAATGGAAGTTCATATTCCCTCGCTCTTTCAATTAGTTCTCTCAGTACGTGGATATGATCTATTGTGCTGTAGCCACTCCTGAATCCAGCTTGTTCTCTCGGTTGAGCCATGTCCAGTGTTACCTTCAAGCGGTGTGAAAGAACTTTAGTGAAGATTTTATAAACTACTGATAGGAGGCTGATAGGTCTGTAGTTTCCGAGATCCTCAATGTCACCTTTTTTATGTAGCAGGATCATTGTAGCGTTGTTCCAATCCTCAGGAATCTTCCCTTCATTAAGGCATCGAGTGAAAATTTGAGCGAGTACTGTTTCAATTTCTCCACTTGCTTCTTGTATGATGTCTATAGTAATTCCATCTTCTCCTGGAGCTTTCCCCCGCTTCATGTTCTTGATTGCATGAGCAACTTCTGCTGGGAGGACTGGAAGAACTCTGGTACCTTTCATGATGTCTGGAGTTCATGTATCATCCCTTTCATATAATTTGGAGTAGAAATCTTTCACTCTTGTCAAAATTTCGCCTCTATTTCTTGTTATAGAACCATCTTCTTTTCTCAGAGCCATAATCTGTTTTCTTCACTTACTGAGATGTCCCTTTGCTATCTTAAGGGTTTGGTTGTTTTCAATTGCTTTCCTCACTAGCTCACAGTTGAATTTCCTTACGTCTTCAGTGATACTTTTTCGTGTTGTCTTGCATAGCTCTATATATTCCACTTTGGAAGTCACATCTTCTTTAGTTGTCCTCATCTCTTATCTTTTTTGCATCAACATTTTGGTTTTTCCTGATAATTTGTTCACATGCAACTTGTTCTTAGACCCAGCTAATTTTGTTGCTGTTTCCATTAGAGCTTTGGTTACTTTTCTGTTAACTTCCGAAATATCCACTTCTTCCGATGTTAGGCCTTCTAAAGCAGAGAATCTGTTCTTCAGTTCCAACTTGAAAGTATTATGGTGTTTTTCAAGGTTGGTTATGTCAATACATTTTGTTTGTCTTATGAGCTTGCCACTTTCCAGTTTAGTGTTGAGGTGCATCTTACATCTCACCAATCTATGGTCACTACCTGTGTTGAACTTGTTCAGCACACTGCAGTCTTCGATGACGAATTTTTTGTTACACATAATAAAATCAATTTCACTTGTCGTCCCAATTGGATGTCTCCATGTCCATTTCCTGTGTGGCTTTTTCTTGAAAAAGGAGTTCAAGATGAAAAATCCTTCTGCCTCTGCAAACTCAACGAGAGTATTTCCACGCTGGTTTCTGTTGCTGTGACCGAATTTACCTACTGAAATTTCATTCTGTTGCCGTTGCCCTATTTTTGCATTGAAATCTCCCATAATTATCTTCAAGTGCTGCTTACCTTTATTATTTAGATGACGAATTTCCTCATAAAATTCTTCAATTTCTTCTTCAGGATGACTTGTGGTGGGTGCATAAGTTTGAATAATCTGAGCCTGGTATCTTCTCGATAGTTTTATAACGAGTCGTGCAGCTCTGTCAGAGGAACTTTCAACTTCTACCACTTTATCCTTCAGTTTCTTGTTTATTATAAATCCAACACCACTAGTTCTGCCAGTATCTGTCCCACGATAATAGAAGAGATGTCCACTTTTCAGTTCAATGAGATCTTCTCCTTTTCTCCTTACCTCACTTAGCCCGACGATGTCCCACTTGATCCTTTGTAGTTCCTCTTCCAATTCAAGAAGCCTTGAATCAGAAGATAGGGAGCGTCCGTTATAGGTAGCCAAGGTCAGCATCAAATGGCAGCCTAGTCCGGTCCTCCGGGGATTCTTAGCACCCTCTGCCTTCATGTCGCACTGGCCGCTGCCTTGGCCAGGTACATTCCAGCTGCCGGAGACTGAGGGCCAAGATTTAAGTTGTAGAGTCATTTTGGAAGTGTTTGGCCATAACTCACCACGCTGGCCAAGCGGGTATAAAATAAATTTCTTGGATATAAATTCATAGTTATAAATTTATATCCAAGAAATTTATTTATATCCAATAAATTTATAACAAGCAAAAAACTGATATGACTGCTTCTGCAAGGTAGGCAGGATTCGTTCAACAGAAGAAAGCTTGGTCGGTGAAAACGATTATGATGTAGCTCGTCTCACGAGCGGTGAGGACTGTGTGACTTAAGCGCAAGTCATTCGACCCGGAGATAAAAATTTCTGGGAGGGATTTGAGAATACCCCCAATTTTTTTAGGGGACACAGCCCCATTGACATGGCTGCAAACTGAATTTGCGATACTGTTTTCAAAACTGTCAGCCCTGAGAAAACATTATAATTCTTGTCGCTGTCCCATGTGGAATGAAGAAATGGTCTCATCCCTTTCTTTGGAGATAGAAGCTCGTGATTGGGATTCCTCAGCATTCACAAAGGAAAATAGACGAATATAGTCGGTAAAGGCATTCAGGTTTCTGCTGCTGCTACGTAGCAAGGAATTTTTTCTAAAGTTTACTGCCCGCTGCCTTTATTTAATTCTGCTGTGTTATAAAGTTTTGAAAGATTTGCATATGAAATCATTGATAGGGATTCGTCATCGACGGCGCTCAATTGTTACTTAATTAGAAAGAGATCAACAAGTGGTTGTATAAACCGAATGAGTTTTGTGTCTCTGGCTCTTAACTCTAACAACTAGGTAGACCCTAGCACGAGGTAAACGTCAAATCTAAATGTAAAGGAAACTGAAAACGTTTTTGCACATCGCGTGGAAGTCTTCACTGGGTGTAAAAAAATTCATTAAAATATGGTCAGCGTCCTTCCACTTCAAACTTTTATAGATTTGAAACTGAATCGCGTTGAAACTTGTGTTGCAGACCTTAAGGGAAACAGGATTCGGAAGAAAATCGCATTTAGTGATCTTCACAAAAAGGTACAACCAGAACCGAATTGAAATTTGGACGTGATACTTGGATGCCAAGGGCTAAGAAAACACTAAAAATTCTGTAAACATCTACATGCTACGATAAAGAAAAAGATAGACGAAATAATTGCTTTCGTGATTAAGTGCTGAAATTGGTAACAATATAGAAAATGTTAAAATCCTGAGAAACATTGTATAATTCGAGTTCCCGGCACCTAATTTCATTGTGAAATCTTTAAAAGCCCTAAAATCAAATTTCATCGTGCTTAGATACTGGGAAAATATAATAATTTTAGAAGGAAGTGTATTAATTGGTGCGTACAGGAATGAAGGAAGCAATAAAGAAATCAGTTTATTGAAATGAATTTCATAGTGAGCATAATATAATATTACAGGGAGAACTCGAAATACGCATTATATCTGCCAAGCACTTATCTATTAATGAGTCTGACGGCCTAGCTGCAGAACAAAAGAGAGACAATATACCTGACAGATAATCTGTTCCTAAAGGTACTGCAGTTGTTCGGTGACCATTCATGAATTGCACAACGCAGCGACACTAGTCGCATATCCTGTTTAGAACACATTGAGATCTTTAAATGAAATCATTTCTGGGACCTCTAAGTAATTACAGTTTACAGAAGGGCTAGGTTTAAGTTAAGAGTGGTTATCAGTTTCGTTTATATAAGAGACAAATGGGTGTATCAAATTTTTACGCACAGAAAACTATTACGTTTTCGTAATGATGAGTAAAACCAAGCTGAAATAATGGGATATATTCGATTACAAATTGCCCTAATATGTACACATCACCTTGTAGCTGGTTAACTGACGCGAAGTAAAGCCATACATAATACATCCCAACAAAATAAAAAAAATAATAAAATAAACAATTCTGGTGCGTTGACAGTTAAACCTATTCTTGGGTATATTTGGGGCGCTGATTCCAAAAATGGTATCCGTTTTGCCCTATCAGCTCCAGTTTTCGAGATAGGGTATGCCCGCGCTATATGCTGGAATGCAGAAATATTGTTATTTTATGAGCGGAAAGACAGTGTCTGTTAGTCTATCTGGGAGTTTGTGAACAACTACACATCTCGATAATCTAATGTGATCTAATGTTGTTTGCATATTTAGTAGACGCCATGGCTTTCCCACAAAGAAGTTGCTTGAATCATCCAGATATCTTTTGTTACATTTGTGGCGAGTACACCCTTAATAGTGGGAAACCTATTTCTGAGTTTGTGAAGAGTGCATATCTTGCTTATTTTGTTTTTCAGCTTGGAGACCAAGATAAGTCGTGGGCTTCCCATATTGCATGCAAAATTGGCACGGAGCATTAACGGCAGTGAACAAATGGAAAAACGAGCTCTATGAAATTCGGAATACCAATGGTGTGGAGGGAATTTTAAAACCACCATGATGACTATTATTTTTGTATCTCCAACATCAAGGGCATTAATCGAAACAATCGAAACAATTTAATATATCCTGACATCGAATCAGCAAGACGACCGCATCCACACTCAAATGATGTACCCATGCCATCTTTCATCCTCCTACCACATCTAACAGAGGATGAGGAGTCAAGCATGTGTGATCACATACAAAATAACAGCAACGGGGAAGGTGAAAGTGATTTCGCAGAAACTTCATCAACTGGTCAACTTTTTAACCAACATGAAGTGAGTGACCTTATCAGCAATTCGAAACTCTCAAAGGAGTCTTCAGAATCGCTGCCTCCTAGTTGAATGAAAAGAATTTATTTAAATCTGGAATCAACACTACGTTTTACCGCAGTAGACAAAAGGATTTGGTGCCCTTTTCCCTTAAGGACAACCACCCAGTGTTCTGTAATGGAGTCAGTTCCCTTCTCTGGAAAATGGGTCTATCATCATATATGGCAAATAAATGGCGCCTTTTCATTGTTAGCTCCAAGCGGAGTTAAAATTTTGTTCTTTTACACAACGGCCACAGATATGACTCGATTCCAATTGGTCATTTAGCTAGTATGACAGAGACGTACGAGACAATCTCTCTACTATTGGAACTGGATAAGAAAAGTGTGGCGTCTCGTAAAAGATATGGTAGTCGGAGAACAAAATGTCCTTAAGGAACCTTCTGTAAGCAGCGACAAAATCATCCTGCCACATTTACATATCAAGCTAGGCCTAATGAAACAATTTGTAATGTCGTTCAACACAGAGGGTTCGTGCTTTAGCTATTTATCACCCACATTCTCTGGACTGAGCGCACAAAAACTGAAAGCAGGGATTTTCGATGGTTACCAGATAAGGCAGCTTATAAACGATCCATATGTCATAGATTCAATGGACAAGGCTGAGTCTTTTCCCCGGACTTCGTTTGTTCTAGTTGTTCAAAAATATCTTGGCAAACATAAGGCAGACAGCTACTCTGAATTAGTTGAAGACATGCTCTCCAATTTTAATCAGCTCGGTTGCAATATGAGCATCAAGGCCCATTACATACACGTCCACCGAGATCGCTTTCCGGAAAACCTTGGTGATTTAAGGGAAGAGCAAGGTGAAAGATTTCACCAGAACATAAAAACAATGCAAAAGAGATACCAGGGTAGGTGGAATACTTGGAAGATTACTGCTGGACCCTTCAGTGGGACTGTCCTCATAGATCTCACTCTAGAATGCCCTATAAAAGACGTTTCTCATATGTTGAATGACTGATCATTTTATATGCTCTTGTATTGAAATATACCGATTTAGTAGTACGTGCTTGTTTCAATAGTATGTATATATAGTATAAATATTTATCAAGTTCATGTCAAAAATAGTCCTATAAAAGGTGTTTCTCATATGTTGAATGACTGATCATTTTATATGCTCTTGTATTGAAATATACAGATTTAGTAATACGTGCTTGTTTCAATAGTATGTATATATAGTATCAATATTTGTCAAGGTTATGCCATAAATAGCAGATTTATGGCACAAAGACGGATGACAGGTGAAATAAGCACATAAGGTGGGTATGCCCTATGTCCAAAACTTGAGTTGATAGTGCAAAACTGATGCCATTTCAGGAATCTGCGCCTCAAATATTTCCAAATATATCCAAGATTTTGTAATATGTGCTTGTTTAAATAGTATGTAATGTTAATAGCATCAATATTTGTCAAAAGCTTATTAAAAATAGCAGTTCATTCGATGTGGGATCCCGAATATTAACGGACGGCCGGTGGAATCAGCATAAAGGGTGGGTATGCGCAATCTCCAAAATTATAGCTGTTAGAGCAAAACTGATGCCATTTTTGGAATCCGCGTCCCAAATATATCCAAGAATAGGTTTACCTTTCAGTGCACCAAAATGTGTACAAGGAAGTGTAATCTTTCTTGAGGCCGTCTGTCTTTTTTTCTGGCATTAGGTTGTGCACATAATGTTTTGTCGGGGTAAAGCCCGAAAGAACGACCGTTTCTTCACCAATAAGAATTCGCCGATTTTTATTTTGAGGAGCAATGCTGGTTCCATTGTTGTTTACCCGATATTTTAAGGAATGCAAACACACACACCAAACTTAAATTGCAGAAGAAGTAAGCTCCTTATGATTGCTGAAAACTTATCCATGGTGTTGTATTCGGTTTCTTACTTTTATGGAGGTGAACTAAGAATGTGGAGAAATGGTGACTAAAAAGTACAAAGCTCACGAGAATAGGTTTTGATTTACACTAATCAATTCGTTTAGAAGAAATCCGTAGAAATCTGCAGATACTGGAAGCTGATGTAATGGAATAGGTAGTAGATATTGTCAGTTCTCGTTCGTTGATAATGAGATCGCAGTGCAGAATGCAAAAATGTGACCTTTCATAACACTGAACTTTGTTCGAGATTGAAAATTTCGAGGTTTGCAATGCAACATAAGTAAGAATTAAGGTGTTTTATGCCTGTATTTTAAGAGTGTAAAATATTTACGAAAGATCTTAGCAATTTCTGATCATAGTGTGCGTATAATGTAATTGTTTTCGAAATCATCCGTGGTTAAGATAATTCTTTGTTTTGTATTTACATTAATTACCACATATTTGAAAAAGCTTATTATTAATTTAACAGCTTATATTCCATAATTTGTGAAACTGTTACATATTTATTTCAGCAGTGATTCTGAGATTTAATTTTGTTTTAAAAGAGCGCCTTTGTAAGGCTTTTAGCTACTAGGAAGAGAGCAAACATGAACCCAACACATATTTTAATGTGAAATATTAATTTTATTTTACAAAAATTAAACTAAAAGCATTATTTTATATACTGTGATCAACGAAGTACTCGGATACATGAAGAAAGAACATTGTCATGCAAGATGGGGTGCACAATGAAACACAGTGTCCCAAAGAAAAAAAGCATCTCAAGAAAATTACTCGATTTTGACGAAACTCCGTAAGTAATTACTTCAATCCCTAACATGCAAATTATTGAACAATAACGACCACTGACAAATAGTGGCCCGGCACAGCGCATCCGAGCCGCACATTGATGAGGAAATATTAAGAGCAACGCTCTTATGCAGGAAGAATTATGACAGCGGATTGCGGTTGTATTAACCTCCACGGACTGTGAGATGCCTTGACGTCGGACCAGGGCACACTAGGAGCAGTTCAGCCAATTTGAGAGAGAACGTGTAATTGAGCTGACGAAGCCGGACTGTCAAGTAGACGTATCGCCATTTATTGGGAATGAAACGGCAAGACAACTGGTCCATGCTGGCGCTAGTCTTTCGACATGTGCACCGTCTAGCTACCCGAGTGCAGTAAACGTCCAAGGACAACGAATGAAAGCCAGGATGGAGCAACAGTATGAGCCTCACCAACAGAATCGAATTCGTAGGTCTCAATCAACTTTGCAATGTTGCGTCGCCTACTGACCGTTGTAAGAAGACTTGCTGCACGGGAACAACATTCAAGGTGACAAATCCGACGCGAACCACTGATTAGCGAGCATCTATGGTACCGGTTGATGCGGCGTTGTGCCTTATCAACGTGCGACCGCGTCCAGAGGCGTCGAGGTTTCATCATGGATGAATCACTCTTTATACCTAACCACGATGACCATCGCATATGTATCTCGAGATGAGCGAGCCAGCACACGGATCCTGCTTTTACCGTGGAACTGTACAGGGCTCACACACAAGGAGTGACTGGATTGTCATTTCCTACGATGACCGGACGCCCTTCGTTGTCATTCCTGCCACCCTTACTGCTCAGGTGTGCTGTCATTCCTGTCGCAGCGTCACCCAGAAAATGATGAACAGGTTAATGCCTGGCCACTCACAACACGGTTGTGCCACTTTTGCCTCCGTAATATCGAGACCCCTTTTTAGTGAGCCGCATCACCCGACGTCTCCCGATTGAACACGTTTGGGACATGAAGATGTGTTATTACCTAGGAAAATTATGGAAATGCTTGAAAACAGAGAAAAATTACTTTTGTAGGTGAGATATCCTACGAGGAATGGAGAGATTCTAACAGGATGTGTTTTGTGTAATACGTAAGAACTTACGATGCACACATATTTGATAAGTAAGATTTCTATGGTACATCGTGAGTGAATTCATCGTATCACAAGGTACAGTAATTTCCAAATAATAAGGATCACTTATATTTTCATACAATACTTTCATTCGAACAGGATGTAGATGAAAATTTCTTGATAAGGAACAAACAAAGATGAAAAGGTCACACATAAGTAAGCATGAATTTTTCTTTCTTAATTCAAAAATCCATAACCAAAAAAAATATCATTCTCTCAAATTGGTTCACAATAACTAAAATTAACAGCAAAAATTATAGTTTTTCATGGATAATTTTAATAGAGTATATGTATTCCGCTGAATGCAATTATGATTGGCATGTGTGGGCCACGTTTTTCACGAGATTGTCCAGATGATCCTGTGGGAGGTTTCTCCATCTATTTTCTGCGACATCACCAGGCCTTTCTCGTGCCACGTGGAGGTTCGCGATCAGCAGGACACCTCTCCATAGCTCCAAAGCTCCAAAGCATTCTCCATGGATTTCAGGTTAGGGGCGTGTACGTAGACCACTCCATTCGGATGAAAACCCTGTTCTCGAAACGTTCTTGAATACATGATGACCGATGAGGAAGGCGTTATCTTCAATGAAAACGAATGGATTTCCCATAACGGACAGTACAGTAGAACCTTCGTGCTGTAGAAACATCCAAAGTAGTGCATTTCCTTAGTTACACAATATATTAAAAAATTTAAAAAGTTAAACACGTTCAAGTTTAAAAGATTTAATGCTAAAAAATATATAGTTAAAATACATCAGTACTTTCGAGCACACTAGTCCTCACCATCAGATGCAATAAAAACGTTACATAATGGAGATCAAGTAGTTTATAAACACATTAAGTGATACGAAGGTTTGACGATGGTGTGATTCGTCAACAAAGAACAACGGCATTGTGTAATTTCATTAGAGGTTGGGCCAAGCATGGAATCTCCGTGAGAGTTTATCATTTGACACCTTATTTTAAAATCTTGTAGCAATAGTTTCTAGGGTGAGGGGATGTCAAGCGGAAAATAGTCATTTCAGTAGTTGTCACCTTTGTAAAATATATATTAACTTTCAGCCATAGGCAATTTGGCTTTTGATTTCGGTGTTACGAGGGTAGTTGCTGCACTTCAAAGTGAAAAATATTGGCCTTCGATGACCAGGCGTGATAGAGCTGTAGCTGTAGAGCCAATTCGAACGTTATATGAGAGTTTCCTAATCCTCGTCATTAGGGATCGTTTAATGGAGCCTTAATAGACTTTTTGAGGAAGTTTCGGATCCGTTGGTTCTAGAGGAATACTATAGATGTCGTGCATGGAAGAGGTGTCCACTGCGACAGGGTCTTCCTTGATCACAGACATAATATCAGTAGTTTTGCTTCGAAATACAATTGGTATCGACGATCATTACTCTTATATAAAGGAATAGTGGTGAGGTCATAGTTCAAGGCTCCAATAATTTTCTTTGGGTTAACCATTGGGCTTAATATCGTGTAGCTTGAGACCAATATTTTCTTAAAAAGGCTATTAATCATATTAATTTCATATGCATGTTTCACTGCAATTTGTCTAATTGTTTGGAGTTCATGTTTTCGCAACGCAAGTGTTGGTTACGGTAAACAGAGCTCCAGCACTGCAATCATTGCAACGTAGTCCTCGCAACCCTTAGTCATAAATTAGCAGCTTTCAGAATCTTGCTGCGACGTTATATTTCTCACTCGTCAAACCTCATAATCCCACACCCGACCATTACTCCACCGTACCTGTAATGTCAAATGTCTACGATGTTTCTGACTGAACAGGCAGTGTAGGGTTCTTGCCTGATGTATTGCCGGCTAGTGTCAGAAGATAAACAAAATCGACAGTTATCTGTCCAGAAAAAGTTAGCCTATGCCTCGTCACCATCGATACCGAGTTGTTTTGTGTGTTACGATCAATATAAAGCACGATACGGGTTTCCGAAATTATTAAAACGCATTGACCCGGTTCGACGAGATTTTTTGTTACACGTACATTATTTCAGTTGTTTTGCTACATTGGCAGCAATTATTCGGCCAAATCTTTTAACTTTAAAGAAAATAAATCTGTCTTGTAATAGAGTGTTTTTGCGCGGTCGATCACTATTGAATTTTCTGATAGCTTTTCCATTTTCAGAAAACTCGTTTCTGGTTCGTCATACTATTCTCTGGGAAAGTCCGAACTTCATCGCTACATCTGTCGCTTCGACGACCTCTTTCCAGTTTAGCCAAAATTCTCCTACGGGTGAATTCGTCCAGAGGAGTTATTTTATATGTACTAAATGTCTCGGCATAAACACAGAAAAGGCAGAACCCCACTTTAACATCTTTCTTTCTACTCACGCTTCGGTTCTTATCGTCGTTCGGCAGTACATCTTGGACCCTCAACCAACTCTCTTTTCTGAAAAATCATTTTATTGTCCGCCAGGTGCTCAAAGTATTGCTCCTGTGTAGTGTTTAACGGCTGCAAGGACTGGGATGGTTTGTTTTGGTGATTTGGGGAAGCCAATGGGGCGTACTCTCGAGTTTCGGGTCTTAATCTTTCCTCGAGCAATTCAACTCTACCGATTTCTTTCCCTTAGGAGCAAAAACTATCCAAATGTGCGGCATTCGAAAAAAAATACAACTTGATATTACCTCTGTTAGCCGCGCAATGAAGTATCAGTTACCTTGGAAACAATTTGTTTCCAGATATATTTTGACTATGGCCTTTTTGTTTGTCTCGATGAGTATTCCTAAAGTTTCCATTTGTGACCAACGCTTCTGAATCTAATCGTATATTACAAACATCAGCGCAAAACTCAGTGGTTGATATATTATTAAAGAAAAAAAAAACCAGGCACGCACCAAACTGAAAATTTGTGCATAGTAGTTACGTAAGGTTTACTAAGTTTTTGTAGTCTCTCCTACCTTGCACAGTAACTTATAGTTACGGTTGCTAAATAATAAAATTCAGCAAGTAAAGAAATCCTGTAAAAGTGTCTCTGTCCCAAACTCAGCTGAGAACACAGGAGTAGCAGTTCTACAAAAGAAGATTATCAGCGAAAATTATTTCACGTTCAGCAGTTTCCGAAATTAAAGATGAGTAATGAAACGGAACCTAATCTAATGTTTTTTCAAAGAACATGGTCAGAATGAAACACGAAATAAAAAGAAAACGCTTCAGTTAACTCAGCTGATACGGCTTGATTAACACTAATCAAAATCTCTTTTTCGCGGTCGGGTGTTATAAATTCCTTCCAGATTACACGAGTACGTATTTCAGAATTGCTTTAAACGTTTGATATTTTTACTGTACAATATTTTCTCCAACCACTGACAACTTTCAAATATCCGTTAAATCACATACTACTGTCTCATTGGAATTCTATTTGAAATTGAATTTGTTACACGGACCGGATATTTCTGAAAGTCTTCAATGCATATCTAACCTGATATAATTTTTCGGTCGGAGAAGTCCTATGCAATTACAAGCAGGGAATGTGTTTTAAATGAACTTAAAAGTAATTTAATCAATGATAATATCTCTTTGGTGAAATCTTTGAGAAGCCATATTTTATTTGAATAACTGTCTTTTCGCCCTTCAGCCGGCTTCCACGAAATTATGCATTAGACTTTGAACCAAGAAAACTGAAATTAAGCCTTTTTTTTTTCTACATGTCCAATATAAAGGTACCTAATAAACTAACTGAAATTAAAGTATCAGAACAAAAGTACATATTCAAGTGCTAAAAAGAAACATTCCCATTATTCACTATACGTTGCATTTACCAAGAAAATAAGAAACGACAACAGAATAGTTATAAGGAATTTTATCAATTGCGTATTAGAAAAGTAATGCATTTTTAATATCTTTATTTGAAAATTTAACTTTCAGGTTTTTTCTCACTTTCTGATAAAGCTTTACTTTATTTTCGGTTTTTTATTGAAAATATTATGAATAAATAAGTAAGAAATACTTTTAAAGTATTTTTAAGATGAACTATGTTTTGAACCGCTTGGTGAAGTCAGTATACAATATACATACATACATTGAAGCAGTGAAATACAGCATACTTGTGAAAACGATTACATCACCAACAAGGTTTGGAAAATACTAAAAGCCTTGTTAATGTATGTCTGAGTTTGGTAGTTCTTTCGTTCAACCATATTAAATATCCCTCTGCTTGCGTTTAATAAACTTCTCACGTTACAAAAACACCTAAGACTGAGCTCTGTTCGTCACTGTTGTACTTGTTCTTTAGAAGAGAAAAAGCCGCGGATGTAAGCCAGTATAATGGGCAAATATTAACGGTAACAAGATTGGGTTAGATCATTTCTGTAGCAACAAATACTGTGAGGTGCTCACGGCTATGGTTTGTACGTTCAAAAACTGGTCCGAGGAGACATAATATAAGAACCACAGGCAAGGTAATGTCTGACCGCAGTTCATCGATGCTGGGGTTAGCGAACGCTATCGCGTATGGTACTAGCCAACAAAAGGGATACTGCGGCGCAACTCGGCTGTTACTTTAATGCCAATCACGGGAGTAATGTGTTACAACAAAACTACATCTAATCCTGTTGAAAATACAGCTGCATAGCTGCTGCGAGCTCTGACTGCCCATTACATCCAAGATTCACAAAAAAGGCCGCCTACACTGGGCATTCAAACATCAAAACTGTTCTTAGAATGATTGGGAAAAGGTCGTCTCACTCGATGATTCCCCTTTTCTCTTGTGCCATTTGGACGGCGGATTACACTTGCGTCGTATACTAGGGAAGTTTTGGGGGAAAGGTGGATCGTTAGAAGATGTGTAATCTTTGAACAATGTTCTAATAGGAAATACTGAATCCAATCGTTCGTGCGAGTGTCTTTTTATGTGTCAGAACATCGAATCCTATCTCGGCAGCTGAACTTAGAAGAGTGAAAGGGTCTCGTGGTAACGTTTACCAGATGTCACAAGGTACAATTAGAAATATTATACAACGTCCCTGCTGCCCGGGTAGGAGCTGCGATGCTTTGCCGTGGAGGAACAACCTCATGTTTAACAGGTTGTCATATCGTTTGGCTCTTTGGTGTGTTTTTATCACGCCAATAACTGTACAGGTCAATTAAACCAGACAAATAACATTTAATATATACGCTTCTGCCGATAACCGCCAGTGAATGGCTTTCCAACATCTCGCTGCTGAAAACGGTGATTAATTGGACCGCGACTACGATGTTTGCTCTGCCGGAAAAAGACTTGTTAAGGGATTTTTTTTATGTAAGCAGAGAATCGGCAACAGAAGCTTTGCGAAAGTACTGGACACAGTGAAGACTAACTAATGTCCAAGATTCTGATCCTTGATCAGTTTGCAGTATAAAGTCACACGATTTTCAGGTTACTTTGAATTTTCTGTTTCGTTCCTGATCAGTTTTCAGGCTTGTCACACAAAATTTTAAATAAAGTGTGTTTACAGATTGAATTATGCGTGATTTGATGCAAATTTCGCAGTCGTTCTGAAAATATAGTTTTTGACCCTGTAATTTTTGACATTAAAACATAGTTATGGCCAACAGGACGGCCATCAAAAAAATTATACTTTTATTGCAAATGTCAGCGTCTATTGTTTTGCGAATCACTAAAACTAACGCAATCCTAAATAATTTTTAAAGAACAGGCGTGGAAGTCACGCCCTTACGTTTTCTAATAAAGGCACTTAAAAAAGAAAATGAAGCTCCCAGAAGGAATCATCCAATAGAGATGAAAATGCATACTTGCAATGTATATATACAAAATAATTTACTGCATTTCCAGAGCAGCCGAAACATTCATGTAAACACTATTATGTGCGTGAAGAAAGCACACAATTTACGTTGCTTTCAGCATTTTTCGTAGAAACAATTATAGTTACATAATAACTTTTGTTTATTTCTTTTGCTCGCATTTAAATATCCGTTTTTCTGTAGCGAAAGTTTTGCAAGAAACATAATTTAAAGTTGGTGAAATTATCTTTTCTGTTCAAAGTTTCTTCGATGATTTTCGGTAGAAGTATTCATATATGAACTCACGCAAGTAATATGTTTCGTTCGAAAAACTCATTTTAGCTGCACATTTAAGAGCCGCGCCAAATCCCACTAATGCTGACCAGGCAGAATTTCACAATAAATGAAAATCGTTCTTTGAAATATATGCTTAAAAAAGTACTTTTACAAATTTAACAAAACAGTTTTCACATAAACAGTGATAGAGAGCACCGTACAAATCTGCGTAAAAATATGATTTGACTTTCCTTAAATATGACTAACAGAAAAAGTATAACCTGAAGTAGATAAACGCCTTGTTTCTGCATCCATTTAATTTTTGTTTGGTGTTCTGGAATCTCTAATAAAAACACGAATGTGGCACACTTTTTTCTTTTCTTTGTTCATAGAATGAGGAGTTTAAAACGATTTTTTTTCATATGCGTCCTGGTGAAACTTTCTAATATACGAATGCGTGAAATAAAACCGTAATTACAACCTTAAAACCAATGCCTTATGTTTGACAACCGTAAATCATCCTAATTCCAGAATTCATGCAACGAAAAAAAAAAGGAAAAAAACATTTTCTATTAATTCGAAATCCTGTACACACTGAATTGAACTTGTTATTTCTTTTTGGCTATACCTTGAAATTATGGTGCAAAGGTTGCGATCTATGCAAAATGAAATCTTTAGAAAACAATTAAAAACTCGCCACACACACGTACCGCTAATATCATGTAATACATTAAATAAAAGTATCCCCCTGTATCAATAAACGCAAACCTACTCATACTGGAAAGATTTTTTCACTCACAAAGGAACTTCCTGTAGTGTCACGTAGTTCCACATTGCTTATGAAACATATGAACCAGAAGACATCGCCGTATGAAGTGATTCCGGTTATTGTGGAATTAGTGAGAGCTTATACAACAGCTGCTTTCCACTTATGGTAAGGATATATCTGTGAGATGTTATCTATATTTTTGTTTGGGGTCTTAGGACAACTGACAGCAACTCAGTGGGCTATAAACACTCGCTTGCCCCTAACGTTAAGCAGCAGGTTACAGGGAAGGGAGAGAGCCACTGGCGTAATACCAACACAACATTCACCTACCCCCCAAATAAAAAAGTTATGAACCCAGACTCACCTCAGCCGAATGTTCAAAAGTTAGTGCGGCTTTGAATTTGTGCGGTCAGCGACATTATTAGTTTTGCAGATACTAATGTGAATGAAGTGTGGCAAAGTACTTTATTACTAAAGCTGACACCAGAGCGCATATGAATTATAGAATTGAAAGCAGCAGGATAAGTATTTTTGCAACCGTGGCATAGTCACCGAATATTTAGTCACCGAATAACAGTTCAGTCCACACAGCACAAAGATATTGTGCTGTGTGGACTGAACTGTTATTGGCAAATCTGTAGTAAAAGCTCTTAAACCGATACATTGGAATTTCTTGTTAGAACAATTCTTTTCACCGTATGACCTTTGCAGAAAGACATCCTGACCATCATACTTCTGATTTACTTCGCAGGTAACTGCTGTTCAAATCCAATGTAGGGAATCATTAAACCTTTTCCGCTTTTTTAAAATTTTTAGTTAAATTTTATTTTTCAAAGTATATACTGCACATTGGGATGTAAGGTCAGGTGATGCGTAACATCACACACAGCCTCTACTTGACAAATGTCAACCCCGCCTTCTCGTGGTACATCCTGTTCCCACTAAAGGGGCTCTGACGACCGCCAATAGCGGTATAACTATACCATCGGGATTAGAGGAAATGCTATCCCACACTCACCAACCCGCTTGGCCAGCGTGGTGAGTTATGGCCAAACCCCTCCAAAATGACTCCACAACTTAAATCTTGGCCCTCAGTCTCCGGCAGCTGGAATGTACCTGGCAAAGGCAGCGGCAAGTGCAACATGAAGGCAGAGGGTGCTAAGAATCCCCGGAGGACCGGACTAGGCTGCCATCTGATGCTGACCTTGGCTACGTATAACGGACGCTCCCTATCTTCTGATTCAAGGCTTCTTGAATTGGAAGAGGAACTACAAAGGATCAAGTGGGACATCGTCGGGCTAAGTGAGGTAAGGAGAAAAGGAGAAGATCTCATTGAACTGAAAAGTGGACATCTCTTCTATTATCGTGGGACAGATACTGGCAGAACTAGAGGTGTTGGATTTATAATAAACAAGAAACTGAAGGATAAAGTTGTAGAAGTTGAAAGTTCCTCTGACAGAGCTGCACGACTCGTTATCCAACTCTCGAGAAGATACCAGGCTCAGTTTATTCAAACTTATGCACCCACCACAAGTCATGCTGAAGAAGAAATTGAAGAATTTTATGAGGAAATTCGTGATCTAAATAATAAAAGTAAGCAGCACTTTAAGATAATTATGGGAGATTTCAATGCAAAAATAGGGCAACGGCAAGAGAATGAAACTTCAGTAGGTAAATTCGGTCACGGCAACAGAAACCAGTGTGGAAATACTCTCGTAGAGTTTGCAGAGGCAGAAGGGTTTTTTATCTTGAACTCCTTTTTCAAGAAAAAGCCACACAGGAAATGGACATGGAGACATCCAAATGGGACGACAAGTGAAATTGATTTTATTATGTGTAACAAAAAATTCGTCATAGAAGACTGCAGTGTGCTAAACAAGTTCAACACAGGCAGTGACCATAGATTGGTGAGATGTATGATGCACCTCAACACTAAACTCGAACGTAGCAAGCTCATAAGACAAACAAAATGTATTGACATAACCAACCTTAAAAAACACCATAATACCTTCAAATTGGAACTGAAGAACAGATTCTCTGCTTTAGAAGGCCTAACATCGGAAGAAGTGGATATTTCTGAAGTTAACAGAAAAGTAACCAAAGCTTTTATGGAAACAGCAACAAAATTAGCTGGGTCTAAGAACAAATTGCATGTGAACAAATTACCAGGAAAAACAAAAATGTTGATGCGAAAAAGAAGAGTGATGAGGACAACTAAAGAAGATGTGACTTCCAAAGTGGAATATATAGAGCTATGCAAGACAGTACGAAAAAGTATCACTGAAGTCGTAAGGAAATTCAACTGTGAACTAGTAAGGAGAGCAATTGAAAACAACCAAAGCCTAAAGATAGCAAAGGGACATCTCAGTAAGGGGAAAAAACAGATTTTGGCACTGAGAAAAGAAGATGGTTCTGTAAAAAGAAATAGAGGCGAAATTTTGACAAGAGTGAAATATTTCTACTCCAAATTATATGAAAGGGATGATACATGTACTCCAGACATCATGAAAGGTACCAGTACCAGAGTTCTTCCAGTCCTTCCAGCAGAAGTTGCACATGCAATCAAGAACATGAGGCGGGGAAAAGCTCCAGGAGAAGATGGAATTACTGTAGACATCATACAAGAAGCAAGTGGAGAAATTGAAACAGTACTCGCCCAAATTCTCACTCGATGCCTTAATGAAGGGAAAATTCCTGAGGATTGGAACAACGCTACAATGATCTTGCTGCATAAAAAAAGGTGACATTGAGGATCTCAGGAGCTACAGACCTATCAGATCCCTATCAGTGGTTTATAAAATCTTCACTAAAGTTCTTTCACACCGCTTGAAGGTAACTCTGGACATGGCTCAACCGAGAGAACAAGCTGGATTCAGGAGTGGCTACAGCACAATAGATCATATCCATGTACTGAGAGAACTAATTGAAAGAGCGAGGGAATATGAACTTCCATTGTGCATGGCTTTTATCGATTATGAAAAAGCCTTTGATTCGGTGAAACAATCAGCAGTTACAATGGCTCTGAAATCCTGCGGTATTGAAGATGCATACATTAATATTATTAATAACATCTATGAAAATGCAAGTGCAAAGATTAGGCTGTTTGAAAATACAACACACATAAAAACTGGAAAAGGAGTGAGACAAGGTGACACCATATCTCCGAAGCTCTTTAATGTCACATTGGAAAATGTTTTTCAATCACTGAATTGGGAAAACAAAGGGATGGAGATTATCTAACCCACCTTCGTTTTGCTGATGACGTAGTCATTTTTGCAACTAGCCCATCAGAGCTGCAGAGTATGATCCAGGAACTTGCTGACAAGAGTAAAGAAGTGGGATTAAAAATGAACTTTCGGAAGACAAAAGTGATGTACAATGCTTTTACAAGAAATGAAGATTTATCGATTGATGGAGAAAAGCTGGAGATAACAGACACGTACCTTTATCTTGGACAGCAGATATCAAGTGAGGGTCACATTGATGAAGAAATTAATCGGCGTACAAAACTTGCCTGGAGAGCTTTTGGAAGAAACAGCATAATTTTCAAGAGCAATATGCCATTATGTCTTAAAAGAAAAGTGTTTGATCAATGCAGCCTTCCAGTGCTTACGTATGGTGCAGAGATGTGGACCTTAGCTAAAAGAGACATACAAAGGCTGCAGACTAACTCAAAGAGGCATGGAGAGGTGCATGCTTGGTGTAACCAGGAGAGATAAGAAGAGGAACACGTGGATCCGAAAAATGACAAGAGTGGAAGACATCATGATCAGAGTTAAATCCTTGAAATGGCATTGGGCTGGACATATTGCCAGTAGAACAGACCATCGATGGACAGCCGAAGTTTTAGATTGGATTCCAAGGGACAGGAAAAGACCCAGAAGAAGACCACATGGAAGATGGGTGGATGAAATTCGAAAGTATGCGGGAGTGACATGGAGGAGACTGGCACATGACAGACCGTTGTGGAGGAAACTTGGGAAGACCTTCGTCCAGCAGTGGATTGATAATGGTTGACAATGGTGATGATGATGATACTGCACATTATATAAAACATGTGTTCGAAGACCTGCGTTTGTTTTGTAAACGGAAAAAAGTTATAGCGATGGGACAGTTAATTGTAATGAAGCCCTTTGAAAATATATTTGCAGTCAAACACAAAACTAATGAAGTTCATCCAAAAGATTCTTCACCTGCATTTTTCAGGGCGAACTTGTTAGACGTTCAATATCTTGGGCTCCATAACTACTTAATTTGTATAAAATAAGACTTAGAACACTAGTGAAAGCAAAAATAACACTGAATACTCTACTATGACTTTCAGTACAAACTGTTGAATATTCGGCAACCGTTCCATTTTTTACATTAGTTTGATTCATTACATACCAAGTGGCTCGTTGTCTTATTTATTTCTTTTTCAGTGATGGGCATTTGGTAAGGACCTTGAATTTCGCAATTTCCTCGGCAATGATAAAGAAAAATGTACTGAAACATAATTCAGGCTTTTTCTTATTTTGAAAAGTAGCAAATGAAAAGGCATTGCTTTCTTAAAACACGGTAGAACCTGACCGTGTGCTCAGATATGGGGATTCTCTTATGGCTTCTAGCACAGAACGTCACTTTTTTTATCCGCATCCGCTTAAAAGTTCCGAAACGATTCGAGCATTTGGAGGACTTCGAAAGGAGCTGCGTCGTTGGGCTCCGGGAAGCGTGTTGTACCTATCGCCGTATTACGCTCCATGGCGGTCGTGCGGACATCACCATAGCACGATGTGGGAGAGCAGTGGATAGCACAAGGCACACAGCAGCGACAGAAAGGTATCTCGGAAACCCCGACGAACCACGGGGAGTGTACCGACGACGGGTTGTCCGACATGCGCAGAGTGACTCAACAGCTACGATTGCGGATATTCAACGTGCAGTGCCATGCATCGTCCGATTAGTGACAACACGATTGGCCGACAGCTGCACGACGCAGGACTACACGCAGGTAGACGGTTACGACGACTGCCCTAAACACCATTGTATCGTCGCCAAAGACAGCAATAATGTCGAGCCAGACTGTCATGGAACCACTCAGAAAGGCAGCGGGTGATTTTCAGTAACGAGACACGCTTTTGTCTTGGAGGAGACGACAAACGAATCCGTGCGTGGAGGCACAGAGTCAGCGCCAAGATGAACGGTTTGTTGTCAAGCATCACACGTCCATACGTCTTGGTGTCATGGGGTGTGGTGCAATTGCCTACGATGCCAGATTACCTTAGGTGTACATTACAGGCATTTTGACAGCCCAAAGTTTCGTTAATGAAATCTTGCCGCTTGTGACCCTACCTTTTCCGAACGCTCACTACGGTACAATTTCCCAACAGGATAATGGTTGTCCGTATATTGCTGCTGTCTCGAGAGCTTGCCTTCAAGGGAGAAACGCTTTGCGACGGCCAGCCGCATCGTCAGAGCCATCGCCAATTGAAAATGTGTGGGATGCTATTGGACGTGCTATCCACACCCATAACCGGCTTGGCCAACGTGGTGAGTTATGGCCAAATCTTTCCAAAATGACATTACAACTTAAATCTTGGTCCTCAGTCTCCGGCCGCTGGAATGTACCTGGCCAAGGCAGCGGCCAGTGCGACCTGAAAAGCAGAGGTTTCTAAGAATCACCGGAGAACCGAAATAGGATGCCATCTGATGCTGACCTTGTCTACGTATAACGAACGCTCCCTATCTTCTAATTCAAGGCTACTTGATTGAAGAAGAACTACAAAGGATCAAGTGGGACATCGTCGTTCTAAGGGAAGTAAGGAGAAAAGGAGAAGATCTCATAGAACCGAAAAGTGGACATCTCTTCTATTATCGTGGTATAGACACTGGCAGAACTAGTAGTGTTAGATTTATAATAAACAAGAAACTGAAGGATAAAGTTGTAGGAGTTAAAAGTTACTCTGAAAGAGCTGCACGACTTGTTATCCAATTCTCGAGAAAAATACCAGTCTCAGATTACTCAAACTTATGCACCCACCACAAGTCATCCTGAAGAAGAAATTGAAGTATTGTATGAGGAAATTCGTCATCTAAATTATTAAGGCAAGCAGCACTTGAAGATCGTAATGGGCGATTTCAATGCGAAAATAGGGCAACGACAACAGAATGAAACTTCAGTAGGTAAATTCGGTCAAGGCAACAGAATCCAGCGTGGAAATGCTCTCGTAGATTTTGTAGAGGCAGAAAAGTTTTTCATCATGAACTTCTCTTTCAAGAAAAAGCCGCAAACGAAATGGGCATGGAGAGATCCCAATGGATTGACAAATCAAATTTATTTTATTGTGTGTAACAAGAAATTTGTCATGGAAGACCGCAGTGTGCTAAACAAGTTTAACACAGGTAGTGATCATAGAATGGTAAAATATAAGATGGATTTCAATGATAAACTCGAACGTGGAAAGCTCATGAAACAAACAAAGTGTATTGACACGACCAACCTTAAAAAACATCATAATACCTTCTAATTGGAACTGAGGAACAGATTCCCTGCTCTAGAAGGTCTAACGTCGGAAGAAGTGGACATCTCTGAAGTTAACAGAAAACTAACTAAGTCTTTTAAGGAAACAGCAACAGAAATAGCTGGTACTAAGGACAAGTTGCACACGAACAAATTGTCAGGAGAAACCAAAATTATGATGCAAAAAAGAAGAGAGATGAGGACAACTAAAGGAGACGTGACTTCCAAAGTGGAATATATAGTGTTATGCAAGACGGTACGAAAACGTATCACTAAAGATGTAAGCCAGTGACTAAAGAAATTGAAAACAACCAAAGCCTAAAGAGAGCAAAGGGACATCTGAATATGGGAAGAAAACAAATTATGGCTCTGAGAAAAGAAGATGGTTCTGTAACAAGAAATAGAGATGACTTTTTGAGAAGAGTGATAGATTTCTACTCAACACTGTAGGAAAGGGATTATACATGTACTCCAGACATTACAAACGGTACCAGAGTGTTTCCGTTCTCCCAGCTGAAGCTACACATGCAATCAAGAACATGAAACAAGGAAAAGCTCCAGGAAAAGATGGAATTACTGTAGACATTATACAAGAAGCAAGTGGAGAAATTGAAACAGTACTCGCCCAAATTTTCACTCGATGCCTTAATGAAGGGAAGATTCCTGAGGATTGGAACAACGCTACAATGATCCTGCTACATAAAAAAGGTGACATTGAGGATCTCAGGAACTACAGACCTATCAGCCTCCTATCAGTGGTTTATAAAATCTTCACTAAAGTTCTTTCACACCGCTTGAAGGTAACACTGGACATGGCTCAACCGAGAGAACAAGCTGGATTCAGGAGTGGCTACAGCACAATAGATCATATCCACGTACTGAGCGAACTAATTGAAAGAGCGAGGGAATATGAACTTCCATTGTGCATGGTTTTTATCGATTATGAAAAAGCCTTTGATTCGGTGAAACCATCAGCAGTTACCACGGCTCTGAAATCCTGCGGTATTGAAGATGCATACATTAATATTATTAATAACATCTATGAAAATGCAAGTGCAAAGATTCGGCTGTTTGAAAATACAACACACATAAAAATTGGAAAGGGAGTGAGACAAGGTGACACCATATCTCCGAAGCTCTTTAATGTCACATTGGAAAATGTCTTTCAATCACTGAACTGGGAAAACAAAGGGATAAAGATTAATGGAGATTATCTAACCCACCTTCGTTTTGCTGATGACGTAGTCATTTTTGCAACTACCCCATCAGAGCTGCAGAGTATGATCCAGGAACTTGCTGACAAGAGTAAAGAAGTGGGATTAAAAATGAACTTTCAGAAGACAAAAGTGATGTTCGATGCTTTTACAAGAAATGAAGATTTATCGATTGATGGAGAAAAACTGGAGATAACAGATACATATGTTTATCTTGGACAGCAGATCTCAAGTGAGGGTCACATTGATGAAGAAATGAATCGGCGTACAAAACTTGCCTGGAGAGCTTTTGGAAGAAACAGCATAATTTTCAAGAGCAATATGCCATTATGTCTTAAAAGAAAAGTGTTTGATCAATGCATCCTTCCAGTGCTTACGTATGGTGCAGAGACGTGGACCTTAACTAAAAGAGACATACAAAGGCTGCAGACAACTCAAAGAGCATGGAGAGGTGCATACTTGGTGTAACCAGGAGAGATAAGAAGAGGAACTCGTGGATCCGAAAAATGACGAGAGTGGAAGACATCATGATCAGAGTTAAATCCCTGAAATGGCAATGGGCTGGACATACTGCCAGAAGGACAGACCATAGATGGACAGCCGAAATTTTAGATTGGATTCCGAGGGACAGGAAAAGACCCAGAAAAAGACCACATGGGAGATGGGTGGATGAAATTCGTAAATATGCGGGAGTGACATGGAGGAGACTGGCGCAAGACAGACCGTTGTGGAGGAAACTTGGGGAGACCTTCGTCCAGCAGTGGATTGATAATGGTTGACAATGATGATGATGATGATGAAACTGACGCATGAATGCATAAATTAAGTAAATTCATATTACGTTTTAATGTATCCCAATTTTATATGATCTTCAAATATTAAACCACTGCAATAGAGTTAAATTAGACCCACCATGCAGTTTCAATAATAAACTCTAAATAGTCATAACGAGCCTATATTCTACTTAAACCGATTTTTTTCTATATTTTGTGGTCAAAACCAGCATTCCACGTCCGAGAACTCCGGAATGATAAAATCAGCGTTCACTAAACTATTAATAAAAAAGGTTTATTAGAATACAGAATAAAGCATCTTGAATTCCGCATGTCGTCATCCATGTGAGAAAGAAAGCCGACTTGAAAGAAGGTGACCTGAAATGATTTAGTCATGTGACCAAAAAGGTCTTAGGTTTCATGCTTTGTACTGCAAGTGAAGTTCATTTGCCCAAGGTTCTTTAAATAAGCTAAGGTTGGTTTTTACGGAGGAATAGCTGCCACTGGCTACTAGTCGTAACGTCACGACCGAGCGCGATGCTCCCGAAGATGACGAAACTGGCGTAAACATGAAAATTAGTAACTCGCTATCACCTTCGCCGGTGTATGCTCATGTACCGAAATATAGGTTTTCGCAATATGCAAAATATTTTAAGACAGTTATAATTTCTCTTTACTTATACTCTGTAATTTCCCACTACAAACACACACATAAAAAGCATTTTCGTCATAGATTTTAGATACAGCGACACTTAGTTAGCTAATATAAGGCCAGGCCCAGAAAACTGTCCAAATGCGGAATAGATGCATGGATTATTAGCATTTCTGATTTCGAAACTTAAAAAAAGACTGAAATTCCATAAATTCCATTAGAACAAACGACAGGTAAGTGTACCGAACGTTTTAAAAATGCCCAGAATAAAAATTTATTGTCAAAGATTCTTTACATGCTTCATATTTCAATATTTTTTGCACTCGCTATTGATTCCACGAGCTGGGACCACATTCAAATAGCAACTATTGCAGTAAATAGCATCAACGGTACAAAAACGAATGAATTTATTTCTGACCATATTTTAAAAACACATTCTATTATATATATTTCCTTCTAAACATCCAATTCCAAAAATAATTTTACTTTTCAATTCCATTTGTGTCGAAGATTATTTTAAGCACAGGCGCTTATCCAAGTTACGCATATATTCTCCGCTAGGGGGCGTGAAAATAAATTACTTTTTTCCCAGAAACCTCTGCTTCTGAAACTCCGATTTGAAAAACCTTTCTTTCAACGGACACAGCTTGTGATGGGAAATATTTTGCATATAATTTCTAATTTTTTGTATAAAGTGATTTGACCACGAGGGGGCGTAAGGTTTGATTTCTGATTCTGATGTAATTGCAGCAAAATTTGAGCTTCTAAAATCTTGATATACATATTATTTCGTGGACCGATTCTAATCACGTAGACAAACCTTTTTGGAATGTTTTCTTTTTAAAATAATATATTTTTTTCGGTCAGGGCGCTTAGATATTTAACCTGATTTTGTTAATATCTCTGCTTCTAATGGAACGATTTGAAATATTTCGTCTTTGGTGGACAGAGTTTCCTGTGCGACAGGTTTCTAATGTAATTCCAAATTTTCAAGTAATTCATTGACTTTCCGCTAGGGGTAAATTGGGCTTTCCCAGATATCCGTGCTTCTAAAACCCCGTTTTGAAAATTTCTTGCGGCACCGGATACTGCAGCTCAAGGAAATTTTTTTTTGTTGTAGTTCGTAATTCTTTATAAAATACGTTTTAGCCCCCATGGGGCGTAAGAGATAAATTTCTGCTTTATAGGTATTTTCAGCAAAATCTCAGTTTCTAAAACCCAATTTAAAAAAATTATTTCGTGGAACGAAACCGCACATGTCGATAAAAATTTGAGAATATTTCAATCTTAAAATAAAGACTGTTATCTCCACCACAGGGAGCAGAGATCTATCTTATTTCTTTTAATAGTTCTACCTCTAAGAGCCGGATTTGAAAAATTTCTTCTTTGTTAGACTGCGTTTCCGGTGTAAAATGTTTCTCATATAAATTCAAAATTTACAAGTAATGCATAGATTTTCCACTAAGGGGCGTAAAGATAAATAACGTTTTCCTCAATATCTCTGATTCTAAAACATCGATTTGGAAAATTCTTTCTGCACGCGATACAGCTCCTGATAGGAAATGTTTTGCATATAATTTCTAATAACTGATAAAGAACGGTTTGGCCACCAGGGGGCGTAAGATTTAATTTCTGCGTCTCATGTATTTGCAGTAAAACCGTAGTTCCTGAAAACTTAATTGAAACAATTATTTTGTTCACCGATACCGCTCACATATAAAAACATTTTGAAAATACTTTTTCTTAAAATAATGCACGGTTTCCCGCCAAGGGGCGTTGAGGCACATCATATATTTGTCGATATCTCTGCTTCTATGAGCCCGATTTAAAAATTCTTTCTTTGTTGGAGAGCGTTTCCACTGCGAAATGTTTCGCATATAATTTCAGTTTCTTCTTCATGCACAAGTCTGCCACCAGAAGACGACCGAGGACGTTTCCGTTTACAGCAATATCTGCGGGATTAAAAACCTGACTGAAAAACTTCTTTCTTCGGCCAGATACTACTGTTTTTCACACGGATTCCATTGGTTTTATATAGCTTTGGTAAAAATAATTCGCATCAGAACGGATTCAAAAGACGTGCTCATTACACTCGAAAACTCAGTGTCATGTTTCTTCTTTTGATAAAAAAACGTATGAAATATTTCAGATTTCTGATCATATTTGCCTAAACCACAATCTTAAGTTCTCGTTTTTGTACTACCAAATCTATTGTGCTCTGTAGATTGTATGATCGGGAGTGTTGCAACGTTGAATGCATGCATTCATTTGTAGATCTTTATTTCAGAATGATAAAGTTCGACTGAGTAAATTATTGCCGAAATAAAATAAATTTTCTGAAGAAAAAAAAGGTACATATGTGGAAGATGCTTTTAACTAATTATTTGTTTTCATTCTGTTTTTCAACAGAATTCTAAAAGTAGTCTTCGAAAAAATGAGAGGGGTTGCACGAATTGGGTCGTTCTGTTTTATGGGAGGTAACAACAATCAGACAAAATGTGACATAGGGGAGGGGGTTCAAATATTGTGAAATATCACGGACGTACTTTATGGACGACCCCTAAGAAATGTGAACATTATTATTCTCTTGGTCGTTTTTGTTCCTGCGAAGGTTGATACAGGCGCTTTAATTGAAAAAGAAAGTCCGCGAAAGAAACAAAAAAAAATATTTTTTCCAAAAAGTGAATTAAAAACCCTGAAATTGCTCTCAATAATAATGTCGATTTCAAGTTTTGTAAGAACGCTAAAGAATGGGATAAAATTTTCGATTAAATTTCCATTTAGGGAATACTAAATATTAAGTATACATTTAGAGGACGCAGTATGGGTAAGACGAGGGATCTAAGCGCATTTGATCGTTGGCAAATTGTTCGGTCCCGACGAATGGGTCACTCCCTCTCGGAAGTCGTGCATGTACTGGGATTTTCACGAGCTACTGTGTCCCGGGTGCACCGTGAGTACATCAAATCTGGTAAAACCACCCCTGCAAGGGCCAACTTCCGTGGACAACAGCGTGTGGATGAGCGGGATCATCGTCAGCTAGCTCGCATTGTAACAGCAGATAGACGCGCCACAATGCAAGAAATCACTCGGCAATTTAACGCTGGTGCACAAAATCATGTAAGCAGCCACACCATCCAGAACCATCTCCTCACTATGGGGTACAGAAGACATCGCCCCGCGAAGGTATCTCTACTGACCGCACATCACAGGGTGCAAAGATTAGCATGGGCGCGGGAACATGACCACTAAATCCTAGACATGTGGAAAATTGTTGTCTGGACTGATGAGTCGAGATTCACGTAGGTACATGCCGCTGGCAGGATACGAGTACGGCGCAAACCACATGAAGCAATGTATCCTACTTGCCAGCAAGGTACTCTTCTAGCTGGTGGTGGTGGCATTCTCGTCTAGGCACTGTTTACTTGGACTGAAATGCGACCCCTGGTAAGTGAGATATCGTCCCTCCCAGGTCAACGTTACTGGGATATCGTCGACGACCATTTGGTCCCGCTTATACGTCTTCAACATCCCACTGAGGACTTCATCCTGCAACAAGGCAATGCATCGTGCCATCGCTCTCGAACTGTATGCGAATGGTTGGATGAACACTCCACCGACGTGATCTCGATTCCTTGCCCAGATAGGTCACCTGACCTCAATCCCATCGAGCACATCTGGGATGCTATCCAGATAGCGGTTAGAGGCTCTGATCACCCTTCCTCAAATGTTCGTGCACTCTAAGAACTTGTTCAGGGTCGTAGATCCGTATGGCTTCCAAACGTTTCCGGTGTCTTGTCGAATCCATGCCGAGACGAATCGCCGCCGTCATCAAGCCGAAAGGTGGTGCTACACGTTACTAGACAGGTATTTCTAATTCAATTGCTCTTGAGTGTAGTGAACCGTTTTTGGCTACTGCACGTTGCATACAGCCAAACAGATGAAAGACTGAGGGTGCAATATCCGGGGAGTAAGCCGGTTGCGGTAAAACCACCCAGTGTAACTGTTCAAGTATTGATTTCATGGTGTCACCGACATGTGGTCTGGCATTGTCGTGCAACAGGATGACTTGTCAGCGTACTTTACCGTCCGTGGGCGTTTTTTCTCTATTGCGAAGTTCAGTTTCATCAACGGATTGCTATATCGTTGTGCAGAGATTTTTTCTCCCGGTTTCAACAGTTCGAAGTTCTGCACTCCATGCATATCCCACAACACACACAACCATGTTTTTACTAGTGGATATCGTGTTCTACAGTGGATGCTGATGGCTGGCTGGCCTGGGTCGACCAACGATTGCTTGCGTACGGGGTTGTTTCAATTGACCCATGTTTCATCACCGGTGGCAACATTCCACAAGAAATGTTTTCTTTGAAACTTCTTCAGCAACGGCATGAAGATGGCCAATCGTTGACCAACATTACGGTCCGTGGAAGTATGCAGAATCCAGTTACCAATCTTCTGGATCTGCCCCATGGCATGTAGAAGCCGTACCACCATCGATTTAGCCACTTTTAAACGTTTCGCCAGTTGCGTGGTCAATTGTGTAGTCTCTTTCAACAGCGCTAACAGATCTTCTGCGAGTTCGACCAGTCTACCTGCACGTGGCTTTACTTCCAAGCTCAGATCACTTTTCTGAGACCTGCCAAACCATTCTCTACACGTCCAATCACCTGAAATATTGAAGTTTGTTTCACTCGCAATTTTCCATAAAATAAACATGAATAACAAACAGTGCCACAATAAACTTTATCGACAGCCGTTTTGGTTTCATGTAAAAACTGACAGCACGAGTCGTCGGAGGAATAGACGGTACAGCTCGCACTGGCAAGACAGCGAAAACTTTTGCATTTCTCTGAATGTTAATATCTTCAAGTGGGCCTTGTTAAAAGCTTTCAGGTAGTCGAAAGTCAGAAATCAAAGTAAAAAAAATATTATCACTAATTTTTCATATGATTTATTTATCAGATAATTTATTGCGAATATTTATTTTATCTGTTATAAATGTAACAGACGTAAATGTTAGCAATGGAAGAGCTTTTAAAAAACTAGCAAACACACTTTTTAAACAGATCGAACCAAAATATACAGCATTATATATATTAATTTCAGAAAAAGTTACTGGACATTCGACTGCTTTTGATGCACCAACAGGTAAGAGTCTGCTGACGATCACATTCTGGTGGCCGACAGAGTATTTACCACGACACTTGGTTTGCGCATGCTATAAAGCATAATTGTTTCAGCTGTAACAAATGAAACTGTGGGATTGGATGAGAGTCTTTTATAATAAGATGCAAATTTAAGTGATGGAAGTCAAAAAAATGTATCCTATATCTAGGTAATCTAAACTGACTTACGGTAAACAAATATTTGTAGTCGAAACTCGTTTTTTAAACATAATGAGCACAAATTGAACCAAATTATGGGTACAATAAGAGGCTCCGCTGTTAGTGAACAGTGTCGGATTATCGTTCTTCACAATAGCAAAGAGCGTCATTTGGCTAAAAGAACGTTTGTGGCCCTGGCTACCTAGGTGCCAGTGTTTTCAAATATCTCACGTCATTGTTTAGTAACAGTTTCCTTCGACAGCGAACAATGAAACTTAGATCAGTTCTCTTTGTCTTTAAAAATAGGAAAGTGGTTTTTGGTAAATATTATGTGCACCGGCTGTTGGTAGAAATAAACGTCCAAAATAAAAATACTGCGTAAAGAAATAAACGAATTGTTTGAAATATTGTCATACCAGAAATGTTTGGCTGTATGCAGTTAGAAATGCTACATATGCATTATTAAGGAAAGATTAAAATAAAAAAATTCCTTTTAGCTACTTCTCCCGGGAAACGATTAATTTTTGCATTACTGAGAGTTATTCCCTTTTCTGCAATTATCAAATTCATGGAGGATATGGGTAAAGGATAGACTAACCAGGCTAGATTTTCGATCATCACCACTGAAAATAGATATTAGAACAAGCAAAGGAACTATCAATAAATAATTGTATTATTACTTACTCAATACTTTATTAATGTGAAACAAATCTTAGTTTTATTTACAAAGTTGCTACTTACCAGCGTTCCAATTCAAACAAAAATTCGCACGAAATGACTGAGACTGCTTGAGATGCTCTTAATCGGAAAGTTAACCGCACAACTCAAAGGTATTCTCTGGTCACAAACAAGTGGACCCCCAAGTTAAATTTAAATATATTCATACAGAGGGATAAAGGAAACTTTAGGGAATTTCAAATAGTAAAGTACAAAGACAGTTAAAAGTCAATAAATATTAATTGCGCCCTTGACACTTACATGAAAATGTATTTACTTTGCCGTACGCCTTTCATGTGCCCTTGGCTATGTTACTTCTGTGACAAAGTAAAAGAACTCACGTGTTGAATAATTCCGTGCCGAGTTGCTGGTCTCTGATACACTGAGGCAACCAGGCACATCTTTGTAGATTTCAGCAAGTCCTGTATCGAATGCGGAAATAAATCAGCCTATTCTTACATGTAACGTAACCGCAGAAATTTGAAAATTTCATCTTTCTAGAACGAAAGCCGAACCCGCATCTCCCGGTTTGCGCTCGAGTACGCTAAAGTTTAAAATTTCTACGGTTACGTTACATGTAAGAACAGCTTGACTTACGTCCATATTAATTATTCCGCGTGTTTTCAACTTGATATTTTTACCTGTACTGAATTCTTCATAATTAACAGCATTCATGGGGAATTTCCCTTAATCGCTTTACACGGTGTGAAATATGTGTGTATCCCAATTATATGATTAAAACAGTAGTTTCTTATCTTTTTCCTTGTGCATGATCAGCCTCAGTTTCGCAATTAATGTGCAAATTGTAGGCTGAACTTGCTTGAATGTAATGCATTACCCTTTGTACACTTTCCAGTTGTTAACTGAACATTTTGAACCTTTCTTTCTAGCAATCCTGCTGTTGTTGCAATATCCGAACGGCTAACATGGGCAACATATGAAATTGCTCCTTCTGCTCCGTAATACACTTCCTTGTTTACTAGAATCATAGAATCAATTCATTCCATTTCTATAATTTCAGCTACTTAGTTGTCGTGGAAGTGTAGCATTCCATGCTTTGTTTTCATTGTATTGCTTTTTGTTATTTAGAATTTTCTTATTTTTATGAAGTAGAAAACTTCCATTCTAACAATGATATGATCTTCCCTTGGTCCGATATTGTACCTGGGTCCAACAGTATAAGTCATGCTATACAGAGTGGCATCATGTACTTATCACAGACGAATCCCGTTTTGCTCATTTTCCTGGTAGTTGACTAGAACACGTGTCTAGGATATCCGGCAAGGGAATGCACCAAGACTACAATATATGCAGTCTGTCCACCGATAGCAGAGGCATACATTTTTGGTTCGGGAGATACTACTTTGTATGTTTACCAAAGTAAAACCAATGCCTCAATTCAACAAAATACACTGCTGGACAATTGTTATAGAACGGATGACAATAGCAACGATAGCAACCATAAAATGGAAGGCAGGAAAATGTGGAAATTAGCATAAGTGCGGGATGCAGTAAGACGTGTTGTCCGTATGCAAATTTTGATTGCCGAACTTGTTCGTGACGTCACAGCGCTGATAAGAGATATAAAAGATTTGACGCGTATTGACCGTTGTTGTTGAAACGTAAAGTTGAAAGGAAAAGAATCAATTGACGTACTTGCAATTTTCAGTATGTCTTCCCGACATCACCTAGATGATTTTACGCGTGGCCGTATTATTGGAAAGATTGAAGAAGGGTGAAAAATAACAGATGTTGCCAGGGAGTTCGACGTCAGCCACAGTGTTGTTTCAAGGCTTTGGAAATCATTTCAAACAAATGGAGGGTGTAGAAAACGTCACGGGGGAGGTCGTGTTCGCAGTACGACACCTGCAGAAAATCGGTACATAGTGCTATCAACAAAAAGACACCGGCGCAGCACAGCTAGTGAGGTAGCAAATCAGTTTATGGCTGCTACTGGATAGCGGATCTCCCGAAAAACTGTCGCCAGATGTTTGCATGAAGGAGGACTATACACCTGCCGTCCTGTTGTGTCCATCCCATTGTCCAGACGTCACCGTACCGCCCGTTTGCAATGGTGCCATCAACATCGCAATTGGACTGATAACGACTGGCCTGGTGTCCTCTTCTCAGATGAGAGTTTATACAGTCTATCGTCTGATTGTCGACGACAGCTGATCTCGCGTGATAGTGGTACTGCATATTGTCCAGCAAACATACGGGAGAGTGACCGATATCCGACATGTAGTGTCATGGTATGAGCTGGCATCATGATTAATGGCCGTACGTCCCTCTATGTGCTTCCAACTGGGACTATGACTGGCCAACGATACATTAATGATGTTCTGCTACCTCATGTTCGCATGTTCCGTGGTGCTGTCGGTGATAGATTCATTTTCATGGACGACAACGTAACATGTCATCGAACAGTCGCTGTCCAGGAGTGTCTTGAGAGCGAGGATATTCAACGCCTCGTATGGCCAGCACGTTCTCCTGATCCTAATCCCATTGAAAATGTGTGGGATGCTTTGGGGAAGAGTCTTTCTGGTCGTCAATGCCATCCAATAAACAAGGACACCCTCATCCGTGCACTGACAGAGGAATGGGATAAATTACCCCAACAGCTGCTTGATAATGTTGTGCAAAGCATGACATGACGTGTGGAATCTTGCATCACCATCCATGGTGGCCATATCCCGTATTTACGTCTTACGATGGAACGCCTGTGGACGGTAATTGCATTTTTTTCACGTTTACGTATTCTGCACAAAATGGCCTGTTTGTCCCTTGGACACGTTCCAAAGCCTTCTGGATTTCAGAGCACAATAAATTGTCTTTCTTGTAATGTCCTGGCATTCTGACATTATTTTATTTTACTTGGCATCCAACCACCCTTACTTTTTTATGCGCTATATAGCCGTTTATGATCCGTCTTTACAATTGCCCAGCAGTGTGTGATCAACATGCGTATTGTAAGACTGCTTCACGCTGCTATTTGACATATATTCTGTTTTCTAGATAACAATGCAACCACTCATCCGGCCTGGAGCGATAATCATCAGCTAAAATCTCATGGGATTGAATCATTACAGATTAACGTCTGGTTTCCTGACCTTAATCCTACAAAGAACCTGTGGTACCCTGTGCAGCGACTTTATCCAGGTGTCGCTTCCCAGCGTCACAGATGTTCTCAATAGGATAACCACTTTCCATGCCATAGGACTCTGACAGAACCTGAGTAATATGGTGCCTGTACTATTGTACAAGCTTCCCTCACACACTGAACAATAATATGGATCTATGTCACGCAGATGTCCATACGTTACCGGGTATTACTTTCCATAAGTATGAACATTCTCCAAATTTCCCATTAGTTTCTAATGCAGTGTTTTGTTGTGTGCGGAAATCGCCCAACTTTACGGATATTATTTCAATGTGTGTTATTTGGGTGAGATGCATATATCATTTATTCATGCAGTATCCCTAACGTTTCCTGTCCAGTGTGTAACTACAACCTCTGTAATTGAAGATGCTATTTGAGACTTCTTTCTTATTACCAGTCGTACTGCTTTTCGCTGGGCGCTGAAAATTACTTTGCGAAGGATAATGAGCCACTGTACTCACTCGAAGAGTAGGCGGGAAAAATTTGTCCATCTCTTTCAAAGATTTATAGGCAAACATCAACCAATAAATTCGATTATAAGGTTTTTATCATTTGTGGAGCATACAGGGAGTTAAGGAATTAAGTTTAAAGACTAAAGATTTTAAAGATAAAGCTGTATATTGTCATTGCTATTGACAATACTGTCAAGACATCATTATTGACATGACTGTCTTGTTATTGATGTGGTATTTGTAATATCCTTACATGTATATATGGAAACAGTGCGAAATGTAAAAGGTCGAGAAACATTAAAAGAAAAGCAAAATTTTGCCCTAATTTAGTAAATTGCAAGAATACACATTTTAGTGATAAAAATGCTTTGAAAATTTGTTTTTTTATTTGAGAACTCTGCAACGTATTCATATTTTTGTACAAGCTTGTGTTCACATGTTTTCGAAACAGCCCATATAAATTTAAATCCAACATTTGATGAACTAAGAATCCTTACAGCAGGCCAATTTTTCGGAGCTAAAGGAGGGAAATGTTCAACAAAAATATTTTCTAGGAACCTTTAGGTTACTTAATTTTTTAATTTTTTTTTTTTTTTTGGACCTAGGAAGCCGAGAGTTTAATTTTAATAATATATATACTAAAACATATTTTTGGTTGAAAAGGAATCCTTTTTTTCCTAATTTAAATAATCATGAATTTTTAAGTTTTCAGAACATGCTTAACATTTCAAAGAAAGGAATAAAAAGCAATAATATCCACGCATTTAAATATAATAATTATTTATTCCCTAATTTTGTGCAAAACTGTGTTCTTTTTTTCCACACTCGGTATACAAACGGTGTTTTTTTTCACTGTGAAAATCAGTTCTAACAATTTTCCTCTCGATCAATTTTGAATTCCTATCCAGGAAAGTACGGCATAGTGAGCATCTGTTTATAAAATAAAGGAATAACATGTGTTATCAATCCTAAAATAGCACGTGATACCAATTTGAAATCTTAGGTACAAAACTCCGAATTATGTACACTCCCTCAAATGCGTTGCTTTTCATGAATACAATTTGAATATCTTAGAACTTAAAATCAGCATGTGTACGTCTGGGTACGTTTGCGCCGTTTTCCTGGGAAAGTGTTTAAACCAGGATGCATCGTCTAACGAAAACATGACGGTGGAGGAAGTGCACTGCTTTGAACGTTATTCAGCTAGAATTCTTTGTCTGCCGCAGGGACATAAAACAATAATTTATTTTTTGGAAGCTTTTAATGTATTATATAAATCGTTTCGGGAAATTATTTTGCCGTAGCCTGGCGTATGAAGATTATATTGTTGTCCACTTATAATATCTCAAGCAGACGACACAAGTTGTCCGTCGAATTCGGTCTTCTGATTGCTCGAAGTAAAAAAGCATTTCCGTTCCATTATGTTTTTAAAAGCACATATTTTGCACAATTTCTAAAAATTCGTTACTCACATATAATTCGAAAAGAGGGTAAGCACTCATTTCTGCTTTTGGTTCTTTTACCAGTTTGCCAAACACGTAGTTGTATTTTTTGTAACTGCTTATATACGCAACCACAAAAACCTAAAACAGTATGCACATGAATCAAGTATATATTTCACCTAGTGTGCACTATTATATTCCTTTTTTCAAGAAATCATTCTTTGCTTAAAAATCTCATTTGAACAATTATTTTTCACGGCCAAAATATTTCAAATGGCGTGATTTTTGCAACTGAAATTTGTCTAGTTTCTTCCGAATTTTCAATGCAAAAAACAATATTTCAAAATTACTTTACGCAACTGCTATACCGAAAATCATATTCGCGTGTTTGCAACATAATCGAAATTAAATAGCATTGAATGCAACTGTTAGCCCATGGTCGGCTCAAACGTAGAACCCGATGGAATATGGCTATGTAACCAAAGCTAATATACTACTCTTATAAGCTATTGGTGTTATTCTTCCCTTGTGTACTCCGAACCTTCTGTCTTCAAGCAGTTACTTTCAGTTTCTAATTGTCAGACTTTCAGTTGCATTATGAATGCTGTCGAGTATTTGTTTCTCCAAAAACACTTATTTTTTGTGTATAATTGGGTTTCGGGGTGTAGCACGCGTGTAATTTCAGATAATTCTCTTTCAAGCAGAATATTTTGAAAAATACTTTTCTTTGACCAATAAGTGCCCCTATTTTCAATAGTGGTTGGTTGGTTGGTTGGTTGGTTGGTTGATTTTATTGGCGCAAGGGCCAGGTTTGGCCAAAGAGCGCCAGACAAAGAACTATTAGCTACAGATTTTGAAAAGCGTGGAAAATGATTAAGAGCAGACAGGCTGGGTAAAAGTTGGAAAAGAGGATGATGAAAGCTGTGAAGACAAGTTAGTTAATTAGGTGTATATAAAAAGTTATTAATTTACTATTATAATTATTATCATTTTTATTTTAAACACAACTACACAAAGGATGAGTCACCAGGAGGGGGACGAACCGTCACTCTCCTCCCCCCCACTCCTCTGCAATGCTGGCCGAGGGCGGGGACGAACCGTCACTCTCCTCCCCCCACACTCCTCTGCAATGCTGGCCGAGGGCGGGGACGAACTATCACTCTCCTCATCCCCATGTTCCTCTGCAATGTTGGTTGAGGCTGGGGACGAACTGTCACTCTCCTCCCCCCTATGTTCCTCTATAATGTTGGTTGAGGGTGGGGACATCGCTGAGTCCGAGACAGGTGCAATGTTGGTCAGGCGGACCGCGACAGTTGGATGGACACTGCACACCTTTGCGGATTGAGGGCCGGGTCTTCCGCACGTGCAGGCTTTCTGCTGGTTGGTTGGTTGGATGGCTATTAGATTTTATTGGCGCAAGGGCCATGGTTGGCCAAAGAGCGCCAGACACAAGACAAACAGACAAAATTAAAAAACGGGGCATAAATCGCAAAATCTGGTTGACCAAGTAAAACCGAACCATGAGTACAAAGGAAGGGCCAAAAAACACAATGAAACAAACAGTATGAAAAACATGGTACAATGGTGAGAAACAAGCCAATTGGGTAAAACTGAGGAATGAGAATGATAAAACACATTACGAAATCGAACACAACTACACATAGGATGAGTCACTCTCCTCCCCCACACACTCCAATATAATGCTGGCCGAGGGCGAGGACGAACTGTCACTATCCTCCCCATCATGTTCCTCTGCAATGTTAGTTGAGGCTGGCGACGAACTGTCACTCTCCTCCCCCTATGTTCCTCTATAATGTTGGTTGAGGGTGGGGACCTCGCTGAGTCTGAGACAGTTGCAATGGTGGTCAGTTGGACCGCGACAGTTGGATGGACACGGCACACCTTTGCGGATTGAGGGCCGGGTCTTCCGCACGTACAGGCTGTCTGCTGGGAACCGGAAGAGTCGGTCGTCTTCAAAAGAGAAGGCGCAGACTCAGCTGGTCGAATAAGCTGGAGCTCGGTGAAATCCACCTGTGTCGCTTGTTCAACTGTAGATCGCTTGGCAAGTGCGGCGAGAGCTGCAGGGCGCGGAACAAAGGGCTGCACGGGTTGCGGCAGAGACTGAACCACTGCGGCAAAAGTACGCTGTCGGTTGGTTGGTATACCCAACTTGGCCTTGGCAGCAATGTACGAGAGGCCTTCCAGGGTCTTGAGGCGCTGGATCGCCATCTCGTCCTTCCATTTCATTCAGTTGCGGGAGTAAGCTGCATGGGCCTCACCGCAGTTAACACAGCAGGCCGCAGAAGTGCAACCATCCCCGTCATGTTCACTGGAGCCACAATTTGCGCAACGAGCGGAACTCTTACAGAAACGTTGGGAATGCCCGTACCTCTGGCACCTGAAACAGCGCAGAGGACTGGGAATGTACGGGCGAACTCCACAGACCAAGTAGCCAGCCTTGATTTCGGTCGGAACTTTCGGGGAGTTAAAAGTCAAGATTACATTTTTAGACTTAATCAAGGAACCATCGCGCCGGAACATCATACGACGAGCAGCAATAACACCTTGATCTGCAAGTTCAGTCACCAATTCGTCTTCACTGCATGGCAAGAGATCAAACTCCGAAATAACACCCCGAGAGGTGTTAAGAAACGGGTGAGGTGTCACTTTTACAGGAATGCCTTGAAGACCAGTGAGGTGCAGAAAAGTGTTACTCTGAGGAACACTGCAAGTTTGGACAAGCAGGTCCCCAGAGCGAAGCTTCCTCACAGAATTCAAGGGGCCAACCGCAGCGTCCAAAGCTTTAAAAATGAAAAAAGGAGATCTGGTGGACAGTCTCTCATTCGGATCGATGGATTCTACAAATAAGTGTGTAGCATGCAAAGTCACAGCAATCGAGGGAGACGACGCTTCGGAGCGACTGGTACAGCTGCCGAAGAAGAGGTTCCACATTCTTGGTCCAAGTCAAGGTCTAAAGACCGTTTAAGGGTATGAGACTTGGTAGGTTGAGAAGACGAAGGAGAGTCATTTGCAACTATCATTTTCTCAGGTGACTTAAATTTGGAGTTTTGTTTTTTGTTTTTACCCATGGAAAAAAGGAGGAAGATTCGTCTGCAAACTACTCCACCCACCACCAAGCCCTACAAGGGAGAACTGGAGGTCTGCAAGCCAAGAAAATGACGCTGGACACAGTTCTGGAGCTTATACGTTGCAGATATAGTCCGTTGGCTGTGATCACATGCACTCGGCGGACACTTCGGCCTCCGGGTACCGTCATGCCAACGCCTTTGGCATGATCCCACAGCCCCGGGCTTACCCTGCCGTGCTACACGACAAAAAAGCCTCTAAAGCCCTGTACACAACTTGGTACAAGACTTCTGACTAGAGGTGGGTTAGTCTCTAGCCTCCCGTTTACAGCGAAGCCGTGGTCGAAGAGGAGTGTTGGTGCACAGGAGGCACGTATCCGGTCTCCTGCGACCTCAGCCGCCAGACATCCCATTTCCGCCTCACGGGTCTCCGCACGCGGCAAACATGCAGGTAGGTCTAGCACCCAAACCAGCTAAAAGGAAAAAAAGAAATCCAAAGAAGACAAATCCTGGCAGGGAACCTAAACGGAATCTCACCAACCTACGAACTGAGCGGTTAATATAAAACAGTTAGTGGTGGAGGGTAACAAAACCACAAGACCGGGTTGTTAGTACATAACGTGGTAGCGATTAGGTAAAGTATACAACACGGGCAACTAGCCAGTGGAGAAAATAAATAAAAACGAAAAAGCGAGACACAAGACCAGCTCGGGATCGTGGGGCCGCGACTCCCCAACAGCTGGATGAACAGCCGTCCCTGCAAACACCAACAGCACCAAAATAAAAAAACAAGCGGTGGCATGACATCAGATGTTATCCTGTCACAAGGTCAGCTCGGGCCGTGAGGGCGCCGCTCCCCAAATAACAAAACTAGTTATCCCCGTGTGGGGATTTTCAATAGTGTAACACCTGTAGAAATAAATAAGGCAGGAAAAACGTTTTTGCATAATTGTGGTGTCGTCAATTTCCATTTAATGGATTTTTGAAATTATTTTTAGCATAGAAGTTCTAGACTGTGGTGGCTTATTTAGTTATATCTCTTTCTCTCTCTCATATTTTACAATTCAACACTTTCACTTTATCTCCTGTTCATAGCCAACAAAAAGAAGTTACTGGCACTAATATATGGATAAAATTAAGCTATAGTAATTAATATGTTTTTTCTCTTATTTCTGATTTCTTTAAAAAAAAACGAGGAACTTGCGGGAACATTCTGGTGTTTCAGTAATTCTGTGTTTAATAGCATAGTTATTCAATGTCCAGCCCAGGCATTAAGGATTTTCGTCGTGCCCATGTTACAGTGGTAACCGACGGAGAGTTTTCGTGGCTGCTGTAGCATCAATAAGAGGGCACAAAAGAGACCTAGGTTCTGAGTCGAATTTTAAATTTATAGAGAACTAACGTTCCCATCATTTTGCAAATTGTTATGTACCTTTTACTTTTTTTATTTTTTGCAAAAATAAATATGTCTGCTTTAACTTTAGTGTCGGAGATAAAGTACATTTCTGATAAGGCTTCTTGTACCGTTTCTGCTTGCAACATTATGTAGATGAATGAAAGAAGGTCAAAATGATTTTTTATCACTTCCCTCATAAGGACACACAAGTACTCCGCAAATGTTTAAAAAAATGCAAGAGAAAAGATATAAATGCAATGCAATTTTAGGGTACGCAATGAGCATTTTCAAAGCAGCAATTATAGGATTCCAGGAGGTATCGTTTGCTTGTTTTGCTGTATAGGAAGACACTTAAATCATCTGCTTTACCTAATACTGATTTACAAGCCTGTGTTCAGGACAAATAACACTAGAGATCAGATTCAGAAAAAGAGAAAAAAAAATTAGTTTGTAAGTGATTTTGAACCGAATTAAAAGTGTAAGTTTAAAAAAAATACAACACCAGATCCCACCGCCCAAATTTCATGTAATACAACTGCATCCAAAAATATACGTCCTGGAGAAAAGTTGCTATAAATGGAATCGGGGACCTCGAAAATTAGACAAAGGTATCTGCGATATTTTTTTTGGGTAACGAAGAAAGTGAAAAAAAAAACAAAAAAAAATATACACCTAATGATATAGTAAAATGTATGATAGTCCGAGCTCTTTTTTCAGTATCGCACTGGATTTCTCAAAGGAAAATCAGTTAAATTAACGAAAATAGCTGTGAATATTTGTTTAAAGTCATTCCAGGAGGCTCTTCCTTTCCAACTTTGAAAAATTAAGAATTATTCCCAGGCTATGTTGACAAAATTATCAACCGAATTTTCGGCTTCTTCAAAACCAAATTAGTTTCTTTTTTTACTTCCAAGTCAAAAAAGTAAAACCTAATTCTTTATAATTGTTTTATTCTCCAGGAACAGAAGGTGAACAATCAAGCGTTTGCATTTCCTGAAAATGTTAATATGTATAAATTAATTTGCGACTACTGTGTTAAAAAACATTTTATTAGCAGAGGTTTTGGGAATAACTTTCATAATTCTTTTCACTAAGAATATTAATTTCCATAAAATGCAACTTGTTCAACGCTCTTTCGGAAAAAATAGCTCATAAGTTCATCTAAAACGAATGTGAGATTAAAGTATATAATAGTTATAATAAAAGTTTTTGAAGGGAAATTCAAGGTACGTTAGGAAGACAACGGCTAAGTAATAGCTTTGTGAGACAGTTACTCCAAGACAGGAACATATTATAACTTGAAGAGAACGTCGGAGAATAGAAATAAATGGAAAGACGGAGTATATCTAATGAACAACCACTCCTTGGACTGAGTAACCATGAAGAAGAATTTAAAAATAACAAAAATTTAACAGACACTACAAAAAATGCCATCGGTGTGTTGCGGCGACATTATGTACTACTGTAATCTCGGTTTCAAAGTAGATTCTTACAACTTTTTGAACTCGATTTCTTTCTGGATTTGACTTTGAATGCCTATTTGAAATGCTTGGTAAAATGAGGCCATTCATTCCTTTGTTAAACTTAAACTCCACTCATCGGAAAGTTGGACCTTCGCTAATGGCGGTTAGGCACAACCTGTCGCAACCAAGAAAAAGTCAAATAGCGTTACACAATTTTCTACTAAAGTTTGAACAACTATCGTAAAAGATCTGTTTGATTTAGAGTATTCTTGAGTAAAAATTCAGTCAATGACATCATGTTATCGAAACAAGTGTGTTTCGCAGTTCTTAATTTTTTAAATCTCAGTCATGAATGGCCTTTGGTAGTACCCACCTAATCAGAGCTGAGAGAGAGCAAGCAGCTAAATACACGATGCCCCTGGCGCAGGACAAATTCTGTTGAGGTGAAACCAATAATGCACAGGATTTTGACGACTGCGTTGCGAATTGTTCTAGTTCACGCCCAATGCTCTCGCACCATAACTTATAACAACCTTTTTAAAGTCGCACTTCATGGAATTTAAAGATGAAATACAGGGTAATAAACTTTCACTGAAATATATGTATTTATCGGAAATGGTGTCCGGTAAAAAACAACAGCCTAATTAAGGAAAAATTGAATTCTCATGAGAATGGACATTGACGTTCTCCTTTATGGGGAAATTTCACTGTTTTCTTCTCTTCGCGTTCGCTTAGACCCGGTGATGGGACCACCACTAAGAACACAGATAAGCGTAAGGGCAATGAATGGACACTAGAAATGAACATTCAAACAAAGCGTTTTTCTTATCTTGCAAACAACCAGAAAAATGAAACAGAACGGGACTGGAAAGCAAATTGCGCAAGTATTTTACAACTAAATTCTTGCAGCTTATTTTAACGGAATCATACTTAGCAGACGTGAAAATTAATATCATGAAGAAAAAGCAGCGTTGATGTAGAACTAGGGAAATTTCACTTTAATTTTACTCTAACGTGATACGTGTGGCACATTATATGATCATCTGATTTGTTTTTATCATATGCGTAGTAATTATGGTGGTATCAGCAGGAATTGAAAAGTGTGCCGTTTAACGTCCATATAAAAAGTAACATTTGAATTTGGTCCTTACGCATAATTACTTTGATAAGGACTTTTCTTTAAACAAAGGCCGATGACAAGGCATTTATTCTGAAGTATTCCTTCTTCCGTAGTTAGATGTGAAATGGGACTTCGGCACTTTTAAGGGAGCACAAATGTGATATTTCATTTAAGTTCTTAATCAAGGAGCTAAAGCCGTTGTTCTTCAGTTACTTGGTAATTGATTATCTTAGGTACTGGAATGATGGCGTGATTGAACTGAAACTTAAAATTAGTGTTTCGATTCCTTTAGCTAGTCGTGAAATGTTCATATATTTTGAGGTCACAGACATGTGCGAAAATGTGCAAAATGCAGCACCTGAGTGCCAACCAAAACATATTTGAGTAAAGTTATACGTGCCTTTCCAGCGAAGGCAAAATTTCATGTTAGGAATAATTGACAAATTTATTTGCTTGGTAATTGGTTTTCCTGGTGAGGACTGGACTGGAAATGCCCGGGTATACACAGGTGCACTGTACACGTGAAATTTAAATTGTGCATTCATTCCATTTCTGCAAGGTGCACGCAGTGAACCTAACTTTAAAAAAATATTTAATGTTTTGCGTCATTTTGATGTTTGAACAAAAGTTGTTGCGGACCAATATCGCGTGAACGTAGGAAGACATCTTACTACGACTCCATCACCCAAAACAGTTCGGACGGCGAAGACTGTGTCGAAGCAATCCAGCTCCGGGAAAGGTTGAATTTAGATAATGTGAGCACCCGGCGGACCAGAGCGGCATCTTACATGTGCAATGGGGTGTAAACTAGGAATGTGCACATCAGTGTAAAACATCAAGGTTGGGAATGTGGAATATCATTCAATATTTCACGTTGTACTTACATCTTTCGTGAGCACTACGTGAGTCTATCATCAGATGCAAGTACAACGTGGGTCCATCATCAGATAAAAATACGATATTTCGAAGCGTTTTTAACTTGCATATATTAAATATTTTAATTCGTGATACAGCCTTAATTTGAGTTTATCGTGCATAGACGACTGTATACTCCTACATATCGATTGTTATTTTTGACTATTCGAAAATTATCGGTAGTCGTAACTATCGATGGTTCTTCACATATGTGGTTAGGAATTTCTCTCCGTCGCTGTTTGGCTCTTGCCGATTTTCGCGACGACTTTCCTTAAATAAAAACCACACAAGTCACATCAGCGGCTGCAATGGGGGACAGAACGGAGACACTGGAGTGATGGCAGTGCATGATATTTACCGACAAGTCGCCGTTCAAGATGGTCCCATGATAGACGCATCCTTCATAGCATGCATTACGCAGCCACATGCGGGAGAGACATAAGGTGTGCAGGGCTGTTGTGTAGTTGTGTCCCATTCACGCTCATGCCTCATAAGGACTGCACTAACCATGACCAGCCATAGAAACATCGCGAAAGTTGTGGAGGCTGTTGTTTTGCCATACCTTCAGTTGTATCCTGGTGCCATCTTTCAAAAAGGTAATGACCACATGTGGCACGATATGTCTTATTGATCATGGATTCAACAATGGACCACGTTTACCTCGTCCATCGCTTTCGCTTGATTTTTTTCCATTGGACAGCTGTTGAATACGGTCATACGACACTTGGCCAGTCGCACTCAGCCGCCAGTTACTCAAGATTAACTTTGGGTACCCAGCACGGCATCCAAAACGTCTCATTGCCTATATAACACCGTGTACGAGCTGTTATTGCCCCCTCGTAATAAGTTAACAAGAACTGAATATTGTGTTCTCCACATTATTTGCATATGTGTACTGCTGCTTAATTAAATATTGTAGCATTAATAACGCACCCAATAAATCTGCCTTCAATGTCACAGTTTTGTATTTTCAAAAGGTAGGAGTGCACATAAAAGAAAAAAACTTTACATTTAAAATAATTTTGAAACTTAAATTTTAATTCCAGATAATGAACTCTTGTAATGAAAACCTCAATTGTTCCAATGAATTCACTTGCGCAATACTACTACAAAGGAAGAGTTGTATTAAAAATAAATTTTGTTTCTCACACATCAATAACCCGGAGTTTTTCCTACTGCACTCGGTGAAATGACGTCTAGGAAAATTAGGCGAAGTTGTGCGGGAAAAAGAAAGAAAATTTGTATTATATTTAAAACCAGATTTTTATTAGATGCAACTCTTTATTCTTCTTTCAATGAAAATACCATTGTGATGTCAGTTTCTATAAATCATTTTAATACCGTATTTCTTTTGTATCATTCAGTATAATTCAAATAACGTTTGCTTATTAAATACATATATGTGAAACTTTTTTCTTTCATTGCGGTCTATTTCCTTTTATCACAATTTCTGAGCATGAGTATCAAATTTTAACCAATCCTTTACGATAAAGGTGGAAACTCAAGTACAACTCAAGCATTTACTAGTTCTGATGTTGCAGAACTTTAATGTAGCCACGCTTTGTCTCTTAAAAGTGATGCTTAATTTTGTTGTTCAAAAGGTACTTATCAAACTAGACTTTTACGTACTACGGCTTTTAACAGAAAATGATGGAAACTACGAACTTTAAACGTCGGCACACTATTGAGAAGGATATTGTTAAAAATAGTGGCATAACTGCGGTAGCACTAGAAATTGGGATTTTGGGAGCATGAGGCGCTGGAAGCAAAAGACGTATGCAGTACTTTGCTTCTGCTGGCAATGGATGGTCATAAAAGTGGCCAAGTTCCCATATTCGGGAGAACATAATTTTTTGACTGCTTCAAGCTGTCAAGATATATTAGATTTCAAATGGCTGTAAATCAGCTAAAAGGACATTGGTAAATAGCGAATAATTGTTATGAATCCCTTCTGAAATGGTAACACATTTTTGTTTTACTTAACTACATATTTTAACAACATTAATGAAGCTGTCCAAAGATTTGTTTTCCGGAATTACTGAATGTATTCCAAATTCTCAAGCAAGTGATTTGTCCACATTGGACGTCCTTAATTTTATTGTAAGACGAGGAAAGCTGTGTTGCTAAATGAACACGCTGGCACTCACGACCTGTAAGATAATGAACTCTTGTAATGAAAACCTCAATTGTTCCAATGAAAACCTCAATTGTTCAAATGATCAAGGGAGAGTTCAGAACAAATCTTTATCTTCCCCTAATTCAATGTCAGTAGTTTTTCAATAGTACGCGTATCTGGTTTTAGTAGTTTTTTAGCAGACAGCTTAAGAAACTCATATTTCGAATCACCAACCAAGCTTTCGTCACTGAAATGTTCGGAGCCCACCGTTGAATTTCAAACATTAAACTGATTTTCTCTTACATGTTAGTACCGAAATATTTTGTAAATTTTGTGGAAATCTAAGAAACATAATGTCAGAATTTTTTATTTTGTATTGTACGTTCTTCGGCTAGCAACAGCACATCCCGGTATCGGTGATGTGTCATACCATTAATTTACGGAGTTTCTCTGGTTCTATTTTATTGAATAAATAGACGCAATACACTACTAGACTTACGGATTTAACCAACTTAGTTTCTGCATAAACCGATGAGGAAATAACAATAATAATGTTGAACAAGTAACACCCAGCTCAAACAAGAAAGCATAAGCTATCAAAAACTCTTGCTCCCCTGCCGACATCTTGCGCCATTACAAAAAACACCGTGTCTGTGACGGCATAGAACACTTGCCGCAGACCTCATGTTTTAAGCCTACTGAAAGCGAATCAAAACCAAAAACTAAAGCTACAAAAAAATTAAAGTACAAAACATATTTTATATATGAAACCGATTTCGTACATAATAAAGTGAAAAATAAATTGTCAGAGCCAAAAGTCTCAAGAAATATTAGTAACAATAGAAACAATAGATTTTTCATGCGCATTTTTTGTGCAACTTGTACCTTTCTAAAATATGGTACAGGTGAAACACAGATTTCGATTCTCTCCGTAATTTAAAAAAGCGTTTTATTTTAAAAATTGGTTTTACCTTTAAAAGAAAATGAAAGTTTAGAAGTCAGTATTTGTTTTAAAAGTTCAACTCCTTTTTATGTTATTTACATCTTTGGGTTGAATTAATTTTTTTCTTTATGTAAAACGAAAACCTTTCAAAATGAAAATATCGTTAAACTTCTAAGTAACATTTTCTCACATTTCGTTTTCTCTTCCACGTGCCTTTTGTTATTCAAAGTGACGTGTCTTTCATTGTAATACGTTCTCCACATAAAAGTTTTGAAAAACTGAAAACAGTAAGCACTTAGTTCATCTCCTCTAAAAACCTACTTAATATCAACTTACAATACACTGAGGTAAACACAAATAGGACTCCGGAGCAATGAATTAAGGTTTTGGAAAAAAGAGAACTTGGCATTTCCTTTGAGACAGTAAGAGCCGGTGTTTACCAACAGTTGTTGAGAAGAATATAAACAGGGATACCGCAAAAAACTGTAAAGTGAAGAAATGAACAATTGCGGTGCCGCGATTAAAGTGAAATATCGCTCGAACAACTGTGTAAATGTTTGTTAGGAAATGATGGAAATTTAAATAATCTCCATGAAAAAACAAACATTTTGAGTTACTTCGGTAAGTTAGTTTTTTGATGACATATTAGCAAACCTTTAGAAGTTTTATTTAAGCCCGTGTTGCTTTTGTAATCTGTATCCATTTTCTCTCTTACAAGCTTTTTTGCATACTGCTTCTGCAATATTAATCAATTTATGTTTTCTATTTTCATTAGATTTCATCCTTTTTTCCTTTATACTATATGCCGTGTAGGCAGTAAATATCAGTAATTGCAAGTCTGACCACTAATATAAATATTTCTCTCACGGATAGATTTCCTTTGCGCCTTCAGCGAATGACACTGTGCGATACATTCATTCTCAATAAAAGGTAAACTAAGAAGCCTTTCCGGTTGTCTCAGAGCTAGCATTTGATTATGCGTCAGAGACTGGTTCGGGGTTGAATCACAATTAGGTATGGAAGTTGTGTTTGTCTTACGACACTTGCTGTATCCATCCTCTGGCACCAGTGTCCAGAAATTAAGTATTAGCGACTGTTCATAATCTATCGGGTTACTTACGCTGTTAAGAGCCGACCAAAATAAATGAAACACCTTTCCTTTCATATTCTACGACTAAACAAATTAGGATGTTGAGATTGAATAAAAAGGCAACATTTAAACACTATTAACTGTTTATTTAACATCAACTATAGTTTCGCAAAGTGTTTGTCTAGACGTCGTCAGGACAAATGGAGGTAAATATCCAAATCATTGCGATATCCTCAGAATTCTTGCGGTCACGGATTTCGGTGAATAGTTTTTGCCTGCTGGAAGAAATGTAGTAGATATGATGCTGCTGACAAGCCGTGAAGATTTACGGAGCATGTTGAAAGCTTCTACCATATTAATATTTATAATTCAATCAGAATTATTAATAAGCGTATCGTTTCCAAACAAACATTTATGATAATTTTCGTAACGATGCTGGGCTATAGACGACTTCTTCCGTTCATAGTTTCGTTCGTAAGTCTGGTGTTCCTTCACAGGAAAATTTAAAGCCTTGCCGGCCTGTCCTGTGAAATTTAACATTCCTAAGGGATCTGATAAATTTAAAAATAAATTTATAAAAATTCACCTTGTTTACAGGTTTGAAAATAACTTTGCTATTAAACCTTTCAATAATTATTGATTTTCTGAAAACACTGCGTAGATCCAAGAAGCAACATCCCAATTCTCTCATACTGGGAAGTCTATGGGTGTGGATATGAGCTGACAGTCTTCGATTTCCTAAATTTCTGGCAGGCTTAGCGTTCCTAAATTTTGGTGTGAAAAGTCAAAAAGCCCATGAAAATAAAAAAAATCTCTGCTTTCTACACATACGTATATTGTGCAATACATATATGCCCAACCGAGGATTTCTTGCAGAAAGAGCTTGATTTTATAAAACTAATTGCAGCACACAGGGGATGCATAGCCTTTCTGTTATAGACAAAGCTGTCCAAAAATTTTAAGGAACAGATTATTGTCTACTCGAGAGTAAACATGATTACAAAAAAGTACGTGTACAAATGTGTGAACCAATCACTTTATTGATCTTCAGCTTCTTATCAAGTAGAAAAACTTAATACGAAGTTGTGACGTAAGTAGTACGCCAGATAACCAAATGATGAAATAGCAGATGTTCCTCAAGTTAAACCCTAGAAAAAAAGCTCGATATTTTTGATGAACGATATTTTGCCACCGATGATCAATGTTTTAACCTTCGATGTTGCAGAAGCCGATTCATCGAAAAAAAAAATAGATATTTCGTGACCAATGTTTGGAACTGGTTTTTTCACAGATGCATGATAACGGAAGATATCTTTCCAATGCTCCATCTACTTGGTCTTAATTTATAGAAGTTTAATTAAGTGTGTGCTTTTTGCAAATTTGGGTAAGTGAGGTACACTACATTCATTGACGGCTCGAGCATACACCTTGTCTGGAAATAAAGGCGAAGTGTGCAAGAGTCCGATTATTCCCCATGGAAGATAAGAATAAGAAGCAAAAGAGAACTTTAAGAGACAGTCAATAATAGGTTAATACTCACTGTCTAGATTCATTGCCAACAATTCTGGTTCTATGGATTACTCTACATTTCGTTTAACTCTGAATGAAATATATTAGGTGTGAAACTTAATTCTCGGTCACAGGCACGGCACGTTGAGAGCAAATTATAGCAAATCGAATACGTACCTAATCAAGGTGATAATCCCCGTCATGTTGGATACATTTGACCCATCTGTCAGGGAGCTGATGAATGCCACTGCGGAAAAAGGGGGGCTGTTTTGAGTTTATAAACTCATCAATACTTGTGTGGACCTACTCGACAGAAGTGAAGTGCGTATCACTCAGGTGATGTTGCAGGGAGCTAAAGAAGTGATAATCCGACGGGGCGAAGTCTGAAGAATATTCCGGTTGGGATACTATCTCCCATCCCAGGTCGGTGATCGTGTTTAAAGTTGGTGTCGCGGTGTGAGAACGTTCGTTATCCTGAAGCAACAGGACCGACCTTTTGTCCTTGCCGGTGTATGGTTTTTTCACCTCCATTGCGTCACTCACACGAATGTCTTGCTGACAATAACGCTTAGCATTGTCCGTTTCACCATGTTTGAGCAACTCATAGTGTACGACACCCCGCTGATCCACCCATATACACAGCAACAACTTCCTGGCATGGATATTCCATTTGGCAGTACTGATGGTAGGCTAACCTGGATAATTCCACGATTTTCTCCGCTTAGGATTATCGTAGAGGATTCACTTCTCATCACAGGTCAAAGTCTTGTGGTGGAAATCCTTCTTGAATCTGGAGAGAAAGGACACAGAAACATCGTAACGCCTGGACTTGTTCGCAACTGTGAGTTGGTGGGGCACACAACTTTCCTCCTTGTAAATCTGTCCAAACTTGTGCAGGCGCTTTGCACCAGCTTGCCGTGTTACTCCGAGTTCCTGGGCGTGCTCTGACTATGTGCAACAGAGATCCGTGTCCTGCAGTTGTTCCAGTTCCTCATCCTCATTTTTCTGTGGCTGTCCTGGATGTTCTGCATCACGGAGATCTAAATTTATCTGATTAAACCGCTGGAACTACTTCTTAAACGTACTGTAGGAATTAGCAGCCTCACCCTAATCAGCATACATCATTTGCTGGGCTACCGCGGTACTTTGTTTTCAGCTGAAATGCGAAAAGGAGGTAGTGCCTCTAATGTTGCTTCTAGGAAGACATTGCTTTCACCGTCAAATTCCATCCCTTCTCTCACTACAGCTGTGAGCGGTTACAGTTCCCTGGAACGTTGTTGGATGACGCTGCAATCAGCCATCATCGCACAGAGCTATTTGTATTTGCGGACGTTCTATGATCGCTTGCGATTAGGGGCCGAGAATTAAGTTGCACACCTAATAGGATTCGGAGACGTACAAACACAACAAATATCGTCATAACTTTGAACTGCAAAAAACCTCTTCATGTACAAACCTATAAATTGCAACACAAGGCGAATGGTGTCTGCTATTAAAATATTTTTTTTTCACCATCAATTTGGAAAAGAGACACAATGAGAAAACCTTATTGAATGAAATGATAATTAACACAGCATTCAGAAATCGTTCAATTGACGTGTGAAACAGTAATTACAGTCATTTCAGAGATTGGTGTGTAAAATATTATGACGTATTTGCCAGGTACTATGAGAAGAATATTCTCACACTCTGTATACTTATTGAATGAGTCTGAACCTTAAGGCGAATTCTGCGTTATTCCGGAATGGAAATATACAAGAAATATTTTCAGCTTATTGCTATCTAAGAGAAAAATTATTTTTTCCATTCGGCTTTTTAATCCTCTAAATATCGCTACAAATGTACTGTAAACGTAAAAATAAACTTGAGATTTCTAGTGGAACATTTGATCGTCAAGAAACATTTCAAATTATACGAGAAAAAATTGGCAACGGAGACGCTCTGCCAAAAATAAATGTTTTATTAAAATCGGACTATTGGAAGAAGAGGTAGTGACAAAAGAAAATATATATAGCTACGCCACCCTATGGAAGATTTGCATTATTTTAAGCAGAACTTATTTTTAAAACGCTTCGCGATGTGATCGGAATCGGCCCTCAAAAAAAGTTTCATTCTAGTTTTCAGAAGCTCGGTCGTTGGTGTAAATACATAAAAACCACAAATAAAATCCCACAGCTCTGGTTGGTAAAATATTCTGCACCAAAATTCAGAAGATATATGTGGAAACGTTTTTGCACCAGGATCTTATTCCCAGGCAGAAATTGTTTTGCAAATAGTACATTTTCAAAGAAGCAGAGATATTGAGGGAACCATTCTTTACCTTTGCGATCACAGCGCAGCATCTCTGTGTTACTTGAAAGTAAAACCGTACATAATGTAGACTTCGTTAGAAATGGCATTGAAATGAGGACGAATTTTTTCTTTCTGATATTTAGAAGCAAATATATGAATTGTAAATTATTTTGAATTGGATAGCATCTTTCTCTACACCCTCTAGCAGCAAAATTATGCATTAGAATAACCGGAATGCAAGAACCGTCGTCTTCACATTTCAGCTCTCCACTGCGAAATAATTTACCATATCGGAATAATAGTTGGCAAAATCTAGTGCCTGTAGATGGACGTACGGACAAAGTAGCGCTCTAAACCCGTACGTTTAATACATAAGTCATGCTGATGATTATATTCATCGTGGGAAACAAATAATTCTCAACAAGTGGTTATAATCTTTGGAAATAAGACGCTTTAGTGTAATTTGTTGGAAATTCTTTTTATCCAGTAATGATTTCGAAAAAATGTATTATAAATTTAAAATCAAGACAACTTAAATTGTGCACGTACCCTGCAAATAACTTACCGATCAGTTTCGTGACTGACGTAGGGTAATCTCATGTTCGATACATTAAATATCCGTCGTGCCTCGGTCTCCCGGTACTGTCGCCCCGGTAATAAACATGGGCGTCAACCTACCTCGCTTCCTTGTAACTTTCCTCTTGGGCATTGTTGCTCAAATCTCCTAGCTTCCTATTTCCAAGAGTTGTTTAAGACCTAGGGGTCAGACACTCCATTCCTAAAACCTTCTACATATGATATGATATCATAACCCACTAGAAACGAACGGCCATATGATCAACTTAGTCCGAATTTTCAGCTTATTATTTGTAATTATTTATTATTTTTACTACTGCAGCAAATGATATTTATAAGTGCTACAGATATAGTAATCTAAACCCTACACAAAATTTAATATTATACCCACTTACCTTTTTTCACGAAACTGGCACACGAATAAAGCAGTTTTGACTAGAAAACACAATGCAATAAGGGGTTTTAAGAGACTTTAATCACGAAAATAATAACTGTATTCACCTGCGGTAAAAACTTGGATAAAGTTCACAAAATTGAGACCATTTGGTCACATTACAACGGTTCGTTTCAGGGCCTCCTCTTTCCAGTGGGCTATGATATGATATGATATGAACTCAGCATTGCACATAGAATGTAGTATACAATAAGCACCTGACTAGTGCTTCAAATTTGAAAAGAAAGTTTTTCTCAGCCGAGATTTCATTACCTCGATGTACCATTGTAAGTAGTAGTGTAATTTCCATGACCTATCATTCTATTCGAGGCAATTGCAGTTGTTATCGTCTTCGAAAACTTCGCTGATTCATCGATAGATCTATGATCTGTGTAAAAAAATCTAGTAAATGACTCCGTTCAGAAATGTTACATGGCAAATAATTTTGGTTGTAACAGTGTTGTTCAGTTGTCAAACTGTACTTCGTACATTTTGATTATCCGATAGCGATAGAAAAAGGCATTCATTCATGGAAGTTTATTCATTGTTTGGGCAAAATAATACCGTACGCATATTCATTCAAGAGAACGGTCATTCATTTTGCGTCAACTCCTGGTCGGAATCTGACTGTATTCACTAAACGAAACGTTACTTGTTCTAAAGCGCTTGTGAGTGCGAGACCAAGATAACTTTAGAAACTGCCGAAAATAACAGATATTCTACTTAATCCTCCAGGAAGATGGTCATCCAGCAATCACAGCCCATTCTGCTGTACTGCTCCTCAGGTCAGGAACTAATGACAACGATTCGGCGCTCTTTGACTGCTCGTGTGTAACAATCTCTCACACCATTCGAATGAATGACATACGCCTTTCTTTCCCTCTCATTATATATCATCAAGCATAGTTTAGTGTATTAATTTTGTATCAAAAGTTCTACTATGACATTCAGTAAGGCCGTTTCAGTGACGCAGTGGTCTAAGCGCTGGCTTATGACCGTTCGTCACAGAAGGGCCCGGGTTCGAAACCCGGTGAGGCATGGCTATTGTGTTTGTCTTACGGTACTGGCTCTGACCTTTCCGTGGAGCCCTAAACTAGGGACGGTCGATTGTTTTGCCCTCCCGGTGGTCGTTAAACCTCTAATAAAAAAATAAAAACATTCAGTAAGAAACGTCATGATATTAGGGTGATAAGTTCCCCCTTTGAATGATGTCACGCGGAAACTAGAAATTCCGGTTGGTTCCAACTACTCAGGTAATACGTCAAGCACGACACCAAAGTATCAGTCCGTGTGACATGGGAGTGACGTCAAAACGGAGGTTATCAATCTCTAATATCAGAACCACCTTGGGGGAATGTCTCAATGATAAATTCCCTTTCAAAGTACCTAGATTACATTATGAATGCTCAGCAGTTATTTTCAGAAGCTGCTGTTTCGTGACAACAGCAACTTCGGAGATTGATATAAGAATTATAGCAGCACAAATTGTTATCTCATAAGTAGAAAAATATAATACTGTTAACACGGTGATGGAAGAGATAAAACATAGCAAAATATTTGTTAAATGAAATAGTTTCATTCTTTTTTATGCTTACTCTTCTCACCACTGAAATACAAGCCTGAACTACTCTAAACTTAATTAAACCGGCACATGATTAAATATGAGTGAATAGCGCCGATGTTTCGGACGCATACAAGCTTTTGTACTTTCAAATGTAGTACTCTTTGTTTCGTTTATAATCATTAGAGCTCTTATTCATTGAATATTTTATACAAAATATTTCGCACCTGACCTTTCTGAAATATTTTAATCAATAATACGACCATTACATCATCATCATCATCATCATTGTCAACCATTATCAATCCACTGCTGGACGAAGGTCTCCCCAAGTTTCCTCCACAACGGTCTGTCTTGTGCCAGTCTCCTCCATGTCACTCCCGCATATTTACGAATTTCATCCACCCATCTCCCATGTGGTCTTTTTCTGTGTCTTTTCCTGTCCCTTGGAATCCAATCTAAAATTTCGGCTGTCCATCTATGGTCTGTCCTTCTGGCAGTATGTCCAGCCCATTGCCATTTCAGGGATTTAACTCTGATCATGATGTCTTCCACTCTCGTCATTTTTCGGATCCACGAGTTCCTCTTCTTATCTCTCCTGGTTATACCAAGCATGCACCTCTCCATGCTTAATTGAGTTGTCTGCAGCTTTTGTATGTCTCTTTTAGTTAAGGCCCACGTCTCTGCACCATACGTAAGCACTGGAAGGATGCATTGATCAAACACTTTTCTTTTAAGACATAATGGCATATTGCTCTTGAAAATTATGCTGTTTCTTCCAAAAGCTCTCCAGGCAAGTTTTGTACGCCGATTAATTTCTTCATCAATGTGACCCTCATTTGATATCTGCTGTCCAAGATAAACATACGTATCTGTTATCTCCAGTTTTTCTCCATCAATCGACAAATCTTCATTTCTTGTAAAAGCATTGAACATCACTTTTGTCTTCTGAAAGTTCATTTTTAATCCCACTTCTTTACTCTTGTCAGCAAGTTCCTGGATCATACTCTGCAGCTCTGATGGGGTAGTTGCAAAAATGACTACGTCATCAGCAAAACGAAGGTGGGTTAGATAATCTCCATTAATCTTTATCCCTTTGTTTTCCCAGTTCAGTGATTGAAAGACATTTTCCAATGTGGCGTTAAAGAGCTTCGGAGATATGGTGTCACCTTGTCTCACTCCCTTTCCAATTTTTATGTGTGTTGTATTTTCAAACAGCCGAATCTTTGCACTTGCATTTTCATAGATGTTATTAATAATATTAATGTATGCATCTTCAATACCGCAGGATTTCAGAGCCGTGGTAACTGCTGATGGTTTCACCGAATCAAAGGCTTTTTCATAATCGATAAAAGCCATGCACAATGGAAGTTCATATTCCCTCGCTCTTTCAATTAGTTCTCTCAGTACGTGGATATGATCTATTGTGCTGTAGCCACTCCTGAATCCAGCTTGTTCTCTCGGTTGAGCCATGTCCAGTGTTACCTTCAAGCGGTGTGAAAGAACTTTAGTGAAGATTTTATAAACCACTGATAGGAGGCTGATAGGTCTGTAGTTCCTGAGATCCTCAATGTCACCTTCTTTATGTAGCAGGATCATTGTAGCATTGTTCCAATCCTCAGGAATCTTCCCTTCATTAAGGCATCGAGTGAAAATTTGGGCGAGTACTGTTTCAATTTCTCCACTTGCTTCTTGTATGATGTCTATAGTAATTCCATCTTCTCCTGGAGCTTTCCCCCGCTTCATGTTCTTGATTGCATGTGCAACTTCTGCTGGGAGGACTGGAAGAACTCTGGTACCTTTCATGATGTCTGGAGTACATGTATCATCCCTTTCATATAATTTGGAGTAGAAATCTTTCACTCTTGTAAAAATTTCGCCTCTATTTCTTGTTGTAGAACCATCTTCTTTTCTCAGAGAAATAATCTGTTTTCTTCCCTTACTGAGATGTCCCTTTGCTATCTTTAGGCTTTGGTTGTTTTCAATTGCTTTCCTCACTAGCTCACAGTTGAATTTCCTTACGTCTTCAGTGATACTTTTTCGTGCTGTCTTGCATAGCTCTATATATTCCACTTTGGAAGTCACATCTTCTTTAGTTGTCCTCATCTCTCTTCTTTTTTGCATCAACATTTTGGTTTCTCCTGATAATTTGTTCACATGCAACTTGTTCTTAGACCCAGCTAATTTTGTTGCTGTTTCCATAAGAGCTTTGGTTACTTTTCTGTTAACTTCCGAAATATCCACTTCTTCCGATGTTAGGCCTTCTAAAGCAGAGAATCTGTTCTTCAGTTCCAACTTGAAAGTATTATGGTGTTTTTTAAGGTTGGTTATGTCAATACATTTTGTTTGTCTTATGAGCTTGCCACGTTCCAGTTTAGTGTTGAGGTGCATCTTACATCTCACCAATCTATATTCACTACCTGTGTTGAACTTGTTTAGCACACTGCAGTCTTCGATGACGAATTTTTTGTTACACATAATAAAATCAATTTCACTTGTCGTCCCAATTGGATGTCTCCATGTCCATTTCCTGTGTGGCTTTTTCTTGAAAAAGGAATTCAAGATGAAAAATCCTTCTGCCTCTGCAAACTCAACGAGAGTATTTCCACGCTGGTTTCTGTTGCCGTGACCGAATTTACCTACTGAAGTTTCATTCTGTTGCCGGTGCCCTATTTTTGCATTGAAATCTCCCGTAATTATCTTCAAGTGCTGCTTACCTTTATTATTTAGATGACGAATTTCCTCATAAAATTCTTCAATTTCTTCTTCAGCATGACTTGTGGTGGGTGCATAAGTTTGAATAATCTGAGCCTGGTATCTTCTCGATAGTTGGATAACGAGTCGTGCAGCTCTGTCAGAGGAACTTTCAACTTCTACCACTTTATCCTTCAGTTTCTTGTTTATTATAAATCCAACACCACTAGTTCTGCCAGTATCTGTCCCACGATAATAGAAGAGATGTCCACTTTTCAGTTCAATGAGATCTTCTCCTTTTCTCCTTACCTCACTCAGCCCGACGATGTCCCACTTGATCCTTTGTAGTTCCTCTTCCAATTCAAGAAGCCTTGAATCAGAAGATAGGGAGCGTCCGTTGTAGGTAGCCAAGGTCAGCATCAAATGGCAGCCTAGTCCGGTCCTCCGGGGATTCTTAGCACCCTCTGCCTTCATGTCGCACTGGCCGCTGCCTTGGCCAGGTACATTCCAGCTGCCGGAGACTGAGGGCCAAGATTTAAGTTGTAGAGTCATTTTGGAGGTGTTTGGCCATGAGCAGGGTCTGGGTTTTAAACCGGTGAATCATGGATGTTGTGTTTATCTTACGGCACTGGCTCCCTCCTTTCCCTGGAACCAGTAGCCCTAAGTTATTGACAGGCAACTGCTAATTGCCAATTAAATTGTTCATGGTGGTCGTTAAATCTTCAACCGAAAAAAAAGATTTAATCATCGCACAGCAAGTCTATCTGGCCATTCATGCTTAATACAGCATTAAAAACTATGTCTATATAGGACTAATGATCAGGAACCCAACATTTTCATACTATATTCAGCATTCAAAACCAGGCCTATTTCGGAGGATGTTCATAAACCAACCTTTTTATCAGTTAGTCATCAGGTTCGCTAAACGTTCATAACATTGCAGAAACGCCGCCCCATTGACGGAGTAGTCTAAACGCTTGTTCTGATCATTTAAGTGAGATGGGACTGAGTTGGAATCCTGAGTTCGCATGGACATTTGAATCAGAGTTTCTAAAATTTTGGACGGGCGACTATTTGTAGCTCAAGGACTTGCTCACGGTGGTTGTTAAACCGAAAAACCCATCTAAGAAATCTGAATTTTTATTCTAAATTCGACCGTCATATCCATTCCGTAAACACTAGGATATGAAAGAAGTCCCTCGTACCTTTCACAGTGATCGGAAGTGTACTGTCTTCTTTAGCAAACGCAAGCGGACGCATTTCCGCCCCTGGCAGTAGACTTCAAATCATTCGTTCGGGAAAATATCACTTTTATTCAAAGCAGTTCTACTAGAACTACTTCTTTTAATAACAAAAAAATCGAATAGCGTTCTAGAATACAAATTCAGGGAAGAGAGATTTGACCTTTGCATTTTTCTTAAATCACAGAAATTTCATGTTGCTCTTGTTTGGGGACACCTTTAGACTTACATATTTGCTTTTCGACAATATGTTGTCCATCGTTTACATTTGGTGTTTCCCATGGGTGGCTCGTGAATGCCTTCCAATTTGTTTGCGATGAACATTTTGTAATGGCGTCTTTTTAAAATTACGATAAAGATATTTTTTAAACGGCAAGTAAGCTGAAGTGCACAAGCAGTTTAGTTATTTTTTGAAGACTCTTCTGACACGCGTTCCTACAGCAAGAAAGAGAGAATGATCGGTGCTGTATTGTGTTTCAAAAACATCTGTGTGGGAAGGACATCTACAGAGGGGGAAAGATTAGAAGTTGACATCATAACGTCAGACATAGTTCGTTCTACCTGACCCTGATATAGAAAGAAACGGTCTATTTTTATCTTCTGGGATGGTCTTCCAGATTTTCCGCGTGTTGCGAAACACTCAGAGCAACGAAAGTCAGTTCTTCGTTAAGGCAGCATTGGGGTTACGGGAGCTTGTGAAATCTGTAAAAGTCTTGCAGAGTGCTTAGGTGCTTCTTTAGTTGAACGGAACTCTCCGGGCATCGAAAGTCCGTGCATCGTTAAGGTAGCATTGGTGTAGTAGGAGCTTGTAAAATCTATGGGAGCCTTGCAGAGTGCTTAAATGCGGCAGTTGTTAACTGGACTTCTCAGAGCATCGAACGTCCTTGCATCGTTAAGGTAGCAATGGGGTTGTAGAAGCTTGTGAAAACTTTGAATTTCAAAGCGGAAATACCTGTCATTAGTAATTTTTAATTATGAAATCACGGATCAATTCTTAAAGACATAAATCATGGGGAAATGTGGTAATGAGAAGCAAACAAAATGAGCTGCTATGATGATCTTCTGAAATCCCGTATTGGCTACTTATTACTAAAAAAAGGAAGTACAGTGAAGATTATATTTAATTCGACTTTTCATATAGAGGAAATGAGGACCAAACGCGCCCACAATATGTCATTTGTATAGAAGTCCTCGCAAAGAGCAGATTGAAACCTTCATATTTGTCTCCTCGTTCAGAAAGTAAGCACCAAAGTCTTGCAAGTGGAATAGTTAATTTCTACAAACGAAAATCCAAGAATTCAAATTATCTATATTAAATTCTGATATTTCACTTTGTAATGAAAGCGCATTCCTCTGTCTTGGTGCGTGTGTGTGTTTTAGCTGCAAATCTGAATCATCAACATGTTACAACATTGGCGCTGTACTACTAAATTCAACACTGGCACTGTGCTACTGAAGTGCCACATGCTGGCGAAATTGCTTAAGTTTTCCATTGTGACACTCAGTGTGACACTACACTATATGAAAATGTTTACAACGAAAACAACAGACATTTAAAAAGTGAAACAATAAATTGTCTTTCCTTAATAAGCAGTTGAACTTTTGAAACTTGCTTGGCTTGTGAAGGAAGCAAAGCGTTAGCCAACTTAACTTTTTGTTGGACTAGATACTTTATTAGTAAAAGTTTTTTCATTGTAATGCATTCAATTGTTTTATTTCGCAAGTATTTTTGTATTGCTGGCTTCATAGTTATTTTACCAATTATGTCGTCCCCTTGCAGTGGAGAAAGGGGGCACAGCTGTGGATGTATCTCATAAAAAAATCAATCATATCTGCTCTAAATCGTAAGGCCACGATCGCATACTTAAGTAAATACGTAAGCATACGTCGGGGAGGGATACTCATAGCACTTCTCACGTGCTTCCATAATTTTCCTGCTTCGAAAATAAATTTTCGGATAAATAATGAATTTAAATTTGTTATACGTTACTTTGTGCAAATAGTCACTTAGTAAATAAAAGTCAATCTAGAAAATCTTTTTAACTACAGTAGCAATCTGCATGTATCTGCGTAGAATAAAAATCAGTTTTCCAAGCTTTCTCACAACAACCAGATATATTCTTCATGGAAGGAAACAGTTTTTTTTACCTTCCTTCAAAACGTTACTGGTTTATGTGAGAAAGCGTGAAAAATTGTTTTTTATTTTACGCCAATAAATTCGGATTACTGCTATATTTATATTATTTTTCCACATAGCTGGTGTACAATTCCTCGTTGTAAAATACAGTAAATTCAAATTTTCATTTAGACGAAAAATATTGTAAACAGTATAAATCCTCCTTACAGGGAAAGCAATTTTATATACGAATTTATCTGGCTAAACTTTTGTTTATGTCCAGACATTTGTGTTGATGTCAGTAGGTAGCAGGGGACTTACAAACGCTCCTTGAGACTGCTGTTACTCTGCGCTTTGCCAAATTAATTTTGTACGTTACCGCTGCTTTTCTCTCAAGGCGTCATAGTAAAACTTACCCTTCCGTTAGCGAATTGAGTCGAAATGGAGATCGTGATTTCATATCTTTCTTGTGGCTTTAACTTTGGGTTGGACGGTTATTGTCGCCTTTTATCAATCCATCGGTATATACATGTTTCTACGGACCGGCTGCCAATTGACAGCAACACAAAAGTCGAGGCATAAACAAAATGTTAGCCACAAAAATGATTTTGTCATTTAAATTGCTATTGAATTCATTCTGCATATGAAAATCCAAGTAATATTTTTTGTTTAACTTCTAAACGTGATTGCATCGATTAAAAACGCACTATAGTTTCAAGGTACTATGTCAGCACAGCTCTTACTAGGGAAAGCCGGAAATTACACTAGATAAAAGACGTTGAAAGAAATGGTTTTGATTGCTAGTATAACTTCAGGAAATCAAATGTTAGTATGAAGCAAAATCAAGAACTCAGAAAATAAACCTAGGAAGATGTCGTTCAACGTAACACTTTGTTCGTTTGAACTCTAACACACCTTGAGGTCCGTTCAGAGCAATATTTTTCTCGACCAAGCTCGCCATTGTACACATGCACCAAGATTGCCCGTTTATCAATACTGAAACTCGGTTACACCTTCGTCCAACAAAACCCTTTGCGCCATCCAACTGTGGCTTAAAACGCCACTAGCACTTTAGCAATCTTCAGCTGAACAATCGAACACCGCCTTGGTTGTATACGAAAAAGACGTGGACACAGTCACCAGCAACACATTTAATAAACCACTGCTTCTGAAACATCCTACCGACTGTTACTTCCAAACGCACTGCTCACACAAAGAGTAAGCAGCGAGTTTAATACTATATTTCAGCTTGAATTTGGAGGTGAAAAGAATAATATAGTATTATATTTATAAACTCAATTTTTCAAACTAAATACTGCGCGTAAATGAAAATGTAACAAAGCTTAGTTCCTCAGTTCCAGCAACACAATAGGCATTTCGTGAGGGTGCAAAAATTGAAAAAGATTAAGAAGGGGAAAAAATATGCACTACTATGAAAGAATAAATGAAAGGTATTGTAAATATCAAGTTGCAGGAGCACAAGGTCTTTGTGAAGAAGGATGTTGTAAATGCTCTTTACACACCAACCATATTACTCCCGTTGTTTCTCTGCAACTTAGGAACTTAGTGCTCTTTAACCAAGGAGAATGCAAAACAGAAACGTTAACGATAGTGTCGTAAAGAAGCGGGAAGAAGAATCGATCGCCAAGTACAATGAACCAGACACAAGTACTACAGCCAGCTTTCAAAAGGGCCGTTTATTTATTTTCTTATTATTATTTTAATTTTTCAGCAGCAGATTGTAAATTCGAATCTTTAACTACAACACAATTTAGCTGAGTGGTGGGAGGAATGAAATAAATCTTGAAGTAGGAGTGCAGTTCCCAACAACGGAAATTGACGAAAATTTCGAATATTGTGCTTGTTATTTACTTAATTTCAGACACTGTTAAACTTGTTAAACTGCATATCCCAGTCTGATTAGAAATGCAACTAAGCAAACATAATCCACTTTTTAGAAACAGATTGCTATGGCGCATCTGGTACTTCTTTGTTGCCAGCACAAAACGACAATACGATCTCTCTGTAAATTTTCACAACACTGATAACGCTCTGCGTTTCAAAACTCTTTTCTCTGTACTTTCACATCTTAATCTTTCTCTTCATTAATTATATCGAATTTTTGTGTATATATGAATTTAGACAATTAGTGGTGCACAATGTAGCTGTCATAAATTTTAAGGAACGTTTCACACACTACAGGAAACTGAAAAAATAACAGAGGCACAGACTCGTGGCTCGAATTAATGTATTCTTTCATACGGTTCTTCTATTTCTTCTGTTTAATTTTTTTTTATTTTCTCCAAAAATGGAATAAAAAAAAATCCTTCAGTGTACCAGAATTTCCGAAAATTTAAACTTTTAGAATGCACAATTATCATGGTGAAGTAAAAAAATAAACAAACATCGTGTAATGGATATTATTTAAATTTTTAGTAAACGTCGACCTACAGAACAAACCTAAACCCGTTGGATAAAAAATGGGAACACAGAAAAGGTTTACCATGAGACTCCTTCATTTATATGCACATTTTTTAAGTTTTCGGTACCCTCTAAATACATTATGATGTCCGACCTGTTTGCCACACGCTATATATCACTAACACCACTGCGGTATATTTCCTTTCCGATATTTAGATAACATCTATACTCTTACCACAGGGAAGAACAAAAGACTCCAAATTATAGCAGCAAATAATTTCACTTTAAGTACACGGTCAGCTCTCTTCCAGCCCTCAGCCAACACACCCTAAAATTCATGAAAATATTAATCGTACAGGAAATATTAATCGTCATTAAAATATTAATCGTGCACCTCCGGTCCAAAATAAATAAGAAATAAAAAATCCAAGACCAGCTCACATAACCCTCTTGCACACGGAATTAGATTAATCACAGCAAATGATGGAATGCGACACTTGTCCTACTAATAAGGGGACTAAAAGAGCTGATTCCTTTACCAACTTCGAAGTATCGAGAAGAAAATCACCCATCAGAAAGTACAAACTGTTATTACATCGTCAGAAACTAACCGAAAATCAATTTTCTATGAATTTTTTAAACCATTTGTTAGCAACGGCCGAACAGATGACCAAAGTAAAAATAGTTTAAAAGTCCAAAACAACTTCAAATTGTTTCTGGTAATTTGAAAAAATGTATAATTAAGTAAAATTGAGCGGTCAAAGAAACAATAAACTCTAAACGAATTACATAGGATTGCAAATTAGAAAATCTCCAACAAAAGCGTTTTGTCCCATACCACAGAAACCAGTGTGAAAGGAATCAACACATGTTATTCACAAATGCTATTCGACCGAAATGTACGAAAATATTTGATGCCGTCACAACCACATCAAGATTCATTTGTTATTACTTCCTATAGTCACCAGGAATGAATGATGACGATTCGCGAAGATTAGCAGTTGTAATAATTTTACTGTCAGTTTGACCAAGAATGTTCACTGTAGGTACAGCACCTGCTTTCAGTTTTTTCTTCTGGTAAACCATATAATTCGGATTTTATATCACGAATATAATTATCAACAATAAAATTTTAGAGCGAATTCTTGAATTTATTAGTTTACATTTCAATTCCCAGATGTTTCCCAAATCAAGATTTACAGGAAAATAATTGTGAACATTATTCGAAACTTTAGCCTTCCGTGGGTAGGACAACACTCTGCAACTACACATCCAGGCATATTGGTCTACACTTATTAAAGACAATAATAAATTATGAAAAACGTAAATAATTATAAAGAAACGGTAAGTGTGGAAAAGAAAAGGTATCCATATACGCCTATCCACCGAAGCAAAATGCTTTCCTAAGCATGTGTACAAGCTTGCATCTTCATTGTGGCGGCCATGATTTTGTACAGACGTCGTGCTTCTTGTGTGACGTCAGGCGCAAATCGCAGAAAACTGAGATTGCAACTGCGCATTGAAGTGGCGCCACCCTGGCTGTGCCAAACTCTTTAATTAGCTGTTGTCGTCTGACTAGGCTTTTTTGTTCCAAATAATTCATAGCATAAAGCACGTGTAATCCTGATGGCATTCCTATTGTACATACGCTAATTAGATATAAAATTAAGATACTAACAAACTTTCACCGGGATAACACAAAGCCATCAGCCAATTACCCACGGTGCTTCCACTGCCCTCCTTTTTCAAGGTAATGTGGCAATCATGTTTGAACTCGTGAATTCCAGAGTCACGCTAAATGCTGATTGCGTGAGATATTTTAAGTAAATTATTGTGATTCCATCAACCATATATATTCAAATTAGTACTGTGACATAAGATAGTTTGTACTTCGAAGTAAGAAATAATATTGATAGCATTTTGTGTAACATTCTAAAATCAAACTGATTTTTATCAGGAAAATCTTGATTTTTCATGTTTTAAATGACAAGGTGAGACGTTTTTCAGCAGTGCTCATTGGACGAGTGTCTTTTGTGCTGTATAATGGGATCTACAGTTCAAAATTTATTTTTTTCATACAGACTATTCTGAATAGCAGGTTGAAAAAAATCGTTTCCGTGGCTTTTTCTGTTTTTACCACGAACACGTTTTCGACACATATATGTCTTGAAATGACGAGGCGAAAAGGTTTGCAGTAGAGGCTGAATCCTTATATCCTTACATTGATTTTTCTCTGTAAATATTGCTGGGGTTCGTTTTGAAAAAAAAATATTTGGAGTTGGGTAAATTATTTGTAGAAAACAGCTTGCGAAATAATTCTAGATTTTTAATAAAGCGTACTTTTTCCAAATGGGTGGAGAGGAAAAATAACTTTTTCCAATACTTTTTAACGACTGCTTGTTCCAAAAGCGATTGATTTCCTTTTTGTCACATCCTAATATCCTCGAATACATCTTGTTTATAAATGGCACAAAATTTATTATAACTATCTAGTTACACTAATACCATAAGTTGTGTCATGATCGTTTGACATTGGATGCGATCTTTGTGAAAAATATCAGCCCAGTTCGTAATGTTTAGAAACTTCCGATTATGCCACTAACGAGCAAATGGTAGCGACGTCGCTAAAAGCCTCAGCTTTTTTGTCTGTACAGATATACTTCACCATGTACAACATTGTAAGCATAGTTTCCAGTCAGAACAGAAAGAAACATGTTATATTCTCAGTTGCCGTGTTTCTAAAGCGGACGGTCGCGTTCAATAACACTCTCATTCCCGCACTGCATCACGACGCCGTCATAATTCCATCATTACCCCTTCATTACTTTCACACCTTTGAAGGTCATTACTAAGCGTCATTACTTTGCTTCAGTATCACAAGAATCGTCACTGAGAGTACACCGATTTTATTTGCATGTGAGAACGGATGTGCAAAGAAAAGTGTGTTTAGTTATAATTTTAGCTTTACGAAGGTAATGCCGTGTTAATCCCCGGTACTGGATGAAAGAATGATTAAAACAATGTGATAAGTTCTCATATGTCGTTTTGAAGGAAGTGAGTTCAGCGGAAGTGGCTGATCACGGGAATTATTTCCGCATGAATGAAGAGACATTTAAAAAAATACTGCGAAGGATTTAACCTTTTCTAAACAGGAAAAACACTGTTATTCGGAAAGACACTTTTATGCGAATTTATTTCCTCCTCACCTCAGTTTCATTCACTCCTCACCTCAGTACGAATGGTCACTGGTTTCATTTTATGATAAATATTTACCATCTTATGCAGAGCTACCTTTCTTAATGTTTTGATCATGTACAATAGGTGTAAATAATTTCACAGTTCTGAAAAAGTTCCATATGTTTAAAAGATGTTACAAAGAACTTCATCTTTCCTTGAATCATCTTCCTTTTCAATGGCCTCACCTCGCACTTGCGATACTCACTGCCAATGGTGACACAACCTTCCACCACGTATCCGCAATTTGAACAAAATGCTGCTGGGGTAATGATAAGTGCGCCTTCACTGGATCAACATTAATGACACTATGCATCCCAACCGCCAATACGGACACTCATATATTGCAATATCTGTATCTGCGTCATTACAGCATAATTACTTCCCGTCACCCCACTTCTAGCAACCTTACACGTTCAACAACACTGTCGTTACTTTCAAGGAATGAAAGTATTATTGAACGCCTATGATCTGCTTAAATCTCAGATTTGAAGAATTCTCTTTCTAAAAAAAACATTACTTTTCAGAAAATTTTGGATATGCGGGTAGTTCCCGAGTTTTGAATGTCCGACTTACGTACAACCCGTAGTTACGAACTAACCCCTTTTGAAACCTATTATATTAAAAATTCCAGTTACATGCAATGGATCGCAATAACAAACGGCTGCAACTTTTCAACGCGTATCAAAATACTGCGCGTTTACAGATGTTCGTCGACTCGTGGTCCGTAGAACCAAGGTATAACAAACAATTCGTTTTTTTCTGTCGGATCACGTTGCAGCTAACAATGTATCCCGTGTGTTACTGCATTTGGTTTTAATTTTTTATTGTTTTTACCATTGTAACAATAGCACCAAAAATTAAATAGCATGCAAGTGATGGTGATCCATCGAACAAAGGAAAGCGATCGCGATTGAAATTAGAGTGAAATTAGTAAAGCGGTCGGAAAAAGGTGAAACGCCAATGATCACTTCAAAAGTGTTACGCTATAGTCGCTCCACGAGATATAGTTTTAAAGGCTAATCACTGTTTTATAACGTTAAGAATGTTTTAGTGCACCTGGAAGTGCTTCTTTAACGTTTTTCAGGCATAGAAAGGTACACTATAAAATATATTCGAAGACAGACACATGACTAACTAGCGTTAGATACGAACCGTACCTAACTGCTCCCCCTTACATACGAATTTCACTTAAAGGGAGACTTAGGAACGGAACTCAATCCTAATCCCGGAACTGCCTGTCATTACTACTTGACTACTTTGTGATTGTTAATTTTGCCGTAATATGATATTCTCGTGAAATCTCCGTTTGTTACTGTGCAACATGGTAAATGTTCACAATATTCATGCAAAAAACCCAAAAATATCCCTCGTGCATATGTAAATACTTAAATACCATTTTCATCATATCAATGACATAAAAATAACTACGTGGACAAAGGCGATTGGACATCCTCACGCAGGTGCAATAGTTTGCTCCCGCAGCTGGCACGTGGTCAATAACGAATAAACCCATCAACGGGGGTAATCATAGATCAGTCGCTGATAAATGGCTTGCAGAAGAAAGCTCTCAGATTTGGGAAAGAGACCTATTTTAGGCCACTCAGTAAGAGGTATGAGTTAAAAAGCATTACTATCAGACAGGGCGTTAAATCGAATCTGGCTTTCTTCATCAACAAGTGGAGGAACAAGAATTAATTCAGCTAGCCCAGAAAGACCAACGGAAGCAAAATCCAGGAACCACAGAATACTTGCTAGGGAGATCCGTAAAACCAGGTCCCGACCAAAACATGGCACAGTACGTGATTTCCAGATTGCCACAGATGCTATGGTGCCCAGAAAGACACTTCGAAGAGATGCCCATGCACTCTGGTATCATGGCCGATCATTCGCCTATTATCTTCTCACAATAACGACAAATAAAGTAAAGGAGCTGTAATTGTGTAAGCAGCACAAACATTGGACAGATATTATGGAGAGGCAAACCCCCGTTCCGATTATTCAGATCGAATGTATATGTCTGGGTTTAGAGGTTACCCGGAAAACGTCTGCTTCCGGAGTGTACAGTGCTGACTGTGAAGCAGGGAGTAGGTGGATTTATGGTATGTGGCTGTTTGAGCTAGTACGCTGTGGGTCCACTACTTGTTATTCATGACAATATGAACTTTGTGCTCTATAGAGATACCTGGATGACTCAACACTCCCAAGATAGTGGCAGTTCTGAGGAGACGAAGAGGAGATGATTGCTTCTTCCAGGATGACAATCCCACTTATAGTATTTCCAGGGTTAGGATGAAGTGGTATGAGGAAACTCAGGTCTCGCAGATGGACAGCCCTGACCTCAGTCCCACGGAATACGTATAGGATGATACTGAACGTCTAGTGAGTTAAAGCGCAGAACGATCTTCTTTACTCATAGAGTTGGCCGGTGGACATCCAGCTCTCCGTACTCCATGGGTGTGTGGGCGATTTACTACTACGTGTGGCTGCTCTAATATCTCCAAATAGAGGACCTACCTGCTACTGTTGTAAATACAATGCCGTTTCGCTATTCACTTGTAAAGTCCAATCAATTTGCCCACATAATGTACATAGGTAACTTTATGATAAGGTGCTTCTCTCCTGAAAAATGTTTTCATCAAAAGCTGTGTGATTACCCCCCCCTCTTTTTTTTTCTTGAAGAGCTCTGTTTGATTTTCGAGACGTAATTTTCACTTGTACTTCAAACCCTAAAAAGGCAGTTATTTGAATTTGTTCCATATTTCCGAAGCAGTTATTATAATATGAGAAGAATACTGGATTTTACTACTTATGAAAGAATGGCTTGATAATGACACGAAAACCTTTTGCTTGGTTAGAAAATATTTGCTTTACATTATCCGTACAGAGAGGAGAATAATTTTTCATGCCAGTGTTGAAAGCGATACGTGTATTGGAAGTTTAAAAGAAATCAAACATATGAGGATTCCAAGTTTTATAGTCGTTTATCAGTAAATTTGAATTCTAGCATTTCGCCCAAAGACTGTGTACCTGGGTCTTTAACGGACTGATTTTCTCATTCTTTCCACTCCATTTTTGTGAGATTTTCTTTCAAGTCAAGCGCTAACTTTGACGCTTGACTGTGTTGTGGTGTACTGTCATGGTTACATGGCGATTCGATTTAAATAATTATCAGTCGTTCCAACATCAAGTAAATTACACTTTTTGAAGCATTTTTTTCCAAAGGAAATGAAGTTTCTTTTATTCACCTCTTGTCCATTTGCTGTAGGATCTTCACAGTATTGGCCGGAAATGTTAAAACAGTAGTTGGTTTCAAAGCCACATATTTGACTTAAGCCGTACAGCTGTCTGTTGTGCGACCCACCTGTGACTTTCCTCTCTGACACTCATCTTACACTTTGCGAAAGTGTATAAAAGCTAACACAGTTCTAAATACACCTAATGTTTTTCTTACCTCTATAATTAAAGGATTAGCTTTACCTACCTTCAAATCTTTTTTCTAGAAAATTGTTAGATCCAATCTGCAGTAGAAGATAATCAACGCATTTTTGGGGAACATGATTTAACCAGGAGACATGCGTTTTCGGAAGATATAGTAATCTTGCAAAAGATGTTTCGGTGGGAATTCAGTGTTAAAAATATTTCAATTTCTTACGTCAATCATTTGAGCACAATGTATATATTATTCATTATTCCCTATCCAATTCTAGTCGAGTACTTTTTATAATGATTGAAAAATGTTTAAAGGACATTGCGGTTGCTTGGGCATGGAATAGTGAGCGTCTTTCTGTTTATAAAACAGGAATTTGCTCATTTCATCTTTTACAGTGTTGTGGTGTACTGTCATGGTATAACAAACAGAATACGTGGTAAAGAAAATTAGTAAATGCAGAATAAAGGTTTTGCATTTGTTACAATAGTGTTTTTAAGGTCTTCAGGAGCAGCATATATAGGTACAGAAACATAAGTAAAAACTGTGAAGAAAGAAATAATTTTCTTTAACCGTTTGATTGATGAGTTATGTTAACGGTATAAAACAAAAATTGCTTGTTTTCTTTAGAAAATATGTGAAGAATCAACAGGAAAACTTCCTATATTTGAAAAGAAATACCCAAGAACTAGGAATTTCATGCCTGTGCTGATACAGAGTTTGGAAGATGAATAATGTTCACTCGAATTTTTTTCCAGGAATGTGGAGGCATTTTTTTCACCACCCTACTTTACAGCAAAATGTGTTAAAGTTCGTCCTGTTTCCAGTTAAAATGTTTTATTATGCAACAAATACGCACACGTTCATCTGTTTCGGCAGAATACAAACTGCATTTTCTATAAACACCTTCCACGGTATCACGAAATCCATGATTACACGGCTGCAACATACATCAGGTTTCGACGTAGAAACCCTCGGATTGGAGATTCCACATCAACCACTTAAGTAAAGTGCTGTCCTTGCAGGCAATGTATCAAAACATAACAGGTGGTTCCGAACTATGTGGATGAAGAAGTTCTATTTTGATTCCTTAGTTCACTAAGGAATCAAAATAGGACTTCTTTACTTCGATTTTCTGTAGTTCACTATGTCCGTTTGAAGAGCCTGACATCTCATCACCAGTCCCTTTGAAAAAAATATCGTTTCCTTTTAATGAACGCTGAGTAGAGAAAAAAACGATACTGCTAATACACAAAATGTATCATTTTACACTGCAAATAAATGCAATGCCTACAAAAGGAATATAGTATCACATCCAACACTGTGGTTAGACTACACGCTGAAGAAGTCAAAACAGAAGTTTCTTTATTGAAGGTTTAATGACCACAGTGAGCAGCACCACGGGCTATAAGCAGTCATCCATCCCTTATTTACTGAAACTGCTTCCAGGGAAGAGGGAAAGACAGTGCTGTAATGCAAAAATAATGTCCATGCCTCACCGGGATTTGAACCCGAACACTTCTCGGCAGAATTGTCATAAGCCATCGCTTAGACCTCTGGCCACCGGCGCGGTTCACCTGAATTCGTCAGTGCTGTTTTCCAATTTTTTGTTGGCAGGAATCCAAATTTCAGCTTAGCTACACATAATAAGTGAAAATTGTGTCAGGTCATATCACTCATTCACCAACACATCAGTGTCAAGATCAGAATATAAATAACAAAGAAAAGTCTTCTACTCTTTTCTTTTACGTAGGTGTTAAGTAAGGGGTAAGCCTAACATACAACGGCAATATTTTATTTTTAAAATACTCACCTTTATTTTTCAACATAGTCTTCCCTGATTGAATTCACTCGTTGCACCAAACATAAAGTTGGCAAATTCCAGCTGCGAAACGTGTTTTATCTTTCTACTCAATCCAACATTTCGTTTAAAATCGCAAAAGTCTACGCCGCAAATTTTTTCTCAGATTTTTTAAAAGGAAAAAGTCACTAAGATGCAAGAGCAGGTGAATAAGGTAATGTGGTTCTGCAAGAAATTAGAAGACACCATTCTGTCACAGCTTGAAAGAAAACTGTGACAGAATGTTGCATATTCTTCCCTACTAATAGTTGTGTTTTTAACCTTTTCAGTAGTGCTGATCCGTGATGTTTTTACTGCATGTTCTCTTGTTTTATAAGAGGTTCCCAATGTTGAAGCCGCATCTCATCACCAGTCACAATGCAGAAACAGAAGCTAACTGGATCGCGGTTTATGCGGTCAATTTGAACCGACTTGCATCATTCAAAACTGCCATTCTTCATTTCAGGTGTTAGCATTGGAGAAAACCTTCCGGCACAGAACCTGATATCCTTAACCTCTCATGGTGAAAGGTCCGAACACGGACGGCACTAATACGTCTGAGTGTTTTCTCCTGGCATTTTTTATTCGAGATTTAACTATCATCGTGAGCAACTATACCATCGGGATCAGAGGAAATGCTATCCCACACTCACCAACCCGCTTGGCCAGCGTGGTGAGTTATGGCCAAACACCTCCAAAATGACTCTACAACTTAAATCTTGGCCCTCAGTCACCGGCAGCTGGAATGTACCTGGCCAAGGCAGCGGCCAGTGCGACATGAAGGCAGAGGGTGCTAAGAATCCCCGGAGGACCGGACTAGGCTGCCATTTGATGCTGACCTTGGCTACGTATAATGGACGCTCCCTATCTTCTGATTCAAGGCTTCTTGAATTGGAAGAGGAACTACAAAGGATCAAGTGGGACATCGTCGGGCTAAGTGAGGTAAGGAGAAAAGGAGAAGATATCATTGAACTGAAAAGTGGACATCTCTTCTATTATCGTGGGACAAATACTGGCAGAACTAGTGGTGTTGGATTTATAATAAACAAGAAACTGAAGGATAAAGTTGTAGAAGTTGAAAGTTCCTCTGACAGAGCTTCACGACTCGTTATCCAACTCTCGAGAAGATACCAGGCTCAGATTATTCAAACTTATGCACCCGCCATAAGTCATCCTGAAGAAGAAATTGAAGAATTTTATGAGGAAATTCGTCATCTAAATAAAAACGGTAAGCAGCACTTGAAGTTAATTATGAGAGATTTCAATGCAAAAATAGGGCACCGGCAACAGAATGAAACTTCAGTAGGTAAATTCGGTCACGGCAACAGAAACCAGCGTGGAAATACTCTCGTTGAGTTTGCAGAGGCAGAAGGAGTTTTCATCTTGAACTCCTTTTTCAAGAAAAAGCCTCACAGGAAATGGACATGGAGACATCCAATTGGGACGACAAGTGAAATTGATTTTATTATGTGTAACAAAAAATTCGTCATCGAAGACTGCAGTGTGCTGAACAAGTTCAACACAGGTAGTGACCATAGATTGGTGACATGTAAGATGCACCTCAACACTAAACTGGAACGTGGCAAGCTCATAAGACAAACAAAATGTATTGACATAACCAACCTTAAAAAACACCATAATACTTTCAAGTTGGAACAGAAGAACAGATTCCCTGCTTTAGAAGGTCTAACATCGGAAGAAGTGGATATTTCGGAAGTTAGCAGAAAAGTAACCAAAGCTCTTATGGAAACAGCAACAAAATTAGCTGGGTCTAAGAACAAGTTGCATGTGAACAAATTATCAGGAAAAACCAAAATGTTGATGCAAAAAAGAAGAGAGATGAGGACAACTAAAGAAGATGTGACTTCCAAAGTGGAATATATAGAGCTATGCAAGACAGCACGAAAAAGTATCACTGAAGACGTAAGGAAATTCAACTGTGAGCTAGTGAGGAAAGCAATTGAAAACAACCAAAGCCTAAACATAGCAAAGGGACATCTCAGTAAGGGAAGAAAACAGATTATGGCTCTGAGAAAAGAAGATGGTTCTATAACAAGAAATAGAGGCAAAATTTTGACAAGAGTGAAAGATTTCTACTTAAATTATATGAAAGGGATGATACATGTACTCCAGACACCATGAAAGGTACCACAGTTCTTCCAGTCCTCCCAGCAGAAGTTGCTCATGCAATCAAGAACATGAAGCGGGGGAAAGCTCCAGGAGAAGATGGAATTACTGTAGACATCATACAAGAAGCAAGTGGAGAAACTGAAACAGTACTCGCCCAAATTTTCACTCGATGCCTTAATGAAGGGAAGATTCCTGAGGATTGGAACAATGCTACAATGATCCTGCTACATAGAAAAGGTGACATTGAGGATCTCAGGAACTACAGACCTATCAGCATCCTGTCAGTGGTTTATAAAATCTTCACCAAAGCTCTTTCACACCGCTTGAAGGTAACACTGGACATGGCTCAACCGAGAGAACAAGCTGGATTCAGGAATGGCTACAGCACAATAGATCATATCCACGCACTGAGAGAATTAATTGAAAGAGCGAGAGAATATGAACTTCCATTGTGCATGGCTTTTATCGATTATGAAAAAGCCTTTGATTCGGTGAAACCATCAGCAGTTACAACGGCTCTGAAATCCTGCGGTATTGAAGATGCATACATTAATATTATTAATAACATCTATGAAAATGCAAGTGCAAAGATTCGGCTGTTTGAAAATACAACACACATAAACATTTGAAAGGGAGTGAGACAAGGTGACACCATATCTCCGAAGCTCTTTAATGCCACATTGGAAAATGTCTTTCAATCACTGAACTGGGAAAACAAAGTTATAAAGATTAATTTAGATTATCTAACCCCCTTCGTTTTGCAGATGACGTAGTCATTTTTGCAACTATCCCATCAGAGCTGTAGAGTATGATCCAGGAACTTGCTGACAAGAGTAAAGAAGTGGGATTAAAAATTAACTTTCAGAAGACAAAAGTGATGTTCAATGCTTTTACAAGAAATGAAGATTTATCGATTGATGGAGAAAAACTGGAGATAACAGATACATATGTTTATCTTGGACACCAGATATCAAGTGAGGGTCACATTGATGAAGAAATTAATCGGCGTACAAAACTTGCTTGGAGAGCTTTTGGAAGAAACAGCATAATTTTCAAGAGCAATATGCCATTATGTCTTAAAAGAAAAGTGTTTGATCAATGCATCCTTTCAGTGCTTACGTATGGTGCAGAGACGTGGACCTTAACTAAAAGAGACATACAAAAGCTGCAGACAACTCAAAGCAGCATGGAGAGGTGCATGTTTGGTATAACCAGGAGAGATAAGAAGAGGAACTCGTGGATCTGAAAAATGACGAGAGTGGAAGACATCATGATCAGAGTTAAATCCCTGAAATGGCAATGGGCTGGACATACTGCCAGAAGGACAGACCATAGATGGACAGCCGAAATTTTAGATTGGATTCCAAGGGACAGGAAAAGACCCAGAAAAAGACTACATGGGAGATGGGTGGAAGAAATTCGAAAATATGCGGGAGTGACATGGAGGAGACTGGCACAAGAAAGACCGTTGTGGAGGAAACTTGGGGAGACCTTCGTCCAGCAGTGGATTGATAATGGTTGACAATGATGATGATGATGATGGTACATAGAATATGCAGGCATAGGCAGCAGGAAGAACTATTTCCAAATTCAACCCACACCATCGAGAAATCTGTGTGGAATTATATCTGACCAAATTATTATTCTTTTAATTAACAATGACATGTGTTGAAAGGTGAATCTACAAATCACATTTTTATTAGCGGTTCCATGTCGAAAGTGAAATGCAGACTTTGACTACCTGGCGATGCAACTGCTCCCTGTAGGAATTTGAAAACCGTATAATAACTTTGTTCACAGAAATAGGTGTTTGAGAAACAAAGAATTTTGATGGCAGGCGAATCCTTTTGCGTATTACACCGTTAAACGAACGGATTTTCTACGCTAGTAGCGCTTCTTGGGTGTTCACTGTCTGGTGGACTTCGAAATAACAATAAAGAATTTTAAATTCATCAATTTTTAAGCTGATATATCATAACAATATGCTTAAGTTTATACTGCTTGTCCGACGTTAATATTCCTTTGTCGAAACGCCACACGCATGAAATATTTTGCCACGTGAGCGATACCGAAAAAAAGAAAAAAGAAGAAAAAATGGTAATGTACCTTTTGACCAACTTAACGCGTCGATTGATTGTAAATAATTATGTTTATCCACAATAATTTCTATTAGGATATCTTCACTATCAGATTGTTCGTGGAGTTGACGCGAGATGAAGAATAGTGCGAAGTTAGATTCGTTGCGTCAATTTGAGCGAGAAACCCAGAATGTATGAGATACTTTACAATCGCATTTAGTTCAACTCCATGCCATGATCAAAGACATTAAATCAATTGCCCGGTGCTCGTCCTTTACCCGTTGAATTTTTGTATTTCAAGGAGTAACAAAATTCTCCAAATTGAAATCTTCCACAGTTCTTTTAAATCACAAAACCCTGCTTTGATTTAGTATTTGAAGTCCGAAACCATGTTTATTCTTCACTGTATGTACCTACACAGTGATTCGGTCTCGTAAGGATTAGCGCAGTTGGATTATTATTCTGCCCGGAATATATGTAAGTACCTTTAACCTTGTACTTTTGACTTTGTGTTATGTATGATGTCTTTATACAGTTCACCCTCGTATGCTGGATAGTACTAGTGTCCCCTATTGCAGAATTTAGCTGAACTGTGAGAAACATATTTTTTCAGGCAATGGATTTTGCTCCAACTGTAGCTTCCAAATAGTTTCATTACTTAAAATGATTTTCTTATATTTCCCAGAACATGCAGGAATAAGCTCACGGTTTTAAATTTAAGCTGGGAAGGGAGACAATTCATTATTCCCGTTTTATAACCAGGAAGATGATAATAATTTTTGTATGTCCATTAGAGATCAGAGAGGAAGAAATTAGAGCTCCTTTAAAAGCTTATGGCACCGTGATTACCTGTAAACGAGAAGTTAGAGAAATGGAAGTCTCCTTTCTGAGTGGTACTTTTTTTGGTGGAATTTTTTGAATGGACAACAAAAAGAAATTGCGGACGTCATCTTTATCATGGTACATTGTACTATAAAGGAACATACAGCACCTAGATGTGACAATACCTAGAGTAACAAATGATTCTAATATTTTAGCCCCTAAAGGTTCTTGCTTAATATCCACCGTTTCGTAAGAGCAACTTTCATTTTTTTCATTTCTAGAAAATAATATTTTCACAAATATTAAACTGAAAAATGACATTTTGATGTTTGGTTTCAGTAACTTTTGACAAATCAGCAATACAATATTAAATTTAAATTAAAATTTAGTGTATGCATTAAAACCTGTTTTTTTAATGTGTTTAACGTTAGAAAGTTAGAATTATTAATTGTAACAGTGCACTGTCATATTGAACGTGATAGCACTGTAAGATATTAATAGCGAAGTGCTGTGATTCTTCTAACCTCAAAATTATTGCTTTTAATAGTGGGAATAGACATAAGAAAGGCAGAAGAGAGGAAATTGAATGAAAATCATTATGAAACACAGTTTTAAGAAACTTAGGATTACCTACATAAAACTACCGGTCCATTTGCTTTCCAAAAAAAAAATAAAAAAAAATACGAATTGGAAACGTCAATAATTTGGTTGCAAAGCCTATGTGTTGACTTCTGAAGTCAAAGGAGTAGGAAGTGGAAAAAACCATTTTCATCATCTTCTCCATCTTATGAAAATATTTATTGAACACGGTTTAGCATTTAAAGCAGCTCTGCGCAACATTTTAGCACTTACGGGCCAATTTCAGTTTGGCTGAACAACGGCGGGATGCGGCTGCTATCCCCACCAAAGGATTCCAAAATAATCCCAAAACCAAAATATTAAAACTAGAAATAATTAAAAACGTGTACACAATTTAAATAACAAAACACTTTACTTTCTAAAAAAATACGTAGACGTGGCCGAAACCTTTTTATTTTTTGTAGAAATTTCATATTGTTTGTATCTTATTGGTATTTCAATATCTGGTTCAGTGTTGGCCACACTCAGATTCCATATTTCCCCCAATTATTCATCAGTTAGACCAGAACGACTTCTTGATTTCACCTGTTTCGTTACAGAAAATTATTGTTTGCATGACTCAGAGCTCCCGATTACAATTGCCTTTTTTTTAAAGTGGATTTTAAATGTTTTAATTTCGCAGCAAGTACCTTTTATGAAATCCTAGTAAAGAAACTTCTGCGAATGTATCCTTCAATTCGGAGACATTTTAAAAATCAGAAAGCTCTCTCTGAAAATCGCTGGGAGCCATTCGATGCTTTTTAGCTAAGTTGCGCATGTTATTGCAAATCTTGCGTATATTTATTATATATATATATATATGTTTACAGCCATTACCCTATAAGAATTTTATATCCCTATAACTTTTCATTTTTGATATAAATGAATGACTAATTTCTGTTTTGCGCCCTTGGTACGAGCAGGCCACATACAATCAAGCCGAGGGCCGCGGGTTGTGCATATCTAACTTAAAGACTTCGTAGAAATTTGAACAGTGAAAAACGTCAAGAAGAGTGCATGAGTAACTTAATTTTCCAAAATGTTTATCTGCTTTTAACAAGTACAGTTTACTCGCTCCCTTCAACAAATAGCCCACTCTTTTTACTTCTAACATAAATATTTGAATTTTAATGCGATTTTCACATTATTTTAATGAACGCTTTCAACCGTTTGTGTCGTTCACATCAGCAGTGACAATTCTTCAGAATTTAAAAACATTTTTGCTGTTATTTTTATTTCTACGAACAGAATTGCTCGTGTATATGATGTAGATTTTTAATATAGGCTTTCAATTCTCTTTGGATGCAGTCTCCGAGTTCAGTGAGGAATTCGAAATGTCATGGAAACCCCATATCCAAAGCAAAAACTTAGTTTCGCACACTGAAAAGACAGAAGGATGTTTGCACTGTGTTTGGAAAGAAGTACACCTACGAGGAAAAGGAAATTAGTTTACTCATTACTTAGAACCTGAAATGATTTTAAGATCATAGCAATTTAATTCAGTATTTTTTCTTTTTTCTTTTTATATTTTCTTTTAACGAAACGAAACTCGTTTATTTACTATTTAATTAGTTCAGCAACGGTCTTCATTTTTATTCCACATAACTTGACATACACTCATAATGCCCATGCATTTCTTTCACATGATTTTGTTCCTCTTTCCTTTGACATTTCAGTTTTGTTCTTCATTTCTTCTTTTAGTGGAGTATAATATCAACCGAGCATTAACAAAACCAACTCGGATGTGCAACAGAGAAGTCCCACAGTTTGTCTGTTTTATATACCGATATTATTTAAACAGTTTACATAAAGATGAAATAAAACGGCGACATGCGAATTGTGTAATGCGTTAGTTTTAGATTATTGACAAAGACAGCAAACAGAGGTGTATAAATCAAAGCAAAGTTTTAGTCACTAATTATTCAAAGTATTTATGACAGCAATTTTTTAAAGGAACTCATAAAACAGTTGACATGTAAATAGCTAAAATGAAACTATATATTCGGAATTTGTCTGTGCTCATGAAATCGGGGAAACTGTCGTCGCTTTAGATTAAGTATTTTAATTTCGAGTTTTCATGTTCATCAATTGCCATCAGTGTTTTTTCTGTAGTTATGGAAATTCGGAATCTGTCCTTTCTCCGATTTTTGGATGTTCTCTCTTTTTTCATAGTGTTACATAATTCGCACCATTTAGCTATGTATATTTATAACAGATAATCAGAATGTTTTTTCAAATACATTCGAATATAACTTTCAACCAAATTATTTGCAGAATAAGATTTTGCTTATGCTCACCAGGCATTGGGTCGTTTTATCGGTGGATTTAACATGAAACTGGTATGTACGTCAAATGTTCACCAGAAGGATACAATGTATTTTTTATGCTTCATGAAGAGCAAGACTAATGCATATCACTTGCTTATTGAGACATTCAGTGCTTGTTAATAAAAGTTCTTAACCAGAATCCTGGATTCGGGTTATTGCCATACAATTTGGTAGCTGTGTGGGAACGCTAAAATAGGCAAATCTTTCGAGTGTGCAATATTTTGGTGAGATATGACCGATGTTTTGCTGTCCGTGATACAAAATCAGTTTTTCGTGATCAAAATCTTGCAGAAAAAAGAACTCGAGTACTGAGGGCTCCTATAATATAGCCAAGAAACGAAGATGCGTCATAGACCTGGTCTGCAATCATGTCACCAGAAGTGCACGTTTTAGCAAGTCATATATTCCTGCGTGATGCTCATTGGTTTATTCTCAGAGACGCGCTCTTTTGTTTAAGGATGCAGGAATATTTGGGATTATTTAGCATCATTTATTGCAAAAAGTAAAATCAGATAGTTGTAACACAACAATGTGATCGGCTGTACATCAGCTCGCATCGATCGGCTTATTCACGGTCGTAAAATTACAGAGGCACAAGGAAATGGAGAAAGCGTTCAAACGGAGGCAAAGGCGATTATGGACATCCATGTTAGGGCTCAAACTGTTAATGAATGAATGATAAAACCAGGTGTGCTGTCCGTGCAGACCGTTAAGCTGATTGACAGTGAACTTAGAGTACCTTTGAACTCGTCTTGCAATCTGTTTTAGTAGAATTGCTTGGCAATTGCAAAATATTTTATAATACTTTTCCTCGCGGACCTGGTTTCGTGTCATGTTGTGTCATTGGTTACGATACTCAGTTTCCTTTCATACCCATAACGGCGATTGTGAATGATGGACAGAAAAAGTACCGCGATTTGCAGCACTTTCAATGGGGTGTCCTTGAAGCTGTTTTCCATCAGAAAAACGATGGACTGGAGCGTGCCTACTAGGATTATGTGCGATCTCTCCCAAAGAGCATATTTGATACCTCGTTATAAAAAACGTGTCACCTCACTTCCGCCGCCCAGAATTCCGCTGAATGATGAAGCCAGCTAAAGGTTCCGTAGTCCATACACCTCAGTCCGGCATTTGAGCCGTGTGTCACTGCTCGTATTTGAAATTCAGGAAACTGCCTTTTTAACTGCAGATAATAACGTTTTCCAGTGTGATATTCTAATATTTTGAAAATTTGAAATTTAATAATGAGACTAAAAATTAAGAAATAATTAAATTAATTTCGTTTTCTTATTCGAAAAAAAATATTTTACTTATTTTTCAGGGAGTTTTGCCAAAATGCAGCACTGCTCTTCTTCAGTATGTCGCCTTTAAGTAGGCTTATGTTTTTTGCACACAGTTCCCGATATTTATCCGACAGAGTTTAAGTCATTGGCAAACTGCATTATTAAAAACTCTAATAAAAGTTTCTCCAGACATGCCTACATAGTTGCATTCCGGTGGGGTGGCACTTTACACTGTTGAAGCATCCTTCGTCTGAAGGGTGCGCTAATGCTATGAAATCATTTAGGTGATTAACCAGCACATGCTGGTAGCGCGTATTGGTGAACCTCTCCAGTCACGTTAAAACAAACATATCCTTCCGTGAGCACGATTGAGCTGAATTAGGGATTCATCTCACCGCACTACACGAAGCCACCTTCCAGAACTTTAGTTTTTATGTTCCCGGGTCCAAGCGTGGGTAATTTCCTATAATATGCAGTCAACAACGGCACACGCCTAGGACGTTGTCTCTAGTATCCGAGGAGATGTAGCGTGCGTCAAACCGTTCTCTCTCTGACGATGCTTGTGTCTACAAATTTTGACACAGATGTGATTTCCACTGTTGCTGCCAGCGTTCGGCCTGTACGATTCTGGGTATTCTACGTCTACCTGCTCATCAATGGCTTTTGGTCGGCCATCGCTTGCTCTCTTGACGCTGGTACATCCGTCGATGCGTTACTCACAGTACACCTTTAATACACCCTAATGTTTTTCATACTTGAATGATAGAATGACCCATCTGATTAGCGCTGACAATGTGTCCAAGATCAAAGTCAGTTCACCAGGTTTAGCCATGTTACATTCCAATTACTGATGTGTAGCCGTGCTTTCCACTTATTTACGAACTAGGTTCGGTTTGGCTCTGTTCCACTCGCGCGGGAGAACCAATATCATCTGCACATATCTCTAATGTTTTCTATACTGAGTGTTTAAAAAAAATATGAGTTCATCCCGTATGGATTACTTTTATAATATATGTATGTTTAGTTACTGCAAGCACTTCACATTTAAAAATATCCCAAATGCCTCTCATAATTTACAGCCTTGATTGTGTGGCTGTAAAAATTTATCAGTTAAATGATTTATTGCTCTTTATGACCTGTTTACATTTAAAAGTTTGCATGGACAACGGATATCGTTTTATGTATGGGCATTCTTTGTGGTTTGGCATATAAAAATTCTTATGAGGCATCCATGAAACTAATTCAAGAATATTTTAAGCACCTAAACGAAAAGCTCAATTTTGAATGGAAAACACAATCCCTTTGCTTCCTTCAAAAGCAGACTCACTTCCGTATATTCAGAGAGCTTCCTTGCAGACAAAGGAAATTTATTTCAACATACCGAGACACCATTTTATTATGCAGATTCGAAATCGTCACGTAAACATATTACTCTAACATGGAAGACACACTTGAGAGCCGTATGCGGTGTTAATTTGACCGACCGGATTTTCTACGATAAGTTAGAATTCGAATGAGTATCAAAATGAATAAGAAGAGTGATCTGAGTAAATTTGATACTCGGACGTAGGCTTGCTGACTGGAGAATCTCCCATACGCCGATCCTTCTGGAATTTTCGCGCATAACAGTAGCAGGTGTTACCATGAATGGTGCGGTAGGCAAAACGTTTCCAGCGATATCGTATTAATATCGGTTTTCTACATGGTCGAGTCACATTACTGTAACCACCAGCTAAAATCCACAGTAACAGCCTGTGCAGCGAAAACAGCATCTAGGCGAGCTGGGTGTGACTCAATAAAGAGCAGGAAGGTGTTGACAGGTATGAAGAGCCATACTGACTGCGGTGCATCTGACAGAGCTGGAGGGTGCGTGGTGGAGGATCCGTAGAGCGAACAACACGGTCGATGTTGTCCCACAGATGCTCAATTCCGTTTACGTCTGGGGAATTAGGGTGTCAGTTAAGTATTTTAAAATCATCACCGTGCTCTCCCAAGCAGTCTCGGACATTTCTAGCTGTGTGGCACGTCGCACTGTCGTGCTGGAAGCTCCCATCCGTCCCAGGGAAGGGCAATTAATATGTATGGATGTACGTGGTCTGCAAGGATGGATTCATAACGAATTCGGTCCATAGTGACTTAAACAAGTATGAGTGGATCCAGGGAATGTCACGAAAACATTCCCCAGACCATAGCGCTTACCCCACTAGCTAGTGTTCTGCAAGAAATGGTTGAAGAGTGTTTCTTCTCCGATGTTTCTCGCCTAATACGCCAATGTCAATCCGTTCGATTACGCAGAAAACATGACTCATCGGAGTAAGCACACCTTTGCCAATAGCGGAGGTACAATTCCGATACTACCGTACAAATGTAAGCCCTTCCTGCCGATGCACCTTCATTAGCATAGGTGCCGTGACCATCTGTCTGCAGCGGGGCGCCACACGCAGCACGGTTCGCTGAACATCCCTTTTAGACACACTCCCGGTAGCCCTATGGTTCATTTCGCCAGTGGGATTTTCCACTGTAACGTGTCGATCGCCGCTCACGCACGTTCGAAGCTGACGTTAACATCTCACATCAATGGCAGTTGGTGCTCCGCAGTTTCCACGTCGCTTATTAGCAATGATGCCTTGTCTCCAATCACGATACACTTGAACCACAGCAGCACGGGAACAGTTCACAAGCTGAAAGCCTATAATTATCCAATAATTATATAATTATTGGATAATTATAGGCCCGAAAGCCTATAATTATCCTTTCTTGTAAATCAGATAAGTCGCTCATTTTATCCATGAAAGAAACAAATGATATATTTTCAGAATGTATACAGCACACCTTATATTCCATCCAAGCCAACTCACAATACGGGACTTCTTCGATTGGCTACGAGTTGTTTACGTCAAAAGTAGGAGTTGTTCACAGAAATGTGACTCGACTGTGTACAACTGTAAAGGCGAAATCCCAACAAAAACAGTCTCGCTGGCCGAGTACTATGTTGCCGCTGCCGTACTGTCAATAAAATGTCCGGGCAGCCAACAGAATGGCCAGCAGTTCAGGCCAACAGCTGGCCAACAGTTGGCACCCCATCAGTTGTCATATTCCACAACAGGGCCATCAGTGGTCCATCACAGGCAAGAGCTGCCACAAATGACCCTTCAGTGGCCGTGCAAGCACGTGCCAGAAATGATGGCTAGCCTAATGTGGTCCGCTAGTGTACCGTTAGTGGCAGCCGGCAACCACGTGACGTAACTGGTGGCTGGGCGAATCTTGTCCGCCAATTTCCCAGTAGTATCCATTATAATAATAAAAAAAAAGGTAAATATAAATGCAGTTTCCCAAAGTTATAACTTTTTTCTACCCTTACGAAGCTTGTGAATAAACGCACTAAGCTGGGGAAATTATCTCAACAGATCGGAAAAACACCCATTTGGATATGAGTAGATCTCAGCTCTCTACCAACCGGACTAATTTGCCACGTTCGAGAAAATGCTTAAAGCTGTCTCTTTGGTATGCAATGTGAAATCGAATGCTTCCCTCTTTCATTTTACAATTATGCGAGGTATTTTTCATAAAAGTCAGTTTCATATAATTGATAAATTAATTTTTTCAACGTAACGATAGTTTTTTTTTTTTTACCTTAAGGGAATTTCACTCATTTTCAAGGCGTGTACATAATTACAGTCGCTTTCCAAAGTTTTGTACTGTCCTTGCCGTCTTGAAAAGAGATTGTTGAATAAATATATATTTACCCTGGTTCATGTCACATTCTGTTACATTTTTAACGTTGTGTCCTTCCTTTCTGTTGTCCGAAGCTACATTTGTTTTAAAGAGTAATAGATATTTTATTTTACTTCTCGTTACTTTTAGAAGCGATTTCCTCCCAGTCTTGTGTATTGAACCCATGGATGAGTACTCCACATAGCGTTGCTTTTTTCTTCTTTTAAATAATTAATAAATTTTGTACGCGTATAATTCTTTTTTCCAACAAACGTTGTTTTAATGGTTTTGCAAAATATTTGTTTCAAGCGGTTTCAAATTTTTTCTTGTTATTCCTCCACTCCATTACATGAATTGTTATTCATGAGAATGGAGTGGGTGTATTTCATGGCTGTAATCTAGTATTTCACGGCCTAATCTGATATCTTCGTCTACTTAAAATTTCATTAGCAAATTAATTCGCCTCTCCACATATGGATTTTTTTCTTAACAGCCACTAAAATAAAACGATAGCGGTAGCGTCGTCTTGAACCAACTGGTACCATGAGAGACACAGCAAGTGTTGCTTCTGCGCATGCGCAGTCCCGTTGCTTCCACCTTCTGTTGGGGGTTGCATTGGTTGCCGCAACGGGCCACTAGTGGCCCTAGCTTGGAGGCCCACAATTTACGGCGATGCTGCAATGCCATCAATGGCTCGCCAACGGATAGCGCTGCCACCAACGGACCACTACCGTGCCGTGAGCGGCAGATTCCAGCCAGCAGTGATCCATCACTGCCAGGTGGTGGCCAGCAGTTTCCCAGCACTTGTGTTTTTGCTGGGATATAACATCAAAAAAATTTCGAACCAAATCATGTACCAACGAAATTCATTGGACTACTGTGAGGAGCAATGTTCAATGCTCTTAACTTCTCTTGCTGCAGCGATACATTAACACAATTTTAGTCATTTTCCTGTATTTAAAATTTAATCATTGGAAATCCAATCAAGTGCAATCAACATACTTTTTATGAAAACCCTGAAATGAAATAAAAATTTAAGCTTTGTTTTAAGAACTTGATATATAAAATTAATTGGCGTCAAATGGTATATCTGTACCAGAAAATTTTAAGAAATGATGTTGTTCGCACTAAATACTTTTACTAAAATTATATATATTTAAAACATACTTCTCAAACAATTTAAATTCGGTTTTTAAAAGTGCCTTCCGCTCATCAAGTGAAATTGTATGAAAGAAAACCAATGCAAAGGTAAACTGCTGCCTTCCAGCAATTCCAAAGACATGGGAAATTCTCCTGGTCCTATTTATGTTGAAAGTTTCCAATATATTAAATAATCAGATAAGATTGCAAATTTACCTCTGCATGTATTTAACTCCATTTTATTAGAGAATTTATTCTGGGTTTATAATTTTTGGAAGATGTATTTTGGCGATTTTATGATTCATTTATATGGAATTAACACTCTCTTGCGATTATATAGATTCCCGCTATGTCCTTAAAAGTTTTCTGTTCCAGAGGTAGCACTCGGCCCTTCCGGACATAACCTGTGTGTGGCTTCTTGAAGTATTCGGGATAGTGGCCACGACTGACATAACGTTACATATACCCTGGTGTGCAAAACATTAAGGGCGAAGGGGAAAAATTAGCATAAGAGCGGAACGAGCCGGCACAACCGGCTGAAAGACCACTCAGGAGATAGACTAGTGTCCGGTACGGTAGGGCATGCGCATATATGCAGCATGACGTAGGGGGTGGTGGTGTCGTAAGTTTATAAAGCACACAGGCAGTGTACGCACAGCAATTCGGTGAAAGCTATTGCACTGTGTACATCGGTTTGAACGATGTCGAGTTGCTGCCACCGTGTGATATGGCCAACAGGCAATCCAGTGGACGACATCTGGATGACTTTACCCGAGGTCGCGTCATTGGGAAGTTAGAAGAAGGTCAAAGTGTTAAACGTGTGGCAGAGGAGTACGGGATCGCTCACAGCATCGTTTCACGAGCTTGGAGAGCATTTCAAACGACAGGAACAGCTGTCCAAGAGTTTAGCAGTGGTCGTCCACGAACAACCACGGCGGTGGGCGACCGGTATATTGTCCTACAGGCGAGAAGAGAATGACGGCCGACAGCGGGAGAAATCGAACGCACATGCAAACGATTAATGGACTTCCGTTGTCGCGTTTTACCGTGGCCAGGAGGCTGCACAAAGGTGGTCTATGTGCACGACGACCAGTACGGTGTGTGGCAATAACGCATGTTCATGTGAGACGATGGTTTCTGTGGTGCCAGGAACACAATAACTGGACACATCAGCAATGGGAACGAGTTCTCTTTACGGATGAGAGCCGATTTAGTCTGACGAGAGATTCTGGACGTACACACATATGGAGAGAGCAAGGAACACGCAATCACAACTCCAACATCAACGAAAGGGACCGGTTTGGAGGTGGCGGAGTTATCGTTTGGAGCGGTATCATGCTTGGAAGCCGTACTGACCACCACATCTTCCAAGGAGGTTCAGTCACCGGTGCCCGTTATTGTACCGAGGTTCTCCTGCCTCACGTGCGTCTGTTTAAAGGTGCTGTAGGTCCTGAGTTCCCCTTCATGGACACCAACGCTACACTTCATCGTACAGTGGCTGTCACAGAGCTGTTGGAGAGTAAAGATATTCAACGCATGGATTAGCCCGCAAGGTCCGTGGACCTAAATCTAATTGAACACGTGTGGGACCTTCTCGGGAGACGCTTGGCAGCCCGTCACCAGCCGCCAGCAACGATTCTGCAGTTGCGATTGGCGCTACAAGAGGAATGGGCCGCGATGCCTCAATAGCTCCTTGACAACGCAGTCAGAAGTGATCATATCCCCTACGAAAGACAGGATTTTCTTGGCAGCAGCCTGTCACATGGGCGTTTCTGTCTTGTGTCCAGTTTTGCTCGAAACTTCCTTTTCAGTAAAGTGCCTTTGTATCCTTTGGATTCCTTGTTTAGACAGTTTTGCTCACTTGTCCCATATTCTTACATCTTGGGGATCTTATGGTATGATTTCAGTCGATGTGGAGCATTCTGCACGACGTCACATCCGAAAAACTTTCTCGTCCTGAATTTTTGCACGCCAGTGTAGTAAAGTAAACATACCGAACAGGAACAAACGGTATATAATTTAATAGCGTGGAGCTACTCACTAAATATGTAGAAAATAATGAAACCGTACTAGTAATCCGATTTATTGGTGCAGAAATATATAAATAGGCCTTCCCAAGCTTCCGCACATTAACCATACGGCTTTTTTCTAGAAAGACAGAGAGAAACTGCAGCTGAGTAATAGAACGCTTTAACAATTTGAACGCCATGACTTGGCATAACAATAAATATATACGACGTCATATTCTCTGAAACCACAATTTTCTCCGCGACGGGATACCATGTTCTCTCACTTAGGAGTAAGTCGCTCTCCAAAATGAGCTGCGTGGAAAGAATGTCTCTCTGCAGATTTGACGTCTTGACACGTTTTCACCTTTGTAGTACGCCATAATGCATTTATGGACACGAGACATCACGTTGATTGTACACGCGGTATACTGGTAGGAAAGAAGCATTACTTCAAGACATAGCTCAAAATTCTTGGCGACTGCTGTGAGACGTTATCATTGCAAGTGTCCCTCTTCGTAATGACCTCCAAGGTTTCCCGCATGGCGGTACATTTAGGGGTAGAGTAGGTAGCTAATTTCTTTATATCATCCTATATAGGAATATTGAACTTGAATTTGAATTATTTGTGTAAGGCCATGGTTACATTACCGTATTTTGTGTCCCTTTTATGCTTGTCGACTCTGATTCTAAATGAACGATTTGTCATTCGATTGTAGTATCGTTTAGAGCCTTCCGGATATTGTAGTGGGATCGCATAAACTCCTGCTTCGCTGAAGAGAGGGTTCTTTTCCACGGTATTTATCATTAGCATAGTATATAAAATTGCAGATTTTATGCCGACATCGTACTTCATTTTCTTGAAGGCGATCTCGAGTTTGTAAGACACATTTGGCATGTAGGGAAATCAGCCTAGGTAACGAAGCTGCGGCACAGGAAGATAAAAACGTTTTAACTTGGCTTTTTTGTACCGTTAGTTATCTAATTCAATAAATATCCTGCATCAGAGTACAACTCGATATAATCACTTTCACACGTCCTTCAAGGCAGCAATACTACGCCCAGTTGAGAAGAACATATTCTCCAGCATCACCCTACGGTCTTCCACCTTGTTGCGATATGCGGGCGACGTATTTTTCCTGTGGCCTCACGGAATAGTGACTCTTCCTGTTTTCCTTGATAAAATCAATAATATACATCCTACGATCAGTTTTGCTGTAGAGCTTGAACACAAAGATGCTTTATCTTATATGGATTATTTATTGAGCAAATCACCTGAAAATTGTGTTTGTACACACAAGTCTAATATAAACCCACTTCTGCCCCAACCTAATGATCCGCAGCTCTATGTATACCGCGGAATACAAGGCAGCTTTCTTCCGTTCTCCAATTAGGTGAGCCTTCGGCGTTTCCTCCCCCTATTCTAAACAACATGAAATTGAAAGGGTCATCGAGTTGGTCGCAGATGCAGGACTTTCATTGAATCAAATGCAAAACTTTTACCAAAAAGCAAGGGTCAAACATTTTAATCTTCTTGTGCTGCAGCTTCGTTATTTAGGCTCAATTCCGTGCGTACCAAATGTGTTTTACAAACGAAATAACGCCATTACGAAGATGAACTGCTGTGTTGGCATATGGTCTCCTGCACCTTTACATAGTATGTATGCTAAAGAGAAACACTGAAAAACCACCTCTTTCCAGCGAAGCAGGAGTTTATGCGATCTCCCAAAACTATCCGAACGGCTCTACACGTTACTACATTATAATGACCAAGCGTTCGTTTAGAATTGGGGTCAACGTTGATGAAAGAGACGAAACATACGCTAAAGTAACAACGGCCGTATCCAGAGAAGTCAAATTCAAGTCCGCTATTCCTATATGTGATTATATAAAGAAATTAACTACATATTCTACCCCTAAATGCACAGCTATTCAAGAAACCTTGTAGATTATTACCTACAGCGGTACTTGTTATTGGTAGCGTCTCACTGGAGCTGCCCCGAATCTGGAGTCATTTTTTTCAAGTAACGCCTACTCCCTACCAGGATATCGCGTGCATGACCAACTTCATGTCTCATGTCTTTAAATGAATATTAAGTCGTATCTATTTATTGTCAAGTCAACTCACTGGGTTCAAATTTTTAAGGCGTTCTATTACTCAAATTGCAGTTCTGGTCTATCTTCCTTGAAAAATCCATCTGGTTAATGTGAGAAAGCGTGGAAACGCTTATTTCTATATTCCTACGTCAGTAAATAGGATTACTGGTATAGTATTTTATTTTCTGAGTAAAACGTTTTTTCTCGTTTAAGGATTTTCTGTCAGTATGTTTTCTGCATGATTTCTAGTAATGAAATGCGACTAAATGCCTGCTTGTCATATTTATTTACACCATTTTTTTGTATGGAAATATTGCAAACATACTATAAAACGTAAATGATTGTTTGAAATTTCATGCCATTCTGTTTACCGAATCCTTGATATGAGATCAGATATTTTCTTCGCTGCACTTTTAAATCGTAGGGGATTCAATTATTGAGACGCAGGGAACACCCTGCAGATTCTCTATATCTTACCCAGGTCAACTGTTCAGTAAGTGTAAAATAACAAATTGCACGAAAAGAATACATTTCTAACGGCAAAATGTATTTAATTTTTCATGAAAACAAGAGACTAGGAGTTCGGAAATCGTGCCTCTTTAATTCTTACCAGTGGGGAAATGCTACTTTTACAAGTACCATTATCTTTAAATACTTGAGAGAGGTGAGTAATTTGCACCTTCTGATTTTCTTTTATGACTACAGAAATTTTTAGCTTTGATATTAATTTTACGTATATACTTGGTCATAGAAAATATTGCAAGAGCAGATTCGCGTGGGTTATCACCAGCAAATAAATCAATACAGTTCTGCCCTACTGTACACGATTTCTGGGTTATAACCCATCTGCAGACGAGTTTCCAAAAATTGGATTAATATCATTCAATCGCACCCATCCACGGTATTACCTATATATTTTTTTTAATATAAGAAAAGCGCACCAAAAGTTTGTTAAAGGAGAAAGATTAAATCCTATTTTAATCTGAATTAAACGTTCAAGGAAAAAGATTAAATCTTAGTTTGAAGGTCCGCCTGAATAAAGAAAATTTTGGTGTGCTTTTCGTATATTAAAAGATTTATTTTCATAAAATATTCAAAATAGGGAAGTGATAGCCAAACAATATTTTACAAGCTATAATTTTTCTAATATAAATTTTTGGATTGGACATCAGTTAATAGGTTTCAGTTGCTTATGTAAAAAGTCGTTGAAGATGACAAGTGAAATACAATGTAGCAGAAAACATTAAAATCGATTACTCTGCGTCAAGCAACGTGGCGTGAGCTCCAGACTTGGGCCAAGCAACGTGGCGTGAGCTCCAGAGTCCGCCGCGTAGCTCCGATGGCAAAGTACTCTAACCACAAGTTTCGTACTATTTGTCTGATGTAGGTCCCTGTTCTAATCCCGCTGAGGAATGCCAGTTCGGCTCGTCTTAAGGGCCCGTCCATAAAGTACGTGACCATTTACTGTGTTCAGGCTTCTCCCCCCTCATATCACATTTGTACGATTGTTGACACCTACCCCCTAAAAAGTACGTCCTAATTACCGCATCCCCCCCCCCTTTTTTTTTTTTGACGACTGCTTTTTGAAGTCCGTTGAGAAACAGAGGGAAAACATGTAATTATTTAACGGAATAATGCATATATTTACACATTTTCTTCAGAAATTATTTAGGCATTATTATACCCAAAAGCCACCCGAACTTTATCATTCTGAAATAAAGATCTACAATTGAACGCTTGCATTCAAGGTTGCAACACTATCGATCATGCCATCTACAAAGCACGATAGATTTGGTAGTACAAATACGAGAACTTAATGTTGTGAATTAGCTAAACATCATCAGAAATCTGAAATATTTGATACCTTTTTATACGATCAAAAGAAGGAACAAGAAAGGTGACAACGAAATTTCGGGTGTCATGAGCACGTTCTTTAAATCCCTTATGATGTGAGTTAAATTTATCAAAGCTATTAAAAATCAATGGAACCTGTATGGAAAACAGTAGTATCTGACCGAGAAAAGAAGTTTTTCAGTCAGGTTTTAATCCCGCAGATATTGCTGTAAAGGGAAATGTCAGCTGACGTTTTCTGGTGACAGACTTGTGCGCTAAGAAAAAATTGAATTTACATGCGAAACATTTCTCAGCGGAAACGCTCTCCCACATGGAAAAGATTTCTAAAATCGGGCTCACAGAAGCAGAAATATCGACAAATATAAGATAGGCTTCCGCGTCCCCTGGCGGGAAAACCATGCATTATGTTAACAAGAAAGTATATTCAAATTTTTTTTTTCGATGTGAGCGGTATGGGTGCACGAAAGAATTTTTTCAACTGAATTTTTATCAGCTCAGATTATACTGCAATTACATCAGGCGCAGCAATTACCAAATATTACAACTTATATGCAAAACATATCATATTAGGAGCTGTGTCCAGTGCAAAAGGAAATATTTCAAATCGGAGTTTTAGAAGCAGAGATATTGAGGGAAACGCAATTTATCTTTACACCCCCAAGCGGAAAGTCTTGAAAAAAAATTGCTTGAAAACTTTGAAATTTTATGAGAAACATTTATCACCGGAAACAGTGTCTAACAAAGAAGGAATTTTTTAAATCCAACTTTGAGAGGCAGAGATATTGACAAAAGCAAGAGGGACTTCTACTTCCTCTGGTGTAGAAACCATGCATTATTTAAAGAAAAAAATATTCTCAAATGTTGATTGACATGAGCGGTATTGATCCAAGAAAGAATTTTTTAAATCGGGGTTTTAGGATCTGAGATTTTGCTGCAAATACCTACGAAACAGAAATTTAACGCTTGCGCTCTCTGGTGGCCAAACCATATTTTATAAAAAATTAGAAATTGCAATAAATAAATTTTCCATCAGCAGCTGTATCCGGTGCTGGAATAATTTTTCAAATTGGAGTTTTAGAATCAGCGATATCGGGGAAAGCACAGTTTACATTTACTCCTCCTAGCGGAAAGTCAATGAATGACTTGAAAATTTTGGAATTATATTAGAAATATATTGTACCGGAAACACTGTACAACAAAGAAGAAATTTCTCAAATCGGACTATTAGAAGCAAAGATATTGACAAAAACAGAATATATCAACGCCCCGTGGCGGAAAAAACATACATTATTTTCAGAAGAAAACATTCCGAAAATATTTGTCTATATGAGTAGAAACGGTCCACGAAAGCATTTCTTCAATAGAGATTTTAGAAGCTCCACTTTTGCTGCAAAAACATCAAATGCAGAAGTCAACCCTTACGCTCCATGGTAGTCAAACCATTTCATGCGAAAAGTTATAAATTATATTCAAATTCTTTTCCATCACGAGCTGTGTCTACTGAATGAAAAAAATTGTAAATCGGAGTTTTAGAAGCAGAGATATCTGGGAAAAAATGATTTACTTTTACTCCCCCTAGCGGAGAACTATGCATAACCTGGAAAAATGAATATGCTTAAAACATGTATTCATCTTTTTATTTTAGTGATTTCAAATTTTACAGTTTACCGGTTTATTTTCTCACTTTATTCGAAAAATGAATACATGTTGTAATTGAAACACAACCTGCCCAATTTCTTTATTCGATTTGATTTTAACTTTTTGCAGAACATTTCATTTTGATAAAAATTGGAAACATAATTCTTTGATACACTGCGGGACAATTGCTAAGGACGGATGACAATAGCAACGATAGAAACCATAAAATGGAAGGCAGGAAAATGTGGAAATTAGCATAAGTGCGGGATACAGTAAGACGTGTTGTGTGTATGCAAATTATGGATTGCCGAACTTGTTCGTGACGTCCTAGCGCTGATAAGAGATACAAAGTATTTGACGCGTATTGACCGTTGTTGTTCAAACGCAAAGTTGAAAGGGAAAGAATCAATTGACGAACTTGCAATTTTCAGTATGTCTTCTCAACATCACCTAGATGATTTTACGCGTGGCCGTATTATTGGCAAGATTAAAGAAGGGCGAAAAATAACAGATGTTGCCAGGGAGTTCAACATCAGCCACATGGTTGTTTCAAGGCTTTGGAAATTATTTCAAACAAATGGAGAGTGTAGCAAACGTCACGGGGGAGGTCGTGTTCGCAGTACGACACCTGCAGAAGATCGGTACATAGGGCTATCAACAAAAATAGACCGGCGCAGCACAGCTAGTGAGGTAGAAAATCAGTTTAGGGCTGCTACTGGTAACCGGATCTCCCGAAAAACTGTGGCCAGACGTTTGCATGAAACAGGACTATACACCCGCCATCCTGTTGTGTGCATCCCATTGTCCAGACGTCACTGTACCGCTCGTTTGCAATGGTGCCATCAACATCGCAATTGGACTGAAAACGACTGATTTGCTGTCCTCTTCTCAGATGAGAGTAGATACAGTCTATCGTCTGATTGTCGACGAAAACTGATCTGGCATGATAGTGGTACAGCATATTGTCCAGCAGATATACAGGAAAGGGACCGATATCCGACATGTAGTGTCATGGTATGGACTGGCATCATGATCAATGGCCGTACGTCCCTCTATGTGCTTCCAACTGGGACTATGACCGGCCAACGATATATTAATGATGTTCTGCTACCTCATGTTCGCATGTTCCGTGGTGCTGTCGGTGATAGATTCATTTTCATGGACGACAAAGCAACATGTCATCGAACAGTCGCTGTCCAGGAGTGTCTTGAGAGCGAGGATATTCAACGCCTCGTTTGGCCAGCGCGTTCTCCAGATCTGAATCCCATTGAAATTGTGTGGGATGCTTTGGGGAGGAGTCTTGCTGGTCGCCAATGCCCTCCAATAAACAAGGGCACCTTCATCCGTGCACTGACAGAGGAATGGGATAAATTACCCCAACAGCTGCTTGATAATGTTGTGCAAAGCATGACATGACGTGTGGAATCTTGCATCGCCCTCCATGGTGGCCATATCCCGTATTGACATCTTACGCCGGAACGCCTGCGGACGGTAATTGCATTTTTTTCACGTTTACGTATTCTGCACAAAACGGCCTGTTTGTCCCTTGAACACGTTCCAAAGCCTTCTGGATTTTTGAGCACCCTGAATTGTCTTTCTTGTAATGTCCTGGCATTCTGACATTATTTTATTTCACTTGGCATCCAACCACACTTACTTTTTTATGCGCTATATAGCCGTTTATGATCCGTCCTTAGCAATTGTCCAGCAGTGTATTTCTGTTACTTTTTATCTTTTGTTGCTTTACGTTCTTGTCGAACTGTATGAGATATAGGGGTGCCCGTTTCCTGGTTTAATGTCAAGAGAGTGCGGAGAAGTGAAGATGTCCGCTAGGCTAATTATCTCCAAAAAAGCGCACAAGTTTAAAACAACCCTCCTCCTCCGGTGTGAAGAGGTCTTTACGGAACACGACTACATTACTGAAAAGCAGTGCTCCTTTATCAAAATTGCGGGCCCATCGTACAGTCCTCAGAGGTGTATTTATCATTTTGCTTATTCTTCAAGCAGCGTTTCAAAGTAGCGTTCTCAAGTAAATTTCATGTAGTGTTTCGTCGAATTCCAAGGGACTGTGGTTTTCAAGCCAGCATGACCCTGCGTATAATGCCAGCAACATCGTTGTATGCCCCAAATATCGAGACCGCAACGTCATGGTGTTATTTTGTATCATGATGATTGGACGCACTGACCTGCAGGATATGGATCATTTCACGAACACTTCGCAGCAATGCTTTGCTCGTGTCGATTAGTACGCCCTGCTCGTGTTCCACTTTTGACTGCCTGTCATTCGACATTACGCTTCGCGTGGTGCCGGGAATATTAGGCTTTTCCAGGTTGGTGTCGCCTAATGTGGTCAGATACATCTCGTTTTCAGCTGTACTGAGATGAAATGAGAATGCGGATGTGGCGTCGACAGCATGAAGTCATAGCTCCGTCTTTCTACGTCGGCTCTGTTCAAGGTGGTGGTAGCTCTGCGATTGTTTAGGGAGCCTTCTCATGGGACATGTCGGGTCTCTGAATGTGTCTGGAGCGGTTCTTAACCGCTGAGCGCTACCCACATACTTTCATTCCCTACGCGCGTCCTGTGGCCGATGGTCTGCTTCAGCCGAAAATGCGGAAACAGACATTTGCATAGACGTCATCTTACAGATGTGCTCTCACCGCCAACCAACTGTCGTTTATCTAACGCAACCCCTTCTTGGTGTTGGGATTTTTTTCGTCAGTATATATATATACACTTATTCTGCTTTTTTAAACAATTATATATTTTCGTAAAGTCTCTCGTTGCAGATTGATGCATGCAGCTTGGCTATCAAACTGTGGCGTCTTTGAAATTTAGGGAACCATATCCTGCGCAGGTTGTCCACCTACTCCTGGACAAAGGAAAGAAAGACTCTTTCCCATCTTGTTTTCCACCCATGCTCTGCACAACATTTTAAAATGTGTTCCATTTCAACTCTTCCTAATGCTCCTGACTCGTATGAGGCAAATTTCTGGGCGGATTGTAGGTGAAATACGCAACCATATTATTGTAAGCCATTTAAAATTTTACCACATTTTTAGGTCTTACAAAATCCGATGTACTGTTACATGTCGCATATCATTTGCGCATGGTAATTAATATTCCACATTCTGGATTTTCAGTTTGCTCTTTACGGATCACATAACTTATAATGTAACTCGAATTTTCCAATTATGTACTCGACTTTTCGCCTAAAACATTTTTTAACGAAATGATAAATTTAAAGATACTTCGGAACAATTAAAAGAATCGTTCTCCATTTCAAAACTTTTCATCAAGTATCAGTATCTTTTCCTTCGTAAAGATATATAGTTCGTTATTTTCACTGACGTTATAGCTCTTAGTAGAAAATACTCAACTGTAGAGCAATGCCTTCAAAAACAAACAGAAATTGCCCGTCTCGGACAAATGGGCAGAGGCGAGCTCAGCTGCAACTAGTGAGCAAGCTTGATGGCGTTTTACACATTCAATGATGGACTCTAATGAGCGTTTCTACAACTACCAAAGAAAACCATGTAAATCAGTATAAATCGCAATCAAGACATATCTGCGAATTCTCTCTGTTCAAATTTAGAATCGAACCTACCAGTCAACTGTTCCCAAAGAAACTACTAGAGCTATCATCTCGTTCGCAGTTTCGCACATTCAGAGATTAATAATTTTAGAGTCTGTCCAGTTTTCACAATTCAAATCTATTCATGCTCATTATTGAAGGCAGAGAACAACTCGCCCTACCCATGTTCCAACAAATAACACTTCAGGAAATGTAGAAACGTCAAGTCTCTTGACGAAGGTTCTTTCACTTTGAAGTAGCACGATCTGTAGCGAAATATTTCATTACAATCTACTTTGTCATGTAATGTACTACCGAAACAATAACATCGATACCCTGTCGTTCGGAAAATCATAGCCAATTTGGAGAGTAAAAATGAAAGATACATATTACATAGAAGACCACCCTGTTTTTGTTCGAAATAGGTGCCTTCAGCAGCTACACACCTCTGCCAGCGAGTGGCAAGGGCTTCAGTGCCATGTCGAATGATATCTAGCTCCCTGGATGCCAGAAAGTACGGAATGCAATTCTGGCATCCTCTGTGTTTCTGAAGATCCTGTTATTGAGGTAATTTCTAAAATGCGTAAACAGGTGGAAATCAGAGTGTGCCAAGCAAGGCGAGTGTGATGTATTTGGGAAGGTTTCGAACCACAGCTAATGTAGTTTCTGTTTGTTTATTTGCGACCGTGTGGTCTCGTTTTATCATAAAAGAGGATAGGACCTTTCCTGTTCACCAAAGTTGGCTGTTTGGAACACAGCTTCTGGTGATTCGATCAATTTCTTCACAATAAGTGAGGGACGTAATGCTTTGACCAGCATGCAAAATCCTGTAGTGTCTGACACAGCGACTTGTCCACCACAGTTTCAACAAAAAGTAATTTGGCGTCAACCTTGATTCAGGATGTTGTATTGGTGCTTCACCATGGGACAAAATCTGCCCAGATCTCTTACGCTGGTCGTACAGTACCCACGTTTCTTCACACGTTACAATGCGTTCCAGTAGGGGCTCCTTTTCGTTGCGAAGCAGAAGGCTACTGCGCATATCAAATCGCTTTGGATTCTGATGCTCCGTCTTTTCGTTTGATACCGACGTATCGAGGTTTTTGACCTTACCACTCTGTTCGGAAATGGTTGGCATCGACACATTGTATTACTCGGTGAGTTCTCCGACAGTTACGTGACGATTTGTGTCCACATTTTGCTTCAGAGCGCCGTGATCAACGACCGAATGTCCTCCTCTGGCCTCTACATCTTCTATTGCTGTGTCACCGTACGAAAGTTTTCAAACCACTGGTGAACAGTACGCTCAGATGTTGTCTTGGTCCCATGCCTTGACCACCTTCTTGTAGGTTTGTGCCGCATTAGGAACCAATTGGTGATCATGTAGCACATCACCAACACTCATTGCTTCCTAATATGTTGTACAGACTACCCGCACACAAGTAGCAACGACTGCAGCTTAACTCATTATGGAATTTATGTGGCGTCATAGTCGCTCTTCAGTTCGCACAAATGGCAGTGCGAGAGGGTTGGTCTGAAAATATTGTGGGCGGGTTGAATGTGGCACCTCAGAAAATCGGTCATTATTTTCCAAACGACCTGATATAATTTGGAAAGAATATCCCTTAATAAACAGTTCCTCACAAATGTGTTGAATTGTTGGCATAAAAGAGCCGTATTTTTACTGTTTCCATGTAGCATCCCTTTCAGGAAACTTCAAAATTACAGTGATCTGAAGAGAGAATCGAACCCGCACTTATAATATTCGTTCGAGCATTTCATTCGCTACAACTCACTACAATCTAAAAACTTGAAAATTTTATTGCTCTGGAGCATACATCGAACCAGTACTCATGAATTCCGTTCGAGCATCTGATTTTTCATAATCTATTTTTCATACTTACAGTTTCATCTGTATTGTGTCAATGTATTTGTGAAGAACGATTTCTTCAAAGAGATTCGTTTCCAAATTATATGTATGATGTTTTATAAAGCACTGGAACTTGTGACCTACGTCCGATCCTGGATGTGAGAAAAGGTTGTGATGACGCTTCGAGGAAGCACGGGATATCTTCGACTAGCGCAAATCTGAACTGTTATGAGATTTTTTAGCTACATCTGCATATCTTCTTCTCTGTGTTGTAACAGATGGCATGCTCGAACGGAAACCGGGAGATGCTGGTTAGATTTCCTCTCATGGGCAGTGTAATATTAAAGGTATCTGGAGGAGTAGCTACATGGGAACAATGAAAATACGGAGCATCTGTGCCAACCATTTCATTTGATGCGATAATATCTTTACATTTGCAGCTACGTCATGGGCCTTGCTACGGGAAAACTAGAGTAATACAGTTTCAACGCTCTGTGGTGCACGAAAGTTGCAATGACTGTCAAAGTCTCACAAACAAATTGCAAATAAATAAGTACAGTTTCCATGCACTAAATTTCAGCAGTTTTTCTTCTCACGTGCACAGTTGGGTGATTTTCCTAGTTCAGGAAGAAACGAAATTTATCTTCATGAGATTTATTAAAGGAAAGTGTTAAATATGATTCAAGGATTTTGTTTAATTCAAATTCATGCGATTTTCATTCTTGTTTTTTGTATGGTAGACGAATTAAACTACCACTCTTGGAAGAAACAGGCTTGAAACGCCAAACTTTCCCTGTATTTAGTTCATCCTACACATGCTTGCTGATTCTACGTTAAAAAAAACATGCTTTCTTTTAATGAAACGAATTGGTTTCTTTACGTGAGGGATAGCTATACATGTTTTCAAAAAATAAGAGAAATGCAATTTTATTTTCCTCAAATTACTGAAGTGTTAATATTTATAATTACTAAGAAATCAGATTTATTTCAAACGACTTTTGTGCGCCATTTATTCATCTATTTACAAAGAAAAATTGTTAAAAATATCTAACTTAGATTTATGAGACTGATATCGTCTGCCCTTACAAGGTGTTAGATATGAACCCACTAGGGTTTTCACTTTTATTTACAACTACACAATGGCCATTAAATGTTTCAGTATTCTTCGATATATTTATTTTATTTTCCAGGTTAATTAGTGACAGCAGTTGATCAAGAAGTTTAGCAGTTGAGTTATATTCCCCCCTTATTATTATTATACTTTAGATTTGAAAGAACTATATGTTTATCAAGGGTTAAACATCGTTTTTTCCTAAAACTAATATAAGTGCAAATGTGGATTAAAATATTTTCCACATCGTGAAGTTTTTACTTCCATTTTCGGATGTCTGGTCTTAAAAGGGCAGCGCAGCACGACCGTTCGTGCTGATCTGTGAAGGTCAAGAGCGTATGCTCTGCTACTGGGGAAGCTTGCGGCATCACTCGGAGCTGAAAAAGTTTTTGTACTGTGTTAAGGATGAAATTTGGCCCATGAGAATATGGCATAGCCATCGGGAACAGAGGAAATAGTGGCAATATCCGGCCAACAGCAACCTTGTTAGTTATTCGCGATCTGTCGTGGTTAAAATGTATCAAAGATAGATGTCAAGAGGCACAACGCATAAATGGAAGGTGGATATTGAACGGCCAAATTTCCTTAATGTTCGAAGCGAAAGGAGACCCGGTCATGATGTTCAAAATCCTTTCCATTTAAAGTCCTTTTCTTTTAGTGTCTTCCCTTATAATAGTGTGGTCCCTAAGTACAGACATATTGCAAATCTGGCTCCCAGCACGAAACTCGGGACATGCATCACCTATTACATACTGAATTGGATACCCCCGGTACCCAAATTTGAAAACCAACTTTGACGCCATAATTCAAGATGGCGGACATAATTTTTAAATTGTCATTTTTTCTGTTCTAAGGTTCGATTCCTCTGTTTTCGGGTATACTGAATTCAAATAAAGTGCTTAAAATATTTAATAAATAAGTCATAAGATAAAACGGAATTTTGACGAATTGTTTTTATAGTTTTCAAATGGCTTTGCCATTGAATTTTGACTTCAATGAACTTCCAACCATTGCCTTTAATAATACTACTTGGTTTTCAGGTAAACTGTAAATGAAATAAAGACGTCAAGAAAAATAAAATTGGAACTAGCAGTTGAGGATACGCCTGAATCGTCGCATCCGCTAATCCACCGGAATTAGTGTCTGTTATATCAAGAGAACACGGGTCCGCCACTTGTTAATGGAACAGAAGCAGGTTTAAATACTCTAAGTGAAGACTTACTTGAATTTTCAAGACTGGATGGTCTGCCTAATCACATTGATTTGTCACAACTGGATGAAGGAAATGGCCTAGCCCAGACTCTCATCACTCATGACACTAAATACCACAAGACTTGTCGAACAAAGTTTGATAAGCATAAGTCCCAACGCCACCATGATAGCTCAGAAAAAAGATAAAGTATTCCCTGAACATGTCAACCTCAACTGGTCTCCTCACGAGTTCAAAAACTATTCTCAAGTGGATACTAAATACTCGTGTCTGTTTTGTGATGCATCCAAGAAGGAAAATTGTTCTCCGCACAAACACTGGAGGGGGGGCAAATATATTGTTTCTCGCAAGGCAGCTTCAGGATGGAAATATATTAGCAAAACTATCTTCTTCTGATTTAGTAGCCCAAGAAGCCAAATGCAACAAAATTTTTATTTGCGATTTAAAACAAGGGCTAGAAGTCAACAACGGCAAAGTGATCTCAGAAAAGATGACAAGGATTTCTTCAATTGTGCCTGGGGATCAACAATATCCCAACTGGTAGACAACATAGCAAGCTTTTACAAGAACAATGAAGTGTGGTCTCCAGTGTTTAAATTGGCTGAACTAACACGGAGAATGGAAGACAGTATGCGAAACTTCGGTGTCGAAGGGCCAGAAATCCATCGTACAGGACTTATGACCTATTGTCATTGATTACAAGTTTAGAGTCTAGAAAGTCTGGAAAAGAAATATTACTTAACTTTAAGGATTATGTGGGAAATGTCATGCGAGATGCGATAGAATACTGTGCAATGTCTATCGCGAATATTGAAAATTGTTTGTAGAGATCTTTTTGGGGACTATCCAAATTTGAACGATCGTTTACTGAGAAGTTGATTCCTACAGAATGTGTTAACAAAGCTTTGGGTTTGCTGGTTTAAATGATTCTGGAAGGACCATGTATGAATGAAACGACCACTTCTTTTGTCACGCGCGCAACTTATTCGTTTTAATGCTCTGAAATCAGTTCGAAGATATGATATTAGACATGTGAGGCACACAGCAGATTGTGAAACACCACTTCTGCCTTTTCTTAGTCTTAAAATTTATTTAAGCACAAGGAGCAGAGGTCTGATTGAAAATGCCTCACAGAGTTCAGCAGGTCCTATCTATGACAACTGACATCATTTGTGATACTTATCAATCACTGTAAAAGGTCGTCCCTCGTTCACTACATCGACACGGTTTTTCCCACCGCAGTTATCGACAATATTGATCACAATCCTTCTTCAACGACAGCCCATAATTCATTTCATGGTAAAGGTACCACAATTATTCAACACACTAATTCAGATTTCTCAAGTACTAAGTTTACATCATGTTATTGAAAACTTAATAGGTTTAGACAAAAATCTAAATCACATTTGGTGCAAGCACTTCGCTTTTTACTTTCCATCTCTGACATTATTTTAGTTCTCATTTGTTTCGTAAATAGAATTCGTAAATTTCCGCAATAGAATAAATACGCTTACGACAAGAAAAGTTAGCGTGAGGAAAATTAGGAGCCTATGTTAAATTTAGGCACAGTTTAAATACTACGGAAACGTTACGAAAACACCATAACCCTAACCTTCAGTTTCCATTGCCCTGTGCGGAGTGCATTTATTTTACTTTATGTGTATCTATCTAGACAAAACTCTAGAGATATGGATTGTGCGAATTTGATATTAAATGTTTTGAAGGAAGTCATCAAACTTCTACTACTAACAGCCGTTGATTTCCCATATTAGGAAGCAGGATTTGCTTGAACTTCCTTTGAATAGAATAGGCTTCAAGTTTGCAAAACGTTCTGAATGTTACGTTTGTTCTTATGAAGTGTATTTACCCAGTTCACGGATACAAATGACGTTCATCGGATGTCTTTGACTCATTCGGTTATCTCTTTTTACACCTTTTTTCTTGAGTACACACTCGTCAAACGCCTTAAACGCGGCTGAGCACTCAGTTAAGTGTGTCATAATTCCAGACCAAGCTGAAAATGTTCTTTCCAAAGCGGATTATTATTAATATTTATTATTTATTGATTGGAGGTTTAACGACCACCGTGAGCAACTCAGTGGGTTATAAGCAGTCGCCCGTCCCTAATTTAGGGTCACTGATTCCAGGGAAGGGAAAGAGCCAGTGCCGTAAGACAAACACAACATCCATGCCTGACCGGGATTCGAACTCGGACCCCTTACGGACGAATGATCAGAGGCCAGCGCCTTAGAACACTGCGCCACCGGGTCGGCTTTCAAAGGGGATATACCTGTTGACAACGATGAGAAAAGTTTGATACATATGGATTATATTCTTCGCGAAAAAGAACAACAATGCAAGTTCAAAATAAAAGTATTGACAGATAAAATACTTTTCAAATGATTCTTACACACAGGGACAACCTCTTTCGTTGGACCTGTCTCCCCAAGTGAGTAGAAAAAAACATGTATGCTTAATAAGAAGAATTAATTTTAAATTAAGGAAAAATTGAATAAAATATAGTATCTACTAGTGAAAATTTAAAAACAAGCAAAGAATAAATATTTTCCGGTTTTATTGAAAATAAAAGCTCGAAAGAAAAGTTTCTTTTTTTTTTTTGTTTCACCTTTATTAACGCTCGAAATCAGGTTCAAAGTTTGGCGACATAATTTTCCTCTTAAAGAACAAATATTATAGTTTTCTCAATGTGTGGCACCTCTGAGCCGCTAGATTTCTAGCACATACTAAAAATTGTGATGCAGAGAAAAGGAAAACCAAAATTCGAAATTCTTAGGAAATTAAGAAACCATCTCTCAGTTGCGGACAAGTTATGGTTTTCTACCGTTGTTGAATTAATTTGACTGCTTTGTTTTAAATTTTCGAACAGAGAAATTTTCTGCGATCCAGCAATCTACGAATATTCGTACTCATTTTTTGTCACTTTCAGTATTACCCATTAATTGGCTCATATGCAGTTTATAAGGTAGCTAATCAGCCTTAATTACATATAAAAATATATTGTACAAAAGACATACTGGCTTGACAACTAACTGCACCAGGGCAAATGCAATCTCCGAGATGTCATGGAATTTTCAAGCGTCATTATGTTATTCGTTGGCTGACAGTTACCACTTTTATTACTATATTACTTAAATGGGCATTTTTTGATCCATCTGCTGTTGAGGGAATATCAAGAGCAAATTAGACAGTTTATTTTGCAATAACAAACTGTTCCACACTATTCGAGAAATGAAATATTGTTAACAGAGTAAAAATCTGGCTATCACAAATACCTGCACTGAAAGAGAGTGAAAATTTCAGAAGCGAAAATCGGACTAACAGGCCTAGGGAGGGAATGCCGAATGTCGCCCTACATATTGTATCCTTACAAAAGCAGGGATTGGATGATATATCTTATATTCTTGGCATCCTATTGGTCGTGAGATAATGCGCGTGTCGTTATGTGCGTTGTGTTTTCGTGCCCCTGCATCCACCTCTATGATAAAAAACTCACTAGTAAAAAAAAGGGGAAGGAACTCGCAAAAGATTGAATATGAAGCTGGCTATTATTGATGACAGTGTATCACAATATCAGTCATGATGCTTTACACTGCGGTGCAAATTTGGCGATTATTTCAAATTGTTTTTAATTTCTAAATATTTCAATTAATAAGACACAGATCTGCTTACTTTTCTAGAAATTAGACACACAGAGCAATATTTGGCTGGGTTTACTACTGCTGTACTACAAGAAAATGGACCAAATACCAAAGTTCTGTGATCTACACAGTCATCAATATAGAGTTTAACAGTTACAAACAAGAACACAAAAAACTGAAATGAAAAATATTTCGTGCGAAGTTGGTTTAAGACACTCTTCAAGAAAGTACGAAAGAACTCTAGCTCATCTGATTACAAGACATAAATATCTGCGCAGAGTACCTAATGTATGTTTAAAAGCATTCCTATTTGGACCCATTTAATTTTTTAAAAATACGTACGTTAGCAATTATGTATCTTTAATATAAGCAACTTAATATAAATTAATAAATATAACATAATATCACATGCAAGAAAAATTCAGATGATATTGTTTTTCTTTTCTTTTACGGCAAGGTGATTAAAAATTTAAGGAGCACATATATTATTTTAGCTGGTCAAGCACACTACCACCAGAGTCACATATTAGAAATATGACGAATACACATGTCCTTCTTTGTCACCCCAAAGCTGCTTCGGACTGGTTATAGATGATCATATTTACAATTTCAAATAAATAAGGTAAAAAAAAAAAAAGAAGAAAGAGATAACAAAGACCCAGGCTTTGTTGCAAACCACAGTTGTCGAAATAAGATGATTTTGCTGGAAAGAGTACTCGTGTTAATGATAAAAGGCTTCACACTGGGTAGAATTGGTTAATGACAGCTTGTTCGTAAATGTTGAACAAAAGTGTTTCCTTCTGATACATTGCAATATGGCGAATTTAAATGGTGGTCATCTGTATTTGGTTCCTGGTACATTCCCCTTTCCTTTTGTTTCACTTTTAATTATATCAATTTCTTATTTCTTCTCATTACAAATTTCCACTGAAAAATTCTCATTCAGACAGCATTCAGTGTTTAACAGTTGATATCATTTCTTTACACTTTATATAAATTTTTTATCACTGAGTGCGTTCAACAAAGCAAAATTTTAAACTTTCAGTATATTAAAAGTAAAACGAAATATATATAAAAAAATTAATTTACATTTCTTGGTTATGCGAATTTTTTAAATAATCTGTTTCGCCTTTAATTAGGTTGTCAAAACACAAGATAAGAAAGATGTATGGAATAAAATATTATTGATGTAACTTTAAAAATTGCAATATCGTAAGCTAAGTTCCTTCACTGTCAGCAGGGCACTAAAATGGTTTTACAGAAAAAAATGAAATGCCGAAATATTATCAAATTGCATCAGAAATGGTAAACAAGATCGTAAACAATTTTTTAATTGGTACATCGGAAATTAAAAATTTACTTGTGTCAGTATCAACACACGTGACGTTCGGAGCTCATATCAGGAAAAACCAACGAAAAGATTTTTTGTGCGCTTTACAAAGAAACATTTGAAAACTATAAATTGTTCGGCATTTCATTCTCTGAATACCTTGAATTTAAAAAATCTGAGGTGGATTATTTAAATTCAGAGTGTTCAGGGAATGAAATGCCTGAAATGAACCCCTGAATTTTACCTAAGAAATCAGTTAAAATTCAGTGAAGTGGAACCACTGAATTTTATCTAAGTAATATATTCTCAAGCACATTTTGCAATTCTTGGGGATTTTCACCGTGCAAATTTTTTCATTTGGTGAGCATGAAGTTTTTCACAAACGTGTTTTCTTGCAAATTGAATTTCGTTTCCTAAGAAAATAGTCTTATTTTTCTGAATTACTTTTGGCTCAAATTAATGGAGTCAGTTGTGCGAATAGCTTAGCGAAAACTTGAAATATTTTCATATTATGATCTTACATTATTATTGGTAAAATAATTTGCCATTTGAAATGTCGATCAGAAATCATGTTTCATCATTGTAAACTGCTTCCATCACATATCCGATACTATATTATATTTTTCAAACGAATCACACTATATCAGATTCCCGAACATAAATCTATTTTTACGAACGTCTCATTCCCATCATGTATTCTATCGGTTTGCAAAATAGCAGCATCTTTAAATTTCATATATAGTATATAAAATGCGCTCCCTTAATAATATTTAAAATCTTTAAAATATGGTACATGGACATAATAGAAAAATGTAGCTACACATGAAATACTACAGGGCGAATGAAAGAAATTGTGTCTGGTAATGGAAAAGCTTCATTGCGTAAAATAACGGCAAAGTAGAATAGCGTGAACTAGAGAAGAATTTCAGCATACAAAATCAATCTCTCATTGGGGGCTAATGGACTGTGTCCGCAGACTACCCTTTCCTGTATAGTGCGTCCCTGCACAAAGCAGACGAAGTCATCTTTGATGGGTACGTGAGCACCAAACGCGGCAGCTGAGTACATAGAAGAAAAAGCGGTATTTTCCAATCATTGCCCTTTTTTTTTGTAAAGACACCCGATAGACAAGCTTGAATATTAACCTCAGCAAATCCCAGGTACTTAGTAGTGTTGACTGGAAGGCATCGCTTTGCTTAACACTTTTGAAACAGGATTTTTATACGGCAAGACATTTCAGTGTTATTGCCGACCAAACACATTGCTTTATGTGCATACCCCATATGCTAATGCACTATACCGCAAAACGCGGATCATCACGCTTTCGTTTCACGAGTATGAATTGACTTCAGTGTGCTAAATTGTGCACCGCATTCTACGGAACTCAGATTAATTTAACACCTATGGGAAGAGATTGAGAGGTCCATTTGTAATGATAACCCTTCTCTACAAATTATTCAGAAGTTAACAAACACCATCACATCCACAGAGGTGCACTTTCTATAGACCTGTACCATTTCCTTGCTCGAATCTTGCAATATAGGAACGGTACTTCTTTCAATGTCACCACGTTTTGGGGTGAGTGCTCCTAACAATAAGATACCTGAGTATTAAAAAATGTTACGATTTTCTGAACCGACGTATATTAACAATTTCTAAGACCTATTTATTGGTAATTACCATGACACTTAGTTATAGTGATGCACCCAACAGGGGTATTTAAATTTTACTTTTATATCAGGAAATTTGTTTATATTATGTTTCTTCAAATTAATCTTGTGTTTGGGTATACACGGGCGCGCAAAAGTTCAGGACGGACACAGTAAAACACCAAAGCTAAGGAGATTTGCATAACGCAAGCGGATCTGTAGAAAGACGATGCGAATGAAAATTTCCGAAATGTGATGTCGCAGGTCACATGACAACGCTGATATGGATATAAGGAGCAGCAACGAGGGAAACGGAAAGCGAAAGTGAGCGCCGTTGTAGAGAGGGTCGAGGGATTTGCTAGTGTGTTACTAACGAGAAAGTGCCCACGCGAGATATTTAGATGATTTTATATGTGGTCGAATAATAGAAAAGCTGGAGGAGGGGCGAACCGAAACGAGTGTCGCCGGTGAGTTCGGCATGACAAAAAACATTGTTTAACGTGCGTGGAAGACCTTCCAAACAACAGGAAAAGCTGTTAGAAAGGTCTTTGGTGGCCGGCCACGGAAAACAACAGCAAGAGATGACCGATATATAGTCCTACACGTCAAACGTGATCGACGCCAGACAGCGGGCAATATCGAGGAGCAACTGCAGATGACCAGAGGGCGCGCGGTTGGGCGATTTGCCGTTGCCAGACGTCTATATGAAAGTGAACTATTTGCCCTAATACATGAACGTTGCATCCTGTTAAAGCCTACCCATCCGAGACATCGATTACAATGGTGTAAGGACCACAAGGATTGGACCATAGAGCAAAGGCGTATGGTACTCTTCACGGATGAGAGTCCTTTCAGTACAACGAGCGATTCTGGACGTCAGCTGATCTAGAGAGAGCTCGGAACACGTTATCGAGCGGCTAACATTAACGAAAGAGATCGGCATGACGGTGTTGGTGTACTAATGTTGATAGGCATTATGCTTAATGGTCGTCATGAGCTCCACATTATTGAAGGACGTTCTGTAACCGCAAACCGGGATTGCGATGAGGGGTTCTTTCCATATGGACACCTATTCAGAGGTGTCATTGTTTTCGAGTTCGTGTTTATGGACGATAACGCGAAACCTCATCGTGCACGTGCAGTTGATGAAATCTTGGAAAATGATGATATCATTCGTATGAATTGGCCTGCGTACTCCCCGGATCTAAATCCCATAAGACATACGGAACGCTCTGGGGAGACGTCTTGCAGCACCCCAACATCCTCTGGAATATGTCCATTTGTTGAAACGTGCTCTACGATAGGAATGGGCAAAGTTGCCTCAAGAATTCATCGGAAACCTCGTGTTAAATATGGGCAGACGCTGCGATGCAGCCATTGCTGTTAGGGGACAACGTGTGCCTTACTGACGACCACCTCTTTTGTGTAATCCATCTGTGGAAACGATGGGTCTTTGTCGTGGCGTGTACTGCTTTAAGTTCATTTCTTAGTAAAGTCCCTGTGAACACTTTTGTAATCATTTTTGCACATGTGTTTGTGCATCCCCAGTTCGGTACATACTGAGGTATCTGTGGTATGATATTCATCTATCGAGACTGTTTCATTGCGAAGCTACGGCGAAAAACCGAACGGTCCTTAAGTATTGCACACCAGTTTATTATCAGTAGTGATTATTTTTCTGGTCCTATAGTGAGTACCAAAACGTAGTTGCGACGTCATTTAAAACTAAAGCTTCACTTAATTCACGAACTTTAAGTATAATTTCCATGGAAAGATCTTGAAGACCTCACAAAATTATAGATTATATTCCGGGGCACAAGAATATCCTAAAACGCACAATCTGGTTCACGCGCTGGCTTTGCCGGAAGTAAGAAAGTTCGGTGGATTCATATGTCTTGTGAATGGTGTAATTTCAACACCATGCAATGGCCCTGAATTCTCATAAAATCAGTTTGAGACGAAAAGGAAGTAACAGTAGTGGAGCTGTTCTCCTTTGTCGAGCACCGAAACCAGAACTGGCGTCACCTTCCTCACCAGGCATCTCTACCATGCTGTACTGAAATTTGAATATGTTTATTTACTGTCTCATCTGGTAAAATACGTAAATATCAATACTGCGTCCTTTATACCTTTAACATTCCTGGAAGGACATTTCAGTCAATCTCATAAAAAGCAATACTTAACATTATCTTTATCTTGCAATGGTGTTTCAGACGGCGTTTCGGTTTGTTTCACTTTGGAATTATTTTCTGAGTAATTGTTCCTAACACCTGTTTATTTCCATCCGTCATTTGAAGTAATGAGTTTTACTCTAACATATATTTAAAAGAATGTCCCAAATACGTATATACTGAATGACTTTCTTGTCCATAAATAGAAAATTCATCGCTCTCACTGGTAAAAGATTGCAAATAAATATGTTCTCATTGTAGTACAGTTCAATCATAAAATCTGAGCTGTCCCACTGGTGAAATGGAGTATGCTGAGGTTTCTGAACGTGCATTTCAGTTAAACATTTTACACATCTTAATGGACATTCCATTCAGTACATTCTGTTGCAAACAAAATTTTATTCAGTGGCGTGTCGCGATACAATCTGAAAACGTGTTCTCGACATGTGCTCAGTTTGAGAAAGGCGGGAAGCCGAAATCTTCCCTCCAACGTTAGGAATATCCTCAACAACGGTAGTGAAGTGTTTCTGGTTTGTGCTGTCAACATATTGAATGGACGTACCGTACCTCATTCAATCAAAAGAGTTGACATGCTCGAGCGTTGCTCGACAGTGCATGGTTTTTCAGGGAAGGTGTTTGAACCTCACACCTTTTCATGGATGCTAATGCCCTTACCCATAGAGCTTGAATAGTCGACGAATACCTGGAAAGTTGAATATTCACGTAATGAAGCAGTTGGTGAGATTTCCGGACCTGAACATGATAGAAGTTTTGAAGTGTCCTGGAAAGAGGAAGTCCAAAATGGCTCTGGCACACAGATGTGCCATGTAGAAGTAGCGGTACTTATTGCCCTGAACTCATTTACAGCTCTGTAAACAGCATGAGGGGTAGTTTGCGAGTTGTGTCTCTGTTCGGGGTAACCACTCCTCCCGTTGACCCCTTGAAAACGGCATCACATCCTGCATCAAATTTGGACTGCCATTTTGTAATGCGCAAACTTTCTTTTGATGCATTGATGACATTTGTTTTCTGTTGTGTATGGTTGCGTTATCCATATATGTATATCGGTTTAATATGTTATTAAAGTGTGTCATGAATCTATTGCTTTGTTCGTGATTTTCTGTACGTCACGTAAAGTTTGATCACTGCTGTATTTTTTTCATGAACGATAAATTACTTTGAAGGTTGTAAAAATATACGATGGGTTTTATCGGCTGTGAAGACGTAGCTGTACATGCAATATATCAACAGAAAAGATTTTAAATTTTTACCGTGCAATTGCAGCTTCGAAATTTCAGATCGAAGCAGCGGGAGCCTAGCATATAGAATGGGAAATGTTAAGTTAATTATTATATCTCTCAAGGCAGGAAAATAGAATAAATGCCTCGACCCACATACAGGATGACTAATGTTCTACCGTGCAAATAAAATTCTAAATGCGAGTAAGTGTATTTTGCAGTTTCTCCGAAAGAAGACTACTTTTCGTAATTTACAAATTAACATATTTTTGGTTCAGAACTTGTACTGCCTTATATATATATTTTTGTAAAATGAAATAAACCAGTGATGCACTGAAATACTTTTTTATTTTTCATATCTCAATATCTGTGTACACTGTAAACAGAGAAAAATGTGTTACTTATATATAATATATAAATTGTTTAAAAAATTCCTCAAGTTCTTTCAGAAGATTGCACAATTTGGCACTTAATCAGGCCTGATTACTTGTACATTCTGCAGTCGTCTTACCACAAAATATTAAAACGTTGTACTTCAAAACCTACGATGTTAGTTTTGCAAAATCAGAAATGTTACATATCTAATCGTTGACACACATATACCATATTTTCACTATTTTCATGCTGCCAATGTAATTTTCAAGTTTTCTGAAGGAGTGGCTACAAAGAAACAGTGAAAAGGCAGCATATTTGGGCCAACGATTACATTTGAATTGCTTTCCATGTATACGTGAATAATTATTTCATGAGGGAATTTTGTTTCCCTTTTATGTATCAGAAATATTACTTTCTTTTGCAGATGGTACTAGTTTGCATTTCATTCAGACACTATGTCTTCATGTTTATTTTATATTAGTCGTCTTATTATGTGTGATCTGTTGCGTTTGGTGGTATTCTGCGCTTCAAGAATTTTTGTATCCTACATTAAAGCTGTCTTTAAAGAATTCGAATAAGTGTTCTGATCCTTTTATTTTCCCTCATGCACTCCATTGATATATCTGTTTTACACAAAATTACTCAATTTTAACGTGTTTGTTTCACAATACATTTATAAAAATCAGTTTTGTTTCGCACAGTGCATCACAGTTTGTGAACGTGTAAGATCTTCTGGTGAGTACCTTTTAAATCATCTGTTTGATTGTGACAGAACCATCGATGAAGAACCTGTGATTATAATGACTTATTCATTATTAAAATCGATTCTCATGGAAAGCTACTACCCCTTCTGTATTTTATAATGAGTGTAGGAAAGGGACACATCAGAAAAGATAAGAACAAAATATTTGCTCTCCGGAAAGAGAACTCTTTCATCATGAAACTATAATACATTTCTCTTATGCCCCGAGCCGAGTGTGGTCAAGACAAATGAAACTGCCATTCCTCTTAGAATGTTTGCTTCGATTTTACTAAAAGGTTATGAAGAACTTTAAGTACATAGCCCAAACAGAAAAGAAATTGAAAAATGTTAATCGCAATGTATCGAGGAATAAAAGATATAAGGAGCAAATTCCTGCTTGAAAATAAATTGTTCTTGCCAGGAATGCATCTATCATACATGCCTTCCTGTGTGAAGCCAAAGGTTTAGTATCTCCAATACTCAAAATATACTAGAGCTAGTGTTTGATACATCGGCGGGTTACGCCTTCTAATGAAAGATGGAAAAGTTTAGAAATAAAAACATTATTCAGAATTTACTTTTATATTTTAAAATTCTATATTATGACTTAAATAAATTGATGAATAACATTTAGGTTGAAATCATATATACGATATCGCTCTAGTGAAGATTTTAATTTTTCAGCTGCGAAATCCCTAATTCTGCTTGTTCCTGATGAAGGACAATGGAGATGGTTGTTTACAACTCCGGTATGATGTGTGTAGGATCTGTTTTCAGAAGCAATGATAATTTTGCTTCTTTTTTAAGGACTTCCATTTCTTTACTGGATATCAGTTTGCTGGAGTTTTTAACTGAGAGAACTTTGTAAATATTCCGGTTTATTGCATAACTTGTCAAATTTCCATGCGTGCCTAGGGCGTAAGAAGTGTTCTTGTCTGCTGACAAACGCTTGTACTCTTCTGAAGAGGATGTTAACTTCCATTGGTTGAGTACATCCTTGGAGACCGATATACATCCTGTAAGATTTGAACTCTAATGCCTTATCTTTTCGGTACTCCGGTACCTGCGTCACATACAAATGAATCTTTATACGAATAGTGAACAGGAAAAATTGAGGGACTTCACCACCTAGAATCATGAGTATGTTGCTAACAGCGCTAGTGCAACAGTGCATCTCAACCAGGAGAACAAATGTGTAACTCAATTGTGTGAGTGCTGTCCTCCCAGGGGTAACATATGTAGTTTATGACTGGTAGATGTCGCAAAAGGGAGCGTCGAACAGCCTATCTTGAGGAGGAAACGGGCAATGATCCTGACGTTAGTGTTGCTCAGAAAGGCACAAAGAACAGATTTATGCGTGACCACACTAAGCAACTCAACGCGACAAAATCTCAGTTTCGGTCCATGACCTTACTGTCAAAAACCGATATTCGTCTGAGTGTCTGGATGTTCAATAATTTCGTATATGAAATGTAGATAATAGCTTATATGTATGTTGAATAAGTAGAACGCCTTTTTTAAAACTATCTTCCAGAGATTTTCATTTGTGTTTTTCTTTTATTAACAATTTTTCGTCCATAGGCTGATGATATTCAATGATGTGTGAAATACAGCGTCGCTTGGTCATCACGAAACCTAGAATCATTATGAACATTTCTTCACATAGCGAAATGTCAATCACGTATATAAATCAAAATCATTAGGAGGGTAAACCTAATTAAAGACAATCTTCAGAATTTTTTGGTTATAAGTACACTTCCAGTCTGAGAATTATTTTTTATATAAACGATTTTTCAAATAAAAATCATCTGAAAATATCTTCGAAGTGGGTATGTGTAATTCAAGCAGTTAAAATTTAATTCTAAAACATCACTAAACACATGTATTTGGAAAAAAAGGATACATCAATTCAAAAGTAAAATCTTAAATTAAACAGTTATTTAAAGCTAGAAAAGTTAGTTATCAAAACTTCGTGGATAATACGATACTATCAAATATCTCTGAAGGTTGGAAATGCGGAAATGTCTTCTGAAAATATGAGCTTAACATATATGCTATAACTCTGTTCAGAATGAGTCGAAACATAAAAGATATAGGGATCGGTAGTTGGTGTTTTAATTTACTTGAGAAAAAAAGGCCTTCTGGATTCCAAAGGTAATCTTTTATGCTTCCATTATGTGATTATTAGACAGCTTACTTTTCAATTCTACACTGGTTATACACACACTTTTTAAGTAAACACACTTCCAAGCATGTTCTTGGAAGTGTGCTTATTTACTACTTCTTGTGCTTAGTTTTTGAAGCGTCTTCTTCAAAGAATGTTGTTCATATTTATGGTTTAAAGTTTAGCATGCACTATATTAATTGTAAGACATTCCCTTGTCTTTCTAATAAATGTTTCCAACCTACACTGACGGAAAAAAAATCCTAACACCATGAAGTGGTTAAGTTAGATAAACGACAGTTGGTAGGCGGTGAAAGTACATCTGTAAGATGACGTCTATGCAAATTTTGCACTCGGCGCGTACGGTGGCGCTAGTAGCGCCCCTCGAAACATGCAAAGCAGGTTTGCTGTAACTACGCACTGTAACGTTCGTAAGCGTTAGTTACCGTTGAGATTCGACGTAGGGTTTTGATGTTAGTCAAGAATGCCTTTAAGAAGACGAAGACGCCATTATCAACAGCTCACGGAGTTTGAACGAGGTCGTGTAATAGGGCTACGAGAAGGTGGATTTTCTTTCCGCAATACTGCAGAACGACTTAGCAGTAATGTAGATTCTGTGCATGATTGTTGGCAGCAATGTTCAAGGGAAGGTCCTGCCTCAAGAAGACCGGGTTCCGACTGGCCACGTGGCACTATTGAGAGGGAAGACCGCCGTGCACGGCGTATAGCCATGGCGCATCATACCGCGTCTGCGGCAGGAATTCGAGCTGCAGTTGCCACCACAGTGACACAACGAACTTTTACAAATCAGTTACTTGAAGGACAGCTCCGAGCCAGACGCCCTGTAGCGTGCATTCGACTTACTCCAAACCACTGCCGTTTGCGACGTCAGTGGTGTCAAGCTAGAGCTCATTGGAGGACGGAGTGGAGATCTCTTGTGTTTTCCGATAAAAGCCGGTTTTGACTGGGTGCCAGTGATGGCCGTGTATTGGTTTGAATCAGGCCAGGTAAGCGCCTGCAACCAACCTGTTTGCCGCCGAGACACAACTCCAGCGTCACCCCCAACCAGCATAAACCGTCCCTGTATTGACCAACCAAGTGCAACACGCATGGAACTCCATCCCACAAACTCACTTCCAGCACCCGTACGACACAATGCACGAACGTTTGCGTCCTTGCATTCAACATTCTGGAAGTTACACCGGTTATTAATGTACCAGCGTTTCACATTTAAAATGGCTGTTCTCGCGCCAACAATACGCTGTGGTCTTGAAACCTTAATCGATTAAATAAGTTACATATACAAATGTATTGCCGCCATTTCATTCCTCTACAACTATTTTTTCGTGGTTTTGGGATTTTTTTCAGTCAGTGTGTGTTACCTATACAAATGTATTGCCGCCATTTCATTCCTTTACAACTGTTTTTTCGTGGTGTTGGGATTTTGTTTCCCTCAGTGTATTTTAAAGCAGCTCGGTAATTTAAATCAATTATTTTAAACACATCGATTTAGAAAGTTAATAGACATAAATTACCATATTTCAGGTGGCAATATATGCATGAGTATCCACATGCATATGCAAGAACTCAATTCATATTTTCTTATTCTTTCAAAAGTTTCCGAAACGAATTGTTACCCGTAAGAACATTATCTTCAAAAAACACACACACAAATATAATTAAAATGCACATTTGAAGCCTTATACTATATTGAGCAACTTCTCTACATTTCTACAGTTCTTCTCCACCATGCCATCTCCCCCAGCGCGTGATAAAACACATGTATCACTATTTTTTTTTACTAGGAACAAACATTGGAAACGAATTTGATACCACACTTTAAATTAAACGCTGAAATATATTAACTAAATTCGGAACATGCAGGAGCCATTACACACCCGAATGCAGTGATACGTAGTGAGATATGACCTGTCATGAAGCAAGCCATGTTCCCGAGGAAATGGGACCGGGAATAATCTTCAGCTTCCTAGGTCGATGCATTTCACTGAAAGCGCTGCAAAACTTATCTTCAACTATGGTTATCAACAATATAGCTCAGGATATATCAGATCAGAGTCCATGACATTTCTTTTACCGAACATCGGGAAAACCAATGATCTTCTACGAAAGATTATTGATAACATTTACAGGTTCTTCAAACACTTCGTTTCTCGGTGTTTGGGTAACATATGTACATGTAAAATGTCGAATAATCCTACGAGCTGCTCCAGTGGCGCAGTGTTATGAGCTACGTCTTCTTAATATTCGTCCCTGATTGGTCTTGGTTGGTATCTAGTGAGGCATGGACGTTGAATGTGTGCCCCGGCACTGGCTCTCTCCCTTCGTTGGAACCAGTAATCCAAAAGTAAGGACGAGAGGCTGTTTATAGCCAAAACAGCTACTCACACTGGTCGTTAAAAACATTCACATGTCAATCGGATATATTTGCAACGACTGCAGGAATTAACTACAAGTTCAACATTGTCATTATTAGTTACGTGTGGTCACGTTTGTTGTCTACAAATCCGACCTTCTGACGTGTGAGCGCTCGGGGCTAAATATGCATGTTAATCCTACAATAATAAACTTATTGCCTCTACAAATTTGCAGTATGCAAGGAATTTAAAAATATTTGTAGGAACGTGTAAATTACGAAAATTTTCTATTCTGGATTTTTGCCAATACGTAAAATGTGAAAAAAATATAATATAAATCGAATGCTATCCCTAAAACATACATTTTGTTGGTATTTCGGTTTGTTCTTTATCACGCTGTCCTTAAGAGTATGTAACCATTGTCTTACAGAATTTGTCAGATCACAAGTTTCCTTCAAGTTGCTTAGCAGTAAGTTGAGACACAGAAAAACGCCTTCAATCCTTGCGCAAAAATTGACTTTTAATAACAAAAAATAGTTATCGTATCAACGATGTGCAAACTGATGAAATTGTTTTAATAATTAGATAAACATAAGATGCATCATTAATAGCGAATATATTCTTCAGCTCGACTACGAAAATATACTTCCATTTGCTATTTGAATCAGTTGACTAAAATAAATGATGCGTAAATAATGCAAATATAAATAATTTTGCAGTTTCTTCTGATGCTGCATTCGCGCTGAAGTCCAGACGTTTTACTTGCGTATGCCCTTAATATTTTCCTCCTTCAAAAATTTGTTTGTATCTTCAACTGAGTTGGTTGGTGATATTGCTACTTGTGTCTTCAACTAACTGGTTCGTGATATATACGCCATTCGAAAAACACCAAGAATCTGACAGAACCAAATTTACATAATTTGAAACTAAACGCATGTCGAATCGTTTTACTTTTTGAGCTTCCTTTAACTGAGAATTCACACAATTAAATATGTCATCTACCAGTTTTGATCGCTCAATAAATTTTAAAAACAGTACATGCTAGTCAGTTAATAAAACAATGTTGTCAGAATCAACCATTGCTTTTCGTGTAGATCCTCCTCACTTTTTCCTGCGACTAACCGGTTGCTTTCGATCAACTGCTTGCAAAAAACATCTTATAACCATCAGTGGCACACATTTAGAAAATAAATGATTTTCTCACCCGCATACGTTATATTAGCACTGATTTTTGTTCTTGTTGGATGAAAAAATATCTTCAGAGTACGACTGACAACAAAAAAAATTGTTCTGCATCTGCTTTCTCTTTTGCACAACTTTCACTGGAAACAGTGTTAAAACCTGTAAAAACTTTTTTTATATTTGCTTTCTTAAAACGAATATCATTTATATGTAAGTTCGTTATAACCATGAGATTGCTGTGGGGAATATTAGAATTTTTTAAAAAATTAATGATTTGCTAACCCACATGCAGTATACACTGAGTGGACACTTTATTATGACCACCCTCTAAGTACTTCCTTGGATCACCTTTTGCCTTTAAGATTAACGCGTCTATTGTTAGTGGCATGGACTCCACGAGATGTTGATAGGTGGTTTGTGAAATATGAGACCATGCTTGATGAATAGCACTTTCCAGGAGTGTGAGATTGCAGGGTTGTGGATCCAGCTGTCTGATGGCTTGTTCAACTTCATCCCACAAATTCTCAACAGGGTTGAGATCTGGAGATTGTGGTTGCCACCTTAGCAAAGTAACTCACCGGCATGTTCCTGAAACCAATCCTGTACAATACGAGCACTGTGGCAGGACGCATTATCTTGCTGAAAGTTGCCATCGCCATTGGGATAAACCATCCACATGACAGGATGCACTTGGTCTGCAACGATGTTTATATATAATGTGCCAGTCAGACGTTGATCAACACGAATTAAAGAGCCCATAGCATGCCAGGAAAACATTCCCCAAACCATAACGTTTTCTCCACCAGCTTGAAGGGTTGTAGGAATGAATTTGGGGTCCATGCTTTTGTGCTGTTCCCGCCAAACTCTCACTCGGCTATCGGCATGGTGCAACTGAAAACGTGATTCATCGGACCACATAATTTGTTTTCAATTATAGACTGTCCAGTCCTAGTGCTCCTGTGCGAAATGGAGTCGTTTTCTCTTGTTAACTGCAGACAGCAAAATTGTTAGAACAGGCCTTCGTTTGCCATATCACATCCGATGCAGTATACGGCGAACAGTGCATGCACAGATCATCTGAAGGGATCCTTGATTGAGATGGTCTGTAATTTGCTGCACTGTTGCCCTTCTTTTGTCTGTTACCAGTCTGGACCCTCACCGTTCCGCCAGAGAGTCACTAGTCCATGACGACCACACGTTGCACGTAGATACCCTGTTTTTTGGCTGAAAGTCCAGTTTTTAAACACTTTAAAAACAGCTGCTCTGGAACATTTCACGAATGCGGCGGTTTCAGTAATACTCGCTCCATGGCTCCGAGCTCCTACAATCATCCTACGTTGAAAGTTCGTCAAATCGCATTTTTTACCCATCTCGTCACCCCAAAATCACTTCTACTACTGTCGCAAGCACTAAGCTTTTTTTATACTAGCCTTTCGCTCTGGGGCAACAGCGTGAAGCCATAGCTCATTTGCTTAAAACTGTCAGGGGGTCATAATGAAGTGGTCACTCAGTGTATTAGCACAGATTTTAGTTCTTGGACGAAAAAGTATCTTTAAAAATATAAATATACTGACAACACAATAATAGTTATGTGTCTGCTTTCTCTTTCCTAAAACGTTCCCTGGAGCCATTGAGTTAAAACCTGTAAAAAAATTATATGTGCTTTCTTTAAAATAATACAATTTAAATGTAAGCTCAAATAGTATTATTGGGGAACATTAAAATTTTCAAAATATATTTTAAGACGTCCTCTCGCGAATAAACATTTTACTTTACAAGATGTGTGTTGATAAACGACTATATACAAATTGTCCTGTGTTTCGAATAAAAATGTACATTTCCTATTTGTGAATTCCTGTACCGACACAAAAAGATCCCCAGAAGGATCTCTTCAAATATCCGAAATTTTACGTTCTACTATTTTAGCATGAATCCTTGCTGGTTGAAACACCGTAATTTGTTTTTCTCTCTAATGATATTTTTCGGATTTCACTGCACTCCAATATAAAAAACTCACAAGTGTCTTTAACCTTTAACCGACTGAAATGAAGTAACTCAGGGTTAGTAAAGGAGATGAAATCAACACGAATGAATATATATGGTGTCTTATAATTGGGCCGAACGTAGGTGGAATGAGTGAACCTTTCCATTAGAAAGCGTTATTCACAGGGGCCATATAAGTAAATGATTGTCACTACTCCTTGGTGACTAATTAGCTGCTAAGGATTTATATGTTTTCCTGTCAAGCCGTCCGTTGCAAAGGCTACCCTTAACAGCGAGCCATCGTCGTCACGGCTTAGCGTTGTATCACTCCAAAGCTTCGTGGGGTTCCAAATGGAACAGTGTGGTGTTCAGAGACGAATCGTGGATCTCTATCACTTCGGATGATCGCCGTGTGAGAACCAGGAGCCGACGTGGCAAACGACGGATTCCCGCTTCATTGTGGTGTGTCACAGTGCCCGGAAACGTGGAATCATGGTATGCGGTGCTATCAGCGAAAACAGCAGCTCACCTCTGGAACGCATTACGGGAACACTAACGGCACGCATCTGTGTTCGGTAGGTTTTGTGCCCCGTGGCACTATCGTATCGGCAGGTAATCCCAAACGCCGGTTTTACACATCATAACGCCCGGCCGCTTACCGCTAGGATCGGCCTGAATGACTTACAGGGCGTGCTGATGCTTCCGTCGCCAGCACAATCCCCCGACCGCTTTTCCTCTTTATTACAAGCACATATTCTCCGGAAGCGATTTCTTTGCGAAAAACTTTCGCTTTCTTAAACGTCATAATAATTATGGAAGAGTATTTATCAGCAACACTGAATTGAGTATATGCTTCTCGCCCATCGAACATCTGTGGGACACGATTGGTAGTTACATGAGTACCCTTCCACCACCGCTAAATGAAAATGAACTGGGACTCGGATCAACACCACATGATCCATGATACCCCAATACACTATTCGGAATCTCATTGTCTCATTGTCACGTCGAATTCAACGCTGTATCGCCCGAAATGCGGGCTATTCTATTTATTGATCATCCTGTATATTCGGCCACTGGAACACGGCCTGTATATGGCAATAAAATCAGTTATTCAGGACCTACTTGTCTATCTGTGTGAGCAGTTTTAACTGTTCTTGAGCATTTCTTCATGATGTGGCATTTTCTCTGTCAGCCAATGTATAAACCTCTGAACACTTTCCACTTTCTTGGTAATAAGGATTAGAAATCACATAAACAGGTACGGGTAAAATTAATAACGAGGAACAGTACACCAATTACGCAGAAAGTATTAAAATTCCCCCTTACTAGTCATCCGAATTATTGACGTACGAATATATATAAATAAGCGTTTCCAAACTTTCGAACGGCAGCCAGATCGCTTAATATATATAGATAATAGAACCCTTTAAGAATTTTAACGCGGTGACTTGACTTGGCAGTAAATAGATGTTACGTTATATTCGTTTAAAAATACGAGGTATCACGTCAGTTGTGCGCTCGGTATCCTGGTAAGCAGTCAGCGTTATTTAAAGAACTGGTTCCAAATTCGTTGCAAATCGATTGAGACGCTATCATTGCTAGTCTCACTGTAGGTAATGATCTCTAAGGTTTCCCGAATGGCTGTATATTTAGGGTTAGAGCATGTAGCTAATTTCGTTTCATCTTCCCACATGGGATTATGGGACTTCAATTTGACATCTCTGGATACAGCCGAGGTTACTTTCGATTTTTCGCGTTGCCCATGCGAAAAAGGTGAAATTCGGAACAACAAAAAGTTTAAAAGAAGCCGAAAAAATGTAGGCCATTGGCTGAAATTTGCAGATTGTGGAGACAATGTGGCATTATTTCCTTGAGTAACTGTAATAACACCAGTAGTAACTAGCTGCAAAGAAAGTCACAAACTGTTTCTAGAAATATTCTCCTAGACATTTCTTTATGTTAATAAAATTCCCCCGTACATTAGACTGGGGAATTTAGTGCTGCATTGATAAGAAATCCGTTACTTGGTAAACGATTTGAAAGCCGGAAAAAATTACTATCATTTTTGTGTATATTCGCACTGAGCGATTGTACAAGACACCTTTCGTTCTTATCCATTATGACAAAGTAAATTTTTCCGTCATTTTTGTCCACGTCGGGCATCGAACTGAGGCCCTCTCATTCCGGAATAAGTCGCTCTTCCAACTGACCTACTTGGACGTATGCTCTCGCTGCTATCTGCCTTTATCTCATGTGAGTCCTGCGGTGTAGGCACGTCACACCATTTTTAATTCATTCTTAGTTCCGGAAGCAAATAGGCTTTACAATTAGCATACCATTTTGCCTAAAAATAAATATTGATTCCAGTAAAATACGTAATTTCAAAGCGGGAAAATGCAAATTGCGTGTCAGAAAAATGTAGGCTTTCATTATTCCACACTGCTCGTTTCAGGCCAATATTCTACCCATCAACTTTCACTTGCTCTTGACCTGAAAAACGACTGTCCATACATTTTACCCCCCCCTCCCCACTCACACACACACCTTTTACAATTAATTAAGTATGTGGCCCAGTGATCCCAGAAAGCAAAGAAAACAGTTACCTTTCACTTTACTATTATGAAAAAGTTCAGAGTAATCGACTGAACTAGAATAATTTCTTCGGCAATGATACGAACAGGAAAAAAATAAGCTGGCACACTATTAACACAACTTTTTTAATACATCTAACGTGGACATTTAAATGTTATATCTTTCAGACACAATTATCTACAGTTAGTGCTCTCAGTTAACATATCATTATCATTATGTTGAATCCTGACCAGCAAAAAAAGAAAATTAGTTGAAATTGTTATCCTTCTCAGCAGAGTTGCGTGAATGAAATACCCACGTCTCAGTAAATTTATCATCTTCGAATCACATTTCTTTGCGCCACTTTTCCTAGGAAGAATCGAATTTCTGTGTCCTCAACTCAAGACGATCAGTGAATTCAGATTGCTAAACGCACTCAACATTTCAGAGAGCTGTACTGATACAATCAATTCAGTATATGCAATGAAAGGCAGTTTCGTATACCTTACATTTTGCTGAATATACATAAAGAGAAGCAACACAACTTCATATGGAGTTAGACATGGAGATGTTTCTACTGCTGAATTTTGTAGTTATGCAAAACGGAATGTAAACGTGTTTTTACGGAAATCGCATGCAAAACTTCCAACATAGAACTAAGTTCCAATATTACTAAAAAGTAAAGTGCAAGTATCATACAGTACGTATTTGTACTTTAATTCCAACTAAGGTTATTCCATACCCTGGCAGGTAGGAATAAAATTAATATCCTGGTATACAAAGTTTATTTGAGAAAAGCTAATTAGTTCCACCTAAACACAAATGTTTGAATAAACCAATTCAGAAATTTCGCAACATGAATTTCGGTTTCCTTAAATTTATATTTCTCTTCATTTTTTATAGAAAACGCGTCAGATTCTCTGTTATCAGGTGCGTTCGTATTTAAAACGCTTCAAGTCAAGAGAAACTTTCCTATCAATTAGACAGTTGGTATATAAATTACAGTTTTAGTTATGGTACATTACAGATACTCGGCTTCCGACGTTTCATCTTGCACATCCGACCAGTTGCATATATTCTGTCTACCTGACAGCAAATTTATACCTTTTAACAACATAAAACCTTCTTAAATATAATTGAGCAAGGCTATAGCCAAAGGGTTAGGAATATGTTATATCTGCACCATATATACAAACAACTCGTATTTCAACACTTAATCGATTTTCGTAGACTTCGGTTTTTTTCAAGAAAGATCATCATCTTATATTTAATGATAATGACCAATTTCGTAAAATTCTTTTTCGATATTTGGCGCTGAAAGCTGATCATGCTGCAGTTAGTTTAAGAAAATACTATTGGAACGTAATACAGGTATAATTCTTTTAACATGTGAAATGATCAGACTGATATAGCCACTCCCCTAAGACACGTCTGTGGTTTTGGTTTTCACCGAATGAAATCTTTAACTGCTATGCGTTTTATGACATCCTTAACATAAACATGACCCGATACACATTAAGCAAAGAAAATGTCAGATACTTAACTTTGTGGCATTGTAAATGTCTTGGCTGTACACCCTTTTCTCCAAATAGAGACGGTGCATATCCATTCAGCTTTTCTGTATTCTTCTTTCACACGTACACAACGTCACTGCGATATCGAAGACAAGAAGTATGGAACGAATAATTCACTCATCGTCATCAAGCAAGAAGAACCTGTCTTACTTTTCGCTTCATAATAACAAATCATCTCTGGAGTTTCATTGCGTTGAGACACTTCGTTGTCTTCAAAAATTAATGCGCCTGATGGAACACACTACAGAGTGTGCCCCGGTGAGGATCTCTGAAGTTCCTGTATCCCTCTCCTCCTACGGCGGGATCACAAAGATTAATACTCAGTAAACACCATTGAACCATCTCCGCCACACAACAATTAGAACGGTTTTGAGGATCTAAAATCTGAATTTCCTTTTCACTCAAATTTCACCCAGCCTTTTTCTCCATTTTCACTACACCACAGCTTTCACTCATTACATTTCTTCACTTTCTTGCAAAACAGCTCTCGGTATTCAATCTGTTGGACTCGAAAAGCAGGCAGGCACTCCGGAATTACCTGAAAAGTGAGCAACTCCAAAGTGGGAAGAGAGAAACACACCGAAAATTTACAATAAAAAAACGCATTGAGGAGCAGGAATGACCTCCGTTGTGAAACTTGCATGATCATCGCAGAAATTCCCTAATAGAAGGCGAATCTTATGTATTATATCCTGGATGTCAGAATCAGATTTAATATTTCAAATATATAATTTATTTTATGATTACAAAACTGTAACTGTTGTACGACTTAGATTAAATAGCTATATTATCTAAAGTGTATGAAACTGAAATACTATCTTAAAATCAGATAATAAGCGTTGTAACTGTAGTCAATTAATAAACCTTTTTTGCAAAACATGTAAGGAAATAACCCTCAGACTGCAGTTACAGTAGATGTACTACAGAAATTCAGAACTTGTTATTCCCTAGAGAATGTATTTGACATGAGATAGTTTTTGGAAGAAGAAAAATATTCAATTACTAAAGTTTTAATGTAATATCGAATACCTGTCCTGATCCGTTGGTATCCTATGTTATATAATATTCAAGCTGATCACTAGTGATCAATTCTTCTAGAAACATTTGTAGAATGTTGCTAATTTAAGATCGTTATTTATATCATGGTGCCATCCATTATGAAGGTTTTCACAGTCCTTCAGTTCCTTTCTGTACTTCTCTGGTTACACAAATTATAATGAGAGAATAAGTAAATATTTTGAAGCCACAACATATTTTAGTAATTTCCAAATACCGATTTTGCATTAATTGAGCCAATTACTTCTTCTAATAAGACTTTATAAACGAATAGATATGTATTTATGAATCACAGTGTATTGTCATCACCTCAAAATCGTTTTAATAAGATATTACGATTGGTAATTAAGAAAAAATCATGGCAGATGAAAACTCTTCCATATGTGTGGAAACATGTTTTATTGGATCTAATTTTACAATATAATAAAATTAAATAACAGAACAATGTTTTCTTATCGAACGAAGGAGAAAATTAGAAGTTTGGAATAGACGAATGAATTTCGCTAGGAGAGCTGTACTTCAAATATTACGTTTGTCAACCATTATCAATCCACTGCTGGACGAAGGTCTCCCCAAGTTTCCTCCACAACGGTGTCTCTTGTGCCAGTCTCCTCCATGTCACCCCTGCATACTTTCGAATTTCATCCACCCATCTCCCATGTGGTCTTCTTCTGGGTCTTTTCCTGTCCCTTGGAATCCAATCTAAAATTTCGGCTGTCCATCGATGATCTGTCCTTCTGGCAGTATGTCCAGCCCATTGCCATTTCAGGGATTTAACTCCGATCATGATGTCTTCCACTCTTGTCATTTTTCGGATCCACGAGTTCCTCTTCTTATCTCTCCTGGTTACACCAAGTATGCACCTCTCCATGCTTCTTCGAGCTGTCTGCAGCCTTTGTATGTCTCTTTTAGTTAAGGTCCACGTCTCTGCACCATACGTAAGCACTGGAAGGATGCATTGATCAAACACTTTTCTTTTAATACATAATGGCATATTGCTCTTGAAAATTATGCTGTTTCTTCCAAAAGCTCTCCAGGCAAGTTTTGTACGCCGATTAATTTCTTCATCAATGTGACCCTCACTTGATATCTGCTGTCCAAGATAAACATACGTGTCTGTTATCTCCAGCTTTTCTCCATCAATCGATAAATCTTCATTTCTTGTAAAAGCATTGAACATCACTTTTGTCTTCTGAAAGTTCATTTTTAATCCCACTTCTTTACTCTTGTCAGCAAGTTCCTGGATCATACTCTGCAGCTCTGATGGGGTAGTTGCAAAAATGACTACATCATCAGCAAAACGAAGGTGGGTTAGATAATCTCCATTAATCTTTATCCCCTTGTTTTCCCAGCTCAGTGATTGAAAGGCATTTTCCAATGTGGCATTAAAGAGCTTCGGAGATATAGTCTCAATTTGTCTCACCCCTTTTCCAATTTTTCTGTGTGTGTTGTATTTTCAAACAGCCGAATCCTTGCACTTGCATTTTCATAGATGTTATTAATAATATTAATGTATGCATCTTCAATACCGCAGGATTTCAGAGCCATTGCAACTGCTGATGGTTTCACCGAATCAAAGGCTTTTTCATAATCGATAAAAGCCATGCACAATGGAAGTTCATATTCCCTCGCTCTTTCAATTAGTTCTCTGACATTTCTTGAAAAATGTCATGCTTGTTTGTACTCTATGAAACCTATTATTTGGAATTAATAACCATAAGAAATTTCCAGAAAACTCTCCTACTTCTGAGCTTAAGATTCAGCAGAGTCCTAGTCAACGCTGCAAACAAATTATCTAAGTAAAAATAATTGTTTTCTGAAGTTGTGATAAATCGATGTTTAAAGAATGATTGGTAATATTGGCGTTCAATATAGAGGTTTGAAGAATGGTTCCTAATATTGTTTATTAGGTTTTAAAGAAATAAATTATGAAATATTGTAATTGCGTCGCATATTTCAGAAAAGTAAGTTAACACTGAACAAGAAAAAAAACTTTTTGTTTGCTACAATGCCTGCATATGCCAAATCATACAGTATCCGTCATGCTGATAACAAATCTACTTGCTAAATTGTGCTGTCAGGCATAGTTCTCGAAAAACCTCTTGTTTCAGTGTACAATAAGAATTCATTTTTGCATGTATATTTTGCTCCAAGCACTTACCTTAAAAAAAATGTATTTAGATTTTCTTCTGTACTTCGGTTGTACTGCATTTCTTTTTAGAGTCCAATAGTACACTGGTGTGAAAAAATTAAGGACGAAGAGGAGAAATTAGCAAAACAGCGGAACGAGCAGGCATAACAGACCGAAAGACCACTCAGGAGATAGACTAGGGTCCGATACAGTAGGGCATGGGCATATATGCAGCATAACGTAAGGGGAGTGTTGCAAGGGTATAAAGCACACGGGCGGTGTACGCTCAGCAATTCGGTGAAAGCTATTGCACGGTGTACATCGGATTAAACGACGTCGAGTTGCTGCCACCGTGTGATATGGCCAACAGGCAATCGAGTAGACAATATCTGGATGACTTTACCCCAGGTCGCGTCATTGGGAAGCTGGGAGAAGGTCGAAGTGGGACTAGTGTGGCCGAGGAGTTCGGGATTGCTCACAGCATCGTTTCACGAACTTGGAGAGCATTTCAAACGACAGGAACAGCTGTCCGAGAGTTTAGCATTGGTCGTACACGAGCAACCAGGGCTGGGACGACAGATATATTGTCATACAAGCGGGAAGAGACAGACCGCAGACAGCTTGAGAAATCGCAAACCACATGCAACAGACAACTAGAACTCCGTTATCGCGTTTTACCGTGGCCAGGAGGCTGCACAAAGGTGATCTATTTGCACGACGACCAGCACGGTGTGTGCCATTAACGCCTGCTCATGGGAGACAGCGGTTTCTCTGGTGCCAGGAACACACGAACTGGACACATTAGCAATGGGGTCGAGTTCTCTTTATGGATGAGAGCAGATTTAGTCTGACGAGCGATTCTGGACATATACATATCTGCAGAGAGCAGGGAAGCAGTCACACCTCCAACATCATCGAAAGGGACCGGTTTGTAGGTGGCGGAGTTCTCGTTTGGGGCAGTATCATGCTTGGTAGCCGTAATGACCTCCACATCTTCCAAGTAGGTTCAGTCACTGGTCCGCTATTGTACCAAGGTTGTTCTGCCTCACGTGCATCTGTTTAGAGGTGCTGCGGGTCCTGAGTTCCTCTTCATGGACGACAGCACTACACCTCATCGTCGTAGAGCTGTTGGAGAGTGAAGATATTAAACGCATGGATTGGCCCGCAAGGTCCCCGTACCTAATTCCAATATAACTCGTGTGAGACCTTCTCGGGAGACGCTTGGCAGCACGTCACCAGCCGCCAGCAACGATCCCGCAGCTGTGATTGGCGCTACAAGAGGAATGGTCCGCGATGCCTCAACAGCTCCTTGACAACCTCGTCCTCAGCATGGACAGACGTTGTAAATTTTGCAACGCTGTAAGGGGTGATCATATCCCCTACTATAGACTGGATTTGTCTTGGTAGCCACCTGTACATAGACGTTTCTGTCTTCTGTTCAGTTGTGCTCGAAGCTACCTTTTCAATAAAGTGCCTTTGTATTCTTTGGATTCCTGGTTTGGACAGTTTTGCTCACTTGTCCCATATTCTTACATCTTCGGGATTTTATGGTATGATTTGGGTCGATGTGGAGCACGTCTGCACGACGTTACATTCGAAAGACAGTCTCGTCCTAAATTTTTGCACGCCAGTGTAATTTATTAAATAATTACCTTGGAAATTTATTATTCTGAAATAAAGATCAAAAATGAAAGCTTGCATTCAAGTCCGCAACACTCCCGATCATACAATCTGTAAAGCACGATAGATTTGTAGTACAAATACGAAAATTTAATATTGTGTTTTAGGTAAATATCATCAGAAATCTGAAATATTTCATACAATTTTTAACTATCTGCTGTTGTCAAATCCACAGCGCTGTCGAGATTTTTCAGCGCTCCAGTTTCCTCTTCATGGCCTCACTTCTCAGTACCTAGCTCTCTGGCCCTTTTAAGTCTGTATTTCTCTGGCCCTTTAAGTCTGTCTGTATTATTTATTGGCTTTTGGGTTGGCTTATGTTTGCAGTTATACTCGCAATATTTGAAAAAGAAAATATAAGGACTTACAGTGCGACTGCGGACATTTCTTGGACCTTGACGGCGTTATGATCGTGTCTACATTTTGGCTCTCGTCATTACCGCCTTGTCTACATTTTGGCTCTCGTCATTATCGCCTTGTTGACATTTTGACTGTCAACTTTATGGTGTCGACATTTTGACTGTTTCAAAGTGGTCATTCAACGCAAAACAAAGAAACTGAGCGTTACATCGCTGTTCATGGTGAAATCTCCGGCGCATCAACAGATGTCTCTAGAGGGATAAACTATGTCATGAGACAAAAATTAATAAAAATACAAACACCATTCTTTCAAAAATTTCAGAGAACTGGGTATGGTGGCGCACATCATAGTGGAAACAAGGTAATTTACTTCGTTATCTAGTTCAGCACACTATAGAAAGCAGGGATACTTCAACATTTATTATTCTCCTATTTTCAATGATAACATATTGCATGAATGAATAACCCTTTGACAACTAAATTCATTTTCTGCGCTAAGCAGTTATTCACATGATTTCCCAAAAGCAGAAATATTTTTTGATGAGAATTTTAGAAACCAAATTAGCAAATACATTATACTGAAAACCTTTTTATAAGACTTACAATTAACTTAATTTTTAAAATATGGTCTCGCTTTTCTTTAAAGAAGTTCGGTTTTATTACATGCAACAAAACCACTTGAATAAAATTAATGAATTGTGGAATGTCGTAGTAATGATATTTCCATATTTCACGTTTCTTTTTCATTTTCCTTGTAATTTTTTTGAGCGTGATACTCCAGTGATTAACTTTCTCTCCATTTCATTTGATTTTTCATTCAAAATTAATTGTTCAAAAACTTAGGATGATAACTCAGAACGGAAGCCAAAAATTTCAAGTAAAAGGTGCAAATATGGTTCGAGAATAACGAGATAGAGAGATTTATTAAAATAGTCGAAATACCGACAGCAAGTAGAGAACATGATATACCCCGAACGCAAATCTCAGGGACGACGTCAGTCTTGAATTAAAGTAACGTAAAGCGGTGCAGTACGATCGATTCTTACGGCACTGTCCGCTTGATTCATTCGGCCAATGAATTATTCCATTATAGCGTGCGGATTGGGCCGCACGCATCTACGAAGCCGACGTTCAACTCTCACATCTATGGCACGTGGTGCTCCGCAGTTTGCACGTCGCTTATTCGCAGTGGTGTTATTTCTCCAATCACGGTTAGCTTTAACCACAGCAGCCAACCAAGCATTCACAAACTGCGCTATTGCACAAGTACTACCGCTCTTGGCCTGAAAACCGATAATTATCCCTTTTTGCAAACCTGATAAAATGCTAATTTTATCCGCGGCAGCAACGAATGATGTATTTTCAGAATGCCTGCAGCACACCCTCTATACCCTCCAAGCCAGCTCACGACATGTGTCGTCTTTTATTGGCAACGTGCTGTTGACGTCAAAAGTAAGAAGTTTTCACAATAATGTGACTCGACTGTATATATATATCATCATCATCATCATCATTGTCAACCATTATCAATCCACTGCTGGACGAAGGTCTCCCCAAGTTTCCTCCACAACGGTCTGTCTTGTGCCAGTCTCCTCCATGTCACCCCTGCATACTTTCGAATTTCATCCACCCATCTCCCATGTGGTCTTCTTCTGGGTCTTTTCCTGTCCCTTGGAATCCAATCTAAAATTTCGGCTGTCCATCGATGATCTGTCCTTCTGGCAGTATGTCCAGCCCATTGCCATTTCAGGGATTTAACTCTGATCATGATGTCTTCCACTCTTGTCATTTTTCGGATCCACGAGTTCCTCTTCTTATCTCTCCTGGTTACACCAAGCATGCACCTCTCCATGCTGCTTTGAGTTGTCTGCAGCCTTTGTATGTCTCTTTTAGTTAAGGTCCACGTCTCTTATATGTATATATATATACACATACACGATAATGTTTTTCTTTTTATGCGAAAAGTAATGTTGATAGAGTTGCAAAAAGAAATTTTTTTCGCCGCAATTATGCACATAGAATTTCAATGTTCTCAGATTAATGTTTGGCATATGATATTATGTTTTCAGTCCTTGTGTCTTAAATAGTTTTGGTCTTTAGCACAGATACTAAATGAAACTTAAATATCCAAATAATCTTGACGTTCCGGTAGGTTTTGAGTTTTTGCATTTCTAGATTTGATCACTCAAGCAGGTCTTATTGCGTAGTAAATCCATTTACTTAATGTTGTAATAAGCATAAAGATTCGCCATGCTTTCGTCCTCCACTGAAAGGATTTTTCAAGGTAATCGTAGACACAAAATGGTTTGATCACTTGTTTTTGTAGAGTCGATTATGTTAATTCACAGTAGTATCCAATTCGAATAAAAGATAACCACAGGTTAATATAAAAAACATTTTACTAATATTTACGTATAGAAAGTAGCAATTTACATGTACAATTATTTGATCTGTTTTCGTATATTTTTTCAGTAAAAACACACTGTCGTTTGTGCTGCTGAATATTGCAAATTTCATTAAAGAAAAATATTTTTAAATGTTGTTGAAGCAGTATATCAGATGAAATTCTGCAATTTTTAAGTCTATAATATTCCATTGTGATCATACTCTCTTGCATTACAGTTACGAATGCCTAGTTGCTATTTTGATTATAATAAGACTAGAAAATAAACTTGTCATATATTTCCATCGTTAGATCCATATCTTCTTACCTTGCTGTTTGTCAATCCTCAGCCCTAGCAGAACTTTTCGTTCTCCGGACTATTATGCTTCTTGAGGAAGTAAATTTAAAAAAATAAGATAAACAATTCGTTACTATCGTTGTAACACGAAGAAACGCTGCTCATTTCAATCAGCAAATAAATTCGTTATTCTAGTTTGTGTAGATAAGAACTCTGCGCGTACAACAATTAGAAGCACTTGTCCTCTAAAAATTGTTAAAATAAATAATTTCATAGTTGATTTCACAGTGGAAACATACTTCGCTTTCATGAATATCACAGCCTTACAATATTTCTCTGTTGCATTCGAAATAATTCTTTTAAGCGTCGAAACTTCAGCAGATGAAGGTAAAAAACCTTCAATGCATAGAAATTAAAATAATCAGACCTTCATCTGTTTATGGTCACATGTGTGTACCAGTTTGTCTCCTGCAGCTCTATGAGATAATATAGGATAGTAAGATTTCTGACTTAATTGAGCCATATAGATACGTAAATGTTTTATTTTAGGGCAACGTATTATGCATGAAGTAGTAATAAAAACGAAATACAAATGTTGAAAACTTTTAGCTATGAATATGTTGGATAGATTTAAAAAGCCTTTGTGGCTCTCATTTCATCGAAATACACAGTAAGTATGGTCACTCTAAATAGCAGCGATAATAAGATGGTTGAAAACGTGGGAAATCAAAGAAAATGATATGTTGGAATTCGCTTAAGGTGTATCTTCAGTTATTTGTACTGCATTTGAAAATGAAAATACTATAAATGTTCATCCACATATATATTGTATTGTACTTCACTCTGAGAAGGCAGCAAAAAGTTGGATATAAAAAGAATTATTTTAATTGTAAATCACATAATACTTCTTGTATAATGTTTTTGAATTGCATGCCTACTTAGGAGTAGAGGTCAACATACCGAATAGGCGACCTCCCCCAATAACGGACAGAACGTGAAATCACAGTGGTCAGTTAATCAGATATTTTACAGTTTACAATTTCGTTTTTGAGAAGCGCATGCTTCCTTTCCCTAAAACATAACGATTAGTAACCGGAAAGCTCCACATTAAATCTATTTGTTTATTTATAAAACTCCACATTTTTCAATGAAATACTGCACAATAAAATGTTTTAGATGATATTTATAAAAACCGAAAGCAATGGATGTACTAGGGTAATGTAAAAATTATACTACGTCAGAAGTTTTTTTGTTTTGTTTTTTGGGTGTTAGGGACCACCGTGAGCACATAGATGATATTTAAACAGTCGCCCGTCTTTAATTTTGAGCAAATTATTCTAGGGAAGCGTGAGAGCAAGAGCGTGAGACGAACATGATATTCATGTTTCACGTGGTTCCGAACACGGTCTCATCTCGGGAGAATATTTAAACGCTCGCATTTAGACCCCTGTGATCGACCACCTGTATTAGTCTGCACGATCGCTGATATGTGGATGTTTTGTGGTTTATTCTAACTTTCACTGTTACCCTTGATATGTTTGCAATCGAAGAGTTTAATAGTAACCCTTCATATGGTTGCACTCGAAGAGCTCATATCACTCATTTTCCCATTTCTATCCTCTCGTTACAAACCCTTAGCAAAATGTTCCCCATACTACAGTTCAGTATGATTTTCGTATTGTATCTGAGGTAGTGCTCCCTTACTTGACCCACTATTGACCGTCTATTGTGCCATTCAAATACGATAACCTACGCACCCATTAAGTACCAATATTTGATCCTTTTTTTATCCATATGATCTCAATACTTGTGGTTTGCCTGGCGGCACAGTCTAATTCAGAAGCCTCCTTATCTTTCGTCAAAGATGGCCGCAAGTTCAAATCCCGGAAGATGCATTAGTGGTGTGCTTACTTTACTTACGTTACTGGCTCTCTCCCTTTCCTGCAACCATTGACCCCACACTAGGGATGGATGTCTGCCCATACACCTCTGAGTTGCTGACGGGAGAATACATTACCCGAAATACCCCCAAAAAATTTGGGCTCTTGAATATTCCCTAACTGAAGCAAATGTGCTGATTGTCAAACAGTTTCTTCTGAGACCTAAGGTTACCTCATCCACCAAAATCGGACCTTACACGTTCAATAATACTGTTATTCCTGCTCTTCATTACGGCGCTGTCATTACTCTCCATCATTACCCAGACATTACTTTCACACCTTACTCGCTCATTATTAAGCGTCTTTACTTTGCTTCAGTACCAGTCGAACCGTCACGGAGAGTACACTGATTTTGTCTGCATTCGAGATTGATGTCTAGACAAAAGCGTGTTTACCTATCTATAATTTTAGCTTCTGAACGAAACGTCATGTTAAGAACCGTTATTGGATAAACAAATAAAACACCGTAAATATAATTCATATGTTGTCTTACTGAAAGAAAAAACTGCTACTTCTTCGATGCGTTCTTACAAGAACTATTTCCGCCTCAATGACGAAACATTTAACAAATTACTGAGAATGACTGAAAGGTGTTTAAGCAGAAAAGACATTGTCATGCGGGTTTGATCAGGTGTATTTATTTCACTCCTCACCTCAGTAAGATTGCCCCCTGCTTTCATTTTACGACAAATATTTTTGTTTTTTTTTCAGAGAAGCATTGTACCTGTGTATACAGATATGCATGTTGACCCATTCAAAATACCAGATTAAGTGGTGTGAAAACGTACGGATGACAAGTAAACTTTGTGCTTTTAAAATTGAAATCATATATTGCATTTGCTGCTAACACCACTTTTAATGGTGTACAAAGAAAGAATTGGTTTTCAATATTATGATTTACTTTAAAATTTCATAATTGTGCAAAAGAAAGATACTCGTATTCGTTCATCAACAAATTTTTCAGCTACCATAGCAATACATTTTGTATCTCTAAAAAGTGTCGATGGAAACGATCAAAGTAGAAATCATAGTGCAACTAGTACGAGTGAATTGCAATACACGGAAAGTACAAATTATTACGTACACTCCGGTTAAAATACGCATAGCAGCAGGACAGCCGCAAATCGCGGTGTGAAGGAAATCCAGTTGGAGCTATAAATAGAGAAGTTTGATACGCACAGAAATACATTTCGTCAACATCTAGCATGGGTCGAGGACGAGTCTTAAGTGAGTTTAATCGAAGTCAAGTCGTGGAAATCAGGAAGGCCGGATGTTAAATCAGCGCAAGTGCGATACTGATAGTAATTCCGGGACAAACCGTAGCAAGTGTGTACCAGGAGTACGTGAAATCCGGCAAAACCGCCAACAGTCAGATGAAATGTGGCCGTAAATGTTCTGCCGCAATCGACGCCGACATCGTGTCCAATTGTTCATGGCCCATCATCGCATGATTCGTCTGCAGTTTGGGAAGGTCTAGCGAAATTGGAGCATGCATGATTTGGAACGCAATATATGGTCTGACGAATCCGGTTTCACACTGTACATTTCAGTAACCAGCTACTAGAGTTGCGGGAAATCGTTGCACACAACATGTAGCATAATGTCTTACTAAGACGGACCTCATAAACATTTTACTAAGACGTACTTCATAAACATTTTACTAAGACGTACTTCATAAAGATTTTGGTCCATGCAAAAAAAATTTGGAGCCTTAAATGTATATTTTTGCATTTTATGACGATATTGTTCGAATACGATATGAAATATTTGGCGATTGCCGATATTGTAGTAATAATAAAAACCGCTAAGTTGTTGCAATAGGGATTAATATTCAATATTATGTTTAGAAAAAAATTAGGATCTTTGAAAAAAATTATTTTGAGATTTATTTATTTGTGAAAAAAGATTTATTTATTTGCGTTGAAATGAATGAAAACTATATAATTTGTTTAAACCAGTCAGTTAAAGAAACTTGAATGTTAAGCGAGCAGAACGGTGAAACAAGGCAATCGGCATTTATAAATAGTTCCCATTTTCGAAATGTCTAATTATGTGAAAATACTAAATATCTTACAGTCTGAACTTCTAAGAAAACAAAATACGTTTTTCTCACATTTTCTGGTCTACCAAGAAAGGAGCAAACGTTCTATGTAAGAAAACAAGCGATCTTAAGCGTACCTAAACTTAATGGAGAAAATTGTGCCCGCTTTTTAGAACCAGATCGAAATTAATAAGAATAGCAGCTTCTGTTGATCCGCAACTACACTGAGTAACATGATATAGGAAAGATTGTACAAGTAGAATGGTGAAATTTGATGTAAATTGGTCTTCTAAAAAATTCCTGAGGAGGATGTGTTGTGTCGGTATTTCTACACCACTATGTGTTATCTCAAAAGTATTTTTAAGGTAAGGAAATAAAAGCATAAACTGATCCTTTTTCTCGATTCGGTTTCAATGAAATGCTGATGTTCTGTGGGCCAATATAAAAAAACATGAAAGAAAGAAGGGAAACTAACATACAAGAATGCGAAGTCTTGCTTGAAATATAAACAATATGTAGCGAAATAGAGTTTCGCTTCGTGTCTGAAATATTGTTTATTGGCTTTTCGACATAGCAGATAAAACATGTGTTTTTCCTTGCAAAGTGCTAGCCTGATAAGTAACGAAGTAAAATATATGTTTACCCAATTTCACAGTCTGGTTCGTATTCGCACAATTCTGTGTAGTATGAACGCCTACTCGAAATTCATTGTTTTAGTAACAGCACGGTTTTTATTTATTAGGACCTTCCAGACAAAGAGCAGACCTGGAGCACCCATACCTTCAATACAAATTCAATTCCTTTGTTAAAATCTGACATGTTTATGCTGCAGTAAAAATATGTTCTAAGGTCCAGATACTTTTGGATGAGCACCCATATTAGCTCCGTAACTTAAGCTACTTATTTAATGGATTTATTCAACGACTATTAAGAACCGGTGCTGCAGTTGTCATATTTCACTGTCTTGCTGCTACAAAAGAAATACATTATTTAAGATATGCCCTAGGAACTGTAAATCCACGAACACAGGCGTAAAGAACTGACACACTGGGTACGTCATCGCATGAACGCTTGGGAAATGTAATTTTAAAGATCTGTTTCTGAGAAATTTTAAAAACAAAAAAAATGAATATAGCGCATGTTGAATTTAAGAACTGTGTCAAAATAAAGCAAAGTGCTTTTCTAAAGGATTAGATTCTAAATTGAAATAGAAACTATGTTACAAATATTTCTTAGTTTCGCATGCAACTAGAATGATATCTGTGTAATAACGGAAAGAGGTTCATAACTTACAATGCAATTTTAAAATTTATCTCCAAAAGAGGTGTGCTAAGTTAAAAAAATGCACACTGGTGTCAATCTGAGAGTTACCGCATTCTTGTCAGTCAGTAGCTGATAATAGAAACAGAATTTTCATTGCACTGCTATTGTTCATCGAGAGCAAATCACGTCTGATAGTTTCTACAGCACCTATCCTGTTCAATATGTGGATTTACACATTGGAGTTGCATTAATGTATCAGCTGCTCACAAAAAATAGGGATGGTTCGGTTTTGAAGGAAAACGTGGTGATATCCAAATTTAGAAATTACTGGAGGTCGGTTATCTTCGTGGATAATACGGCATTTGTAAATTAGCATCCTGACAGCAGGGCGTGGAGTGCGAGCTCTGAGAAAAGTACGTTGTGATAAGTGGTAAACGGGTCTTTTCACCTGTTGTGTAGAAATTTGTTGAAAGTATAGCCTCCAGTGCAGGATTAACCTTAAACTAATTCCAGGCAGCGTTTAGTGAATTAAAACAAAAATAGGGCTCTTGTCGTGTGCGGCAGATCGATGTGTCTACTGTTTTAGGAAGTTCACAAAGAGTAGTAAGTCGTCTGCACAAGAGATTTGTATGGCATGGAAATTTCGCTGATAAACCCAAGAATGGTCCCATGCGAATACCCACCAGGAGGCAAGGTCGTTATCTGACAATTAGTGCTTTGAGAAGGACTAGTATCACCAGTAACAAACTAAGGGGGTCACTTCGATCTGCTTCTTGTGCTCCAACATGTATATAAAGTGTACGAAATCGTCTTCACTAGTACAGACTCAGAACAAGGAGGACGATTATACTGTATATATAGCATTGACATCAGCTCATTGTCGTGAAAGACTTACCAGTGTCTGACAGTACATGCCATAGAACACAGAAGGACACCAAGTATTTTTCACAGCCGAACCCCGTTTCGTTCTTTATCCTGATAGTTGACGGGGACACATCTGGAGAAGACCCGGCACACGAATGCAACCACATTATGTGCAGTTCTTCCACCCTTACCAGCGGTAGCCAGTAGTGGTCTGGGCTACGGCTGGTGAGGGTGGAAGAATGCACATAGTGTGGTTGCATTCGTGTGCCGGATGTTTGTGTACTATAAAACGGATGTAATTTTCCACCCAATCAGCTAGCATTACACTAGAATACTCAAAAGCAATTGCTTATATGTAATACCAGGATTTTTTTCAATGCTTTGTAACTACAGAATTTATTGTTGAAAGAAAAATAATTCTGAAATATTACAAAAGAAAGAATAGTATTTGGCATGCGCTGTGCTTGGTGTGATTCCTTTTCAGTGATAATAACGTTTGTTTTGTATGAAAAATTAAATATACTATAATAATGTAAAAAAAGTTAAAAATGGATCTTATGGAAGTTGAAGCTCTGATGAACGAAGCATGAAGATTTAATTTTTTTAAGGAACAATATCCTACCAGAAAAGTTGCTTCTCAACATGAAAACTTTAAAATTCATGTGTGCTATAGCTGATCAAAAGTTAACTGTATGGGATGACGTAAATCTTAATATTTTTATAAATATGAACAATTATTAAAAAAAAATTAAATGAACTATTGCTTCTTTTGATTGCAAACATTTATTACGTAGCTTCAGGGTTGTCTTTGAACAACTTGTCAAATTACTTGTATTTGTTTTTTGGTTCCTATAAATTGAAAATATGTACCATTACATTCTTTTATCACAACAGTATGTAGTATATATTAAATAAAAAATGTAACAATAGGATTTGTTTTTTTATCTTTCACTGTGTATGTTAGGTCATTTCCTTTCTAGCGATTTTGGCATCTTGCGAAGTAAACTACAAAATATAAATCCTACGTGAAATGTTTAAACTGGAAATACATCTGTTTTGTTTCTGATAATACAAAGACTTTACAAAAATTAAGGGAAAAACGTGTTAAAAGGATAATTTAGCGACTACGGTAGATCGGTTATCAACGTGAGTTCCTATGTCATGAGTAAATAAGCATCATGACAACGCAGTACGGGCTGTGCGAGCTCCGTTAAAAGTACCCTGCAACGGGGTCGTTTGGCCGAAATAGTTGCTGAATGTATTACTTTCAGTTTGGTTTTAAAACATGAAATCGTGTACATACGACTTTTAGGCATTGCCAACAGAAATAGGGCTGTGTGAATATTAAAGGCCAGTGTACGTTAAATCAATGTGGTTGCTGCTTTAGGAGTTTCGCAAAGTGCAGTAAGTCGCCAACACACAGAATATCTACGGCATGGAAATATTGCATCGACAGAGGATTGGTTGCCCTCGGATAACCACCTGGAGAAAATATCATTACATCCAAGTAAGTGCTCGTAGAAGTCCTTGCATCACCAGTTTCCAACTCCGGGAAACACTTCGATCACCTTCTTATGCTCTAGCATGTTCGCATAAAGTGCGAAAACGTCTTCACAAGAACGGACTCTGAGTAAGGAGCTAGCTGATATATGTTTATAATACTATCAACAGTTCACCTTCGTCAAAGATGTAGCTGCGTTGAACAGTACATGTCCTGGAATTCAGAATGTCACCATCCACTCTCATTTTTCTAATTGTCAACCTGTTTAACGCTGCCATTCGACATGCATTCCATTTTCTTGATGACAATGCAACGAATCACCGTTTCCGGAGCGTGTTTCAGGTGCTAGAATACACGAGATTAAATCACTTGTCCTACCTCCGTAGTCACCTGATCTTAACCTAATTGAGGACATTTTAAATGCTGTATAGTGTCGTCTGGATAACCACGTTCCGTGCCCCAGTACACTGGCTAGCCACTTTTGACGTTTTGGTTTCCCTTTAGAGAATGTATACAATGACTGCTTTATGTGCTTTACCGGAGAATCCACAGCTGCAAATATCAATATCATATGGCGGCGGGTCGTCGGTGAATTTTTAGATGACATAATTAATTCTAGAGGATTTTACAATCAGTTTAGTTTTATTACATTTAAAATAGTGGAAAATTATCGCAGCATTTGTTACAAAGTTCCACATTACCTTGATTAAAAAGTGCATCGTTACTTTGATTAAAAAGTTTCTCATTACCTTGATTAAAAGGTTCAATGTTACTTTGATTAAAAAGTTCTTCATTACCTTGATTAAAAAGTTCCTCATTACCTTGATTAAAAAGTTCCTCATTACCTTGATTAAAAAGTTTCTCATTACTTCGTCTCATTGAATTACCAAAATCATATTCAGTTTGCTTTCACTAATTCCTTTCATCATCATCATTGTCAACCATTATCAATCCACTGCTGGACGAAGGTCTCCCCAAGTTTCCTCCACAACGGTCTGTCTTGTGCCAGTCTCCTCCATGTCACCCCTGCATACTTTCGAATTTCATCCACCCATCTCCCATGTGGTCTTCTGGGTCTTTTCCTGTCCCTTGGAATCCAATCAAAAATTTCGGCTGTCCATCGATGATCTGTCCTTCTGGCAGTATGTCCAGCCCATTGCCATTTCAGGGATTTAACTCTGATCATGATGTCTTCCACTCTTGTCATTTTTCGGATCCACGAGTTCCTCTTCTTATCTCTCCTGGTTACACCAAGCATGCACCTCTCCATGCTACTTTGAGTTGTCTGCAGCCTTTGTATGTCTCTTTTAGTTAAGGTCCACGTCTCTGCACCATACGTAAGCACTGGAAGGATGCATTGATCAAACACTTTTCTTTTAAGGCATAATGGCATATTGCTCTTGAAAATTATGCTGTTTCTTCCAAAAGCTCTCCAGGCAAGTTTTGTACGCCGATTAATTTCTTCATCAATGTGACCCTCACTTTATATCTGCTGTCCAAGATAAACGTACGTGTCTGTTATCTCCAGCTTTTCTCCATCAATCGATAAATCTTCATTTCTTGTAAAAGCATTGAACATCACTTTTGTCTTCTGAAAGTTCATTTTTAATCCCACTTCTTTACTCTTGTCAGCAAGTTCCTGGATCATACCCTGCAGCTCTGCTGGGGTAGTTGCAAAAATGACTACGTCATCAGCAAAACGAAGGTGGGTTAGATAATCTCCATTAATCTTTATCCCCTTGTTTTCCCAGCTCAGCGACTGAAAAACACCCCCCAATATGGCATTAAAGAGCTTCGGAGATATGGTGTCACCTTGTCTCACTCCCTTTCCAATTTTTACGTGTGTTGTATTTTCAAACAGCCTAATCTTTGCACTTGCATTTTCATAGATGTTATTAATAATATTAATGTATGCATCTTCAATACCGCAGGTTTTCAGAGCCATTGTAACTGCTGATGGTTTCACCGAATCAAAGGCTTTTTCATAATCGATAAAAGCCATGCACAATGGAAGTTCATATTCCCTCGCTCTTTCAATTAGTTCTCTCAGCACGTGGATATGATCTATTGTGCTGTAGCCACTCCTGAATCCAGCTTGTTCTCTCGGTTGAGCCATGTCCAGTGTTACCTTCAAGCGGTGTGAAAGAACTTTAGTGAAGATTTTATAAACTACTGATAGGAGGCTGATAGGTCTGTAGTTTCCGAGATCCTCAATGTCACCTTTCTTATGTAGCAGGGTCATTGTAGCGGTGTTCCAATCCTCAGGAATCTTTCCTTCATTAAGGCATCGAGTGAAAATTTGGGCGAGTACTGTTTCGATTTCTCCACTTGCTTCTTGTATGATGTCTACAGTAATTCCATCTTCTCCTGGAGCTTTTCCTCGCTTCATGTTCTTGATTGCATGTGCAACTTCTGCTGGAAGGACTGGAGGAACTCTGGTACAGGTATCTTTCATGATGTCTGGAGTGCATATATCATCCCTTTCATATAATTTGGAGTAGAAATCTTTCACTCTTGTCAAAAGTTCGCCTCTATTTCTTGTTACAGAACCATCTTCTTTTCTCAGTGCCATAATCTGTTTTCTTCCCTTACTGAGATGTCCCTTTGCTATCTTTAGGCTTTGGTTGTTTTCAATTGCTTTCCTCACTAGTTCACAGTTGAATTTCCTTACGTCTTCAGTGATACTTTTTCTTACTGTCTTGCATAGCTCTATATATTCCACTTTGGAAGTCACATCTTCTTTAGTTGTCCTCATCTCTCTTCTTTTTTGCATCAAAATTTTGGTTTTTCCTGATAATTTGTTCACATGCAACTTGTTCTTAGACCCAGCTAATTTTGTTGCTGTTTCCATAAGAGCTTTGGTTACTTTTCTGTTAACTTCAGAGATGTCCACTTCTTCCGATGTTAGGCCTTCTAAAGCAGAGAACCTGTTCTTCAGTTCTAACTTGAAGGTATTATGGTGTTTTTTAAGGTTGGTTATGTCAATAAATTTTGTTTGTCTTATGAGCTTGCCACGTTCAAGTTTAGTGTTGAGGTGCATCTTACATCTCACCAATCTATGGTCACTACCTGTGTTGAACTTGTTTAGCACACTGCAGTCTTCTATGACGAATTTTTTGTTACACATAATAAAATCAATTTCACTTGTCGTCCCATTTGGATGTCTCCATGTCCATTTCCTGTGTGGCTTTTTCTTGAAGAAGGAGTTCAAGATGAAAATCCCTTCTGCCTCTGCAAACTCAACGAGAGTATTTCCACGCTGGTTTCTGTTGCCATGATCGAATTTACCTACTGAAGTTTCATTCTGTTTCCGTTGCCCTATTTTTGCATTGAAATCTCCCATAATTATTTTCAAGTGCTGCTTACCTTTATTATTTAGATGACAAATTTCCTCATAAAATTCTTCAATTTCTTCTTCAAGTGACTTGTGGTGGGTGCATAAGTTTGAATAATCTGAGCCTGGTATCTTTTCGAGAGTTGGATAACAAGTCGTGCAGCTCTGTCAGAGGAACTTTCAACTTCTACAACTTTATCCTTCAGTTTCTTGTTTATTATAAATCCAACACCACTAGTTCTGCCAGTATCTGTCCCACGATAGTAGAAGAGATGTCCACTTTTCAGTTCGATGAGATCTTCTCCCTTTCTCCTTACCTCACTTAGCCCCACGATGTCCCACTTGATCCTTTGTAGTTCCTCTTCCAATTCAAGAAGCCTTGAATCAGAAGATAGGGAGCGTCCATTGTAAGTAGCCAAGGTCAGCATCAGATGGCAGCCTAGTCCGGTCCTCCGGGGATTCTTAACACCCTCTGCCATCATGTCGCACTGGCCGCTGCCTAGGCCAGGTACATTCCAGCTGCCTGAGACTGAGGGCCAAGATTTAAGTTGTGGAATCATTTTGGAGGGGTTTGGCCATAACTCACCACGCTGGCCAAGCGGGTTGGTGAGTGTGGGATAGAATTTCCTCTAATCCCGATGGTATAGTTATACCGCTATGGGCGGTCGTCAGAGCCCCTTTAGTGGGAACAGGATGCAACACGAGAAGGCGGGGTTGACATTTGTCAAGGAGAGGCTGTGATGTTACGCATCACCTGACCTTACATCCCTTTACATATTAATTCTTTTACATATTAATATATATGAAAAATTTCTCTAGCAAAATTGTGAATTTAATCAATATGCATCATTAATCATTTAGGTGTGAACATCACCGGCAATAGTGAGTCATTAAAATTCCATGTAACAGCAGCAGGTATCTTAGAAAACAAAAACTCACTGAAAAGTCTGTCTGTATTTTACAAATAGAATATCAAAAGTTGAAATGAAATAAAGTGTGTGGCAAATATACCTATTGTTTTGAAACAAAATTATGGAGCGCCAACTTTTTTATTTGTGTTCCTATCAGAAGACTTGTCTCATGGTAGGTATGTTAGCTGGTCGACCACTTTGGCGGACATTTTTTTTTTAACTTAAAAGGCATCAGACAACAATTTTTATACAAGCTTGTCCTATTCACCTCATTTGAATTGTTTTTAAAAATAAATCACCGAAATACGTATATAGTAATATACTGTACTTTTTCGAATTATTTGTTGGAATTTATGTGAATTTTATCCGTCGAAATATTATCGGGTATATTTAATCTGATTATTAGGCAGACGCTCGAAACATTATACGCACAACTTGCACAGCAAACTTACGGACATTAATAGTGCCAAAAATATGGAAGTAGTAAAAAACGTGTGTGATTCGCACAAATATAAATATTTTTTTAACGTTGATTCAAATTATTTCTGCTTCCAGTGCTAACGAGATGCCACGTTGGAAAGTGCCTTATTGTACGGTTCCATCTCTCATTTCAAACGCCCCACTCTTTGTTATTACTATTCCTCCTATTCTCTTGTTTCTGCCAGCATCCTACGAAATGTTAGGAATACTTGTTCAATTACCCCACATTTCAGATGTCAAGTACTTTATGTAAAAGCACGTAAACTTGACCAGATCCTAAAGTTGAAGATAAAGGACAGCTCTTGAGAAGCAATGTTTAGGAAACGGATTGGTCTCCGAAGAAAGTCTTTTGTTCTTAGAAGCGGTTATTCTACTCCTCGAAAACGCATGGTATCCTCTAAGCACTTTCAAATTTTTAATGAACAAGTTTGTAAAATCATGCAATGCGTTGATTATAATACGCTTTCCAACATACCAGAAATCATTACTAAAGTTATGTGAATAATGGCTGTGGAATAAATCTCGGTCCTGTGCCCTGACCTTTGATACCATTTTGATTATATTCAACAGAAGCGATTCGGTATACATCCGAAATAACATGATAAAGTTTTGTCGCAATCGAAGCATTTTTGCGTAAGTTATGATGCATAAAGGCTATGTAATAGATCCCGCTCCTGTGTCCTAACGTTTGACCACATTTCGTCCATTTTCAATACAATTCGTCCCAAGGCAAGCCCCTACAACATACTAACATTTCATCCAAATCGAAGCATTTTTACGTAAGTTATGACGCATAATGGCGATGGAAGTTGTTCCGCTTCTATGTCCTGACCTTTGACCCCATTTCGCCAATTTTCAATAGGGTTTGTCGCCCGGAGTTCAGTTACCACATACTAAAATTTAATAGAAATCGAACCTTTTTTACGTTAGTTATGACACATAACAGCAGAGGAAATGATCTCGCTCCTATGTGCTGACCTTCGACCCCATTTCGCTCACTTTAAATAGGGTTCCTTCCCAGGTAAGCCCCTACCAGATACTAAAATTTAATCGAAATCGAACGATTGTTGGTCTAGTTACCGTGCGGATGGGCATACGCACACAACACGTGACGTAATGAGGTAGATGGGAGTCGCGACCGTCTGCTCGCAAGAGTGTGACGTCATAAAATTTTAATAGGATCTACACGCAACGCGTGGCGTAATGATACAGATGGCGAGACCGCGCGCCAACATTCTCAAACGCGAGATTGTGACGTCATAAGATATCTAAGCATTGGAAACATTAATGGAACGACGCCATGGCACTAAAATCGTTATAATTCGGGGTGGCTATTTAACCCACTAAACGAATTCTCCTAACGTCGAGATCAAGCTAAATCGATTTCTAGTACCAGAAAACAGTAGGTTAACGATTTTCATCAAAATTCTTAGAGCCGTTTTCAAAATAAAATGTACATACATACATACAAGAATTGCTACTTTAAGGTGGACTTCAAGTAATTTTGCTTCTAATACTTATTATGGAAAAACTTCTGTACACATTTTCTTCACAATTAATGGGTTCGCAAGGATAAAAATTTGAACATCGATTAAAATAGCTTCACTTCATAACTAGGAATACTTACTATTTTCTAAACCATAGCCGTAATTATGCAATCCAACATTTATTTGTCCACTGACGTCATCAAAGTACCGGTCGCGCCATCTTTTCTCCGGTTTCAACGCCACATAGGAAAAGTTATTGATTTTTAATATAATTATGGTTATGTTTTAGAAAATTTTAAGTTTTCCAAGTTACAATATGAAGTTATTATTTCGATCGATGTTCAAATTTTCATTTTTTTTTTTTTTTGATTGGAGGTTTAACGACCACCGTGAGCAACTCAATGGGCTATAAGCAGTCGCCCGTCCCTAATTTAGGGTCACTGGTTCCAGGGAAGGGAGAGAGCCAGTGCCGTAAGACAAACACAACATCCATGCCTGACCGGGATTCGAACCCGGACCCCTTACGGACGAATGATCAGTGGCCAACGCCTTAGACCACTGCGCCACCGGGGCGGCCAAATTTTCATTCTTGGGAACACATTAATTGTGAAGGAAATGTTTACAAAAGTTTTTCCATAGGAAGTATAGGAAGCAAAATTACTTGTCGTTTACCTTAATAATATGGGATAAGGGCGATGAAATGGATCGCTATCCTATGCCTTGACTTTTGACCACATTTCGCCCATTTTCAACACGGTTCGTCCCTTGGTGGTCCCCTACTACATACTGAAATTTCATTGAAATCGAACCATTTTTCGCACGTTATGACTCATAAAGGTAATGGAATTCATCCAGATCTTATATCCTTACCTTTGACCCCACTTCACTCATTTTGAATAGGGTTCGTCCCCAGGCAGTCTCCTACCACATAGTAAAATATCATGGAAATCGAACCATATTTACGCAAGTTATGACGCATAAGGACATGGAATGATCCTGCTCCTACGTCGTGACCTTTGACCCCATTTGTCCCATTTTCAATAGGGTTCTTCCCCAGGTGGTCCCTTACCACATAGTAAACTTTCATTGAAATCAAACTATATTTACGCACGTTATGACGCATAAGGGTAATGGAATGATTCCGCTCCTACGTCGTGACCTTTGACCCCATTTGGCCCATTTGCAATAGGGTTCTTCCCCAGGTGGTCCCCTGCCACATAGTAAACTTTCATTGAAATCAAACTATATTTACGCAAGTTATGACGCATAAGGGTAATGGAATGATTCCGCTCCTACGTCGTGACCTTTGACCCCATTTGGCCCATTTGCAATAGGGTTGTCCTCAGGTGGTCCCCTACCACATACTAAAATGCCATCGAAATCGAACCATTTTTACGCCAGTTATCGTGTGGACGGGCAGACAAAGCTGGAGCATATACGCTTTTTCAACCTACTGTTGGAAAGCGTAAAAAAGTGAAAATATAAATGCAAAACTTATTATGAGGGAAAAAAACGCATTATACATTTAGCCTACGTTAATATGGTTTATTTTAATATCTTGTCAGCTTCAAGCGACACTCATTGTTCATAAATGCTAAACACATTTTTTTTAATACCAAGAAAACAAGGAATACTACACCCCATATTTTATTTATGAAAAAAATTTAAAATGGTACAATTTAGTAAGATCAATGTTGTAAAACAGAATAGTTGATGGAAATTTAGGCGGACTGTTCCAGCTATTTGGTTAGCGAAAGAATTATGTTTGAACGAAGGAGGACCTCGATATCTTTAGATATTGGTAGAATTAGGTAGTTGGTAATTATCGTCTAAGTCACAGACAAACATCTCAAATTACTACTTAAAATAAATATTTTTATGCAGGTCATCTGTACAAAATAATTATTTGTCCGGAAAATCTACTCAAATGTTAATTTTTGCAGGAAGCAAGCATTTGTGCACACAAAATTTCAGTACAACAAAAGATATGGCTTCTGAAAATGTGGATACAATTTTGAAATGCTGTCATAATACACTGTAAAAAGCAGGTATATAAGTCGCCTTGTCTTTGTAAACATGCAAGCTTATCACAAATATTTTAAGCGTTATTTCAGAAACCTACATCAAAAATAAAAGCGGAAAAAACAAATTAGTTTTAAGTTGAGATACAGACCAAAAATGTCTCTAGTCGATGAAAATCTAAACCAAGGAGAGTGGTGAAATGCCTGATGCCTGCTGAGCAGTTTTTGTTTACTTCCTAGTTTTTTTTTTTTTTTTTTTTTGGTCATTGCATATCCTAAATTTGCTCATTTGTCTTAATAACATATATCGAAATTTAGCTCTTCGGTATCCATCTGTATTGATATATTTTTGCCGTTTCCTTCAAGTTAAAATACCAGTGCTGTATATTAATTTCTAATACGAAGGCCAGTTCTGAGGGCCGAAATTGCCGAACAAAAATCGAAATGAAGTTAAACTAAAAGTAGCTACACTGATAACGATAAACATAATAAAACCGAAACGAGAAATACAGCATCAGAAGAATCAAAAGTTTTTAAAAATGCATGAAAAAATGTCCCATGCTATTCGGAAAAGCGCTTGTATCTCATAGTGTTATTTATGTGTATTATGGTTGAGAAATCCAGTGTTTGAAATTGGGCCAAATCAATGACTTTTCATGTAGGATATATTAGTATTTCGCGAATCCGTTGCCGCGTTAATGTCACGTATAATTTAATGACGTCTGGGCATCACAACATATCTCTGTGATGGAAAATTAAATTTTAGAGATCTTTATATTCAATTATAATTTTAATTCTAATTTTAGTAATAAAATAACGTAAGCATTCATTGTGAGGTCACAAAAAAGTGTAGTATTACAAACAGTTTAAGGAGTCAGTGGATGACATTTTTCAAATTCTATTTTGCACTTGATCCGATTCGACTTACTTTTAAATTAATAAAAAAAAAACAAGTCAATTTGAAACAGATTTTCAGAATCACACACAAAAATTTATTCAAAACATTAAGCTCAGTTTTTCGCCTCAGATTTTGTACATAGAAATAACTTTTCAAATGCAACAAAACATTGAACACTTTGCTATATTCAAATGTTTCTCATATTTCTATCATGGGACAAACATTGCATAGCAATATATTCTTTGTTTCATAATTCCTTTGAAACATATAGCTATATTGTTCTTGTATAATAAAGTATTTCGGAAAACGAAATATGAAATAAAAAAAAAAGTGAAGAAAAGAAAAATCTATTCCGTACCTTGGGTTTCAGATCTGATCACTACAAAAGACTTCAAATTTATTTAATTTTTTAAAGTCTAAGTTTCATTGTATCCCATTCTTTTCCAGAATTCTTATTTTCGAAACCGAAACCGATTTGAGTTGAATCTACATCTGTACCTTCTTGATCACTTCCTCAGGAATAAAGCCAAATATGAGATTTAGTTAATGTCATGTTGACGTCATTATTTCTCCTTTGTTGATCTAAATGTGATATATGAAAATGCCAGTATATTATATTCCCAATTGAACGTAAACTGATGCTCTCAAAGCTGGCATATTTTATTTACACCGCACACCGAGATAGCTCAGGTGCACTTTCACATGTCGAAGCGAGCTATATTTGGGACGCGTTATGTGGGCATAATTAACTGGCATTTTGGTGTATGTTGTCAGGAGCAACAATGAAACGCTTTAGCCGAACAATTAGAATTGTCGAGGTATAGTTCCAATTAGTTGACTGAGAAAAAAAAAGAATGATAAAAACTCTCATAAAGCAAATTAAATTGTTAACCGTCAACTGTAATTTGAAAGTACAGTAACTGTATTCAATTTTACAGAGCACCTTAGTGATTTCAAAAAAAAAAAAAATATAATCAGAAAGATAAAAAAGAAATCCGTCTTCTGTTATTCGTATCTTTAACATTAGGCAGGTAACCGAATTTCGACTATTCTGTAATTTCTGTAAACGGAAATATATTGTGATCTCAAATGGTGGGACAATATATTCCGTTATGATGATATCCGATAAGAAGGAGATCCCGTTTTAACGAAATTAAGATAAACAGTTGTCAAAAATCCCAATAAATTAATGCATCTTTAATTGCAATATAACGACATTCAGTTTGACACATTTTTCGTGATAGCGAGAGGATAAATTTATATTTCCAATCGATTATTAAAAAAATTAATACCAGATTTTGTTTAGTTAAACAGGTTTTATTTCTTTTGATTTTTGTATAAGATTTAATGCTTTTCGCACAGATATAATTCACAAAATCTCTTACGATTATATTAAAATTAATATGATCTGTCGCACTAACATAAACAATTTCTGAACATAACAATTTCAAAATAAACTATTGCCCCTACTGAAAGAACATTTGCAAATTTGAATGTAACTCTCGTGTACCTTCTACGATTTCGGTGGTGTAATCACACGACAAAAAAAACAAAGAAAGTCTACAAATGAATTGAAATTATTCAGGGATTAACCATATAATTCTTGTTTTCACAGTAACATAATGAACAAAGTGTTTGTATCTGAGGTGAACATTGTCTTATAACATTCTTTCGTAGTAAGAACATAAATTATGACTTAAAATAACCAAACATTCCGAAGCGAAAACGGTAGAACAAAGCAGCAAAGAGCACGTAATTTGAACTGTCGAAGGTAGCCACACAGTACGTCGAAATGAATGGCTTCGGAACAGAAACTAATTTGTCCGTACGTTAGGCAGGAACTACAGGAAGGAAGTCACAATCGCTCATTTGGTGGACAAAATTCAAGGCGATAATAGTAATACTCAAACAATAATTACACGTGTTCTACTATGTTTTAAACGAAACATACACTATTACAGGTTGTTTCTTAAGCAAACATCATGTTCGAAAAATTCACTACCAGGAAAAAAATATAACTTGCTTTCGCATGGAGATCGAGAAAGTTGGGAAACATTTTCGATGCCAGACTAGAATGAGAAGCAAAGAGGTACTTGAAGATTTTAAAAGAATTATCCAAAGCATCTTTTAACTCCCCTGAATGCATTGTTGTCACACATAACTTTTCTGGTGTTTTGTTTTATTTGTTTGAGGATTTAACGATAACCCTGGGGACCTAAGTAGGTTCCAGGCAGTAGTCACACGACCACATTGTTGAGTCACTGGTTCCAGAGCAGAAAGATAGCCAGCCACGCAGGAAAAACGCACCATTTGTGCTTTACAGGGGATTTGAGCCTGAACGCATATTCAGTGAATGATTTGAAACAAATACTTTGTGCGACTTGGCTATTGGTTTGTCAGTTTTGGCAAGAAGAGAAGTTAAACAGAAGAACAAGAAGCACATAATTATTTGAAAATACGTCAACGTATAATGACATCACGCCTGTGTCATTTCTTGGCAGAAAAGTATGTGGATTTTAAAATGTGCATTCATACTTTAATGGTGAAATAAAATGATACTGATAATTGAATCCTAAATTTGAATTTAATGAAAATTTTTGCTACACAACACAGTACATCAACGTTTAACAAAACAAAAATATTATAATATTGTTTATGTAGTAAACTAATCTACGTAATCAACACAGTTGAGTGTAAACATGAACATCATGATAATATCACAAAGATCAATTCGAATTAAGTATCCTATAGAACTATATAATTGCTCTGCAAGAAAACAAAATCGCAAACCACCTCAAATATATCATATTATACTGTAATTAATTATAAACATGTAATCCATAAGTTAACACAAATGACTAAACAAAATCTATACAGAGTAATTCATAAAAGTAAATAGCGTAATGTACAATAGAAGCATAGCATGGTGCAAGGGAAAAAGGCTTAAATTGTAAGGCTGACGAGAACCTGATCTCCGTTGGTCAATATGTCAGGTCAGAACGTCAACAGTAACAACATTAAATTACAACCAATGCTGTGTATACTGTGAAAAAAATAAGATAAAAACTTAACAAAACGTGAAGGTGAAAGGTGAATTTATTTACTTAAAAAAACAACAAAAGTTATCGTAGCTATTTTTTAAATTCTTTAAAATTCACAATTTCTCTGATGTAGATTGACAATCAGTTCCACAAATGGGGTCCGGCTGCAGTAAGTGCTGTCCGGATTGCTGTACTGTTGTACTATTATAGAGCAATCCGGAGAGCGCCTTGGGTACCACGAAACCCTTCATGACCTCGAGTAGCGCATGAATGCGGGAACCGCAGTAATACCAATAAATCAAGATACCTATCCGCATGAACTCTGTCGTGCATAAATAATAATATTCTAAAAGTATGTATTTTATCAAAGGGAAGAACATTGTAAAGACAATAAATACTACCAGCATTTAAAGCAGAAATTAGTAGTCGAACATATTTTTTGTGAAGACCAAAAATTGTGTTTACTGCCCGTTGTCTGGCCCCAGGCCACAATACAATAAGACAACATAGGGTAGATGAAGTAGTAATATAATACTAATTTGAGTCTAATTGTTAAAAAAACAGAAATCCTAGAAACAGCACCAATACGATATTTAAAAGTATTTGCCAAATAATTTATGTGGGCATCCCAACGCAAGACCACATGTAGTATTGCACTAGAGATTTCACCGATGGCCTGAATGCAACAGAACCCTCATTCAGGACAGTACCAGAAGGTGAAGACAGCCAGAGACCACGGCCCGAAAAAAGACTCATTTTGTTTTATTTGCGTTAATTGTAAGAGAGTTACAACTAAACCAGCGAACAATCTTCTGTCGATCAAGGTTCGCACGAAGCAGTATTTCGGACAACAAATTCCCATAAAAGAAAGCTGGTGTCATCAGCAAATAATACTCAGGGAGAAGTAGAAGCAACAGTAAACGCAGGATGCATAAGCAGCATCGGAGAGCAAAAGGCCCTGTGCATGCTACATGCATTGGGATACAAGAGCCGACGTCTTACTTGTGTGCCGTTGTTGACTGCTCATCATTGGACATTACGCCTCGTCTCGTGCCGAAAACCATAAAACGTAACTTCTGCAGTGTGTTGCCAGTTTCGTGTGGTCAGACGAAACCCTTTGTTAGCTCATCTGAGCAGACGGAAGAGTGCGCGTGTAAAGTCCACTGCATGAGGACACGTCGCCGTCCTGCTAGGTCCTCTCTATTCAAGAATATACATTTGTGATGGTTTTAGGAGCTTTCATATGGTACGAATTACGTCTGTCGGTGTGTCTGGAGAGATCCTTAACTGCAGGCCCCCAGCAGCATATTTTGGCTCATCATCTCCACGCTTTCATATATTCCGCGCAACCAGCGACACAACTGTGTTCCAGCAAAAACATTTGTCATCCCACCTGGCCACAACGACCCAGTCATGGATCAAAGAGAACTCAACTAATTTTATAAACATCCAGTGGTGCCAAAAGTCCCTGGATTTCAACCTAGTGGAAGGTCTTTGGGTTTAGGTCGGATGGAACCGCAGATCCAAGGTTTCAAAGCCCACGTTTCGGGGGAGTTACGGATAATGTTGCTACGGGCATGGCTAGAATTAACTCCGAAAACGCTCTGGCATCTGGCAGAGTGGATGCTACTCGTGTGCATGCTGTTATTCTCTCTAGAGGAGTACCAACACGCTGTTATGTAGGTAACTCTAATGTTTTGTTCTATAAGTGTATTCAGGCTTACTGGGGGAAAAATAATTATTTGAGCAAGCACGTTCCCACAAAAAAAAATCCGTGAAATGGATTTTAATATTCGATATTCACAAGCAGATGTGAAAACAGGATCAATCTGTGTAAAATGCAATCCATCTTGAAACACGGATTTCCTTTAAAGGCAGGTAGTTTGATAGTTAGTTTGTTCTGCACTGCCCATATCACAGAGTTTGGAAGATTATAGCTGCACAAATTGTGTTACCCTTGCACTAAACATTTGACAGACGTTCTTGGTTTACCCTGCCGGGTCAGAAAAGCAATCCACATTAACTGAAATTTATTAAGTCGTTGACTTATATGCTCAAAAATTACCACTGACAGAGAAAAGAACTGTGGTAATTTTGATAGATATAATTCTCCAGTACATAATAAACTAGAAGTAGGTTATGCCATTGTTTATGCGAACACGTTTTTTACATATATATATATATGCCTCTTTGTCTAGGAGTTTATCGAATGTATTTTCTGCAGTGTGGGATAACACTTAACGACCATAATGCCCAAAATGCCCATACGTTCAAAGGGTCATAGCCACCCGAAACGACAGTCCAGTGTGAGTCAGATTTCCTGTCCTTGCTTGTTCTTCAAATCTTTTCGATCTATGAGGGACCAGCTGGCGTCACCCTCAGTAATTTTTGTTTTTCTTAAACAAACAACTTAACCAACAGGCAGTTTCGAGTGTTATGGTATTTAGAGTACGAGTGTTATGGTATTTAGAGTAATACACGATTTTTGGGTCATGGTCGTTAAAGGGTTAACCTGAAATTATGTCCAGAAAACGTTTAAGCACTGTCAACAGAAAAAGTTATTTGCATAACACGAGTATTACTATTGGTATAACGCGAGTAATTAATGTGGAACTACAGTGAACTCCCGTTTTTCCACCACCCTTGCTTAACCACCAACCCTCTCAATTCTTTTTTTATTTCGTGGTGAGTGTCATTCACTTTCGGTGTTGCAATTCCTATCTCACCTTCCTCCCTAAGGTGGTTTACTCTTGAGTTGCTTCTCCCCTTTCATTCTGATCCAGTACAGATGTTGTACCCCAGATAAAGAGGGACACGATTGGAAATTCTCCACTATGGCGCAGATCACGCCGTATATGTTAGACCGCGCGCGATTGAGTATTTCCCATTGCTGCGTAGACCACACCATCTTTATGATGTTTATTTCATTCCTGATTGTTAAGCTGGTAGAATTAGTGCGAGATGAAAACGAATTGTTCTTTATATAAAAGAAAATTTGGCGATATCGAAATGTTTAAAAAAGGAGAAAGTGCTACATATTTGTCATATATGGAATAGGTCCATCTTCAGTAAACCACTTGAAACGATATTCTGAACAAAAAGGCTGAACATAAGTTTAACATAAGAATGAAAGCAAATTTGACCGCGATGTCACATTTAGTCAGCCAGGGCTCCCACGTTCCACTTTGGGATCATGTTTCTGTACTGAACGTTCCGATGTCCAGATCACACCTCAGGTTTACAGAAAACATTTTCATTCATTCTTACGGGTATAGAGTGTGCAACGATAACACACCGGACCTCATACCGCTTCCTAGGAAATCGGCACTTCCTGATTATGCCCATCATGGTTCCCGGAGGTATTCTTGTACAAACAACTCTATGACTCCAACAACTACAATATCCAATCAAATTTTGGATTATGTTGAATCCTCCCAGGGATCACGCTAATTATGTTGAGGGTTGTTTCCGTTGCGTATATTTATATTTTGTGTATTGCCAGCACTTGTAACATGTGATGATGATTCGTATTTTACGATCCTAAAGGTCTTATGTAAGGTCTTATCTTTAGACATTAAAGGTTTTATAGGTTTTTACTCTTATTTTAATCGTGCACAGACGGTAGTCATTTGAGTGGTTTTGAAAACCCATAAGTAATGCAAGCAAGTTTAAAACTCGGATTGCGCTATAAATGCAAAAAACAAGCATGGAAATTGTATATAAAATAAATCATTTTGGGATAAATTTCTGGTTGCTATTACAGAATATACCTATTCAGATGTTTCTTATATAATTTTTCCTAGTAAGGTATAAATTTATCAAAATGTTAATTACTGTAAACATTACTAAATATATGTGAAATTTTTAATTTCTGCCCATCTTGTGTATCAGAAGAAAAAGAACCTTCGCTTCATTTCAAAACAAAATCATCATTTTTTTTCGTTCTTCTCCCACCGTGGTACTCTTTGTCGTGTAATTTTTTTTAATTTCAGAAATTTAACCATTTAGGTCTTCAGTTTCGGCTTGCTACTTTTTAGCGATTCACATTTAAAATTGTATCTTTCGGAAATTTTATTTATTTCTTCATTGAATAAATGCCATACAAAAATTTATCAACACACGTAATGCTAAACAAGAGCTTTCGGAATTTAATCTATAGTAGAATTTACATATGTTTAAATGCTGTGGTCCTGGGGCAAAAATGTTCACCAACTTTGATTGGTCCATTCATGATAATACGAATCCTGCAAGTCACGTGTTTTTTTAAGTTCTACGTTTTTCAAAAGGCTCTCTGAATGTCATTGTTTGCGTTTGAGAAAAAATATTGCGTTCTGCTTTGCAAAATTAATTTATTTTCTTCGGAAACAAAATGATAAATTCACTGGTAATGAATACAGGGTCGCTAGGACACAAGAGACACAAGCACTAGGTTCATACTGACTCAATCAATTTTGATGTTTCACATGCCAAGCTTGACACACAAACATTGCAGGTGCCCTGACGTCAGTTTAAATTAGCATTCCCTACAAAGAGAGCAAAGAATGTCATACAAAAAAAGGGTCTGCTTGGCCGGGTGTATACCAAGATGAGACGAAAAATCATCCTGCTTTCAATTTCACCTAAAGTTTGGCCTTCATTCCTATGCAAAATGCTGGGCACCGTCGACTGGGTACCTCATTACGAGAAACTCACAGGACTGATGACGTGCGCTCGGAGAAAAGCATGATATGTGTTATCAGGTGAACAGAGGTAAAGGTTTGAGGACAATATATTTAAAGTTCAAGTGCTCTTAAACTTTTATTAGAAAAAAGAGTAAAACAAGGCAGGAGCAGAATGGGAAATTTCAACAGTTCAAAACGAAGTAAAAGTGGACAGCAGCAGAAAGAAAAATTTCAGAAGCTTAATGCGACGTGAATGTTTGTATGAAAACTGCAGAACGATAAATTTCAACAGTTCAAAGCGATGTAACAGTCGACAGCATAAGTGCGCTGAAGGGGATCTGTGCTTTCAATGCTTAGGAAATTCGCCTCGAAGGCCGGTCCGAATCGTGTCGTAAAACGACGGCTAACCCTGATGCGCTTGTCGAAGCAGTGACAGAGATCCCTTGGTGCAGTAAAGGGCAATTTTCACTTGAGCTTATGTCTTCCTTATCCACCATCATTCTCCTCCTGCAAGAGCTAATACTATCCTCCATTCGTCATCGAATGGCTCCCGAATCCTAGACACTACAATAGGCGATACAACGCGTAGCTCTTGTTCGCAGATTGCTGTCAAATCAACAGGGCGATCGATTTTTTCATCACAAAATTACAGGTGATGAAAAGTGAATTAACCTATGTTGTCCACCGGTGGATGAGGCCACATCAGAAAATACAGCCAGTGACGCAAAGAGGGTTAATCAATAGGAGCTCAGTCTGTGCTTTTGGTGAAATTGTCAGGGTCCTGTACATTAGTAACTCCTACCTGGTGGTCAAGATGCGGACGGGAACCTCCACGTCTTATAATTTCATCGGGCGTTTGATGACCTGCGCAAAAGCTATCGAGTGCGAATCAATAGGAGACGGAGTTTTCAAAGTGATAACTCCCCATGTCACATATCAGGACTGGTCCCCAGAAAATCACATGTATTGGAAAGTTTTAAGTTCTTACGCCATCCTCCATATATATTCCGAAACTTTCCGCATGCGACTACGACGTATTTGGCTCAATCACTCATTTACTACAAAATGGCACATTACTTAGTGGCGAATTTGGAATCTAGTATCAGTGAACTTCTCTTCTCGAAACCTATCGAGTGTTACCTCCTTTTCTTGTGGAGCAATGCAAAGGACTATAGAAAACAAAGGCCTGTATTGTAGGGAACGAGATCAACAGTTATGGCTTTCTAGAATGAATAGGCTTTTCAGATAACAATGGGACCAACGTTTCACTAAGCCTGATATATTGCGAAAGATTAAACCATGATACTTCGTGTCATATCTGGGGGGAACATTGCTGTCGTTACCTGGGGAAGCAGCTACCATACGGCGTTCAAAAAGAAGAAAAAAAGGAGCGAAATGTCGCTTTTTATTCTGCAGATGTGCTTTTCTCAACGAGCTCACAAAGTGGTAATTTAACATTCATTACAAAATCAAAACTTGAAGAATCCGGTAACCCAAGCCACAATATCGCATTATGCAAACAAGCACAAGTTTGCCTTTTCTTATAGAATAAGTCATCGGACTTCTTTGGACAAATGTGTCTTGTACAGAGTAAATCCTTCTGGTCCAGAATCCTATAAAAGTTTATTTTTGACAGCTGAATTAGTATTTTTTTTTATTTCCATATTCTACGTACTTCTGTTTCCATATTTTAATTATGAGAAATTCGTGCATTATGTGTAATAATAACGAAATTCAAGCTTTTTCTTCGTCGTAGTGAATATTCTTTGAAAACAGAACATCTTTCGTAAATAATGAAAGCACAGACTTTTGCCCATGAAAATAGCTTTACCGTCAGTTGTGATCAGACATCAGTCAGTCAGTAGAATCAGTCCGTTGTGTGTGTGATTCCTCTTAAAAAGCACACATTGGAAATTCGACTGCTATCGAAACGTGCACCGTATGCGAAACTTCGACCGTACGAGAAACGTGTGAGGTAAGCGACTCTCTTTTTATCATCATTGTGTCGTTCTTGCAGCCCGTTGATTACTTCTATCTGAAGTAGAGAGTTAATCCCGCTCTTGAAAAGCTGGGATTGAAAGGAATTTGGCTTTGAGATTGGGGCAATGACGTGCGAAATTTGTTTTAAAAGCTAGTCTTAAGTAACAGAAAAATATTACAAAAAGGAAACATAGGCATCTCTAGGTTTACTATGAAAATACGGTAGCTTCTAGTATCGAAAGAATTCGCCCATGTTGTTGAGTGGTTCACTAATTAGTAATATCGATAGGTATTAAAGTTTTACTAAACTGCTGAAGAATGAAATCATCTCACTTCGACACGTGAAAGATCATATATCGCTCAATTACAAACCGAAATCTACTTTTTATGCTAAAACCTTTTGCATCACAGAAAGTACAGAAATATTATTCACTCGATTTTCGTGCCCGTTAGACATATAGGGTGGATAGCAAATTTCAAAATATTTTTTTTTTAAATATGAGATATTAGGCATAAGAAAAATACGTATATTCCTCACTTTGAGTAGATGGACTCACTGATAGCTCAGTGGTCTAAGTGCTGGCTTTGTCCGTCATTTAGAGCTGGTAAGTTCTCGAGATCCGGATGCGGTATGTGTGGTGTGATTGTCTTACATCAAAGGCTCTATTCAAATCCCCTGCTTTTAATAAATGGACACACTGATAGCTCAGTGGTCTAATTACTGGCTTGGTCCGTCAGTTAGAGCTGGTAAGTTCTCGAGGTCGGAATGCGGTATGTGTAGTGCGATTGTCTTACATCAAAGGCTCTATTTAAATCCCCTGCTTTGAGTAAATGGACTCACTGATAGCTCTGTGGTCTAAGTACTGGCTTGGTCCTTCAGTTAGAGCTGGTAAGTTCTTGAGGTCCGAATGCGATATGTGTGGTGTGATTGTCTTACATCAAAGGCTCTATTTAAATCCCCTGCTTTGAGTAAATTGACTCACTGATAGCTCTGTGGTCTAAGTACTGGCTTGGTCCGTCAGTTAGAGCTGGTAAGTTCTTGAGGTCCGAATGCGATATGTGTGGTGTGATTGTCTTACATCAAAGGCTCTATTTAAATCCCCTGCTTTGAGTAAATGGACTCACTGATAGCTCAGTGCTCTAACTACTGGCTTTGTTCGTCAGTTAGAGCTGGTAAGTTCTCGAGATCCGGATGCGGTATGTGTAGTGTGATTGTCTTACATCAAAGGATCTAAAAACACTGAAATCCGTTTTATTGGTGTAATATTAGAAACACTAGTACAAACACGCTAGCTTTCACCGCCACGGGTGCATTCTTCAGGCATAAGTATTCCAATGCAAAAACAAAAACAAATAAAAAACAGAGTTCCAGTAATGAATTCAAAAATAGAAGTTTGCTATAGATATTATAGAACGTGTGCGTCATATTCTAGATGTGTGATTAGGAGCGCGCGTATTAATGAGCGTGCGCCATACATGTGGGAGGTCCATTGACGTTTCCTCGTTACATATCCCGTGACTGGATAGGATTTCTATAGTTTCTCTGAGGAGGGTGGCTCTGGCGGTTGTGTATCGTGCTATTTTCTTTATTTGTCCCTACAGAGGTGTTGCAAAGTTGTTAGCGACTTCACGCGCTAGTGCCGTAGTGAGAAGTCCTCTTTTGACATCTCTTTGATGTTCCTGGAGTCTTAGTCTTAGATACCTACGCGCTGTTTATATTATGACGTGCACAGAGCGATGCCATCGTCTATTTACGTTATATCTACGCATTTGAATTATATTCACTTTATCACTTAGATAACTAAACATTTTTTTACAATTTCACAAATATCTGCGGCGAAAAGACCACAGACTATATGGAAGAACTTAAGTACGCCGAAGAATGTCTGCAAAACAGACAATAGTGACGTTATAGCAAAATATCTAGAGCCTAACGTATGGATGAAAACTTAAAACAAAGACGTATCACTCTATTATCAGCCAAGTACGCAAAAGAAAAGAAGAGGGATGGTATTCTGATCGAGAAAACAAAAATAAATTATAGATTTTCGAATTGTGGACTAATATAGTTTGAGTTACTAGCACTTCACGATCGCTTTCGTATGTACTACACAATACTTGTTTATATTGTACTTAGGAACGCAAGGTAAAAGAAGCTAAAACGAGAAACCAGAATTCCGCGTAATTGTACACTACATGGCTCCAAAGGTAGATTGTACTGAATTGAGATAAGAGTAAATGTTATCCGTAACGTCCTTCAAAACTGGGACCTCGAAAAGTTTCCAAAAATTGCGTTAATTAGGATAGGATTCAGACTAACTGCATCTATTGCTCGACGGGAGCAAATTTGAACCACAAACACCGTTTCATTTCAAAAGCAGTAACAAAAGTTATTTGTGTAAACATGTGGTACAAAGAAATCGACATCTAGAAAAAATGGGATGTGTTTTAGAAATATGTGATACTTTAGATGGCAATTATGCAACATATTCAGCCTTATACAACTTCAATTATTTAATCAGTGTTTTTTTTATATTGAGGTAACGATTTGCGAAAACACACAATGACACAATGCCGAGCTTTCAGACTTTGCTAACATTGACTTGCAATTGAGAGAAGGTCATAAGAATTGTTGTGTACAGTGGCCACGCCGCAACTCATTTCAACAAATGTTTATTCAAGATTTAAATATGCAAATAAAAGTTAAAATATTTAACTCAAAGTTATAAATTGAATACTGAATTTTTGTATCAATCGGGGCACAAAATTCAATGAGCATATATGAACCCACTAGTACTTGAATTGTGTATGATAAAATTGTGTTCTCATTCCCATTGTTACCCCGCGTAGTTATTTGACGCAATAAAGTTGCTTTGTTACATCGTACAATGCCATCTAGTAGCGTTGCACTCAAATGTCGAGCAGTCGTTTACGCCTCAAGCAGGATGGCTCAGTGCGTGTTTCGTTATTTGTGCCCCACACATTGCACGCCTGTAAAAACACTCTTCTGACAGTGAAGCGGATTAAAGCAGCGTCTCCTCGCTCTGGAGTGACATGTTTTAACCAGCTACCATACACCGAAGCGATGTATCTTCGCGGAGTTGCCTTCTTGACACGTGCTTCACCTCTGCAGTACGTACGACACACTCCCTCTACACAGTCATTCGTGTGTTCCCGTTTCTAAGACGGTTGCATCTAAATTTCCAAGATACGGTAAAACGTATTTTACAAACACGCTTAAATATCGTGTTTTCCATTTTGCTTCTAACTAAGATTCCCGAAAAAAATTCTATTTCAGTGTAAATAAACAACGTGCGTCAAGTTATTAAAATTTACGACTAGCCATATCATACACAGTCGAGTCACATTATTGTGATCACCTCCTACTTTTTAGTTCAACAGCTCGTAGCCAATGAAAGAAAGCACGTGTTGTAAGCGGTCTTGGATGGCAAATAAGGTGTGCTGTAGGCAATCTCAAAACATATCACTCGTTGCTATCATGAACAAAAGGAGTGATTTATCAGATTCGCAAAATAGAATGATTATTGGCTTTCGGGACAAGGGTGGTAGTATGTCTGAAACAGGCAGTTTGGGAACTGTTCGCGTGCTGCTGCGGTCAAAGTGGATCGTGATTGAAGAAGTGGCACCATTGCGAATAAGCGATGTGGAAGCTGCTGAGCAGCACCTGCTATTGATTTAAGAGTTGAAAGTCAGCTCGGAAGGTGTGTGAGGACCGATCGACACGCTAAAGTGGAGCGACTCACTGGCCGAATGAATCAGCTTCTTAAACGACATTTCAGCGAAACCTGTTGCGTATGGCGCTCTGATTCACGCGGATGGTAACTGCACCAATGCTAACGAAGGTGCATCGGCAGAAAAGGCTTTCATTTGCACGGCAGTACCGAAATTGAACCTCCGCTGTTTGGCAAAGGATTGCCTTCTCCAATGAATCACGTTTTCTGCTTGTCGAACATATTGACGTAAGTGTGCAAACACTCTTCAACCATTTTTGGAAGAGCAGAATTTGGTGGGAGCAGCGTCATGGTCTGGGGAATGTTTTCGGGGCATTCCCTGGGCCCATTCCTACCTATGGAAGGCTATATGAACCCAATTCGTTATGAATTATTCCTTGCAGACCACGTTCATCCATACATGCTGATTGTCTTTCCTGGGGCGGATGGGATCTTCTAGAAGGATAACGCGACGTGTCACACAGCTAGAAATGTCCCAGAGTTGTTGGAAGAGCACGAAGGAAAATTCAAAGTACGTACACGGCCTCGACATTTCCCAGAATTAAACCAAAATGAGCATCTGTTGGATCATCTCGATCCTGTTGTTCCCTCTATCGGTCACACGCACCCTCCAGGAGCTGTCAGATGCACTGCAGTAAGCATGGCTCCACATATCTGTGAACACCTTCCAGAACTTTATTCAGTAACTCACCGCCCGTATAGCTGATATCTGCCCTGCAAACGGCGGTTTATTTAGATATTAGTTGGTGGTCACAATAATGTGACTCGAGGTTTATTATAAACAAACTTGAAACACACGTGGAGTGTGATTTCTGTTACAGTCTTAAAATATATCTATATCAAACATTTAAGTTACAAATTATTTTCATGGAAATTTAAGATAGATAGAATTAGAATCATTTTAGAAACATAAATTCAAGAGTCCTTCAAGTCCAAGCGACATAAGAGCTGGCTGGAATGACTTGGGCAATGCGATTCCGTAAATTTTATATATCCAAAGTCATGAAATGTTGAATGAAGTATATATCTAAATAGATTAAAACGATGGTATGTACGTAATGTATATCTGCCCAAGCTTTTCGCATCTCAGTTTTTTGTTTCCATCTTGGTAATGGTGTTGTATGAAAAGCTATTTGTGGGTGGTGGTCCAAGATGACTTCTCGTTAGAATCAATGACGAGACACTGTGATCTGCTTTTTCTACGACGCTCGATCAAACAAGCAGTGGATCTGAATTTGAAATTACAGAGCGCCAGTATGAAATATTTTGGACTAAAATTTTAATACGCTTTAAAAAAAGACAGGTTTCCATGTCATTTGGAAATAAAAACTCCCGTTTAGAATCCTACATGACTGCTCACCTTAGAGCGCATCATTATTTGAAAAATAACTTTCCTTTAGCGCGCTGGTAAGACATTTGTGAACATTATATCTCGTGTCATCCTGAGTGGACAACTGTTGAAACATACACTGCTGGTCACCTAAAATGCAACACCAAGAAGGAAGCATCCGATTGGCCTAAAATTCGCAGCATGCGTCGCCCGCGAAAAGCACTATAAGACGAATGATGCACAGAAAGCGGGGTGTAAGTAGGGTGTGCTTCCAGACCTGTGCGAGGGAAATTTCCTGATGCCTCGTCGCAGAATACGGCAGTCATTCCAGCACGTTTCAGAGTTCGACAGAGGACGAATAGTGGCTTATCGCGAAACGGTGCATCGTACCGAGACATCGGCGCCCATGTGGGACGACATCCAGCCACAGTGAGACGAGTATGGATTCCGTGGCTGCAGAAGGGACGGACGGTCCGACGTGAGCGATTGCCGCTGCCGCGGCACACCATTGATCGAAAGAACCGGCATGTTGTGTGGCGGGCATTGACGGTTCCCACCGCCGCATCACGAACATTAGCGCAGGAATTAGGATGTGTTGCACAACAACCTGTAGCAGCACGTACCGTTCGACTTCGTCTGCAGGAGCGGGGACGTGTCACACGGCGCTCATTGCTCCGATTACCATTGATGTTACACCACTGGAGGTTGCGGCGGCAGTATGCCGTTGAACGCTTCACCTGGACTACGGAATATCCGACATTGTCTTCTCCGACGAATCCCGCTTTCTTCCTGGAAAACCACGATGGTCGGATCCGCGTGTGGCGGCACCGCGGTCAGAGACTGCATGACGCTTGCATTATGCATCGCCATACTGCTCCGTCGCCTGGCGTTATGGTATAGGAGGCAATTAGATATGACACACGCACCCCTCTGGTACGCATCGCCGGTACACTCAACCGCCAGCGCTAAATCTCCGACATTTTGGAGCCTGTAGTCCGACATTTTGGAGCCTGTAGTCCTCCATTACCTGCAGGATATGCCAGCGGCCACGTTTCAACAGGACAATGCGCGTCCGCTCATTACATTCATCGTTGAACAATTATTCACGGCCCACCAGGTGTCACTGCTGCCGTTGCCCGCATGTTCTCTCGATATTTCGCCCATCGAACACGTCTGGTCGCTGATCGGCAACCGACTGGCCCAGTAACAACCACCCGCGGCTACGCCTGATGAACTGTGGCATCGTGTGGAAGCGACTGGACCGACATACCCCGAGCCTACATCTAAAGCCTCTATCGTTCGATGCCGCGGCGTGTAGCGGCCGTTTTGGCTAGCCATGAGGTCCACATGAACTATTGATGTCTGCGTGTTCCGCAAATCGCACGGGCCTGTAAGCTCAATCGTTTCTACTTTGTATCTGTTGTTATGTGTCCAGTAAATCTGGCTTTGCTATCTCGTGTCCTTCTTCGTGTTGCATTTTTGTGGCCTGCAGTGTAGGACGGCCTGATTACAACGACTCTGAAAAATACAAGACTGGTATCAATCCGCGTCTTAATGCTGGCGCTAACTCCATCCACTCATTTGTGGCTTTATGAGCTAAGGAAACTCTCCTTTCTTATCTGAACTCAGCTGGTACTAAGTACAGCCCCGTCGTGTTTTTGAGATTGTAAATCACTCTCTCTCTCTCTCTTTCTCGGGCGAACATTGGGACGTCTTCGTGGACAAGTAGCGTCCATTGTCCTGTCAAGTTGCGTCCAAACACAGTCCTTCGTGGACAAGTAGCGTCCATTGTCCTCTTGTAACAATTAGCAGCAAAAAGGTTGAGTGCTGTTTATTGAGTAACTTTTAATAACAGATAAATTTGTAAAACCTTTTCTGGAATTTTAAAATTTGTTTCAAATAGAAATTTGGCCCGACAAACTGCTGAGCATAGAAACTGCATTCTCAGCTGTAAATCATCTGCTTTTCACTTTAAACGCACAGAACTGCGCTTGGTGATGGAGGTAGATCTTCCCTACATTTCAGAGTGGTACAATATTGGGTTGACTACGAGTAGACATACACTTAAAATTACAATCAGCATTAGGTGATGTTCGTGCAACAATTCATCCATTATTCACTTAATTCGCAACATTCCAAATTGCAACCAAAAATTTCGTTTTGATTCCTAGCAAAACAAAAACTGAATTCCAAATGCTTCAGAAAAACAAACAGCTTAATTATTAAGGTATATCATTTTCAAAACATAACAGTAGTAGTATCTAAAAGTTTCAGTACTTATTTATATCTCTGGAAATATTCATTAAAATAGTTAAATTTCCAAGCATACCTATGGCATGAAAGGGGAAGTTTTATTCCTTTCAGTTCTTTTATTGGTACAAATCGCAGCGTTCTTTGTTTGTGTGGAAACCATTGACTTTAATACGTCCACGTTAAGTAGTGACCTATGAAGTATTTTGGCTCTACGCAAAACGTGAGAAATCTGACTTTCCAATCAAATAATTTGCCCAGCTTTTCACGAACCCTGTAAAGTGTGTTCGAATTAAAAAAGAAAGTTTCGCCAAGAATGAGCACACGATAGTTGGTTCCGCAAACCATTTGAGCATTTCTTCGTTTTTTTCTAACCAGAATGGACGAAACATATCTTGCTGTAAATAAAATAAACCTCATCTATAAAGCCACTTCCTTGTGAGGGTTAGCCAAAAAGTCATAAAAATAGAAGTTATAAAATTGAAGAACTGGTAACCTAAGAAAACTTTCAGGGAACGTTTCCAAAAACAACAGAGTTCGTTACACGACTACCCAAAGGTGAGAAACTCTGTACAATGATCAGGTTAGACAAAAGCATTTCTGTAATCGAAGTAGTGACACGTGTTTTTTAGCACTTCTTTTGTAAAAAAAGATCGTGCTTATGTCACTGGTTTGTCCGTCCGTCTGTACCCACGCTATCTCTGCAACTATTAGTCCGATTTGAAGAATTCTTTTTGCATTGGGAAGCTTGAAATATGCGAATGATGATCCTTCATTTCGGTTTTTTTACGATGTACAATTTCGCCTAAAGAGGACGAAATGACAGATGATGTCGAATTCAAAAATAAGTTTTATTCCAAATATTTGCTTCTAAACATCCGATTGAAAAAAATATTTTATCATTCGATCCCATTTATTTCAAAGAGTATTTAAGATATAGTTACTTTTTTAAATTACGCATAGATTTTCCGCTAGGGGGCGTAAAAAAATTCCATTTTCCCCGATATCTCTTCTTCTAAAACTCCGATTTGAAAAAATTAGTTCAGGTGATGCACCTCGTGGTGGAAAATCTTTTGCATATAATTTCAAAGTTTTGGTAAAGAATACTTTAGCCACCAGGTGGCGTAAGGGTTAATTTTCGCTCCTGACGTATTTGCCAGGAAATCTGAGCTCCTAAAATATCGATTGAAGAAATTCTTTCGTGGACTGATGTCACTCACATCGATAAACCTTTTTGGAATATTTTCTTCTTAAAATATTCCACAGTTTCTCTGCCAGAGGGCGTAGATGTACATTATTTTTTCTTAATATATGTACTTCTAGGAGTCCGATTTGAAAAATTCCTTCTTTGTTGGAGAGTGATTTCAGTGTGACACGTTTTACATATAATTTCAAGATTTTCAAGCTTTTCCTAGACTTTTTCGCTATGGGGCGTAGAGGTAAATTGGGTTTCCCCTATATCTCTGCTTCTAAAACTCCGATTTGAAAAATTTGTCTGCACCGGATACAGCTCCTGATGGAAAATCGTTTTGCACATAATTTCTAATTTTTGTAAAAAAATAGTTTGGCCGCCACGTTGCGTAAGCCTTAATTTCCACTTCTGATGTATTTGTAGCAACATATGAGCTTTTAAATTGTCGATTGAAAAAACGTCGTTTGTTGACCGATAGTACTCATGTCGACAAACGTTTTCGGAGCATTTGCTTCTCGAAATAATGCATGATTTCTACGCCAGGGGGCGTAGATGTATATCTTATTTTTGTCAATATCTCTACTTCTAGGAGACCGATTTGAAAAATTCCTTCTTTGTTGAACGGTGTTTCCAATGCGAAATGTTTTGCCTATAAATTAAAAATTTTCAAGTAAATCATAGACTTTCCGGTAGGGGGCACAATGGTAAATTGCGTTTTCTGCGTTATCTCTGCTTGTAAAACTCCAATTTTAAAAATTATTCCTGTATCGCATACAAGACCTGATGGAAAACATTTTTCACATAATTTCTAATGTTTAGTAAATAATGGTTTGGCCACCAGGGGGCATAATGTTTCATTTCTGCTTCTGATGTTTCTGTAGCAAAATCTGGGCTCCCGAAATCTGGACAAAAAAGTTTTTCTTTGACCGATACCGCTCATATGGAAAAACCTTTGGAATACTTTCTTCCTAAAATATTGCATGATTTTCCCCACCAGGGGTCGTAAAGTCACATCTTAGTTTTGTCGATATCTCTGTTTCTAAGAGTAAGATTTAAAAAAATCTCTTTATGTTGGAGAGCGTTTCCGCTGTCAAATGTTTCTCATATAAACTCATATTTTTCTTAACGCACAAGTCGGCAACCATAGGGCGTTAGCTTACGATTTCGTTTGCAGCAATATCTGAGGAAATAAAAAGCCGATTGAAAAACTTCTTTTTTCCGTCAGATACTATTGTTTTCCATACCGGTTCCATTGACTTTGAAAGGTTTTCATAAATTTAATATGAGTCAGAACGGATTCAAAAGACGTGCTTATTACACCCGAAAATTAGGTGTCATCTTTCTCGTTTTAATTGCGCATGGTTACTAATTTAAACACCAACAGTATCATATTCCAATTACTGCAAATGCTTTCGTTAAATGAATAATACTTCTACCAAGATCATTGTCTCCGTATTTGCGGTTCAGCGATATTTTAGCGAAGTAAGCAATCCAAAACCGGATTGTATTAACATAAACAAAACAAAAACAGAATTGGACGAACATTCTTAAATTACCAGATTGAACTGACGTGGTGATTTAATACTTTAATTCATATTTTGAAAGTTATTTATTTGTCCATAGTTCGAATTAATAATTGGCTGTTAAATTTATTATTAATAATTTACCTTCACCTTAATGACTGAGTGTACAGGACCATCATTTCGAAATTTTTTGCTCTGACCTCGAAGGGGTCTTTGGCTATTCTCTGAATTGGAATGTGATCATCTTGTATTTCCATTCTGACCAAATCTGAATTTCATGTGTTGAATTCTGACGAATGTGCGTTACGTAAGAGAAATCTTTCTGCATTACATAAGAAAATTCCTGAAGAATATGCAAAGGTAATTACGCTATGTAAAATACTTCGTGGGATAGCGTAAGCTTTCTGGTATATTAGAAATGAGAGCAGTATATCACTGCTAAAGAAAGCGTCATATATGCTTAGGAAAATAATCTATCACTGTTTTCTTTAGCATGTCAAAGGCATACTGGCAATCTAAAATTCAGTTACACCTAATAATAAGAAAAAATAAATGTATGATCTATTTCTGTTTCAACCATAGGGTAGGCATGTTGGCAACTACAGTATTTGAGTTTGCACAGTTCAAAAAACTAACACTGAGGCAGATGTGCAGTGATTTGGTTCAGTTTCCCTTGGAAACGCCATGGAATTACACCTGCCAAACGCGTTCGGTGTAACTTTACAGTTATAAGTTCCTCTGTTTATTCAATCCCATTATTTCTTAATACTTTAGAATTTTTTGTAATATATTTTTATAGTTGTATTTAATCGTGGTTGATCGCGGAGGCAGGTTTCTTCTGAATGGCACCGAAAGTTCTTCGATTCGCGTTTTCATCGGTGCAGTTCGTTGAATTGATATTTTATTAGTCAGAAACCGTGTGGCAACAGGTGAATATTATGGCACCTAGTGTAGGAGAGTGTAGAGCTTCAGAAGGTGAAATGGACGAAATATGGCTTCACTGAACAATACAGAATAATCATGATCAACAAATCGAAGTAAAGTAAGCTATTGTCTATTGAATAATTTAAATTAGTAACAACATGGAATTCTCAACTTCCAGTTGCAATCTGATATTGGCCAGTCTGAGAGATTCTATATGACTTGGAGAAAATAACGGGTTGAACAGAATTTTTATATAGTAACAGGATTGTTAAATATAATGATCCGCTTCATCGGTGTCAAAGTAATAAATCACACGAATTTCACTCCGCAAGCTTTCTCCGTCAACTGACGGCTTTATCCGGCGGTTACATTAGCGTTCCACAATCTATATAACAGGATTGTTACTATGATAACAATACAGGTGCTAAACCATCAAAACAGTGAGTAACCGTGATGTGCTGTGCAAAATCAAGCGGATCATTTATAGTGAAACCTCTCGTCACAAAAACGCTAAAAATCCCTGAACTTTTGGAAATAATTTTGGAAATAAAATAATTGTTCACATTTTGATTCCCAGTCATACATTTAAATGGCTTGTCAATACACCTTGCCATCCCACTGATCTTTGTTCTAGTAATGGAGATATTGTGTTAATATCTATTCCTTCTAATATGACGTCAGTTATCCAGTCTATGGATGAAAGGAATATATAAGCAATGAAACGCATTTACTGAACAAAAAAATCTTCTGAAACTGGTACTTGAAAAAGATGAAAAATGTGTGAGTTCTTTGGAAAAAACTCACCATTTTCGATTGGGTGAATCTCTTTGCTTAAGCTTGGAATGAAGTTAATAGGTTAAAACCAATACATGGATGAAAAATACGATTCCTGGTGTAAAGAAAGATGTTCCGGCAGGTGAAGAAGTAACGGCATCGGGCATTGTTGAAATAAATTCTGATATTCAAGATTCGAAACGCAAGGAAAGAAACCGCGGAAGGGTGGCTGGAGAAAGACAAGAGCGATGAAGGTTATTCAATTTTTCCGGACGCACAGGACCTGGATGAACTTACTCAAGGGTAGCTAGTAGAACTGCAAGAAAAAAAGAGAAGACAATGGTAGAACAGCAAGGGTTAGCAATAGGGGGCACTGGAATGTGTAGACAAGCTATTAGACTATATGGATCAACATACTGAGTTCCAGTTAATGGCGCATAGCTTTGAGCGACATTCGATAAACTCTCGGAAAGCTAACAGGAATCGCCAACAAAGGAGTACATCTGACTTCTTCCAGAAGAAAAACTGAAAATCTGCAAAAAGTTTTATAATCTTTTTTTTTACATACCCCTATTCAAGACAGTATGTATTCGTACTGTGTAATTTACAGTTCACTTAAAACTTTTAAATATATATATACAGCAACACGTAGCTTAGTTTTACGGTACACAGTGCCATTTTCGGATTATCCATATTTTCCTTTTTTCCGTATACATCTGTTTATTAATTATCACTCATACTCGGGAGTTCCTTGTATTGTCTAAAACGCGTTCAGTTACTATAAGAAAATCGTAACGGCCACCTTTCTATTTGAAAAATGAAATATTTATATTTACCGATTTTCACACTTTCATTTCCGATTAATTGGACATTGTCAATATTGTCGCCTTTAACGGGCATGAGTGTCACCGAAGGCAAGTAGTTGGATTTGTGCTTCCCAGTCGTTGCATTGTATTACCAATGGTCTAATTATGTAAAATAGGAGGAAGAAAATTTTCACAGCTTCCTGTCTTGCAAGAAGTATGGTCAAATAAGCTGGTTTGTAAATCTGCGTTTTGAAATTCAAAGATCGTATTTCTCTTCTTTGATAAGAGCTTCCAATATTGATATTCATGCAACCGTTCAGTCTCTGTGATTACAAATCGGCCAAAAGATTGCAGCACGCCAGCACTGATTATTACTTGTTAGCAACCGTGTTTTATTAGCGGTAACTGAATGTTCTTCCGCTGTACTGTTTTTTCGCAATTAGCAGGTGTTACTTTGCTCAAAGACCTGGCAGTGGAAGAACACTTGATGAAATTCCTAGTGACTGGTACATGTGCATTTCGTGGTGTGAAGGATTGTTCCAATGACAATATGTTTCCAGCGTCACCAAATGATACTCACAGTTTTTTATTTGTTTTAGGTTTTGGATAATTTATGTGTTGGGAGAATTAAGTTGAAATAATTTTTCAGATATGGGTTCCCGTATACTTTGGACACGGTTCCATGTACCTTATATTCCTTTTAATATTATCATAATGCGTACAGCCATTAGTGTCGACTCACACGTGAGCTAACAGAGGAAAATCGGAAAACGAATATTTAATCAGGGAACATTCTGAAACATTTACTCAGGCAAAATTGTCCTTTACCCTCAGCGCACTGCTTTGAGGTGTTGATTTCGGATCATAAGACAATTTTTACCTGGAAGGATGTCAAAGTATTATATTTTTTGTGCTAAGTTGACTGGTTCCAATTCATGAGGAAGCAAAACGTTTCCCTTGGAATGAATATTTTGGAGTTGGGACTCAAAATGTGCTCTTGAATATCTTTTTAAACGCTAGGTAAAACAATACCGTAATGATATCGATGCACAGCACATCTTTTGTCAACTTCCACACCGTCCGATAGATGGTAGCACGTCAACGTTCACTCCAATATCGCACGAAATGGAACAGAGTTGGAATATGGCCGATACGTAAGCCCTTTCGATCCCTCTTTCTAATTTCCAAATCAATGGGCCCTCTTGGATATTACCCGTCTTTTTTGTTAGTGTAAGTTACTAGGCAAACTTTGTCAACACAGTAGGCAGTAAGCTTTAAATAATAAGAACAGTTTGATCAAAGTTTTTTATACATTTCCTATTAATTAACACACATTCTTAATTTTGAAGAATATGAATGAATTTGCTTGTTTGATAAGCTACAAGTCCACCCACGTTTCTTGATGAACTGTAATGGAATATTTGTTCTCACTGTAAAACTGCGAAAGAAGGCAAAGAATGAAACGGTGGTTGAATATGCCTCCGATGTCGAGTTGGAGGAAGAATGGACCGCTCTATAGAAATGGTTAGGATATTCTTTTCAACCATTTTACTTTCAATTTATGTGAGTTCAGCATTAATCAGTCTACAACACACATCGTTACTCTGACAATAAAGAACGCTTATGGTTTTATCGGTGAATGAGAGTTTGATATAATGGGATTACATGGGCCATTTGATTCTTTAGGACTCAGTGCTACGATGCCCGCCGAGTACCACCTGGTACTATATATATATCACAATCTCAGGTACACGGTTTTGGAGGGTGTTTGCTCTTGAGTAATGCAGCAATTTTTGAATTATTTTATTTTTGTTATATTTATAACGACATATGATCGCACTGCGTATGTCAAAATGCAATCTTTTTACTACCAAAGACAAGGTACTCTTTTACCTTTCTATGGTGATAAAAATCTGAAAATTATTTAGACATATTTGAAACTGTAATTGTAATTTTAATCTGAAAAACGTAAATATAAATAAAAATTAAAACAATGCGACTTCAGTTTTCTTACATTCAGAAAACGTGTGAATAATAACACTTTGTAAAATTGAATTTAAATCAGAAACATAACATATCTAGGTACGTGCATTTACGTACATTGAAATTTACGGCCCAAGAAGGAAAAAATCAGATTGAACTAAAATTGTATGCACATAATGGTACAGATGAATGATAAACATGATTACAAAAACAGACCTGTAGAACAATTACAGAGGGATTTGTGGCACGCAGTCCTGTCATCTTCAATAGCGCGTCACTCCGCCTGGTGCGGTGATACATGCTGCAATACGGTCCGTCGTAGAGACGAACAGACGCCTGATGTTGTCCTGCAACAGACTGGCCCATACGTGCTGGTCGGTGTTCTCCAGATCCAGGTTAGTGCGGCACGGCGGCAGCTGGCTTTTTAACTGGTCCCTCACATGCTCGATAGGGGACATATCCGGGGAGCGGGCAGCTCATGAAAGTGTGATGATATGACGTTGGCATTCCTGGGCAACAAGAGCCGTGTGTGAGCACGCGTCCCCACAAAATCGCTAAAATGTTAGTCAATTATTTCTTTAACACAAATGCTATGTGATAATTGTTAGACTCGTGTTGAAATTAGTAATGCCTATATAAAGCTGACTATTTTAACACGAGTCTAACAATTATTACATATCATTTGTGTTCAGGAAATATTTAACTAACATTGTACTGATGTTTTTGGAGTCGCAGCATGAAATATTTCTAGTTAAATTTAAAATAAGACAACTTTTCCTTCTGTTTTTCAACCAACAAACCATGGACATTCTCTCAGGGAGACTGTTGAAAATTGTATTCCTTCTTACGAGCTTTATTGCTGTTAATGGATTCATATTTGTAATATTTTCCTCAATTTTGGTGAGAAATATAATTGAAGTGTGACGAAAATATTTTTTTATGGCAGGGTCTTACTGATCAGAAACAAAGCATTCACGAAAAACTACCTTGCAATTGTTTTAAAAATTCTGGAATTCGAAGAATTTCGTTGCAAGTTTGTGACGATGACTAGTGTTTATTTCATTACTTTCAAGTGGAAGCACCATTTATATTGTAAATCAAACAGATTTTTGTTCGATAATTTATTTAACTGTAAGGAGAAAGATGTCCGTGAATCAGATGCTAATTTCACTATTAAAAAAACGCACATACGTGTACATATACGTAAACTGTCCTGCTAAGCATGATGACCTTATCTACACACATCTGCTGTAAAAAGTTAGGCATATTGCATGAAATGAAGGATGTACGTTTCTGACCCAACAAACACGCATCAATGAAGTTACATAACAAAAATGGTAATCAGTGTGTTTACTAAAACATTTTACTGTGCAACTGCTGCACACAACAATGTTGTAATGTCATGTAGACAAAATGGCAAATTCGGAGAAGGTACACCTTCGAATTTTAGTTCCCGTTAACACAACCTATGTATCTAACAACGTATTGACAACTTGAGGCATATTTGCAATAACATTATTGATATGTGTCTAGGGCAGCTCGTCCTATATTATAGGAAACATATTACTGTGGTGCTCTACGTACTAGTGTATGGAACATGGTGGCATAAACGTCGTACAAGTTCTCAATTGTAACGATTTACTTCTATCACTTCTAGCTCCTGAAACACGATCCCGGCACGGCAACCGGTTGTATTCTCATTGTAAAAACGGAATCCATGTCCAATAGCAGCGTGAAATAGTGTCACAATGGGAAAAAGGATCTGGCTTTGATATAGTGAGGCATTTTCGTTGTGTTGATAAACATACAAGGACAGACGGCCATTCTAAAACACAATCTTGCCCAGACCACAAGAATCTGACGATTGTAAAGGTGAACGGACTGAACGTAGAGTGTTGCATTCTTGCGCTGGAGTTTCTCCACACGAGTCTTCTTTGAGTATCAGGATAAACAGTAAAACGGGAGTCGTCTCTGGAAACTAAGTGACGGCACTTTATATATGTAGATGCGAATAAATGCGAAACTTTTATTTGACCTACTTTTCCGCGACATCTTTATAATTAACATTTTTTTAAGTAAACATAGGACGTAATTTCGCGCAGCACTTTCGCCGTGCATGTCCTACTCAGCGTGCGTTACCCGGGAAACCCTAGGCCACACCTCTTTCCCTCTCGGCAAGTTAGCCAGCGCCTGTCAGGCGCACTGGCTTGCTGGCCTTGAAATAATATGTATGAGCACATATTTGTTTTTGCATTTCGCTAGTAGACAACAAACTACAACGCTCGCGACCCGTTTGATAGATGTATATCAATATGGGCTGCCCTAAGAAGGAATTAGGTGATAGAGTAAAACAGTTTGACCACGAGGAATTGTATTTAAGCGATACAAATATCGTGATGTGCAAATTTTGTGATGTTCGTCAAGAATGGCAGAAAAGGGATACTTTAATGAAACATACGGCCTCTGCCACTCACTTAAATAAGAAAAACGTAGCTCAGCCAGGCCGATCTAAAACTAAACGGCAGACTACTATCGTCTGTGGTTATCAAGCACAAAAACGTGCCAAAAAGGAAAGAGATGACTTTGCCGAAAACACGGTGAGAATGTGTTTAAAAGCTAATATCATCATCATCATCATTGTCAACCATTATCAATCCACTGCTGGACGAAGGTCTCCCCAAGTTTCCTCCACAACGGTCTGTCTTGCGCCAGTCTCCTCCATGTCACCCCTGCATACTTTCGAATTTCATCCACCCATCTCCCATGTGGTCTTCTTCTGGGTCTTTTCCTGTCCCTTGGAATCCAATCTAAAATTTCGGCTGTCCATCGATGATCTGTCCTTCTGGCAGTATGTCCAGCCCATTGCCATTTCAGGGATTTAACTCTGATCACGATGTCTTCCACTCTTGTCATTTTTCGGATCCACGAGTTCCTCTTCTTATCTCTCCTGGTTACACCAAGCATGCAGCTCTCCATGCTGCTTTCAGTTGTCTGCAGCCTTTGTATGTCTCTTTTAGTTAAGGTCCACGTCTCTGCACCATACGTAAGCACTGGAAGAATGCATTGATCAAACACTTTTCTTTTAAGACATAATGGCATATTGCTCTTGAAAATTATGCTGTTTCTTCCAAAAGCTCTCCAGGCAAGTTTTGTACGCCGATTAATTTCTTCATCAATGTGACCCTCACTTGATATCTGCTGTCCAAGATAAACGTACGTGTCTGTTATCTCCAGCTTTTCTCCATCAATCGATAAATCTTCATTTCTTGTAAAAGCATTGAACATCACTTTTGTCTTCTGAAAGTTCATTTTTAATCCCACTTCTTTACTCTTGTCAGCAAGTTCCTGGATCATACTCTGTAGCTCTGATGGGCTAGTTGCAAAAATGGCTACGTCATCAGCAAAACGAAGGTGGGTTAGATAATCTCCATTATTCTTTATCCCCTTGTTTTCCCAGCTCAGTGACTGAAAAACACCCTCCAATGTGGCATTAAAGAGCTTCGGAGATATGGTGCCACCTTGTCTCACTGCCTTTCCAATTTTTATGTGTGTTGTATTTTCAAACAGCCTAATCTTTGCACTTGCATTTTCATAGATTTTATTAATAATATTAATGTATGCATCTTCAATACCGCAGGTTTTCAGAGCCACTGTAACTGCTGATGGTTTCACCGAATCAAAGGCTTTTTCATAATCGATAAAAGCCATGCACAATGGAAGTTCATATTCCCTCGCTCTTTCAATTAGTTCTCTCAGCACATGGATATGATCTATTGTGCTGTAGCCACTCCTGAATCCAGCTTGTTCTCTCGGTTGAGCCATGTCCAGTGTTACCTTCAAGCGGTGTGAAAGAACTTTAGTGAAGATTTTATAAACTACTGATAGGAGGCTGATAGGTCTGTAGTTTCCGAGATCCTCAATGTCACCTTTCTTATGTAGCAGGATCATTGTAGCGGTGTTCCAATCCTCAGGAATCTTTCCTTCATTAAGGCATCGAGTGAAAATTTGGGCGAGTACTGTTTCGATTTCTCCACTTGCTTCTTGTATGATGTCTACAGTAATTCCATCTTCTCCTTTAGCTTTTCCCCGCTTCATGTTCTTGATTGCATGTGCAACTTCTGCTGGAAGGACTGGAGGAACTCTGGTACTGGTATCTTTCATGATGTCTGGAGTGCATGTATCATCCCTTTCATATAATTTGGAGTAGAAATCTTTCACTCTTGTCAAAATTTCGCCTCTATTTCTTGTTACAGAACCATCTTCTTTTCTCAGTGCCATAATCTGTTTTCTTCCCTTACTGAGATGTCCCTTTGCTATCTTTAGGCTTTGGTTGTTTTCAATTGCTTTCGTCACTAGTTCACAGTTGAATTTCCTTACGTCTTCAGTGATACTTTTTCGTACTGTCTTGCATAGCTCTATATATTCCACTTTGGAAGTCACATCTTCTTTAGTTGTCATCATCTCTCTTCTTTTTGCATCAAATTTTTCGTTTTTCCTGATAATTTATTTACATGCAACTTGTTCTTAGACCCAGCTAATTTTGTTGCTGTTTCCATAAGAGCTTTGGTTACTTTTCTGTTAACTTCAGAGATGTCCACTGCTTCCGATGTTAGGCCTTCTAAAGCAGAGAATCTGTTCTTCAGTTCCAACTTGAAGGTATTATGGTGTTTTTTAAGGTTGGTTATGTCAATAGATTTTGTTTGTCTTATGAGCTTGCCACGTTCAAGTTTAGTGTTGAGGTGCATCTTACATCTCACCAATCTAGGGTCACTACCTGTGTTGAACTTGTTTAGCAAACTGCAGTCTTCTATGACGAATTTTTTGTTACACATAATAAAATCAATTTCACTTGTCGTCCCATTTGGATGTCTCCATGTCCATTTCCTGTGTGGCTTTTTCTTGAAAAAGGAGTTCAAGATGAAAAACCCTTCTGCCTCTGCAAACTCAACGAGAGTATTTCCACGCTGGTTTCTGTTGCCGTGACCGAATTTACCTACTGAAGTTTCATTCTGTTGCCGTTGCCCTATTTTTGCATTGAAATCTCCCATAATTATTTTCAAGTGCTGCTTACCTTTATTATTTAGATGACAAATTTCTTCATAAAATTCTTCAATTTCTTCTTCAGGATGACTTGTGGTGGGTGCATAAGTTTGAATAATCTGAGCCTGGTATCTTCTCGATAGTTGGATAACGAGTCGTGCAGCTCTGTCAGAGGAACTTTCAACTTCTACCACTTTATCCTTCAGTTTCTTGTTTATTATAAATCCAACACCACTAGTTCTGCCAGTATCTGTCCCACGATAGTAGAAGAGATGTCCACTTTTCAGTTCGATGATATACCCATGCATAAATTGGATCACTCCAGCTGCTCGCGATTATTTCGCGAAATATGTGCCTTGTTCAGGGAACCTTCCTTCTGGAGATACGTTGGAGACGTAAATTCGTACCACTTTGCGGAATTTCGGAGAAAGAGGCAATAAAAGAACAGCTGAAAGGTAAACCAGTAGTTGTAGTGACTGATGAATCATCCGGTGAACAAGGGAGGAGTGTTTTTTCAGTCTTATTGAAAACTATTGATTCAGAACCAGAGCAGTGATGTTTCCTGGCATGTGTATAATTTTTAAACGTTGCTAATGCTTCGACTTGCCCTCAAGCAATGATTAACACCTTGAACGAATACGAAATTGAATACTCTCAAGTAAAGGGCAGAGTGTCAGACTCTGCACGTTACATGACTGCGTTCTTCAACGTATCAAAAATACTTCTTGGAGACCGTATTTTGCACTCCCAATGTTGGGCTCATAAGGTGAATCTTGAGGGTGACGTATTTATAAATGAGTTCAAAGAATTGAATTCCATTGTGGCCAAGACGAAGACAGCTTTTTTACACTCCAGAAAAATGAAAAGTGCGTATTTAGGCTACCTGAAAGAAAAGGCACTTCAACTGCGAGCAAAACTCTACCCCACGCCAGTGGTATCCAGGTGGAATTCTGGGTTCAAAGCTGTCATTTATTTGAGCAAATATATGGAGCAAATTGATGCTTTTGTCAATGAATAAGAGGACGATAACTCGAGTACCGGTTTCCTAAAGGAAGGATTTGAAAATGAAATTCTAGCTCGTAAAATACGCGTTGAATTGACTTTCGTTTCTGAATTATGTCCGAAAATTTTGAAATAAGTTGACAATTTAAAAGGATCAAACTATCCCGTCGCACACTTTTTTGAGTAAATTAGTAGCCTCACAGTCTTCTGTTGAGAGCCAAAGGCAAGGGTGTTTCAGCGAAAAGACAGAAAGCATTTTGACAAACGAGAATAGTGAAATTGATCAGGTGTACAATATTATGCTGAAGACAGCAGCAGATAAGAATTTAAATACAGAGAGTCTCCACATGTCATCCAACGCAACAAATGAAGCCTACCAGCATATTGAAAGACTATTTTGTCCATATGTACCAGCGAGTACAAACACATCATCTTTGAACACAAATTTATTATTGGAAATCTTTTCTAAAACACAATTTTTTGAAGATATACGACTGCTTGAGCTCGTCGATGGATATAATCATTTTCACGGACAGCTACTTACAGTTGTCATCCAAGAGAATCCTGTTGATGTCATACAGATTTTAAAAGCAACAAAATGTTGCTACCTAAACTATGCAAATAAAGCTATTCAAAGCCTCCACATTCCCGTCAACAGCGTGGATGCCGAGAGATATTTCAGTATGTACAACATCGTTACTTCTGACAGAGGGCAAGGGCTAAAGGAAGAAAACATGTTTGGTACTTAGCCTACCAGTAAGTAAACTTTGAAAAACAGTAAACTGAGTAAAGTAAACTTTAAATAACAGTAAACTAAGTAAAGTAAACTTTAAAAAACAGTAAACTAAGTAAAGTAAACTTTAAAACACAGTAAACTAAGTAAAGTAAACTTCAAAAAACAGTAAACTAAGTAAAGTAAACTTTGAAAAACAATTTTTTCTCTCTTCAGTTTTTGCGAATAAATGCGAAATTTTTAATTTTGAATTATTGTTTTTGCTAAATTTCAATTTTTTTTGGCGAAATTTACGCATCCCTAATTATCTCTCACTAAACTTTGAGTAGAAATCTTTCATACTTCTCAAACTTTTGCCTCTGTTTCACGTTACAGTGCCAATTTCTTTTCTCAGTACCTTAATCTGCTTTCTTCCCTTCCTAAGACGTCCATTTCTCTGGTTAGGCTTTGTTTGTTTCAGTTGCTTTTCTCATTTGTTCACAGTGAGAAATCCATTTGATTGGAATTTCCTTTCGTCTACAGTGATACTTTTTCGTAGTTTCTTGCACAACTCTATGTATTCAAATTTGGAAATGTCATCTTTATTTGTCCTCATCTCCTTTTTTCTTTTGCATCAGTATTTTTGTTTTTCCTCCTATTTTCTTCATATGAAACGTGTTCCTGGTACCACCTATCTTTATTGATGGTCCCATAAGAGCCTTGGTTAGTTTTCTGCAAACTTAAGATACGCCCACTTCTTCTGATGTTAGATGTTCTAGAGAGGATAATTTGTTTCTCATTTCCAATTTTAAATTTATTATGATGCGTTTTAAAATTAGTCATGTCAATACATTTTGTTTATTTCACGAGCTTACCACATTCGAGATTAATGTTGAGGTAAATCTTTCATCTCGGCATTCCATGATCATTTGCCTACGTTGAATCTATTTAGCACAATGCAGCCTTCAATGACAGATTTCTTGTTACACATAATAAAATCTAATTCAGTGGATATTCCACTGCGATGCTTCCATGTCCATTTTCTATGTGTGTTTTGTTTTCTGGAATAAAAGGGAATAAAACACACATAGAAAATGCTCCCATATCCGTATGTACCTACCGATGTTTCATTCTGTTGTTGCTACCCTATTTTCGCAATGAAATCACCCATAATGATCTTGAGGTGCTGCTTGTCTTTTTTTATGGGCCGTATTCCTTTATAAGATTCTACAACTTATTCCTCAGCATGGCTTGTTGTGGACGCGCAAACTTGAATAATCTGAGTTTGATATCTTTTTGAGAGTTGGATAACGAGTCACGTAGCTCTGTCCTAGGAACCTTCAACTTCTAGAACATTGTCTTTCAGTTTCTTATTTATTACAAATCCAGCACCGCTTGTTTTGCTAGTATCTATCACTCGATAGTACGTAGAAGTGATGCCTGCTTTGTAGTTCAGTGAGATCTTCTTTTCTTCTTACCTCACTTAGCCCTACGATGTCCAGCTTAATTGTTTGGATTTCCTCCTCAAATCCAAGGAACCTTAATTCAGAAAACAGAAACAGTTCATTAAAGGTAGCAAACGTCAACATTGGATGGCAACCTAGTCCGGTCGTTAAGGGATTCTTAGCACCCTATGTCTTCATCTTTCACTGGCCGCTGCCATGGCCAGGTATATTCCAGCTGCCACAGTCTGAGGCCAAGATTTGATTTGTGAAGTAATCTTGGGGGAGGAGGAGAGGAGGAGGGGTTATCGGTAACTCACCACACTGGCCGGCATTTTTTTTTTTTTTTGAGAATTTTGAAAATAATTGACTCGCGCTTCGTTAGGAAATGTAAATAATTATGTAAATTTGCCTTGAATGCTGTATTACATTTCGGCATTGTTTTTTGCAACTAGTAAATGAAACAACCCGTGTGCAGTTCAACACCGTAACCTATTAGTTAATTATTAGTGCTAATTAACTTCTTTCATTGTGAAAGTGTTGCTACGCGCATTAAAAAAAATCCCATGTTTCTGAGCATATTCCGGTTTCTCTTTTAGTTCTGTTTCTACAGAGTTTTAGTGGAAAATTTAAACGGAATTATAATTATGAGAACTGGGCAGGATTCTTTATTTGGTGATAAAACATCCGATTGATACTTCTTTTGGTTATTTTTAGTGGGGAAACAAAAGTGACATATCAGCCTTTCTGAAATATTATTACTTTATTTGTTTTTAAAAAGTCAGTATTCACCGATATACTAAAATGATAAATGGAAAAGCGTATATTTCATAGAATCATTTACTGAGCGATAGCTTCTGGTGTAACGTTTAACTAATTTATAAGAGTAATATGAATTGCAATAACAGTATTAGTTTAATGTTTATAAAATGAATTTGATAAATTAAAATTTCCGTTTTCTTCGAGTAATTGTAGTCATTTAAACATTTACATTTCCTCCTTTCATTAGGAATTTTTATAAAAAAAAGGAAAAGGATGCATGCCGTGTTGAACGCGAATATTGTATGCAGCCACTGCGATAAACATATTTCATATTCTTTTCAAGACATATTGAGTTAGAATATTTCAAATATGTGGTAAGTTCGTATTAACAATAAGAAATAATACAATTTCCTTCTGGATATACATTTTCGAATGATAAACATTATGTTTGGCTACTGATTTACTAAACCTAGAAACGATGGGTTGCAAATGTTAGCAATCCTTGGACGTTATTTTAAGCACAATATGCATTTGAGCTCCCATCATTTCCCCCGTTTATTCTCTCTCTGGGAAGTTACCATACAAAAAAATAAATATGCGTATGTGTGTGAAGCGTTTCTTGCTTTGTAAATTTTCTATTGTCTTTTTCTGATGTCTATTCCGCTTTTAACATTCTATATTTTTCTTTCTAAAATGTCCTTTAAACACAATCCGAGCCACTAAAGCGGGCACTAGGCCTTTTGAAATATAACATTTCGGAGGATATCAGGACAGCAATAGATTTTAAGAATAAAAAAAATGTCACCTTTGTGAGGCATTAATAATACGTACCCGCCTTACATATAAATGACATTCAACAGACGCCTTCATTTAAAAATACCATAGACTACTTTGCCGAACAAGTTAAGAAGGAAAGCTAAATAGAAAGTACATCGGAAAAACACTGATATGTTAAGGCCGTTAAAAATTCCGTGAAATGGGAAACATCAATATCATTATCCGCCGAAGGAACGGGATAAATAGATTACAACAAAATAACAGGAATCTGAGTTTCACCTGGGTGTGTATGCGGATAAGTTGATCCTCATGTCTGCGGGCGCTAGACACGCGCTTGTATGGGTTCTGCGTGTGTATGAAATTTTCAAAACAATTGTTACAAGTGCGTTGTACGACGTAAAATGGAAGAATTACCTTCTTTCTGATTTCAACACATATATTATTAAAGTTTCTTCTAATCGAAGGTTTATGTGACTTCATTTGGAAACTTTGAAGCTTTGTTTGGAGAACGTCAACCTAAGTTTTAACATCATATAAAAACATCGCCTCAAACCTAACGGACTATAAATGTCTTCAGTTGATTATAAATGTCCTCAGTTCGAAGAAATTGATAACGTTGGTCTTATCTAACTTGATAAAACCACAATAAAAATATTTCTATCAGTTTTGTTCGCATAACTAAAGTTCCCGTATACAAGGAAGAGAAACGTGCAACTGTTGCTAAAATTTGCATTGAATGTTATATAAGGAATCCTGAGACGATACTATTGTACTTGACGGAGACACAAATGTTTGTCAGAAAACTCGTCTGTAGAGGGACTAGAAACGCTTTATTACGTACACTGGAGAAAAAAATCCAAAACGCTTCCAGTTCAGTAGGCGAATTTTGCAGCTACACGAAGCATGGCCAATATGCCGTCTTCCGATTTCTGCAACAAACTGAAAAACACAAAAAACAAGCTCAACCAGGGATGGAAGAGTTTGACCGTGAATGTTATGGATATCGCGCGTAATGCTTGCTTTGAGGTTCACTAAGTTTGCTATGTCTCACGATAGAGAATGTGCTCTAAATGTCCACGAAGCCAAAGACGCTAGTGTTCAAGTCCGGTATTCGCACAGGCTAATTTTTGAGAAAGTGGCTTCTGATTAATGTGGATTTACTAGAGATACTACTGAAATTTCGACATTATTTCATTTCCAAGTAACGCTTCTCATTTAGAAGGAACGAGAAATTTCCAATGGGATACATTTTTCAGAATACATCGCCCGGAAAATGGAAATAATGATGTTATCAAATAAATTATGCTTATCTTAGAGCAGATTACAAAGAAAAAAAGTTATCCGTATAGCGTTTGGGGAAATATCGATAGGCTTGTAAATTTCATTTATTTCTATACGTGCGTTTATTTTTGTTTTCCATTACACCTAAGAATAATTAAATAATATAACGTTCATACATCTACCTTTCTTCGTCATAGTTCCGCTTATAAGAGTTATATGGTGTAACTTTAATTTCCGTAGAATAGTATATGTTTATACTGTATCTCTTTCCTAAAATATTTGTACCTCTACTTCCATCACTATGGATGTCTGCTTAAACACCTTTTAATAGGTTCAAATTCAAGAAGTGTTTGAAGTGGATTGATGGGGTTGCTTTCTGATTTATTTTTAGAAAATCTGTCCTTGTATCTATTCGGATATATGGTTTAATGTTTGTCCCGACACTTCAATGATTGTACACGTTTCGGCGTCAATAATCGCGTTTGATGGTAGTCGTTTTTTTAAGGTTGTGCGATTGGAACTTGGATCGCGAAATCTACGCCAAAAATATCTTCAAATAGAACAGGTTGCTCAAACAGAACGCAATCTCTCAAATATTGGAGATTCACATATTTTAAAAAATACATTGAGTTAAAGAACAATTTGGCACTGTTACAACAGTAAATACACCGTAATAGACATGTAAATAATTTTCATTATGTCACATATTTTTAATCAACTCCTTTGAACTGTTTTTCTGGAGGGACGTACTGGAAAATGACATCAACATCGTGGCACTGCTACATTCGCGTACATAAATTTTCGAAAAGGAAATTAAGTGAAGGAAAGATTATCGTAATTTACTACGTAAAAATGCCCTAAATGTAGTTGGTGTATGAATTACAGTTAACATGAGTTTAACAGATATAAGACGATTTTGTTAGTAAGAGCATGGTGTTCTTTTAAATCAGATGTACGGCAACATGACGGAGAAGCTAAAGCACATTTTCTTGGTAACATTGCAAATTTCAGAATTATTGTCTCTCAGTTTACCGTTTTAAATGTTGTAAGTGATGCTTCACAAAGTTATAAAGAAAAAATAAAGAAATTAGCGCACGTCTTTATTTATGAATGTTGGATAAGCATTTCAAAGAGTTATCGAATGTGCTTTTATTAAACGTCTTCAAGTTTAAAAACAGGAGTTAATTTTCCTTTTTTATTAATAAAGTTTTCTTTTTCTGAAAGCATTATGTCTCACTCGATATTTAAATTACATACAAAATGAGGTCGAAGCAGCGACATAACCACTTCGTTTCCATTTGTCGATATAGACAAAAATTTCAAACCATCTGGAAAACGCAAATGTATTCCAAGTTGCGTCGTGGAACTTTTTACTTCCGAAACGGAACTGAGTTCGAATCTAGGTAAGACATGAACACAATTTTTTTAAGTCACTTTCCCTTATCCTGCCGTGTAGAACCAGTGTCCCTAATTTAGGAAGCGGGACTATTTATGGTCCATCGATTGCTCACAATTTTCGTTAAACCCCCAAATAAAGGAAAACGGACAGGCATTTAATTGCATGTAATATTTCAATATAAGTAAATTTCACTATTATTAATTAAATCTGTGTTAAAATATCTTACTCCCAAAAGAAAATTATTTGGCGATCAATCCATCACACTGTTGTGCATGGATTCATCGCCAAATACTCCTTTCCCAACTTGCTAGTGTTTCATGCTCTTACACGATTTACACCATTTTAAATTTATATATAGCTGTTGAGCTTTAAGAATCAGTTCCCTAACACACATATCCAATGTCTGGAGGATTAAAAATATCTCCTTGGCATAATGATTCAGTATCAACCAAAACACAGTCGCATGCACTAGTTTTAATTACTAGACGAAAGATAAATCAATCTCTTTCAATGGGTATAGTTAATATCAGGTAACTACTACAGTACAATTTGCTCAGACTAGTGATGTGTTTATATCGCGACACGCTGCGTAACTCGTCTGTGTGCCGCCTGCGTGCCAATAAGCCTGTCTGTTACTTGCTACTTGCCTGTATATATTTTATTGGAAGGAAAGTAATGTCCGATGAGGAGGTTCCCGAACTCGAAGCACCTGCCACGGGGCGCAATTTGGCCACTGAGATGGCGCAGCAGAGCGGAACTACATCAGCATGTAGGTAGTTCAGGTGCACTTAGCCGTCAAGAAGTCGAAGAGCGTAAACGCCAGCGAACATGGAAGTGGTCAAGTAGCACATCCGCCATTGCATGGTCTATGCGTTTCGTCACGGTAACGCCCCAGCAATTGCTGTAAGTCACAATACCAGCGTGTACCGCAATACTACATTACATCATCAGTGATGTCGTTGGGAAAGGGTTTCGAGAGGAAACATTTAACCCAGTCAGACTGTTTGAAAGCCAGAAGAACCGCAACAATGGATATGAACAGGTGAAGACCTTTGCGGAGCTCTGCCCATACATGTGACCATGAGGAAGTTGGCCGAAAAACTGTGGTCTATCACATGGAGCATTACTACAAATTTTACATGAACTTAAGAAGGTGCACCCTTAGGAACTTTGGGTTCCCCATCACCACACAATTAATTGAACGGGAAGCAAATCGCATGAGTGCATGCGTTTCTCAGCCCGTATGTGACAAAGTTGAACCGTTCGTTGACCACATTGTGACAGTTGACCTGCATGACTATGTCAGCGGTCGGGAACAGTGATTGGATCCAAAAACCGAAACTCATGGCGTTCCTCTCGCAAATACGTCTCACACCCACGTAAGTTCCTGATGTCGGTCTGGTGGGTTATCCTGGGTGTCGTGTTTTTTGAGCTGCTGCAGTATATCCCCACTATCATCACCGATGTGTATTGACGTCAGCTAGACAATCCGAAAGCATGGCATACATTGAAATCACCAGTGCTGTCGAACCCCAAAGGACGTCCTCCTGAGGCAGGATGAAGCGAAACTTCACACAGCACGAATACCTGTCATACGATCAAGTATCTGGGCTGGGAGATGTTGGCTCCACCAGCTTATTTCCGGAAATGGCTCTAAACTTTGACTACCACCTCTCCCGGTTTTTGCAGCATTTCGTGGACAGCCAGCGCTTTTCTAATCGGGCCGATGCCGAACGTTCTCTTCTTGATTTTTTTGTTTTTGCGTGGTATTACACTATTAGCCATTAAAAGTGCAACACCAAGAAAGACAAAAGAGATATCAAAGCCATATATACCGAACGCATAAAGCAGATGATAAAGGGCGGATTGATTACAAACTTAGGGCGGTTTGACGACGAGGGAACATAAGTAACAGTGTCTGGTGTAACTACCATGGACATGTAAGGTAAACTGCAGCTGCTTCACGGCCCGGCATCGGGAGGAAGACACGTTGAATGCCTGTTTGGGTAATGTTTGTCCTTGGAGTTTCGACATAATACACAGTTACTCCGTTGTTGCCGGAAGTGATAGCGGGCGTGCCGGTCATTAGGCAATCATACACATCATGATCTCATCCCATCAATGAGGCCACATATCATCGTGTTCAATAGGGAACGCATATCCAGGGACCGTGCGGGCCGAGGAAGACGTAGCTCATATTGCAGAGCCAGTAGGCTCTTGCAGAGTTGCGTGCCCCATTCAGTCGCACATTTTCCTGTTGGAAAATGGCACAACACCCACTCCCCTGAAAATGTGGTATAACAACAGACTGCACCACCTCAATGATGTAATGATGGCTGTTTAGCGCACTGGCAATGCGGATGAGGCGCGTGCGAAAGGAGAATCCAATGACACCTCATACCATGATTCCGAGTGCCTACCTCACTCAGCTGGTCGCCAGGGCATCGCCAGACAGAGATTAGTCCATCATGCTGCTGGAAACTGAAGCGGGATTAATCGGAAAACACGATGCCTTGCTATTCCCCTCCTCTATGCGTGTGACGTTGTCGACAGCATTGCAGTCGCAGATGTCGGTGTTGTACAGTCAAATGTAGCCCCAGCAATAGGCTCCAAGCAAAAATGCCCCTCCGCTGCAAACGACATCAAACCGTCCATGCGGAGAAATGATGTTGTGTCATACAACCGAACCGTTGAGCTGCGGTGTTCGGTGTGGTTGTGTGATCTGCAAGATTTAGGCGCACCAGATGTGGACCCTGTCGTTGTGCGGTGTGACGTAGCCTTTGTAATCCCCGCATGTCTGTGTTTTCGTTTTTCAGCTACCCACTGATGCCATATTCTCCCCCACCACAGTTGCATGCTGTCCCGGAGTGATAATCTACAGTCGCGATATGCCTCAGTTCCTGAAGCATTCGAAGTCAGGAATCCTGCTGTAAAACTTGCATTGTCTTCGACGGGAAATTCTGCAGCTGTCTGAGGCGAGGAACGGCGAGAATAGCACACTTCGAGTGTTTAACACCGTGTCCTTGTTCACCCATCTGGTACGATTTCCAGGGGGCGTTAGGGTACTGTATGATTTCCTTATGTGCTAAACGGTTAATCATATACATTCGCGTCCCTGTTATGCCCTTCTACAAACTTTCTGAGCAATTGGGATGACATCTTACCGGTGTTTCACTTTTAATGTCCAGCAATGTATATCTTTTGGTAAGTACCTTACTTATTCCTACAATGTACTTTTTATTACACTTTTGGGATGTAATTTTTATATACTTTTGTGACGTCATTTTAATATAATTTGCGATATCTTATTTATTTATTATTTATTTTAGTTTTTAATGAATTACATTTTCTTCACTAAAAATTTGGTTCCCCATTGTTAGGGTGTATGTGCTTTAATATGTCTAAACTGTTACTCCAGTTGTATAGCTTTCCAATGTGGATTTAAAAGCGTCTACTTTCACTTTTTTATCGTGAATATAAATATATATATATATATCATCATCATCATCATCATTTTCAACCATTATCAATCCACTGCTGGACGAAGGTCTCCCCAAGTTTCCTCCACAACGGTCTGTCTTGTGCCAGTCTCCTCCATGTCACCCCTGCATACTTTCGAATTTCATCCACCCATCTCCCATGTGGTCTTCTTCTGGGTCTTTTCCTGTCCCTTGGAATCCAATCTAAAATTTCGGCTGTCCATCGATGATCTGTCCTTCTGGCAGTATGTCCAGCCCATTGCCATTTCAGGGATTTAACTCTGATCATGATGTCTTCCACTCTTGTCATTTTTCGGATCCACGAGTTCCTCCTCTTCTTATCTCTCCTGGTTACACCAAGTATGCACCTCTCCATGCTGCTTTGAGTTGTCTGCAGCCTTTGTATGTCTCTTTTAGTTAAGGTCCACGTCTCTGCACCATACGTAAGCACTGGAAGGATGCATTGATCAAACACTTTTCTTTTAAGACATACTGGCATATTGCTCTTGAAAATTATGATGTTTCTTCCGGAAAGCTCTCCAGGCAAGTTTTGTACGCCGATTAATTTCTTCATCAATGTGACCCTCACTTGATATCTGCTGTCCAAGATAAACGTACGTCTGTGTTATCTCCAGCTTTTCTCCATCAATCGATAAATCTTCATTTCCTTGTAAAAGCATTGAACATCACTTTTGTCTTCTGAAAGTTCATTTTTTAATCCCACTTCTTTACTCTTGTCAGCAAGTTCCTGGATAATACTCTGCAGTTCTGATGGGGGTAGTTGCAAAAATGACCCCTACGTCATCAGCAAAACGAAGGTGGGTTAGATAATCTCCATTATTCTTTATCCCCTTGTTTTCCCAGCTCAGTGACTGAAAAACTTACCCTCCAATGTGGCATTAAAGAGCTTCGGAGATATGGTGCCACCTTGTCTTTCCACTGCCTTTCCAATTTTTATGTGTGTTGTATTTTCAAACAGCCTAATCTTTGCACTTGCATTTTCATAGATTTTTATTAATAATATTAATGTATGCATCTTCAATACCGCAGGTTTTCAGAGCCATTGTAACTGCTGATGGTTTCACCGAATCAAAGGCTTTTTCATAATCGATAAAAGCCATGCACAATGGAAGTTCATATTCCCTCGCTCTTTCAATTAGTTCTCTCAGCACGTGGATATGATCTATTGTGCTGTATACGCCACTCCTGAATCCAGCTTCTTCTCTCGGTTGAGCCATGTCCAGTGTTACCTTCAAGCGGTGTGGAAAAGAACTTTTAGTGAAGATTTTATAAACTACTGATAGGAGGCTGATAGGTCTGTAGTTTCCGAGATCCTCAATGTCACCTTTCTTATGTAGCAGGATCATTGTAGCGGTGTTCCAATCCTCAGGAATCTTTCCTTCATTAAGGCATCGGAGTGAAAATTTGAGCGAGTACTGTTTCGATTTCTCCACTTGCTTCTTGTATGATGTCTACAGTAATTCCATCTTCTCCTGGAGCTTTTCCCCGCTTCATGTTCTTGATTGCATGTGCAACTTCTGCTGGAAGGGACTGGAGGAACTCTTGGTTCTGGTATCTTTCATGATGTCTGGAGTGCATGTATCATCCCTTTCATATAATTTGGAGTAGAAATCTTTCACTCTTGTCAAAATTTCTGCCTCTATTTCTTGTTACAGAACCATCTTCTTTTCTCAGTGCCATAATCTGTTTTCTTCCCTTACTGAGATGTCCCTTTGCTGATCTTTAGGCTATGGTTGTTTTTCAATTGCTTTCCTCACTAGTTCACAGTTGAATTTTTCTTACGTCTTCAGTGATACTTTTTCTCTACTGTCTTGCATAGCTCTATGTATTCCACTTTGGAAGTCACATAATCTTTTAGTTGTCCTTATCTCTCTTCTTTTTTGCATCAACATTTTCGTTTTTCCTGAATGTAATTTATTTACATGCAACTTGTTCTTAGGACCTGGTAGCTAATTTTGTTGTTGTTTCCATAAGAGCTTTGGTTACTTTTCCTGTTAACTTCAGAGATGTCCACTTCTTCCGATGTTAGGGCTTCTAAAGCAGAGAACCTGTTCTTCAGTTCCAACTTGAAGGTATCATGGTGTATTTTTAAGGTTGGTTATGCGTCAATAGATTTTGTTTGTCTTATGAGCTTGCCACGTTCAAGTTTAGTGTTGAGGTGCATCTTACATCTCACCAATCTATGGTCACTACCTGTGTTGAACTTGTTTAGCACCACTGAGTCTTCTATGACGAATTTTTTTGTTACACATAATAAAAATAATTTCACTTGTCGTCCCATTTGGATGTCTCCATGTCCATTTCCTGTGTGGCTTTTTTCTTGAAGAAGGAGTTCAAGATAAAAAACCCTTCTGCCTCTGCAAACCTCAACGAGAGTATTTCCACGCTGGTTTCTGTTGCCCGTGACCGAATTTACCTACTACCGAAGTTTCATTCTGTTGCCGTTGTCCTATTTTCTTTTTTGCATTGAAATCTCCCATAATTATTTTCAAGTGCTGCTTACCTTTATTATTTAGATGACCAAATTTCCTCATAAAATTCTTCAATTTCTTCTCTTCAATATGGACTTGTGGTGGGTGCATAAGTTTGAATAATCTGAGCCTGGTATCTCTTTTCGAGAGAGTTGGATAACAGGTCCTGCAGCTCTTGTCAGAGGAACTTTCAACTTCTACAACTTTATCCTTCAGTTTCTTGTTTATTATAAATCCAACACCACTAGTTCTGCCAGTATCTGTCCCACGATAGTAGAAGAGATGTCCACTTTTCAGTTCGATGAGATCTTCTCCTTTTCTCCTTACCTCACTTAGCCCCACGATGTCCCACTTGATCCTTTGTAGTTCCTCTTCCAATTCAAGAAGCCTTGAATCAGAAGATAGGGAGCGTCCATTGTACGTAGCCAAGGTCAGCCTCAGATGGCAGCCTAGTCCGGTCACTCCGGGGATTCTTAGCACCCTCTGCCTTCATGTCGCACTGGCCGCTGCCTTGGCCAGGTACATTCCCAGCTGCCGGAGACTGAGGGCCAAGATTTAAGTTGTGGAATCATTTTTGGAGGGGTTTGGCCATAACTCTCCACCACGCTGGCCAAGCGGGTTGGTGAGTGTGGGATAGAATTTTCTCTAATCCCGATGGTATAGTTATACCGCTATTGGCGGTCATATATATATATATATGTAAATATAAATTTTCTATTACTGAAGTCTGGTAATTATGTGTCCAAACAAAAATACTTCTTCTCTTTTAGTTAGGCTTCCAATTTCTTTTTAGCTATTTGTATAAGCGAGACACAGTCAACTTTTGTTCAAACATTCCTGATGAAAATACGAATGGAATCATCGTAGGGACCTACAACCTAAACGCACCCAACATTCCTCTTGGTATTTTACACTTTATTAACGATTTACATACATTTACACAAGCGCATGCGCTATAGTTCCTCACTACTTCGCTGAGGGAGAACAACGTATTGCCGCCTTTTCTCCCTCTAAAGAAGAATTAAAATGACGTCATTTTTTCTTTTCTGTCGTGAGCGGAGCAGAGGAAATATAATTCTTCAGTTTGAACTTTAGAAAACGTGAATTTTCTTTCATTTTCTGCAACTTTGCCTTTAATATTTAATTCCATGTCAGGAAAACGTTCAGAAATATGACGCTTATTTTTCTTGTTGCTCATTGAAGTAGCTTAATCCAGTTGATGATGTACTCCATGGGACGGCATTTCCTGATTGTAGTTCATGAATTGCGCTTTTTCTTTTGATATTTATAGATTAACAGAAAAAAACTATGATAAATCCGTCATGAAGATAGTTTAACCTGCATTTGTCGAAGAAGCCTGTAATTATGATTCATGGTTTTCCCTTATTAAATGAAATAGTTCCCAAGCAGCAAGGCTTAACACATAAAAACTATAGTTTTCTCAATAGAACGTTTTTTCTGTCCAATTATGGCGAAGTCGTCTTTTGTTTCAGTTCAATCTAGTCGCTTCCTGAAATGCCTATTTTTCTAATGTATCGAACTTAATGTCATAACAGATCTATTGTAGATTTCTTCGAGGTCGAAATCTGACGGACCACAGTTCATTCGACATTCTACGTTAGGTCCAAATGTTAGAGCTTCTTCTGAAACTTGGATCTTTTCTACATCGGATTAATTGAAGTCCACATCCAAATTTTTTAATTTGGTGTTCACGGAGACCTTTTCGTCAAAGGCAAAAAATGCTTTGCACAACTCTGACCGATTTCGCCTCATAAAAATGCAGCTTGTAGACGTCCGGAAAAGTTTCTACAAAAGTTTCCTTATCAGATGTACTCCATCAAACTGACTCTTCAAGTTCAAATTCAGTTAACCACAACTCAACAGCTTTCGAGACAAGTAATGAAACAAAACGCAGAAGGGAGTAGTGGTTTTATTTCTCGATGACATGGAGCGCCAAGAAACAAACAACACCATGTTTATCGTCCACAACTGAAATAAAATTCATCTTTCTTTTTTCCTTTTTTTTTAATTGGAGGTTTAACGACCACCTTTAGCAACACAATGGGCCGTAGCCCGTCCTAACATTTAGAGCCACAAGTTCCAGGAAAGGGAGAGAGCCAGATCCTTAAGACAAACACAACATCCATGCCCTCACTGGGATTCGAACCCGGTCTCATCTCGGACAAATGCTCAGAAACCATTAGCTTACACCACAGCGCCACCAGGGCGGCCCATCATTTCCCAGAAGAGAACTGAAAATCTGCTAGTTGAAGATTTATTGACTTGAGGTCTTATTGACTTTATTGACTTGATTTATATGGAAACTAGCTGCTTAGTTAGACGAACAGGCCGAAAAAGAATCCCTAAAAATGAAATCATAAAAAGAGCTTTAATACTCATAATTAGTTTTTAAATATTCATTTACAATATTTTATTCACTTAAACCTATTAATCAATTAAGACTTGTCGTACATATACTGCATAAAAGCATAATTTATTTTTGAATGGGTAAATTTGGAAACAATTATTTTCCCTACCGTTTCTGTATCACAAGGGTTATTCATACTTCCCTTTTGTACAAAACGGTAGAAAGAATATCTCTTTCACATGCCATTTAACAACTATTGAAATGGCATGTGATATAGATATACGCATAGACAATATACATAATGTACATGCAGTATTTGATAAATTTTTAATTTCATAGGTTTTACTTCCAAATCTTGCAATTATATGAAACTGTTATTTATCGAGCTACAAACCTAGTAGTGACATTACCCGTGCATTTAACACTAGAAATTCTTTAATTTTTGGTAAGTTGCATAGCCAAAATATCCACGGAATTTATTTTTTTACTTGCTGTTTTTCCTAAAGGTAACTTATAAGCAATGATTAACACACACACGATTGACGTCGGATGAGAAACATCAAAGCAGAAGTCATCGCTCTTTCCACGTTTATAAGTGAGTGAGGGAAACATTATCATCGGTCGCCACCTGGAATCGAACCCAGAGTCTTCCAGTTACGGGTTGCATAACAGTGGTAGCATGTCCGGAGCGAAACTGGAAGACCTGGGTTCGATTCCGGTGGGCGGCCGATGATATTGTTTCCTGTGACTCACTTAAAAACGTGGAAAGAGCGATGTCTTCTGTTTTATAAACAATGAAATTGGATATATATACAGGCGAACTCTGTTAAGACGAGCTGTTCGGGATCGAACAAATTGCTCGTTATAGCCGTTACTCGTATAATCCGGGAAAGACCCAAAACATCAAAGGAAATCATTCAAAAATAAATTTCGTTATCAAATATATTACATACAATATTTAATGTTGAGAAATACATAGTACTTACGTTTAGTTGAAATTACCGTACAATATTTCGATTTAGTTGTGGAATTGCTGAAAAATGCTTACGTACAGCACTACATACACACATAATGGTACGTAACATTATACATACTGTAGTACATACATATGTAAGTACGTACCATGTGATGCATATTAAGTTGAAATTCTTGAAAAACTGACATGCCAAACTACATACGTACTGTATGAAATACAATATGTACTATACATTTTTGTACCATACAGTACTATGTTAAAATTAAACTTTGGAGTATAGTACTATCTGCCCAAAGCACATATCCATTTTATTATTTCGTATGAAAAATTTGGTTAATTTGGCACGAATTTGTCCTTGACTTCACCGAAAACCCATCGAATTACGCTTAACAACTGAAAATGCACTGAACACACACTCATTGCCAGAGTTAGTTTCATAAAATGTAGTCAAACCATCCAAGGCATCTTGTGCTTGATTATAGAGTCACAACTTCTTGTGTTTTTGTAATGTTTTCACCTTCACTGTAGGTTTCAGTTTCTTCATTCACCTCAATGACTTCTTGCACAATTTGTTTCTCCGTTAAAATTCCAGTTGTTAGGACCTGCAGCGCTAATGTCGGTAAAAATCATCAAGAGAATTGCAATTGTCAAAGGTGCTTAAATCTCTATATTTTAACCATTCTGATAAGGGGAGATCATCGTCATCAATCACTTCAGTGCTTTCTACTAAAAGTCTCCCTTTAGAAGACCAACCTTCCTACAACAATGTCTAATGGTTGTCGAATTGTGACACTCTCCCCAGCTGCTCTCATAAGACGAACAGCATCCAATACTGAAATCTTAATTTCTAGCTTCTTCTTCCTTTTCTGGATTAATTGCACGGTTAGAATTCGCCGAAAATGCCACTTAAAGCTCCTAATAATAAATTGAGTTCATAGGCTGTAGAATTGATGTTGTGTTTGGTGGTAGGAGCACAAGTTCGATGTTTGTAAAATTTTCTACTTTGGGATGTGCTGGGCAGTTGTCTATTAACAACAAAATGTTTTCGTTTTTCTTTCGTAGTTCACGATCCCATTTATGAAGTTCTCCCGTAAAGATATCCGATGTCATCCACGCCTTTCTGTTTGCTTCATAACCAACCGGGAGATGCTGAACTTTGTTAAAACATCAAGGCTTTAACGATTTGCCATACCAATAATTTCTTTTTTCATTTTTTACCATGTTCGCACAAATTAGAACGGTTAGCCGATCGTTTGCTAATTTACCTCCAATGCATTTCTCATGATCATTGAATATGTTCTGCTCACTGAATTCATAAATGAAGCTGGGTAAGACGCTTTTTTAGCCATTGACTTACAGATTCCGTATCCGCAGACATTGCTTCCCCTGAATTTTTTGCGTAAACAATATTGTGTCTGTTTTTGAAGAGATCAAGCCACCCATTACTGCATGTAAAATTCTCATGACCGAATTGTACTGCAAATTTTTCCGCTTGCACTTTTAAAATCGGTCCATTGATAGAGAAACCAAGCATCACGTTGAACTTTAAACCAACAAAGTAAAGCTTCATCAATATAGTTTTTTTCAGAC